>CM076906.1:6808240-8008240 GCA_039519145.1 Kokia cookei | reverse complement strand
CTTAGTATTTATATTTTCTAAACTCAATGTTTTATGGCTTAAAATCTTGTTATTTTATCTCTTTTGTGCACTAATGTCGCCATATTCAGCATATGTATTGCGTCTGAAATTGTAAGCGCAAGGATCTTTCTTGAAAGATCGATGTTAGAAAGAGTTCAAATATGTAGCCACAAGTTTATATTGGTATTGCGGCCAGAATTATCAACGCATGGAAACATTTACTTTGTATAAGTGAATTCACACTGTAAGCGCATCGAGAAGCACCAATGCTGGAACTTCGCACGATGTTGCTGCAATTAAAGATTCTAGATCGAACCCAAAAATGCGACGACAACCTGCAGATTAATGAAGATCACACCAGATTTGCGTGACTGCATAGTTGGATTTCAACAAACTTTGATAGCTGTAAAAGATGTTGGATCTAAGAGGAGATGAGATCTACAATTCTCAAAGCTTATAAATAGAGGAGAGAATAAGGAGATGAATATCAAGAAGTAAAGAAATTAAATTCTGCAAATTCTCTAAAGCTTGAAGCTTGGTTCTAGAGTCCGGTGAGCTGATCGAGCAAGTGTGTGACAACTTCAAATGAGGAGTGCTTGGTGCGATACAAGAGGAGCAGTTAAGGGATAATCCTAGTAGCCTAGGAATAGTGTGCTTGAATTATCTGTTAATTCCTTTATTAATGCTGATGAATTCTTATTGACACTTGATTGTATATGGAAATAACTTTCAATGTTAGATTACTTTGATTCTTATTCAATTATTCACATCTGTTTTCTCTAGGATTTAACTATTTTTGACACGGAAGTTCAATTGCAGTCTATTGACACTGGAAACTGCGGTGACAAGTTAGGTTAACAAGCAAGTTAGCAGAAGTTACTTGAGACTAGGAGGAATTCTAGTCACTTGTTCTTGAGTGCAAGGCATTGCCAAAAACTAGAATGTGAGGTAATTGTGGGCGCTTGAGTCTTGGTTACACAGTGAGATGTTATTGGTATGACTTCATTGGAACTTTATTGCTGCGACAATTCATCTATAAAATACCTTGTCGACACATCCAGCGTTGCTACTTAGTGAAGTCAATGATTCACTCCATTCTTCGTACTTGATCACACTTTTACTTTTCTACATTTAAATTCTCAAAATATTAATAACAATTCATTTTACTTTCAGTTGCTCTAACATTTAACTTATAATTGCGTTGACAACTGTGACTATCTTAGTAGTGCATATCTAATTTAATTGTCCTGACATCTTTACTAGCGTTTTCACTAATTTTAACTTTAGTTGCTTCGACAATTGAACATCAAGAATTATATCCTCGTGGGATCGATATCCGATAGAGCAAATCTATCAACTATACTTGCATCGACGTGTGTCTACTTGCACTTAAATGTTATGACGTTTACAAGCCGATCATATGGTTTGTATTCCTTTTCCAAAATCTCTTTGTGTTGAATTAGAGAGAATCATTGCGAGGTTTCAGTGGCAAAAAACAAAAGGTAAACGAGGTCTTCATTGGTGCGAGTGGAAGAAGTTGTGTGACCTTAAAGAAAATAAAGATTTATGCATTAAGAGTTTTGAAAATTTTAACATTGCTTTACTTGCAAAACAAGGGTGGAGTATTATGACGCGAGAAAACTCTTTGTTAATTAAAGTTTTAAAGGAAAAATATATTCCCATATCCTCTTTCCTTGATTCAAGTTTAAAATTTGGGTCATTGTATACTTGGCAAAGTATTTGGTCTGCAAAGAAAGTCTTTCAGGATAGGGTTGGTTGGCATGTGGGTAATAGAGTTAGTATCTTAGTTTTTAATCGTAATTGGATTCTAGGAGTTATCCATTCTCATTTAGTCTAAACAGTTAACAATCATCAATTGGACTTAGTTGTAGATATTATCAATGCGAAAAATAAACAATGGAAAATGGACGTTGTTACCTTTGTGTTCAATGACGAGGTTACGGAGAATATTCTTCATATCCCCTTTACAGAAGTGCCCCACACAAATACACAGGTTTGGAGAGGTGAGGCTTCAGGCAATTTCTCGGTGCGAAGTGCCTATAAACTATTACAATCAGGTAGACCTCTTTTAGGCCTAAATAATTTACAAATAGATGCTAAAAACTTTTACAAGCAACTTTGGGGCCTAATCTTGCCCTCAAAAATTAAAATACATATGTGATAAGTATAATTGAACTTTATTCTGACGTTCTTCAATCTATTTGCCAAAAGGTTGGTCTAAAATGTTGCGTGTCTTAGATGTTTACATGAGCTAGAAACCCTCAATCATTTTTGTTGTCTCTGTCCTTTATCAAATGAAGTTTGGCTGTTAGTAGGCCTCCAGGGAATATTAAGTATCTCAACTCAGAGTATATTTGAATGGCTTACCAAAGATTTTAAAGTTTGTTCGACAAATAAAAAATGAGTGGTTTGCTGCACTTTATAGGCCATGTGGTTCGACAAGAATAAGCGAGTACATGATTGAATTTCAAAAATAGGCAGGGAGTTGGTGTATTAGCATAATAAGTGTGAGTGTAGTTAAGGAAGTTAGTGTTAGTTACAAACTGTTATTAGTTATTAACAGTTGAGTTTTATTCTATAAATGTTGTGTAAAGGGTCTGTTCATTTATGATCAAAAGTATAATAATTCAGTTGAGGTTTTCTTGAGTTTTAAAGAAGGTTGTATGCCATTACCTGGTCAGATCGGTGTCGGCGTTCGTTCAGCACCTTCTGGAAGACAACTCGGTTCAACATAACAACTGTGTTTAGCCACTCTTAAACTGTGGTGGTGTGTGGTAACTGTCAAACTGTCCTCTGCCAGTCGACTGGAGGTCGAGCTAGACTCCCGAGGGATACTCTTTCAGGAAGAAGGGCGACTGATTTGCCACACAATTGCTCTGAATATAGGCTCTTTTTTTTGTCTTTGAGATATTGGTCTGAACATGGTATAAACAAAGATTGGGGAATTTTTCTTTGGGCCTTCCCAATAAGTGTAATTGATTAAATATCTATGTTGAATTTTTTTGTTTACTTTTGGGTTTGAAGTTGAAATGATCAAGGATTTGGGCGAAATATTTTGTTTCGTAAAGCTTATTAGTACTGCTACTTTTTCTAGTGAGTTTTACTTGCTCTGCTTTAATGGCTAAAGAAGGAAATCTAAAACAAAATTTCATTGAAAATACTGAAAAACACAAACAAGAAAAAATAGAGAATGCCTAGAAAAATAAGATTAAATTTGCTTTTATCCTCATGATTTTAATGAACTTATCTGATTTTTCTTTTCTACTCTTGAATAGTGGAGAGACAAACAGAATCTTAAAAATTAAAAAAAAAGATTTAATTTTTATTGTTTTGAATAAAATAATTGAAAAAATAATTATTAAGAAAAAGGATAAGAAAGAAATAGTTGGGTGTTGGTTTGGAAATGGTTTAGAATTTAGATAAATTCTTTGAAAGATCATTGTTATAGAAGAAGACTAATGAAAAGAGAAAGAGGAAAATATAACAGAAAAAAGACAGACTTGGGAGGAAGAAGGGTTTTTAACAATTAAAAGATAATGAAAAAGTGGAGGAAGCGCAAATTGCAAAATAGTCCTTCCCTAATTTGCCCGTGCAGCTACCCTTCAATTTATCCACTGCCATATATCGACACATAATTGGTTCACGTGGTAAAATTAGTCAAAAATTAACACCATTACTGACGGGTACTAAATTGTGTAACGGAATTAAACTTCAGGTACCACTTTGAACATTTTGAAACTTCAAGTACCGTACTCAAACATGTACCAAAGTACAGGGGTGTAAAATGGCATTATCCCTTTTGAAAATGGAAGGATTCCAAATCTAGGGGCACAAGAACGGTTTTGGGAAACAAGGAAACCATCAAAGTTTGTTTATGGCTTTGATAATTTTTAGGCGAGTATCAGTTTCCCTATGAATGGGTTATTTGTTAGCTTTTAATTTTTAGTAGGTTTTCAGGTTTCTTTTAAATATTTCTATTTTTTAAAAAGTTAATCTTTTGTTGGTTTAGTTTTTTAAAAGTTAGGACGTTTTTGTATGGTGTTGTCGGCACCAACCCAAACTTTGTTTGTTTTATTTCTTTTAATAAAAGTCCATTCAAGTTTATTTAAAAAAAAAAATTAATATCAACAAATCTAGACTTGATCATGAGTTGGATCATCCGCTCAAAAAATGGGATGATTTGAAAAAAAAATAAGTCTGAAAAATGGATTTGGATAAAAAAAGAGGTCGATTTTCTAAATAAGCTGGGCCTCGAGTAAGAGTTATTCGACCCGAGCCCGACCCGAATAAATTAACCATATTTAATAAAAAATTATATTGTTTTTGTTTTATTGTTTTTGGTGTTTTTTGTTGTTTTAGTGTTGTTTTTGCTGTTATTTTTGTTATTGTTTTGTTGTTATTTTTGTTGTTGTTTTGATGTTATTTTTGTTGTTGTTTTTGTTGTTTGAATGTTTTTTTTTTTGCGTTTTTACTATTGTTTCGTTATCGTTTTTAATATTATTTAAATATTGTAAAATTTATCTTTTATTGTTAATTTTTTATTATTTTATTTGCAACTATTTTAATATAATTTTTTTTGATGTATTCTAAATTTGATTATTTTTAATGTTTGTTTTAATGTTTTAATTGTATTTTTTTATGTAAACATTTTTAAATATATTTGATATATTATATATATTTTAAATTTTTTGTATATAATAAAATAACTTAAAATAATTAATATGGGTCGGGCCGGGTCGAGCTTGGACAAAAATTTAGACCCATTTCTTAGATCGAGTTTAAAAAATGAACCTAAAATTTTGTTAAAACCCGACTCAAACCTAACTTACGATCAGCTCTAACCAAATCCATAAAAAGTAAATCAAACATTCAAATTTGTATTATCATTTTCATCTCAAGTAAATTATTTCAGCTAAATTATAAGGAAGATCATGAAAGATTTAAAATATTCAAACGTCGACAGCAGGGTTCGAACCTGCGCGGGCGAAGCCCAACAGATTTCAAGTCTGTCTCCTTAACCACTCGGACATATCGACCACGTTGAGAAACTGTTCTATTGTTAGTTCTATTAATTCATTTGTTTCTAAGTATTAATTCATTGATGTTAAACTCGACATGGCAATGCAGCGTGTTTTAAAATGGCATATTATCAACAGGTAAAAGGTCCTTAATTTTTAAGCAGGCGTCTCTGTTATATAGTTATATAAGACAAATTAAAGATAATGAGTTTAAGAGTTCTGATATGTTTTTCAAAGACTCCCTGATTTTGCTCAATGGCGGGTAAGTGAGGTGAAAACTTGCTGTAAATGAGATTAGAATTGTAGATAATGTTTATCATAGTTTTGTTTCTAATCATTTTTACATATTTTCTGTATTATCTGGATATACTACAATGATCAACCCAATGCAGAATTTATAATGTGTTAAAAATTGAGAGTCGATAATGACAATGTAGAAAGATCGCAAAGAAAATAAAAGAAAAATAGAGCACACAGATTTTACGTGGAAACCTTTCGAGAAAAAACCAAGGGCAAAGGAAAAGAAAATTCACTAATGTCGAATTTAAATAATACACGAGGAGTTTAAACTGTATCTATTTATAGGTTGAAATAGCCTAATTCTAATTAATGTCAAAAATATTATGCTAATAAATGCTAAATATATTGTTGGACAAAACACCTTAACGAACACATATAAATATAAATATTTAAATACAGGATTTGTATAAAATAATATAAACAAATAATTTTTGTTTATGTAAAAACACAGCAGATCTAAACAAAATCAAATTAAATAATATTTATTTTTATATATAAAAAATCATATCTAAAAACAATTTAAATAGCAGGATCTGAAAATAGCATAAATTGAATTAGAGAATCGAGTTTACTAGATATTGAGGCCTGTTTTCATAGTTTCCTTAAGACAGATTCGACCGCTCCTATGATACTTAGAGAAACGTTGATCGTCTGTCTCCCAAGATACAACAACACAATGACCTCGACAGTAATGACATTTAAATCAATTTGATTAGAATCAAATCAAATCAAAATCAATTTGATTGGAATCAAATCAAATTGAGATACTTTGTCCTTTTAAAACAAATTCTTTTTAATATCTGTTGAGTAAAAAAATTAAATTACGTTTTTGGGCTAAATATCCGTAAGCTCTTTTTAGGCTAGATCGATCTAGACATTTCGCGTTGCGCACGTCATGCGAGTGCATCCCAACCCCGATGGCTTTGGATCTACATCCCCCTTGCGCACGAGGTAAAGCTTCAAGCTTATTCATTCAATAACCCCTTGATGGGTTTTCATATATAAACACATTACACACTTGGTATCTAACTGATCGAGTTATGAATGTCACAGCAAATATGTGCAAGCGTACACTGTCAATGCAAGTATAGTAGACATAATTGAATCTGTCGGATGTTGATCCCACAGAGATGGCTGTTTATATTTAAATATTTCTAAGCAATTTAAGTTAAAATGATAAGAACTGCTAATAGAATCTCAACGCAAACTGGTTAAAACGACACAGGTTAAGAGTTAATGGCTGAAGAAGGTAATTTAAAACAAAATTTGATTGAAAATACTGAAAAACCCGAACAAGAAAAAATAGAGAATGCCTAGAAAAATAAGATTAAATTTGCTTTTATCCTCATGATTTTGATGAATTTATCTGATTTTTTTTTTCTACTCTTGAATAGTGGAGAAACGAACAGAATCTTAAAAAATAAAAAAGCTTTAATTTTTATTGTTTTGAAAAAATAGTTATTAAGAAAAAGGATAAGAAAGAAATAGTTGGGTGTTGGTTTGGAAATGGTTTAGAATTTAGATAAATTCTTTGAAGGACCATTGTTATAGAAGAACACTAATGAAAAGAGAAAGAGGAAAAGATAACAGAAAAAAGACAAACCTGGGAGGAAGAAGGGTTTTTAACAATTAAAAAATAATGAAAAGTGGGGGAAGGGCAAATTACAAAATAGCCCTTCCATAATCTGCCCACTGCCATGTGTCTACACATAATTGGTCCACGTGGCAAAATCAATCAAAAATTAACATCGTTACTAACGGGTACCAGATTGTGTAATGAAATTAAACTTCAGGTACCACTTTGAACATTTGAAATTTCAGGTACCACACTCAAACATATGCCAAAGTACAGGGGTGTAAAATGGCATTATCCCTTTTGGAAATGGAAGGATTCCAAATATAGGGGCACTGGAAAGATTTTGGGAAATAAGGAAACCATCAGAGTTTGTTTATGGCTTTGATAGTTTTTAGGCGGGTACCAATTTCCCTATGAATGAGTTATTTGTTAGCTTTTAATTTTTAGTAGGCTTTCAGGTTTTGTTTAAATATTTCTGTTTTTTAAAAACTTAATCTTTTGTTGGTTTAGGTTTTTAAAAGTTAGGATGTTTTTGTATGGTGTTGTCGGTGCTAGCCCAAACTTTGTTTCTTTTATTTCTTTTAATAAAAGCCCATTCAAGTTTATTTCAAAAAACATTAATATCAATAAATTTAGACTTGATCATGAGTCGGGTCGTTCGCTCAAAAAATGGGATGATTTGAAAAAAAATAAGTCTGAAAAATGGGTTTGGATAAAAAATGTGGTCGATTTTCTAAACGGGTTGGGCCTCGAGTAAGAGTTATTCGGCCCGAGCCCGACCTAGTTCGACCCGAATAAATTAACCATTTTTAATAAAAAAATATATTAATTTTCTTTTATTGTTTCTGGTGTTTTTGGTTGTTTTGGTGTTGTTTTTGCTGTTATTTTTGTTATTGTTTTGTTGTTATTTTTGTTGTTGTTTTGCTGTTATTTTTGTTACTGTTTTGATTGTTATTTTTGTTGTTTGAATTTTTTTTTGCATTTTTACTATAGTTTCACTGTCGTTTTTAATATTATTTGAATATTGTAAAATTCATGTTTTATTATTAATTTTATTATTATTTTATTTGCAACTATTTTAATATAATTTTTTTTAATGGATTCTAAATTTGATTATTTTTAATGTTTGTTTTAATGTTTTAATTGTATTTTTTTTGTGTAAATATTTTTATGTGTATTTGATATATTATATATATTTTAAATTTTTTGTATATAATAAAATAACTTAAAATAATTAATATGGGTCGGGCCGGGTCGAGCTTGGACAAAAATTTAGACCCATTTCTTAGATCGAGTTTAAAAAATGAACATAGAATTTTGTTAAAACCCGACTCAAACCTAACCTACGATCAGCTCTAACCAAATCCATAAAAAGTAAATCAAACATTCAAATTTGTATTATCATTTTCATCTCAAGTAAATTATTTCAGCTAATTATAAGGAAGATCATGAAAGATTTAAAATATTCAAACGTCGACAGCAGGGTTCGAACCTGCGCGAGCGAAGCCCAACAGATTTCAAGTCTGTCTCCTTAACCACTCGGACATATCGACCACGTTGAGAAACTGTTCTATTGTTAGTTCTATTAATTCATTTGTTTCTAAGTATTAATTCATTGATCTTAAACTCGACATGGCAATGCAACGTGTTTTAAAATGGCATATTATCAACAGGTAAAAGGTCCTTAATTTTTAAGCAGGCGTCTCTGTTATATAGTTATATAAGACAAATTAAAGATAATGAGTTTAAGAGTTCTGATATGTTTTTCAAAGACTCCCTGATTTTGCTCAATGGCGGGTAAGTGAGGTGAAAACTTGCTGTAAATGAGATTAGAATTGTAGATAATGTTTATTATAGTTTTGTTTCTAATCATTTTTACATATTTTCTGTATTATCTAGATATACTACAATGATCAACCCAATGCAGAATTTATAATGTGTTAAAAATTGAGAGTCGATAATGACAATGTAGAAAGATCGCAAAAAAAATAAAAGAAAAATAGAGCACACAGATTTTACGTGGAAACCTTTCGAGAAAAAACCAAGGGCAAAGGAAAAGAAAATTCACTAATGTCGAATTTAAATAATACACGAGGAGTTTCAACTGTATCTATTTATAGGTTGAAATAGCCTAATTCTAATTAATGTCAAAAATATTATGCTAATAAATGCTAAATATATTGTTGGACAAAACACCTTAACGAACACATATAAATATAAATATTTAAATACAGGATTTGTATAAAATAATATAAACAAATAATTTTTGTTTATGTAAAAACACAGCAGATCTAAACAAAATCAAATTAAATAATATTTATTTTTATATATAAAAAATCATATCTAAAAACAATTTAAATAGCAGGATCTGAAAATAGCATAAATTGAATTCGAGAATCGAGTTTACTAGATATTGAGGCCTGTTTTCATAGTTTTCTTAAGACAAATTCGACCGCTCCTACGATACTTAGAGAAACGTTGATCGTCTGTCTCCCAAGATACAACAACACAATGACCTCGGCAATAATGACATTTAAATCAATTTGATTAGAATCAAATCAAATCAAAATCAATTTGATTGGAATCAAATCAAAATCAATTTGATTGGAATCAAATCAAATTGAGATACTTTGTCCTTTTAAAACAAATTCTTTTTAATATCTGTTGAGTAAAAAAATTAAATTACGTTTTTGGGCTAAATATCCGTAAGCTCTTTTTAGGCTAGATCGATCTAGACATTTCGCGTTGCGCACGTCATGCGAGTGCATCCCAACCCCGATGGCTTTGGATCTACATCCCCCTTGCGCACGAGGTAAAGCTTCAAGCTTATTCATTCAATAACCCCTTGATGGGTTTTCATATATAAACACATTACACACTTGGTATCTAACTGATCGAGTTATGAACGTCACAGCAAATATGTGCAAGCGTACACTGTCGATGCAAGTATAGTAGACATAATTGAATCTGTCGGATGTTGATCCCACAGAGATGGTTGTTTATGTTTAAATATGTCTAAGCAATTTGAGTTAAAATGGTAAGAACTGTTAATAGTATTGTCAACGCAAACTAGTTAAAACTACACAGGTTAAGAGTTAATGGCTGAAGATGGTAATTTAAAACAAAATTTGATTGACTGAAAAACCCGAACAAGAAAAAATAGAGAATGCCTAGAAAAATAAGATTAAATTTGCTTTTATCCTCATGATTTTGATGAATTTATCTGATTTTTTTTTTCTACTCTTGAATAGTGGAGAAACGAACAGAATCTTAAAAAATAAAAAAAGCTTTAATTTTTATTGTTTTGAAAAAATAATTGAAAAAATAGTTATTAAGAAAAAGGTTAAGAAAGAAATAGTTGGGTGTTGGTTTGGAAATGGTTTAGAATTTAGATAATTTCTTTGAAGGACCATTGTTATAGAAGAAGACTAATGAAAAGAGAAAGAGGAAAAGATAATAGAAAAAAGACAAACCTGGGAGGAAGAAGGGTTTTTAACAATTAAAAAATAATGAAAAGTGGGGGAAGGGCAAATTACAAAATAGCCCTTCCATAATCTGCCCGTGCAACTACCTTTCAATCTGCCCACTGCCATGTGTCTACACATAATTGGTTCACGTGGTAAAATCAATCAAAAATTAACATCGTTACTAACGGGTACCAGATTGTGTAATGAAATTAAACTTCAGGTACCACTTTGAACATTTGAAATTTCAGGTACCACACTCAAACATATGCCAAAGTACAGGGGTGTAAAATGGCATTATCCCTTTTGGAAATGGAAGGATTCCAAATATAGGGGCACTGGAAAGATTTTGGGAAATAAGGAAACCATCAGAGTTTGTTTATGGCTTTGATAGTTTTTAGGCGGGTACCAATTTCCCTATGAATGAGTTATTTGTTAGCTTTTAATTTTTAGTAGGCTTTCAGGTTTTGTTTAAATATTTCTGTTTTTTAAAAAGTTAATCTTTTGTTGGTTTAGGTTTTTAAAAGTTAGGATGTTTTTGTATGGTGTTGTCGGTGCTAGCCCAAACTTTGTTTCTTTTATTTCTTTTAATAAAAGCCCATTCAAGTTTATTTCAAAAAACATTAATATCAATAAATTTAGACTTGATCCTGGGTCGGGTCGTTCGCTCAAAAAATGGGATGATTTGAAAAAAAATAAGTCTGAAAAATGGGTTTGGATAAAAAATGTGGTCGATTTTCTAAACGGGTTGGGCCTCGAGTAAGAGTTATTCGGCCCGAGCCCGACCTAGTTCGACCCGAATAAATTAACCATTTTTAATAAAAAATATATTAATTTTCTTTTATTGTTTCTGGTGTTTTTGGTTGTTTTGGTGTTGTTTTTGCTGTTATTTTTGTTATTGTTTTGTTGTTATTTTTGTTGTTGTTTTGCTGTTATTTTTTTTACTGTTTTGATTGTTATTTTTGTTGTTTGAATTTTTTTTTTGCATTTTTACTATAGTTTCACTGTCGTTTTTAATATTATTTGAATATTGTAAAATTCATGTTTTATTATTAATTTTATTATTATTTTATTTGCAACTATTTTAATATAATTTTTTTAATGGATTCTAAATTTGATTATTTTTAATGTTTGTTTTAATGTTTTAATTGTATTTTTTTTGTGTAAATATTTTTAAGTGTATTTGATATATTATATATATTTTAAATTTTTTGTATATAATAAAATAACTTAAAATAATTAATATGGGTCGGGCCGGGTCGAGCTTGGACAAAAATTTAGACCCATTTCTTAGTTCGAGTTTAAAAAATGAACATAGAATTTTGTTAAAACCCGACTCAAACCTAACCTACGATCAGCTCTAACCAAATCCATAAAAAGTAAATCAAACATTCAAATTTGTATTATCATTTTCATCTCAAGTAAATTATTTCAGCTAAATTATAAGGAAGATCATGAAAGATTTAAAATATTCAAACGTCGACAGCAGGGTTCGAACCTGCGCGGGCGAAGCCCAACAGATTTCAAGTCTGTCTCCTTAACCACTCGGACATATCGACCACGTTGAGAAACTGTTCTATTGTTAGTTCTATTAATTCATTTGTTTCTAAGTATTAATTCATTGATGTTAAACTCGACATGGCAATGCAGCGTGTTTTAAAATGGCATATTATCAACAGGTAAAAGGTCCTTAATTTTTAAGCAGGCGTCTCTGTTATATAGTTATATAAGACAAATAAAGATAATGAGTTTAAGAGTTCTGATATGTTTTTCAAAGACTCCCTGATTTTGCTCAATGGCGGGTAAGTGAGGTGAAAACTTGCTGTAAATGAGATTAGAATTGTAGATAATGTTTATTATAGTTTTGTTTCTAATCATTTTTACATATTTTCTGTATTATCTGGATATACTACAATGATCAACCCAATGCAGAATTTATAATGTGTTAAAAATTGAGAGTCGATAATGACAATGTAGAAAGATCGCAAAAAAAATAAAAGAAAAATAGAGCACACAGATTTTACGTGGAAACCTTTCGAGAAAAAACCAAGGGCAAAGGAAAAGAAAATTCACTAATGCCGAATTTAAATAATACACGAGGAGTTTCAACTGTATCTATTTATAGGTTGAAATAGCCTAATTCTAATTAATGTCAAAAATATTATGCTAATAAATGCTAAATATATTGTTGGAAAAAACACCTTAACGAACACATATAAATATAAATATTTAAATACAGGATTTGTATAAAATAATATAAACAAATAATTTTTGTTTATGTAAAAACACAGCAGATCTAAACAAAATCAAATTAAATAATATTTATTTTTATATATAAAAAATCATATCTAAAAACAATTTAAATAGCAGGATCTGAAAATAGCATAAATTGAATTCGAGAATCGAGTTTACTAGATATTGAGGTCTGTTTTCATAGTTTTCTTAAGACAGATTCGACCGCTCCTACGATACTTAGAGAAACGTTGATCGTCTGTCTCCCAAGATACAACAACACAATGACCTCGGCAGTAATGACATTTAAATCAATTTGATTAGAATCAAATCAAATCAAAATCAATTTGATTGGAATCAAATCAAAATCAATTTGATTGGAATCAAATCAAATTGAGATACTTTGTCCTTTTAAAACAAATTCTTTTTAATATCTATTGAGTAAAAAAATTAAATTACGTTTTTGGGCTAAAATATCCGTAAGCTCTTTTTGGGCTAGATCGATCTAGACATTTCGCGTTGTGCACGTCATGCGAGTGCATCCCAACCCCGATGGCTTTGGATCTACATCCCCCTTGCGCACGAGGTAAAGCTTCAAGCTTATTCATTCAATAACCCCTTGATGGGTTTTCATATATAAACACATTACACACTTGGTATCTAACTGATCGAGTTATGAACGTCACAGCAAATATGTGCAAGCGTACACTGTCGATGCAAGTATAGTAGACATAATTGAATCTGTCGGATGTTGATCCCACAGAGATGGCTGTTTATGTTTAAATATGTCTAAGCAATTTGAGTTAAAATGGTAAGAACTGTTAATAGTATTGTCAACGCAAACTAGTTAAAACTACACAGGTTAAGAGTTAATGGCTGAAGAAGGTAATTTAAAACAAAATTTGATTGAAAATACTGAAAAACCCGAACAAGAAAAAATAGAGAATGCCTAGAAAAATAAGATTAAATTTGCTTTTATCCTCATGATTTTGATGAATTTATCTGATTTTTTTTTTCTACTCTTGAATAGTGGAGAAACGAACAGAATCTTAAAAAATAAAAAAAAGCTTTAATTTTTATTGTTTTGAAAAAATAATTGAAAAAATAGTTATTAAGAAAAAGGTTAAGAAAGAAATAGTTGGGTGTTGGTTTGGAAATGGTTTAGAATTTAGATAATTTCTTTGAAGGACCATTGTTATAGAAGAAGACTAATGAAAAGAGAAAGAGGAAAAGATAATAGAAAAAAGACAAACCTGGGAGGAATAAGGGTTTTTAACAATTAAAAAATAATGAAAAGTGGGGGAAGGGCAAATTACAAAATAGCCCTTCCATAATCTGCCCGTGCAACTACCTTTCAATCTGCCCACTACCATGTGTCTACACATAATTGGTCCACGTGGCAAAATCAATCAAAAATTAACATCGTTACTAACGGGTACCAGATTGTGTAATGAAATTAAACTTCAGGTACCACTTTGAACATTTGAAATTTCAGGTACCACACTCAAACATATGCCAAAGTACAGGGGTGTAAAATGACATTATCCCTTTCGGAAATGGAAGGATTCCAAATATAGGGGCACTGGAAAGATTTTGGGAAATAAGGAAACCATCAGAGTTTGTTTATGGCTTTGATAGTTTTTAGGCGGGTACCAATTTCCCTATGAATGAGTTATTTGTTAGCTTTTAATTTTTAGTAGGCTTTCAGGTTTTGTTTAAATATTTCTGTTTTTTAAAAAGTTAATCTTTTGTTGGTTTAGGTTTTTAAAAGTTAGGATGTTTTTGTATGGTGTTGTCGGTGCTAGCCCAAACTTTGTTTCTTTTATTTCTTTTAATAAAAGCCCATTCAAGTTTATTTCAAAAAACATTAATATCAATAAATTTAGACTTGATCATGGGTCGGGTCGTTCGCTCAAAAAATGGGATGATTTGAAAAAAAATAAGTCTGAAAAATGGGTTTGGATAAAAAATGTGGTCGATTTTCTAAACGGGTTGGGCCTCGAGTAAGAGTTATTCGGCCCGAGCCCGACCTAGTTCGACCCGAATAAATTAACCATTTTTAATAAAAAATATATTAATTTTCTTTTATTGTTTCTGGTGTTTTTGGTTGTTTTGGTGTTGTTTTTGCTGTTATTTTTGTTATTGTTTTGTTGTTATTTTTGTTGTTGTTTTGCTGTTATTTTTGTTACTGTTTTGATTGTTATTTTTGTTGTTTGAATTTTTTTTTTGCATTTTTACTATAGTTTCACTGTCGTTTTTAATATTATTTGAATATTGTAAAATTCATGTTTTATTATTAATTTTATTATTATTTTATTTGCAACTATTTTAATATAATTTTTTTAATGGATTCTAAATTTGATTATTTTTAATGTTTGTTTTAATGTTTTAATTGTATTTTTTTTGTGTAAATATTTTTAAGTGTATTTGATATATTATATATATTTTAAATTTTTTGTATATAATAAAATAACTTAAAATAATTAATATGGGTCGGGCCGGGTCGAGCTTGGACAAAAATTTAGACCCATTTCTTAGATCGAGTTTAAAAAATGAACATAGAATTTTGTTAAAACCCGACTCAAACCTAACCTACGATCAGCTCTAACCAAATCCATAAAAACTAAATCAAACATTCAAATTTGTATTATCATTTTCATCTCAAGTAAATTATTTCAGCTAAATTATAAGGAAGATCATGAAAGATTTAAAATATTCAAACGTCGACAGCAGGGTTCGAACCTGCGCGGGCGAAGCCCAACAGATTTCAAGTCTGTCTCCTTAACCACTCGGACATATCGACCACGTTGAGAAACTGTTCTATTGTTAGTTCTATTAATTCATTTGTTTCTAAGTATTAATTCATTGATGTTAAACTCGACATGGCAATGCAGCGTGTTTTAAAATGGCATATTATCAACAGGTAAAAGGTCCTTAATTTTTAAGCAGGCGTCTCTGTTATATAGTTATATAAGACAAATTAAAGATAATGAGTTTAAGAGTTCTGATATGTTTTTCAAAGACTCCCTGATTTTGCTCAATGGCGGGTAAGTGAGGTGAAAACTTGCTGTAAATGAGATTAGAATTGTAGATAATGTTTATTATAGTTTTGTTTCTAATCATTTTTACATATTTTCTGTATTATCTGGATATACTACAATGATCAACCCAATGCAGAATTTATAATGTGTTAAAAATTGAGAGTCGATAATGACAATGTAGAAAGATCGCAAAAAAAATAAAAGAAAAATAGAGCACACAGATTTTACGTGGAAACCTTTCGAGAAAAAACCAAGGGCAAAGGAAAAGAAAATTCACTAATGCCGAATTTAAATAATACACGAGGAGTTTCAACTGTATCTATTTATAGGTTGAAATAGCCTAATTCTAATTAATGTCAAAAATATTATGCTAATAAATGCTAAATATATTGTTGGAAAAAACACCTTAACGAACACATATAAATATAAATATTTAAATACAGGATTTGTATAAAATAATATAAACAAATAATTTTTGTTTATGTAAAAACACAGCAGATCTAAACAAAATCAAATTAAATAATATTTATTTTTATATATAAAAAATCATATCTAAAAACAATTTAAATAGCAGGATCTGAAAATAGCATAAATTGAATTCGAGAATCGAGTTTACTAGATATTGAGGCCTGTTTTCATAGTTTTCTTAAGACAGATTCGACCGCTCCTACGATACTTAGAGAAACGTTGATCGTCTGTCTCCCAAGATACAACAACACAATGACCTCGGCAGTAATGACATTTAAATCAATTTGATTAGAATCAAATCAAATCAAAATCAATTTGATTGGAATCAAATCAAAATCAATTTGATTGGAATCAAATCAAATTGAGATACTTTGTCCTTTTAAAACAAATTCTTTTTAATATCTATTGAGTAAAAAAATTAAATTACGTTTTTGGGCTAAAATATCCGTAAGCTCTTTTTGGGCTAGATCGATCTAGACATTTCGCGTTGTGCACGTCATGCGAGTGCATCCCAACCCCGATGGCTTTGGATCTACATCCCCCTTGCGCACGAGGTAAAGCTTCAAGCTTATTCATTCAATAACCCCTTGATGGGTTTTCATATATAAACACATTACACACTTGGTATCTAACTGATCGAGTTATGAACGTCACAGCAAATATGTGCAAGCGTACACTGTCGATGCAAGTATAGTAGACATAATTGAATCTGTCGGATGTTGATCCCACAGAGATGGCTGTTTATGTTTAAATATGTCTAAGCAATTTGAGTTAAAATGGTAAGAACTGTTAATAGTATTGTCAACGCAAACTAGTTAAAACTACACAGGTTAAGAGTTAATGGCTGAAGAAGGTAATTTAAAACAAAATTTGATTGAAAATACTGAAAAACCCGAACAAGAAAAAATAGAGAATGCCTAGAAAAATAAGATTAAATTTGCTTTTATCCTCATGATTTTGATGAATTTATCTGATTTTTTTTTTCTACTCTTGAATAGTGGAGAAACGAACAGAATCTTAAAAAATAAAAAAAAGCTTTAATTTTTATTGTTTTGAAAAAATAATTGAAAAAATAGTTATTAAGAAAAAGGTTAAGAAAGAAATAGTTGGGTGTTGGTTTGGAAATGGTTTAGAATTTAGATAATTTCTTTGAAGGACCATTGTTATAGAAGAAGACTAATGAAAAGAGAAAGAGGAAAAGATAATAGAAAAAAGAAAAACCTGGGAGGAATAAGGGTTTTTAACAATTAAAAAATAATGAAAAGTGGGGGAAGGGCAAATTACAAAATAGCCCTTCCATAATCTGCCCGTGCAACTACCTTTCAATCTGCCCACTACCATGTGTCTACACATAATTGGTCCACGTGGCAAAATCAATCAAAAATTAACATCGTTACTAACGGGTACCAGATTGTGTAATGAAATTAAACTTCAGGTACCACTTTGAACATTTGAAATTTCAGGTACCACACTCAAACATATGCCAAAGTACAGGGGTGTAAAATGACATTATCCCTTTCGGAAATGGAAGGATTCCAAATATAGGGGCACTGGAAAGATTTTGGGAAATAAGGAAACCATCAGAGTTTGTTTATGGCTTTGATAGTTTTTAGGCGGGTACCAATTTCCCTATGAATGAGTTATTTGTTAGCTTTTAATTTTTAGTAGGCTTTCAGGTTTTGTTTAAATATTTCTGTTTTTTAAAAAGTTAATCTTTTGTTGGTTTAGGTTTTTAAAAGTTAGGATGTTTTTGTATGGTGTTGTCGGTGCTAGCCCAAACTTTGTTTCTTTTATTTCTTTTAATAAAAGCCCATTCAAGTTTATTTCAAAAAACATTAATATCAATAAATTTAGACTTGATCATGGGTCGGGTCGTTCGCTCAAAAAATGGGATGATTTGAAAAAAAATAAGTCTGAAAAATGGGTTTGGATAAAAAATGTGGTCGATTTTCTAAACGGGTTGGGCCTCGAGTAAGAGTTATTCGGCCCGAGCCCGACCTAGTTCGACCCGAATAAATTAACCATTTTTAATAAAAAATATATTAATTTTCTTTTATTGTTTCTGGTGTTTTTGGTTGTTTTGGTGTTGTTTTTGCTGTTATTTTTGTTATTGTTTTGTTGTTATTTTTGTTGTTGTTTTGCTGTTATTTTTGTTACTGTTTTGATTGTTATTTTTGTTGTTTGAATTTTTTTTTTGCATTTTTACTATAGTTTCACTGTCGTTTTTAATATTATTTGAATATTGTAAAATTCATGTTTTATTATTAATTTTATTATTATTTTATTTGCAACTATTTTAATATAATTTTTTTAATGGATTCTAAATTTGATTATTTTTAATGTTTGTTTTAATGTTTTAATTGTATTTTTTTTGTGTAAATATTTTTAAGTGTATTTGATATATTATATATATTTTAAATTTTTTGTATATAATAAAATAACTTAAAATAATTAATATGGGTCGGGCCGGGTCGAGCTTGGACAAAAATTTAGACCCATTTCTTAGATCGAGTTTAAAAAATGAACATAGAATTTTGTTAAAACCCGACTCAAACCTAACCTACGATCAGCTCTAACCAAATCCATAAAAACTAAATCAAACATTCAAATTTGTATTATCATTTTCATCTCAAGTAAATTATTTCAGCTAAATTATAAGGAAGATCATGAAAGATTTAAAATATTCAAACGTCGACAGCAGGGTTCGAACCTGCGCGGGCGAAGCCCAACAGATTTCAAGTCTGTCTCCTTAACCACTCGGACATATCGACCACGTTGAGAAACTGTTCTATTGTTAGTTCTATTAATTCATTTGTTTCTAAGTATTAATTCATTGATGTTAAACTCGACATGGCAATGCAGCGTGTTTTAAAATGGCATATTATCAACAGGTAAAAGGTCCTTAATTTTTAAGCAGGCGTCTCTGTTATATAGTTATATAAGACAAATTAAAGATAATGAGTTTAAGAGTTCTGATATGTTTTTCAAAGACTCCCTGATTTTGCTCAATGGCGGGTAAGTGAGGTGAAAACTTGCTGTAAATGAGATTAGAATTGTAGATAATGTTTATTATAGTTTTGTTTCTAATCATTTTTACATATTTTCTGTATTATCTGGATATACTACAATGATCAACCCAATGCAGAATTTATAATGTGTTAAAAATTGAGAGTCGATAATGACAATGTAGAAAGATCGCAAAAAAAATAAAAGAAAAATAGAGCACACAGATTTTACGTGGAAACCTTTCGAGAAAAAACCAAGGGCAAAGGAAAAGAAAATTCACTAATGCCGAATTTAAATAATACACGAGGAGTTTCAACTGTATCTATTTATAGGTTGAAATAGCCTAATTCTAATTAATGTCAAAAATATTATGCTAATAAATGCTAAATATATTGTTGGAAAAAACACCTTAACGAACACATATAAATATAAATATTTAAATACAGGATTTGTATAAAATAATATAAACAAATAATTTTTGTTTATGTAAAAACACAGCAGATCTAAACAAAATCAAATTAAATAATATTTATTTTTATATATAAAAAATCATATCTAAAAACAATTTAAATAGCAGGATCTGAAAATAGCATAAATTGAATTCGAGAATCGAGTTTACTAGATATTGAGGCCTGTTTTCATAGTTTTCTTAAGACAGATTCGACCGCTCCTACGATACTTAGAGAAACGTTGATCGTCTGTCTCCCAAGATACAACAACACAATGACCTCGGCAGTAATGACATTTAAATCAATTTGATTAGAATCAAATCAAATCAAAATCAATTTGATTGGAATCAAATCAAAATCAATTTGATTGGAATCAAATCAAATTGAGATACTTTGTCCTTTTAAAACAAATTCTTTTTAATATCTGTTGAGTAAAAAAATTAAATTACGTTTTTGGGCTAAAATATCCGTAAGCTCTTTTTGGGCTAGATCGATCTAGACATTTCGCGTTGCGCACGTCATGCGAGTGCATCCCAACCCCGATGGCTTTGGATCTACATCCCCCTTGCGCACGAGGTAAAGCTTCAAGCTTATTCATTCAATAACCCCTTGATGGGTTTTCATATATAAACACATTACACACTTGGTATCTAACTGATCGAGTTATGAACGTCACAGCAAATATGTGCAAGCGTACACTGTCGATGCAAGTATAGTAGACATAATTGAATCTGTCGGATGCTGAACCCACAGAGATGGCTGTTTATGTTTAAATATGTCTAAGCAATTTGAGTTAAAATCGTAAGAACTGTTAATAGTATTGTCAACGCAAACTAGTTAAAACTACACAGGTTAAGAGTTAATGGCTGAAGAAGGTAATTTAAAACAAAATTTGATTGAAAATACTGAAAAACCCGAACAAGAAAAAATAGAGAATGCCTAGAAAAATAAGATTAAATTTGCTTTTATCCTCATGATTTTGATGAATTTATCTGATTTTTTTTTCTACTCTTGAATAGTGGAGAAACGAACAGAATCTTAAAAAATAAAAAAAGCTTTAATTTTTATTGTTTTGAAAAAATAATTGAAAAAATAGTTATTAAGAAAAAGGTTAAGAAAGAAATAGTTGGGTGTTGGTTTGGAAATGGTTTAGAATTTAGATAATTTCTTTGAAGGACCATTGTTATAGAAGAAGACTAATGAAAAGAGAAAGAGGAAAAGATAATAGAAAAAAGACAAACCTGGGAGGAAGAAGGGTTTTTAACAATTAAAAAATAATGAAAAGTGGGGGAAGGGCAAATTACAAAATAGCCCTTCCATAATCTGCCCGTGCAACTACCTTTCAATCTGCCCACTGCCATGTGTCTACACATAATTGGTCCACGTGGCAAAATCAATCAAAAATTAACATCGTTACTAACGGGTACCAGATTGTGTAATGAAATTAAACTTCAGGTACCACTTTGAATATTTGAAATTTCAGGTACCACACTCAAACATATGCCAAAGTACAGGGGTGTAAAATGACATTATCCCTTTTGGAAATGGAAGGATTCCAAATATAGGGGCACTGGAAAGATTTTGGGAAATAAGGAAACCATCAGAGTTTGTTTATGGCTTTGATAGTTTTTAGGCGGGTACCAATTTCCCTATGAATGAGTTATTTGTTAGCTTTTAATTTTTAGTAGGATTTCAGGTTTTGTTTAAATATTTCTGTTTTTTAAAAAGTTAATCTTTTGTTGGTTTAGGTTTTTAAAAGTTAGGATGTTTTTGTATGGTGTTGTCGATGCTAGCCCAAACTTTGTTTCTTTTATTTCTTTTAATAAAAGCCCATTCAAGTTTATTTCAAAAAACATTAATATCAATAAATTTAGACTTGATCCTGGGTCGGGTCGTTCGCTCAAAAAATGGGATGATTTGAAAAAAAATAAGTCTGAAAAATGGGTTTGGATAAAAAATGTGGTCGATTTTCTAAACGGGTTGGGCCTCGAGTAAGAGTTATTCGGCCCGAGCCCGACCTAGTTCGACCCGAATAAATTAACCATTTTTAATAAAAAATATATTAATTTTCTTTTATTGTTTCTGGTGTTTTTGGTTGTTTTCGTGTTGTTTTTGCTGTTATTTTTGTTATTGTTTTGTTGTTATTTTTGTTGTTGTTTTGCTGTTATTTTTGTTACTGTTTTGATTGTTATTTTTGTTGTTTGAATTTTTTTTTTGCATTTTTACTATAGTTTCACTGTCGTTTTTAATATTATTTGAATATTGTAAAATTCATGTTTTATTATTAATTTTATTATTATTTTATTTGCAACTATTTTAATATAATTTTTTTAATGGATTCTAAATTTGATTATTTTTAATGTTTGTTTTAATGTTTTAATTGTATTTTTTTTGTGTAAATATTTTTAAGTGTATTTGATATATTATATATATTTTAAATTTTTTGTATATAATAAAATAACTTAAAATAATTAATATGGGTCGGGCCGGGTCGAGCTTGGACAAAAATTTAGACCCATTTCTTAGATCGAGTTTAAAAAATGAACATAGAATTTTGTTAAAACCCGACTCAAACCTAACCTACGATCAGCTCTAACCAAATCCATAAAAACTAAATCAAACATTCAAATTTGTATTATCATTTTCATCTCAAGTAAATTATTTCAGCTAAATTATAAGGAAGATCATGAAAGATTTAAAATATTCAAACGTCGACAGCAGGGTTCGAACCTGCGCGGGCGAAGCCCAACAGATTTCAAGTCTGTCTCCTTAACCACTCGGACATATCGACCACGTTGAGAAACTGTTCTATTGTTAGTTCTATTAATTCATTTGTTTCTAAGTATTAATTCATTGATGTTAAACTCGACATGGCAATGCAGCGTGTTTTAAAATGGCATATTATCAACAGGTAAAAGGTCCTTAATTTTTAAGCAGGCGTCTCTGTTATATAGTTATATAAGACAAATTAAAGATAATGAGTTTAAGAGTTTTGATATGTTTTTCAAAGACTCCCTGATTTTGCTCAATGGCGGGTAAGTGAGGTGAAAACTTGCTGTAAATGAGATTAGAATTGTAGATAATGTTTATTATAGTTTTGTTTCTAATCATTTTTACATATTTTCTGTATTATCTGGATATACTACAATGATCAACCCAATGCAGAATTTATAATGTGTTAAAAATTGAGAGTCGATAATGACAATGTAGAAAGATCGCAAAAAAAATAAAAGAAAAATAGAGCACACAGATTTTACGTGGAAACCTTTCGAGAAAAAACCAAGGGCAAAGGAAAAGAAAATTCACTAATGCCGAATTTAAATAATACACGAGGAGTTTCAACTGTATCTATTTATAGGTTGAAATAGCCTAATTCTAATTAATGTCAAAAATATTATGCTAATAAATGCTAAATATATTGTTGGAAAAAACACCTTAACGAACACATATAAATATAAATATTTAAATACAGGATTTGTATAAAATAATATAAACAAATAATTTTTGTTTATGTAAAAACACAGCAGATCTAAACAAAATCAAATTAAATAATATTTATTTTTATATATAAAAAATCATATCTAAAAACAATTTAAATAGCAGGATCTGAAAATAGCATAAATTGAATTCGAGAATCGAGTTTACTAGATATTGAGGCCTGTTTTCATAGTTTTCTTAAGACAGATTCGACCGCTCCTACGATACTTAGAGAAACGTTGATCGTTTGTCTCCCAAGATACAACAACACAATGACCTCGGCAGTAATGACATTTAAATCAATTTGATTAGAATCAAATCAAATCAAAATCAATTTGATTGGAATCAAATCAAAATCAATTTGATTGGAATCAAATCAAATTGAGATACTTTGTCCTTTTAAAACAAATTCTTTTTAATATCTATTGAGTAAAAAAATTAAATTACGTTTTTGGGCTAAAATATCCGTAAGCTCTTTTTGGGCTAGATCGATCTAGACATTTCGTGTTGTGCACGTCATGCGAGTGCATCCCAACCCCGATGGCTTTGGATCTACATCCCCCTTGCGCACGAGGTAAAGCTTCAAGCTTATTCATTCAATAACCCCTTGATGGGTTTTCATATATAAACACATTACACACTTGGTATCTAACTGATCGAGTTATGAACGTCACAGCAAATATGTGCAAGCGTACACTGTCGATGCAAGTATAGTAGACATAATTGAATCTGTCGGATGTTGATCCCACAGAGATGGCTGTTTATGTTTAAATATGTCTAAGCAATTTGAGTTAAAATGGTAAGAACTGTTAATAGTATTGTCAACGCAAACTAGTTAAAACTACACAGGTTAAGAGTTAATGGCTGAAGAAGGTAATTTAAAACAAAATTTGATTGAAAATACTGAAAAACCCGAACAAGAAAAAATAGAGAATGCCTAGAAAAATAAGATTAAATTTGCTTTTATCCTCATGATTTTGATGAATTTATCTGATTTTTTTTTTCTACTCTTGAATAGTGGAGAAACGAACAGAATCTTAAAAAATAAAAAAAGCTTTAATTTTTATTGTTTTGAAAAAATAATTGAAAAAATAGTTATTAAGAAAAAGGTTAAGAAAGAAATAGTTGGGTGTTGGTTTGGAAATGGTTTAGAATTTAGATAATTTCTTTGAAGGACCATTGTTATAGAAGAAGACTAATGAAAAGAGAAAGAGGAAAAGATAATAGAAAAAAGACAAACCTGGGAGGAATAAGGGTTTTTAACAATTAAAAAATAATGAAAAGTGGGGGAAGGGCAAATTACAAAATAGCCCTTCCATAATCTGCCCGTGCAACTACCTTTCAATCTGCCCACTACCATGTGTCTACACATAATTGGTCCACGTGGCAAAATCAATCAAAAATTAACATCGTTACTAACGGGTACCAGATTGTGTAATGAAATTAAACTTCAGGTACCACTTTGAACATTTGAAATTTCAGGTACCACACTCAAACATATGCCAAAGTACAGGGGTGTAAAATGACATTATCCCTTTCGGAAATGGAAGGATTCCAAATATAGGGGCACTGGAAAGATTTTGGGAAATAAGGAAACCATCAGAGTTTGTTTATGGCTTTGATAGTTTTTAGGCGGGTACCAATTTCCCTATGAATGAGTTATTTGTTAGCTTTTAATTTTTAGTAGGCTTTCAGGTTTTGTTTAAATATTTCTGTTTTTTAAAAAGTTAATCTTTTGTTGGTTTAGGTTTTTAAAAGTTAGGATGTTTTTGTATGGTGTTGTCGGTGCTAGCCCAAACTTTGTTTCTTTTATTTCTTTTAATAAAAGCCCATTCAAGTTTATTTCAAAAAACATTAATATCAATAAATTTAGACTTGATCATGGGTCGGGTCGTTCGCTCAAAAAATGGGATGATTTGAAAAAAAATAAGTCTGAAAAATGGGTTTGGATAAAAAATGTGGTCGATTTTCTAAACGGGTTGGGCCTCGAGTAAGAGTTATTCGGCCCGAGCCCGACCTAGTTCGACCCGAATAAATTAACCATTTTTAATAAAAAATATATTAATTTTCTTTTATTGTTTCTGGTGTTTTTGGTTGTTTTGGTGTTGTTTTTGCTGTTATTTTTGTTATTGTTTTGTTGTTATTTTTGTTGTCGTTTTGCTGTTATTTTTGTTACTGTTTTGATTGTTATTTTTGTTGTTTGAATTTTTTTTTTGCATTTTTACTATAGTTTCACTGTCGTTTTTAATATTATTTGAATATTGTAAAATTCATGTTTTATTATTAATTTTATTATTATTTTATTTGCAACTATTTTAATATAATTTTTTTAATGGATTCTAAATTTGATTATTTTTAATGTTTGTTTTAATGTTTTAATTGTATTTTTTTTGTGTAAATATTTTTAAGTGTATTTGATATATTATATATATTTTAAATTTTTTGTATATAATAAAATAACTTAAAATAATTAATATGGGTCGGGCCGGGTCGAGCTTGGACAAAAATTTAGACCCATTTCTTAGATCGAGTTTAAAAAATGAACATAGAATTTTGTTAAAACCCGACTCAAACCTAACCTACGATCAGCTCTAACCAAATCCATAAAAAGTAAATCAAACATTCAAATTTGTATTATCATTTTCATCTCAAGTAAATTATTTCAGCTAAATTATAAGGAAGATCATGAAAGATTTAAAATATTCAAACGTCGACAGCAGGGTTCGAACCTGCGCGGGCGAAGCCCAACAGATTTCAAGTCTGTCTCCTTAACCACTCGGACATATCGACCACGTTGAGAAACTGTTCTATTGTTAGTTCTATTAATTCATTTGTTTCTAAGTATTAATTCATTGATGTTAAACTCGACATGGCAATGCAGCGTGTTTTAAAATGGCATATTATCAACAGGTAAAAGGTCCTTAATTTTTAAGCAGGCGTCTCTGTTATATAGTTATATAAGACAAATTAAAGATAATGAGTTTAAGAGTTCTGATATGTTTTTCAAAGACTCCCTGATTTTGCTCAATGGCGGGTAAGTGAGGTGAAAACTTGCTGTAAATGAGATTAGAATTGTAGATAATGTTTATTATAGTTTTGTTTCTAATCATTTTTACATATTTTCTGTATTATCTGGATATACTACAATGATCAACCCAATGCAGAATTTATAATGTGTTAAAAATTGAGAGTCGATAATGACAATGTAGAAAGATCGCAAAAAAAATAAAAGAAAAATAGAGCACACAGATTTTACGTGGAAACCTTTCGAGAAAAAACCAAGGGCAAAGGAAAAGAAAATTCACTAATGCCGAATTTAAATAATACACGAGGAGTTTCAACTGTATCTATTTATAGGTTGAAATAGCCTAATTCTAATTAATGTCAAAAATATTATGCTAATAAATGCTAAATATATTGTTGGAAAAAACACCTTAACGAACACATATAAATATAAATATTTAAATACAGGATTTGTATAAAATAATATAAACAAATAATTTTTGTTTATGTAAAAACACAGCAGATCTAAACAAAATCAAATTAAATAATATTTATTTTTATATATAAAAAATCATATCTAAAAACAATTTAAATAGCAGGATCTGAAAATAGCATAAATTGAATTCGAGAATCGAGTTTACTAGATAGTGAGGCCTGTTTTCATAGTTTTCTTAAGACAGATTCGACCGCTCCTACGATACTTAGAGAAACGTTGATCGTCTGTCTCCCAAGATACAACAACACAATGACCTCGGCAGTAATGACATTTAAATCAATTTGATTAGAATCAAATCAAATCAAAATCAATTTGATTGGAATCAAATCAAAATCAATTTGATTGGAATCAAATCAAATTGAGATACTTTGTCCTTTTAAAACAAATTCTTTTTAATATCTGTTGAGTAAAAAAATTAAATTACGTTTTTGGGCTAAAATATCCGTAAGCTCTTTTTGGGCTAGATCGATCTAGACATTTCGCGTTGCGCACGTCATGCGAGTGCATCCCAACCCCGATGGCTTTGGATCTACATCCCCCTTGCGCACGAGGTAAAGCTTCAAGCTTATTCATTCAATAACCCCTTGATGGGTTTTCATATATAAACACATTACACACTTGGTATCTAACTGATCGAGTTATGAACGTCACAGCAAATATGTGCAAGCGTACACTGTCGATGCAAGTATAGTAGACATAATTGAATCTGTCGGATGCTGAACCCACAGAGATGGCTGTTTATGTTTAAATATGTCTAAGCAATTTGAGTTAAAATGGTAAGAACTGTTAATAGTATTGTCAACGCAAACTAGTTAAAACTACACAGGTTAAGAGTTAATGGCTGAAGAAGGTAATTTAAAACAAAATTTGATTGAAAATACTGAAAAACCCGAACAAGAAAAAATAGAGAATGCCTAGAAAAATAAGATTAAATTTGCTTTTATCCTCATGATTTTGATGAATTTATCTGATTTTTTTTTCTACTCTTGAATAGTGGAGAAACGAACAGAATCTTAAAAAATAAAAAAAGCTTTAATTTTTATTGTTTTGAAAAAATAATTGAAAAAATAGTTATTAAGAAAAAGGTTAAGAAAGAAATAGTTGGGTGTTGGTTTGGAAATGGTTTAGAATTTAGATAATTTCTTTGAAGGACCATTGTTATAGAAGAAGACTAATGAAAAGAGAAAGAGGAAAAGATAATAGAAAAAAGACAAACCTGGGAGGAAGAAGGGTTTTTAACAATTAAAAAATAATGAAAAGTGGGGGAAGGGCAAATTACAAAATAGCCCTTCCATAATCTGCCCGTGCAACTACCTTTCAATCTGCCCACTGCCATGTGTCTACACATAATTGGTCCACGTGGCAAAATCAATCAAAAATTAACATCGTTACTAACGGGTACCAGATTGTGTAATGAAATTAAACTTCAGGTACCACTTTGAATATTTGAAATTTCAGGTACCACACTCAAACATATGCCAAAGTACAGGGGTGTAAAATGACATTATCCCTTTTGGAAATGGAAGGATTCCAAATATAGGGGCACTGGAAAGATTTTGGGAAATAAGGAAACCATCAGAGTTTGTTTATGGCTTTGATAGTTTTTAGGCGGGTACCAATTTCCCTATGAATGAGTTATTTGTTAGCTTTTAATTTTTAGTAGGATTTCAGGTTTTGTTTAAATATTTCTGTTTTTTAAAAAGTTAATCTTTTGTTGGTTTAGGTTTTTAAAAGTTAGGATGTTTTTGTATGGTGTTGTCGATGCTAGCCCAAACTTTGTTTCTTTTATTTCTTTTAATAAAAGCCCATTCAAGTTTATTTCAAAAAACATTAATATCAATAAATTTAGACTTGATCCTGGGTCGGGTCGTTCGCTCAAAAAATGGGATGATTTGAAAAAAAATAAGTCTGAAAAATGGGTTTGGATAAAAAATGTGGTCGATTTTCTAAACGGGTTGGGCCTCGAGTAAGAGTTATTCGGCCCGAGCCCGACCTAGTTCGACCCGAATAAATTAACCATTTTTAATAAAAAATATATTAATTTTCTTTTATTGTTTCTGGTGTTTTTGGTTGTTTTGGTGTTGTTTTTGCTGTTATTTTTGTTATTGTTTTGTTGTTATTTTTGTTGTTGTTTTGCTGTTATTTTTGTTACTGTTTTGATTGTTATTTTTGTTGTTTGAATTTTTTTTTTGCATTTTTACTATAGTTTCACTGTCGTTTTTAATATTATTTGAATATTGTAAAATTCATGTTTTATTATTAATTTTATTATTATTTTATTTGCAACTATTTTAATATAATTTTTTTAATGGATTCTAAATTTGATTATTTTTAATGTTTGTTTTAATGTTTTAATTGTATTTTTTTTGTGTAAATATTTTTAAGTGTATTTGATATATTATATATATTTTAAATTTTTTGTATATAATAAAATAACTTAAAATAATTAATATGGGTCGGGCCGGGTCGAGCTTGGACAAAAATTTAGACCCATTTCTTAGATCGAGTTTAAAAAATGAACATAGAATTTTGTTAAAACCCGACTCAAACCTAACCTACGATCAGCTCTAACCAAATCCATAAAAACTAAATCAAACATTCAAATTTGTATTATCATTTTCATCTCAAGTAAATTATTTCAGCTAAATTATAAGGAAGATCATGAAAGATTTAAAATATTCAAACGTCGACAGCAGGGTTCGAACCTGCGCGGGCGAAGCCCAACAGATTTCAAGTCTGTCTCCTTAACCACTCGGACATATCGACCACGTTGAGAAACTGTTCTATTGTTAGTTCTATTAATTCATTTGTTTCTAAGTATTAATTCATTGATGTTAAACTCGACATGGCAATGCAGCGTGTTTTAAAATGGCATATTATCAACAGGTAAAAGGTCCTTAATTTTTAAGCAGGCGTCTCTATTATATAGTTATATAAGACAAATTAAAGATAATGAGTTTAAGAGTTCTGATATGTTTTTCAAAGACTCCCTGATTTTGCTCAATGGCGGGTAAGTGAGGTGAAAACTTGCTGTAAATGAGATTAGAATTGTAGATAATGTTTATTATAGTTTTGTTTCTAATCATTTTTACATATTTTCTGTATTATCTGGATATACTACAATGATCAACCCAATGCAGAATTTATAATGTGTTAAAAATTGAGAGTCGATAATGACAATGTAGAAAGATCGCAAAAAAAATAAAAGAAAAATAGAGCACACAGATTTTACGTGGAAACCTTTCGAGAAAAAACCAAGGGCAAAGGAAAAGAAAATTCACTAATGTCGAATTTAAATAATACACGAGGAGTTTCAACTGTATCTATTTATAGGTTGAAATAGCCTAATTCTAATTAATGTCAAAAATATTATGCTAATAAATGCTAAATATATTGTTGGACAAAACACCTTAACGAACACATATAAATATAAATATTTAAATACAGGATTTGTATAAAATAATATAAACAAATAATTTTTGTTTATGTAAAAACACAGCAGATCTAAACAAAATCAAATTAAATAATATTTATTTTTATATATAAAAAATCATATCTAAAAACAATTTAAATAGCAGGATCTGAAAATAGCATAAATTGAATTCGAGAATCGAGTTTACTAGATATTGAGGCCTGTTTTCATAGTTTTCTTAAGACAGATTCGACCGCTCCTACGATACTTAGAGAAACGTTGATCGTCTGTCTCCCAAGATACAACAACACAATGACCTCGGCAGTAATGACATTTAAATCAATTTGATTAGAATCAAATCAAATCAAAATCAATTTGATTGGAATCAAATCAAAATCAATTTGATTGGAATCAAATCAAATTGAGATACTTTGTCCTTTTAAAACAAATTCTTTTTAATATCTGTTGAGTAAAAAAATTAAATTACGTTTTTGGGCTAAAATATCCGTAAGCTCTTTTTGGGCTAGATCGATCTAGACATTTCGCGTTGCGCACGTCATGCGAGTGCATCCCAACCCCGATGGCTTTGGATCTACATCCCCCTTGCGCACGAGGTAAAGCTTCAAGCTTATTCATTCAATAACCCCTTGATGGGTTTTCATATATAAACACATTACATACTTGGTATCTAACTGATCGAGTTATGAACGTCACAGCAAATATGTGCAAGCGTACACTGTCGATGCAAGTATAGTAGACATAATTGAATCTGTCGGATGTTGATCCCACAGAGATGGCTGTTTATGTTTAAATATGTCTAAGCAATTTGAGTTAAAATGGTAAGAACTGTTAATAGTATTGTCAACGCAAACTAGTTAAAACTACACAGGTTAAGAGTTAATGGCTGAAGAAGGTAATTTAAAACAAAATTTGATTGAAAATACTGAAAAACCCGAACAAGAAAAAATAGAGAATGCCTAGAAAAATAAGATTAAATTTGCTTTTATCCTCATGATTTTGATGAATTTATCTGATTTTTTTTTCTACTCTTGAATAGTGGAGAAACGAACAGAATCTTAAAAAATAAAAAAAGCTTTAATTTTTATTGTTTTGAAAAAATAATTGAAAAAATAGTTATTAAGAAAAAGGATAAGAAAGAAATAGTTGGGTGTTGGTTTGGAAATGGTTTAGAATTTAGATAATTTCTTTGAAGGACCATTGTTATAGAAGAAGACTAATGAAAAGAGAAAGAGGAAAAGATAATAGAAAAAAGACAAACCTGGGAGGAAGAAGGGTTTTTAACAATTAAAAAATAATGAAAAGTGGGGGAAGGGCAAATTACAAAATAGCCCTTCCATAATCTGCCCGTGCAACTACCTTTCAATCTGCCCACTGCCATGTGTCTACACATAATTGGTACACGTGGCAAAATCAATCAAAAATTAACATTGTTACTAACGGGTACCAGATTGTGTAATGAAATTAAACTTCAGGTACCACTTTGAATATTTGAAATTTCAGGTACCACACTCAAACATATGCCAAAGTACAGGGGTGTAAAATGACATTATCCCTTTTGGAAATGGAAGGATTCCAAATATAGGGGCACTGGAAAGATTTTGGGAAATAAGGAAACCATCAGAGTTTGTTTATGGCTTTGATAGTTTTTAGGCGGGTACCAATTTCCCTATGAATGAGTTATTTGTTAGCTTTTAATTTTTAGTAGGCTTTCAGGTTTTGTTTAAATATTTCTGTTTTTTAAAAAGTTAATCTTTTGTTGGTTTAGGTTTTTAAAAGTTAGGATGTTTTTGTATGGTGTTGTCGGTGCTAGCCCAAACTTTGTTTCTTTTATTTCTTTTAATAAAAGCCCATTCAAGTTTATTTCAAAAAACATTAATATCAATAAATTTAGACTTGATCGTGGGTCGGGTCGTTCGCTCAAAAAATGGGATGATTTGAAAAAAAATAAGTCTGAAAAATGGGTTTGGATAAAAAATGTGGTCGATTTTCTAAACGGGTTGGGCCTCGAGTAAGAGTTATTCGGCCCGAGCCCGACCTAGTTCGACCCGAATAAATTAACCATTTTTAATAAAAAATATATTAATTTTCTTTTATTGTTTCTGGTGTTTTTGGTTGTTTTGGTGTTGTTTTTGCTGTTATTTTTGTTATTGTTTTGTTGTTATTTTTGTTGTTGTTTTGCTGTTATTTTTGTTACTGTTTTGATTGTTATTTTTGTTGTTTGAATTTTTTTTTTGCATTTTTACTATAGTTTCACTGTCGTTTTTAATATTATTTGAATATTGTAAAATTCATGTTTTATTATTAATTTTATTATTATTTTATTTGCAACTATTTTAATATAATTTTTTTAATGGATTCTAAATTTGATTATTTTTAATGTTTGTTTTAATGTTTTAATTGTATTTTTTTTGTGTAAATATTTTTAAGTGTATTTGATATATTATATATATTTTAAATTTTTTGTATATAATAAAATAACTTAAAATAATTAATATGGGTCGGGCCGGGTCGAGCTTGGACAAAAATTTAGACCCATTTCTTAGATCGAGTTTAAAAAATGAACATAGAATTTTGTTAAAACCCGACTCAAACCTAACCTACGATCAGCTCTAACCAAATCCATAAAAAGTAAATCAAACATTCAAATTTGTATTATCATTTTCATCTCAAGTAAATTATTTCAGCTAAATTATAAGGAAGATCATGAAAGATTTAAAATATTCAAACGTCGACAGCAGGGTTCGAACCTGCGCGGGCGAAGCCCAACAGATTTCAAGTCTGTCTCCTTAACCACTCGGACATATCGACCACGTTGAGAAACTGTTCTATTGTTAGTTCTATTAATTCATTTGTTTCTAAGTATTAATTCATTGATGTTAAACTCGACATGGCAATGCAGCGTGTTTTAAAATGGCATATTATCAACAGGTAAAAGGTCCTTAATTTTTAAGCAGGCGTCTCTGTTATATAGTTATATAAGACAAATTAAAGATAATGAGTTTAAGAGTTCTGATATGTTTTTCAAAGACTCCCTGATTTTGCTCAATGGCGGGTAAGTGAGGTGAAAACTTGCTGTAAATGAGATTAGAATTGTAGATAATGTTTATTATAGTTTTGTTTCTAATCATTTTTACATATTTTCTGTATTATCTGGATATACTACAATGATCAACCCAATGCAGAATTTATAATGTGTTAAAAATTGAGAGTCGATAATGACAATGTAGAAAGATCGCAAAAAAAATAAAAGAAAAATAGAGCACACAGATTTTACGTGGAAACCTTTCGAGAAAAAACCAAGGGCAAAGGAAAAGAAAATTCACTAATGTCGAATTTAAATAATACACGAGGAGTTTCAACTGTATCTATTTATAGGTTGAAATAGCCTAATTCTAATTAATGTCAAAAATATTATGCTAATAAATGCTAAATATATTGTTGGACAAAACACCTTAACGAACACATATAAATATAAATATTTAAATACAGGATTTGTATAAAATAATATAAACAAATAATTTTTGTTTATGTAAAAACACAGCAGATCTAAACAAAATCAAATTAAATAATATTTATTTTTATATATAAAAAATCATATCTAAAAACAATTTAAATAGCAGGATCTGAAAATAGCATAAATTGAATTCGAGAATCGAGTTTACTAGATATTGAGGCCTGTTTTCATAGTTTTCTTAAGACAGATTCGACCGCTCCTACGATACTTAGAGAAACGTTGATCGTCTGTCTCCCAAGATACAACAACACAATGACCTCGGCAGTAATGACATTTAAATCAATTTGATTAGAATCAAATCAAATCAAAATCAATTTGATTGGAATCAAATCAAAATCAATTTGATTGGAATCAAATCAAATTGAGATACTTTGTCCTTTTAAAACAAATTCTTTTTAATATCTGTTGAGTAAAAAAATTAAATTACGTTTTTGGGCTAAAATATCCGTAAGCTCTTTTTGGGCTAGATCGATCTAGACATTTCGCGTTGCGCACGTCATGCGAGTGCATCCCAACCCCGATGGCTTTGGATCTACATCCCCCTTGCGCACGAGGTAAAGCTTCAAGCTTATTCATTCAATAACCCCTTGATGGGTTTTCATATATAAACACATTACATACTTGGTATCTAACTGATCGAGTTATGAACGTCACAGCAAATATGTGCAAGCGTACACTGTCGATGCAAGTATAGTAGACATAATTGAATCTGTCGGATGTTGATCCCACAGAGATGGTTGTTTATGTTTAAATATGTCTAAGCAATTTGAGTTAAAATGGTAAGAACTGTTAATAGTATTGTCAACGCAAACTAGTTAAAACTACACAGGTTAAGAGTTAATGGCTGAAGAAGGTAATTTAAAACAAAATTTGATTGAAAATACTGAAAAACCCGAACAAGAAAAAATAGAGAATGCCTAGAAAAATAAGATTAAATTTGCTTTTATCCTCATGATTTTGATGAATTTATCTGATTTTTTTTTCTACTCTTGAATAGTGGAGAAACGAACAGAATCTTAAAAAATAAAAAAAGCTTTAATTTTTATTGTTTTGAAAAAATAATTGAAAAAATAGTTATTAAGAAAAAGGATAAGAAAGAAATAGTTGGGTGTTGGTTTGGAAATGGTTTAGAATTTAGATAATTTCTTTGAAGGACCATTGTTATAGAAGAAGACTAATGAAAAGAGAAAGAGGAAAAGATAATAGAAAAAAGACAAACCTGGGAGGAAGAAGGGTTTTTAACAATTAAAAAATAATGAAAAGTGGGGGAAGGGCAAATTACAAAATAGCCCTTCCATAATCTGCCCGTGCAACTACCTTTCAATCTGCCCACTGCCATGTGTCTACACATAATTGGTACACGTGGCAAAATCAATCAAAAATTAACATTGTTACTAACGGGTACCAGATTGTGTAATGAAATTAAACTTCAGGTACCACTTTGAATATTTGAAATTTCAGGTACCACACTCAAACATATGCCAAAGTACAGGGGTGTAAAATGACATTATCCCTTTTGGAAATGGAAGGATTCCAAATATAGGGGCACTGGAAAGATTTTGGGAAATAAGGAAACCATCAGAGTTTGTTTATGGCTTTGATAGTTTTTAGGCGGGTACCAATTTCCCTATGAATGAGTTATTTGTTAGCTTTTAATTTTTAGTAGGCTTTCAGGTTTTGTTTAAATATTTCTGTTTTTTAAAAAGTTAATCTTTTGTTGGTTTAGGTTTTTAAAAGTTAGGATGTTTTTGTATGGTGTTGTCGGTGCTAGCCCAAACTTTGTTTCTTTTATTTCTTTTAATAAAAGCCCATTCAAGTTTATTTCAAAAAACATTAATATCAATAAATTTAGACTTGATCGTGGGTCGGGTCGTTCGCTCAAAAAATGGGATGATTTGAAAAAAAATAAGTCTGAAAAATGGGTTTGGATAAAAAATGTGGTCGATTTTCTAAACGGGTTGGGCCTCGAGTAAGAGTTATTCGGCCCGAGCCCGACCTAGTTCGACCCGAATAAATTAACCATTTTTAATAAAAAATATATTAATTTTCTTTTATTGTTTCTGGTGTTTTTGGTTGTTTTGGTGTTGTTTTTGGTGTTATTTTTGTTATTGTTTTGTTGTTATTTTTGTTGTCGTTTTGCTGTTATTTTTGTTACTGTTTTGATTGTTATTTTTGTTGTTTGAATTTTTTTTTTGCATTTTTACTATAGTTTCACTGTCGTTTTTAATATTATTTGAATATTGTAAAATTCATGTTTTATTATTAATTTTATTATTATTTTATTTGCAACTATTTTAATATAATTTTTTTAATGGATTCTAAATTTGATTATTTTTAATGTTTGTTTTAATGTTTTAATTGTATTTTTTTTGTGTAAATATTTTTAAGTGTATTTGATATATTATATATATTTTAAATTTTTTGTATATAATAAAATAACTTAAAATAATTAATATGGGTCGGGCCGGGTCGAGCTTGGACAAAAATTTAGACCCATTTCTTAGATCGAGTTTAAAAAATGAACATAGAATTTTGTTAAAACCCGACTCAAACCTAACCTACGATCAGCTCTAACCAAATCCATAAAAAGTAAATCAAACATTCAAATTTGTATTATCATTTTCATCTCAAGTAAATTATTTCAGCTAAATTATAAGGAAGATCATGAAAGATTTAAAATATTCAAACGTCGACAGCAGGGTTCGAACCTGCGCGGGCGAAGCCCAACAGATTTCAAGTCTGTCTCCTTAACCACTCGGACATATCGACCACGTTGAGAAACTGTTCTATTGTTAGTTCTATTAATTCATTTGTTTCTAAGTATTAATTCATTGATGTTAAACTCGACATGGCAATGCAGCGTGTTTTAAAATGGCATATTATCAACAGGTAAAAGGTCCTTAATTTTTAAGCAGGCGTCTCTGTTATATAGTTATATAAGACAAATTAAAGATAATGAGTTTAAGAGTTCTGATATGTTTTTCAAAGACTCCCTGATTTTGCTCAATGGCGGGTAAGTGAGGTGAAAACTTGCTGTAAATGAGATTAGAATTGTAGATAATGTTTATTATAGTTTTGTTTCTAATCATTTTTACATATTTTCTGTATTATCTGGATATACTACAATGATCAACCCAATGCAGAATTTATAATGTGTTAAAAATTGAGAGTCGATAATGACAATGTAGAAAGATCGCAAAAAAAATAAAAGAAAAATAGAGCACACAGATTTTACGTGGAAACCTTTCGAGAAAAAACCAAGGGCAAAGGAAAAGAAAATTCACTAATGTCGAATTTAAATAATACACGAGGAGTTTCAACTGTATCTATTTATAGGTTGAAATAGCCTAATTCTAATTAATGTCAAAAATATTATGCTAATAAATGCTAAATATATTGTTGGACAAAACACCTTAACGAACACATATAAATATAAATATTTAAATACAGGATTTGTATAAAATAATATAAACAAATAATTTTTGTTTATGTAAAAACACAGCAGATCTAAACAAAATCAAATTAAATAATATTTATTTTTATATATAAAAAATCATATCTAAAAACAATTTAAATAGCAGGATCTGAAAATAGCATAAATTGAATTCGAGAATCGAGTTTACTAGATATTGAGGCCTGTTTTCATAGTTTTCTTAAGACAGATTCGACCGCTCCTACGATACTTAGAGAAACGTTGATCGTCTGTCTCCCAAGATACAACAACACAATGACCTCGGCAGTAATGACATTTAAATCAATTTGATTAGAATCAAATCAAATCAAAATCAATTTGATTGGAATCAAATCAAAATCAATTTGATTGGAATCAAATCAAATTGAGATACTTTGTCCTTTTAAAACAAATTCTTTTTAATATCTGTTGAGTAAAAAAATTAAATTACGTTTTTGGGCTAAAATATCCGTAAGCTCTTTTTGGGCTAGATCGATCTAGACATTTCGCGTTGCGCACGTCATGCGAGTGCATCCCAACCCCGATGGCTTTGGATCTACATCCCCCTTGCGCACGAGGTAAAACTTCAAGCTTATTCATTCAATAACCCCTTGATGGGTTTTCATATATAAACACATTACATACTTGGTATCTAACTGATCGAGTTATGAACGTCACAGCAAATATGTGCAAGCGTACACTGTCGATGCAAGTATAGTAGACATAATTGAATCTGTCGGATGTTGATCCCACAGAGATGGTTGTTTATGTTTAAATATGTCTAAGCAATTTGAGTTAAAATGGTAAGAACTGTTAATAGTATTGTCAACGCAAACTAGTTAAAACTACACAGGTTAAGAGTTAATGGCTGAAGAAGGTAATTTAAAACAAAATTTGATTGAAAATACTGAAAAACCCGAACAAGAAAAAATAGAGAATGCCTAGAAAAATAAGATTAAATTTGCTTTTATCCTCATGATTTTGATGAATTTATCTGATTTTTTTTTCTACTCTTGAATAGTGGAGAAACGAACAGAATCTTAAAAAATAAAAAAAGCTTTAATTTTTATTGTTTTGAAAAAATAATTGAAAAAATAGTTATTAAGAAAAAGGATAAGAAAGAAATAGTTGGGTGTTGGTTTGGAAATGGTTTAGAATTTAGATAATTTCTTTGAAGGACCATTGTTATAGAAGAAGACTAATGAAAAGAGAAAGAGGAAAAGATAATAGAAAAAAGACAAACCTGGGAGGAAGAAGGGTTTTTAACAATTAAAAAATAATGAAAAGTGGGGGAAGGGCAAATTACAAAATAGCCCTTCCATAATCTGCTCGTGCAACTACCTTTCAATCTGCCCACTGCCATATGTCTACACATAATTGGTCCACGTGGCAAAATCAATCAAAAATTAACATCGTTACTAACGGGTACCAGATTGTGTAATGAAATTAAACTTCAGGTACCACTTTGAACATTTGAAATTTCAGGTACCACACTCAAACATATGCCAAAGTACAGGGGTGTAAAATGGCATTATCCCTTTTGGAAATGGAAGGATTCCAAATATAGGGGCACTGGAAAGATTTTGGGAAATAAGGAAACCATCAGAGTTTGTTTATGGCTTTGATAGTTTTTAGGCGGGTACCAATTTCCCTATGAATGAGTTATTTGTTAGCTTTTAATTTTTAGTAGGCTTTCAGGTTTTGTTTAAATATTTCTGTTTTTTAAAAAGTTAATCTTTTGTTGGTTTAGGTTTTTAAAAGTTAGGATGTTTTTGTATGGTGTTGTCGGTGCTAGCCCAAACTTTGTTTCTTTTATTTCTTTTAATAAAAGCCCATTCAAGTTTATTTCAAAAAACATTAATATCAATAAATTTAGACTTGATCGTGGGTCGGGTCGTTCGCTCAAAAAATGGGATGATTTGAAAAAAAATAAGTCTGAAAAATGGGTTTGGATAAAAAATGTGGTCGATTTTCTAAACGGGTTGGGCCTCGAGTAAGAGTTATTCGGCCCGAGCCCGACCTAGTTCGACCCGAATAAATTAACCATTTTTAATAAAAAATATATTAATTTTCTTTTATTGTTTCTGGTGTTTTTGGTTGTTTTGGTGTTGTTTTTGCTGTTATTTTTGTTATTGTTTTGTTGTTATTTTTGTTGTTGTTTTGCTGTTATTTTTGTTACTGTTTTGATTGTTATTTTTGTTGTTTGATTTTTTTTTTTGCATTTTTACTATAGTTTCACTGTCGTTTTTAATATTATTTGAATATTGTAAAATTCATGTTTTATTATTAATTTTATTATTATTTTATTTGCAACTATTTTAATATAATTTTTTTAATGGATTCTAAATTTGATTATTTTTAATGTTTGTTTTAATGTTTTAATTGTATTTTTTTTGTGTAAATATTTTTAAGTGTATTTGATATATTATATATATTTTAAATTTTTTGTATATAATAAAATAACTTAAAATAATTAATATGGGTCGGGCCGGGTCGAGCTTGGACAAAAATTTAGACCCATTTCTTAGATCGAGTTTAAAAAATGAACATAGAATTTTGTTAAAACCCGACTCAAACCTAACCTACGATCAGCTCTAACCAAATCCATAAAAAGTAAATCAAACATTCAAATTTGTATTATCATTTTCATCTCAAGTAAATTATTTCAGCTAAATTATAAGGAAGATCATGAAAGATTCAAAATATTCAAACGTCGACAGCAGGGTTCGAACCTGTGCGGGCGAAGCCCAACAGATTTCAAGTCTGTCTCCTTAACCACTCGGACATATCGACCACGTTGAGAAACTGTTCTATTGTTAGTTCTATTAATTCATTTGTTTCTAAGTATTAATTCATTGATGTTAAACTCGACATGGCAATGCAGCGTGTTTTAAAATGGCATATTATCAACAGGTAAAAGGTCCTTAATTTTTAAGCAGGCGTCTCTGTTATATAGTTATATAAGACAAATTAAAGATAATGAGTTTAAGAGTTCTGATATGTTTTTCAAAGACTCCCTGATTTTGCTCAATGGCGGGTAAGTGAGGTGAAAACTTGCTGTAAATGAAATTAGAATTGTAGATAATGTTTATTATAGTTTTGTTTCTAATCATTTTTACATATTTTCTGTATTATCTGGATATACTACAATGATCAACCCAATGCAGAATTTATAATGTGTTAAAAATTGAGAGTCGATAATGACAATGTAGAAAGATCGCAAAAAAAATAAAAGAAAAATAGAGCACACAGATTTTACGTGGAAACCTTTCGAGAAAAAACCAAGGGCAAAGGAAAAGAAAATTCACTAATGTCGAATTTAAATAATACACGAGGAGTTTCAACTGTATCTATTTATAGGTTGAAATAGCCTAATTCTAATTAATGTCAAAAATATTATGCTAATAAATGCTAAATATATTGTTGGACAAAACACCTTAACGAACACATATAAATATAAATATTTAAATACAGGATTTGTATAAAATAATATAAACAAATAATTTTTGTTTATGTAAAAACACAGCAGATCTAAACAAAATCAAATTAAATAATATTTATTTTTATATATAAAAAATCATATCTAAAAACAATTTAAATAGCAGGATCTGAAAATAGCATAAATTGAATTCGAGAATCGAGTTTACTAGATATTGAGGCCTGTTTTCATAGTTTTCTTAAGACAAATTCGACCGCTCCTACGATACTTAGAGAAACGTTGATCGTCTGTCTCCCAAGATACAACAACACAATGACCTCGGCAGTAATGACATTTAAATCAATTTGATTAGAATCAAATCAAATCAAATCAAATTGAGATACTTTGTCCTTTTAAAACAAATTCTTTTTAATATCTGTTGAGTAAAAAAATTAAATTACGTTTTTGGGCTAAAATATCCGTAAGCTCTTTTTGGGCTAGATCGATCTAGACATTTCGCGTTGCGCACGTCATGCGAGTGCATCCCAACCCCGATGGCTTTGGATCTACGTCCCCCTTGCGCACGAGGTAAAGCTTCAAGCTTATTCATTCAATAACCCCTTGATGGGTTTTCATATATAAACACATTACACACTTGGTATCTAACTGATCGAGTTATGAACGTCACAGCAAATATGTGCAAGCGTACACTGTCGATGCAAGTATAGTAGACATAATTGAATCTGTCGGATGTTGATCCCACAGAGATGGCTGTTTATGTTTAAATATGTCTAAGCAATTTGAGTTAAAATGGTAAGAACTGTTAATAGTATTGTCAACGCAAACTAGTTAAAACTACATAGGTTAAGAGTTAATGGCTGAAGAAGGTAATTTAAAACAAAATTTGATTGAAAATACTGAAAAACCCGAACAAGAAAAAATAGAGAATGCCTAGAAAAATAAGATTAAATTTGCTTTTATCCTCATGATTTTGATGAATTTATCTGATTTTTTTTTCTACTCTTGAATATTGGAGAAACGAACAGAATCTTAAAAAATAAAAAAAGCTTTAATTTTTATTGTTTTGAAAAAATAATTGAAAAAATAGTTATTAAGAAAAAGGTTAAGAAAGAAATAGTTGGGTGTTGGTTTGGAAATGATTTAGAATTTAGATAATTTCTTTGAAGGACCATTGTTATAGAAGAAGACTAATGAAAAGAGAAAGAGGAAAAGATAATAGAAAAAAGACAAACCTGGGAGGAAGAAGGGTTTTTAACAATTAAAAAATAATGAAAAGTGGGGGAAGGTCAAATTACAAAATAGCCCTTCCATAATCTGCCCGTGCAACTACCTTTCAATCTGCCCACTGCCATGTGTCTACACATAATTGGTCCACTTGGCAAAATCAATCAAAAATTAACATCGTTACTAACGGGTACCAGATTGTGTAATGAAATTAAACTTCAGGTACCACTTTGAACATTTGAAATTTCAGGTACCACACTCAAACATATGCCAAAGTACAGGGGTGTAAAATGACATTATCCCTTTTGGAAATGGAAGGATTCCAAATATAGGGGCACTGGAAAGATTTTGGGAAATAAGGAAACCATCAGAGTTTGTTTATGGCTTTGATAGTTTTTAGGCGGGTACCAATTTCCCTATGAATGAGTTATTTGTTAGCTTTTAATTTTTAGTAGGCTTTCAGGTTTTGTTTAAATATTTCTGTTTTTAAAAAGTTAATCTTTTGTTGGTTTAGGTTTTTAAAAGTTAGGATGTTTTTGTATGGTGTTGTCGGTGCTAGCCCAAACTTTGTTTCTTTTATTTCTTTTAATAAAAGCCCATTCAAGTTTATTTCAAAAAACATTAATATCAATAAATTTAGACTTGATCATGGGTCGGGTCGTTCGCTCAAAAAATGGGATGATTTGAAAAAAAATAAGTCTGAAAAATGGGTTTGGATAAAAAATATGGTCGATTTTCTAAACGGGTTGGGCCTCGAGTAAGAGTTATTCGGCCTGAGCCCGACCTAGTTCGACCCGAATAAATTAACCATTTTTAATAAAAAATATATTAATTTTCTTTTATTGTTTCTGGTGTTTTTGGTTGTTTTGGTGTTGTTTTTGCTGTTATTTTTGTTATTGTTTTGTTGTTATTTTTGTTGTTGTTTTGCTGTTATTTTTGTTACTGTTTTGATTGTTATTTTTGTTGTTTGAATTTTTTTTTTCATTTTTACTATAGTTTCACTGTCGTTTTTAATATTATTTGAATATTGTAAAATTCATGTTTTATTATTAATTTTATTATTATTTTATTTGCAACTATTTTAATATAATTTTTTTAATGGATTCTAAATTTGATTATTTTTAATGTTTGTTTTAATGTTTTAATTGTATTTTTTTTGTGTAAATATTTTTAAGTGTATTTGATATATTATATATATTTTAAATTTTTTGTATATAATAAAATAACTTAAAATATTTAATATGGGTCGGGCCGGGTCGAGCTTGGACAAAAATTTAGACCCATTTCTTAGATCGAGTTTAAAAAATGAACATAGAATTTTGTTAAAACCCGACTCAAACCTAACCTACGATCAGCTCTAACCAAATCCATAAAAAGTAAATCAAACATTCAAATTTGTATTACCATTTTCATCTCAAGTAAATTATTTCAGCTAAATTATAAGGAAGATCATGAAAGATTCAAAATATTCAAACGTCAACAGCAGGGTTCGAACCTGCGCGGGCGAAGCCCAACAGATTTCAAGTCTGTCTCCTTAACCACTCGGACATATCGACCACGTTGAGAAACTGTTCTATTGTTAGTTCTATTAATTCATTTGTTTCTAAGTATTAATTCATTGATGTTAAACTCGACATGGCAATGCAGCGTGTTTTAAAATGGCATATTATCAACAGGTAAAAGGTCCTTAATTTTTAAGCAGGCGTCTCTGTTATATAGTTATATAAGACAAATTAAAGATAATGAGTTTAAGAGTTCTGATATGTTTTTCAAAGACACCCTGATTTTGCTCAATGGCGGGTAAGTGAGGTGAAAACTTGCTGTAAATGAAATTAGAATTGTAGATAATGTTTATTATAGTTTTGTTTCTAATCATTTTTACATATTTTCTGTATTATCTGGATATACTACAATGATCAACCCAATGCAGAATTTATAATGTGTTAAAAATTGAGAGTCGATAATGACAATGTAGAAAGATCGCAAAAAAAATAAAAGAAAAATAGAGCACACAGATTTTACGTGGAAACCTTTCGAGAAAAAACCAAGGGCAAAGGAAAAGAAAATTCACTAATGTCGAATTTAAATAATACACGAGGAGTTTCAACTGTATCTATTTATAGGTTGAAATAGCCTAATTCTAATTAATGTCAAAAATATTATGCTAATAAATGCTAAATATATTGTTGGACAAAACACCTTAACGAACACATATAAATATATATATTTAAATACAGGATTTGTATAAAATAATATAAACAAATAATTTTTGTTTATGTAAAAACACAGCAGATCTAAACAAAATCAAATTAAATAATATTTATTTTTATATATAAAAAATCATATCTAAAAACAATTTAAATAGCAGGATCTGAAAATAGCATAAATTGAATTCGAGAATCGAGTTTACTAGATATTGAGGCCTGTTTTCATAGTTTTCTTAAGACAGATTCGACCGCTCCTACGATACTTAGAGAAACGTTGATCGTCTGTCTCCCAAGATACAACAACACAATGACCTCGGCAGTAATGACATTTAAATCAATTTGATTAGTATCAAATCAAATCAAAATCAATTTGATTGGAATCAAATCAAATTGAGATACTTTGTCCTTTTAAAACAAATTCTTTTTAATATCTGTTGAGTAAAAAAATTAAATTACGTTTTTGGGCTAAAATATCCGTAAGCTCTTTTTGGGCTAGATCGATCTAGACATTTCGCGTTGCGCACGTCATGCGAGTGCATCCCAACCCCGATGGCTTTGGATCTACATCCCCCTTGCGCACGAGGTAAAGCTTCAAGCTTATTCATTCAATAACCCCTTGATGGGTTTTCATATATAAACACATTACACACTTGGTATCTAACTGATCGAGTTATGAACGTCACAGCAAATATGTGCAAGCGTACACTGTCGATGCAAGTATAGTAGACATAATTGAATCTGTCGGATGTTGATCCCACAGAGATGGCTGTTTATGTTTAAATATGTCTAAGCAATTTGAGTTAAAATGGTAAGAACTGTTAATAGTATTGTCAACGCAAACTAGTTAAAACTACACAGGTTAAGAGTTAATGGCTGAAGAAGGTAATTTAAAACAAAATTTGATTGAAAATACTGAAAAACCCGAACAAGAAAAAATAGAGAATGCCTAGAAAAATAAGATTAAATTTGCTTTTATCCTCATGATTTTGATGAATTTATCTGATTTTTTTTTCTACTCTTGAATAGTGGAGAAACGAACAGAATCTTAAAAAATAAAAAAAGCTTTAATTTTTATTGTTTTGAAAAAATAATTGAAAAAATAGTTATTAAGAAAAAGGTTAAGAAAGAAATAGTTGGGTGTTGGTTTGGAAATGGTTTAGAATTTAGATAATTTTGTTATAGAAGAAGACTAATGAAAAGAGAAAGAGGAAAAGATAATAGAAAAAAGACAAACCTGGGAGGAAGAAGGGTTTTTAACAATTAAAAAATAATGAAAAGTGGGGGAAGGGCAAATTACAAAATAGCCCTTCCATAATCTGCCCGTGCAACTACCTTTCAATCTGCCCACTGCCATGTGTCTACACATAATTGGTCCACGTGGCAAAATCAATCAAAAATTAACATCGTTACTAACGGGTACCAGATTGTGTAATGAAATTAAACTTCAGGTACCACTTTGAACATTTGAAATTTCAGGTACCACACTCAAACATATGCCAAAGTACAGGGGTGTAAAATGACATTATCCCTTTTGGAAATGGAAGGATTCCAAATATAGGGGCACTGGAAAGATTTTGGGAAATAAGGAATCCATCAGAGTTTGTTTATGGCTTTGATAGTTTTTAGGCGGGTACCAATTTCCCTATGAATGAGTTATTTGTTAGCTTTTAATTTTTAGTAGGCTTTCAGGTTTTGTTTAAATATTTCTGTTTTTTAAAAAGTTAATCTTTTGTTGGTTTAGGTTTTTAAAAGTTAGGATGTTTTTGTATGGTGTTGTCGATGCTAGCCCAAACTTTGTTTCTTTTATTTCATTTAATAAAAGCCCATTCAAGTTTATTTCAAAAAACATTAATATCAATAAATTTAGACTTGATCATGGGTCGGGTCGTTCGATCAAAAAATGGGATGATTTGAAAAAAAATAAGTCTGAAAAATGGGTTTGGATAAAAAATGTGGTCGATTTTCTAAACGGGTTGGGCCTCGAGTAAGAGTTATTCGGCTCGAGCCCGACCTAGTTCGACCCGAATAAATTAACCATTTTTAATAAAAAATATATTAATTTTCTTTTATTGTTTCTGGTGTTTTTGGTTGTTTTGGTGTTGTTTTTGCTGTTATTTTTGTTATTGTTTTGTTGTTATTTTTGTTGTTGTTTTGCTGTTATTTTTGTTACTGTTTTGATTGTTATTTTTGTTGTTTGAATTTTTTTTTTGCATTTTTACTATAGTTTCACTGTCGTTTTTAATATTATTTGAATATTGTAAAATTCATGTTTTATTATTAATTTTATTATTATTTTATTTGCAACTATTTTAATATAATTTTTTTAATGGATTCTAAATTTGATTATTTTTAATGTTTGTTTTAATGTTTTAATTGAATTTTTTTTGTGTAAATATTTTTAAGTGTATTTGATATATTATATATATTTTAAATTTTTTGTATATAATAAAATAACTTAAAATAATTAATATGGGTCGGGCCGGGTCGAGCTTGGACAAAAATTTAGACCCATTTCTTAGATCGAGTTTAAAAAATGAACATAGAATTTTGTTAAAACCCGACTAAAATCTAACCTACGATCAGCTCTAACCAAATCCATAAAAAGTAAATCAAACATTCAAATTTGTATTATCATTTTCATCTCAAGTAAATTATTTCAGCTAAATTATAAGGAAGATCATGAAAGATTTAAAATATTCAAACGTCGACAGCAGGGTTCGAACCTGCGCGGGCGAAGCCCAACAGATTTCAAGTCTGTCTCCTTAACCACTCGGACATATCGACCACGTTGAGAAACTGTTCTATTGTTAGTTCTATTAATTCATTTGTTTCTAAGTATTAATTCATTGATGTTAAACTCGACATGGCAATGCAGCGTGTTTTAAAATGGCATATTATCAACAGGTAAAAGGTCCTTAATTTTTAAGCAGGCGTCTCTGTTATATAGTTATATAAGACAAATTAAAGATAATGAGTTTAAGAGTTCTGATATGTTTTTCAAAGACTCCCTGATTTTGCTCAATGGCGGGTAAGTGAGGTGAAAACTTGCTGTAAATGAAATTAGAATTGTAGATAATGTTTATTATAGTTTTGTTTCTAATCATTTTTACATATTTTCTGTATTATCTGGATATACTACAATGATCAACCCAATGCAGAATTTATAATGTGTTAAAAATTGAGAGTCGATAATGACAATGTAGAAAGATCGCAAAAAAAATAAAAGAAAAATAGAGCACACAGATTTTACGTGGAAACCTTTCGAGAAAAAACCAAGGGCAAAGGAAAAGAAAATTCACTAATGTCGAATTTAAATAATACACGAGGAGTTTCAACTGTATCTATTTATAGGTTGAAATAGCCTAATTCTAATTAATGTCAAAAATATTATGCTAATAAATGCTAAATATATTGTTGGACAAAACACCTTAACGAACACATATAAATATAAATATTTAAATACAGGATTTGTATAAAATAATATAAACAAATAATTTTTGTTTATGTAAAAACACAGCAGATCTAAACAAAATCAAATTAAATAATATTTATTTTTATATATAAAAAATCATATCTAAAAACAATTTAAATAGCAGGATTTGAAAATACCAAAAATTGAATTCGAGAATCGAGTTTACTAGATATTGAGGCTTGTTTTCGTAATTTTCTTAAGACAGATTCGACCGCTCCTACGATACTTAGAGAAACGTTGATCGTCTGTCTCCCAAGATACAACAACACAATGACCTCGGCAGTAATGACATTTAAATCAATTTGATTAGAATCAAACCAAATCAAAATCAATTTGATTGGAATCAAATCAAATTGAGATACTTTGTCCTTTTAAAACAAATTCTTTTTAATATCTGTTGAGTAAAAAAATTAAATTACGTTTTTGGGCTAAAATATCCGTAAGCTCTTTTTGGGCTAGATCGATCTAGACATTTCGCGTCGTGCACGTCATGCGAGTGCATCCCAACCCCGATGGCTTTGGATCTACATCCCCCTTGCGCACGAGGTAAAGCTTCATGCTTATTCATTCAATAACCCCTTGATGGGTTTTCATATATAAACACATCCCACACTTGGTATCTAACTGATTGAGCTATGAACGTCACAACAAATATGTGCAAGCGTACACTGTTGATGCAAGAATAGTAGACATAATTCAATCTGTCGGATATCAATCCCGCGGAGATGGCTGTTTATGTTTAAATCTATCGAAACAATTTGAGTTAAATTGGTAAGAACTGTTAATAGTATTGTCAACGCAAACTAGTTAAAACTACACAGGTTAAGAGTAAAAATTGTCAGTGCAAATGTAATATAAAATGTTAGAGCAAATTAATAAAAGATGAATGGATTGTTGAGATGTTGTAATGTAAATTGAGAAATATGAAAAAAGTAGATCAACTATAAAGAATTGGAGAGGATCCTTGACTTCACAAGTTAACAACGCTAAATGTGACTACGAGGTAACTTATAGATGAATTGTCATCGCAATTATGCTCCAATGAGATCGTACTAATATCAACTCTCTGTTTAACAAAGACTTAAGTACTCACAACTACCACACCTTCCAGTGTTGGTAATGCTGAGCACTCAAGAACAAGTGACCAAAATTCCTCCTAATCTAAAGCAACTTCCGCTGTCTTGCTTGTTAATCTAACTTGTCATCGTACCTTCCAGTGACTATGACTGCAATCACACTTACGTGGTCAAAACAGTTAAGTCCAAAGATAAACATATGAGAATAATTAAATAGAACTCAAAGCAAATCTAACATTGAAAGATATTTTCGTATTCAATCAATTGTCAATAGTATTCATTAGCATTTAAGAGGGATTAACCAATGAATTGAAGCATCCTATTCCGAGTCTACTAGAATTCTCCCTTAATCGCTCCTCTTGTGTTGCACCAAGCACTTCTCGCTAGAAGCTATTGCGTCCTTGTGGCATCAGGTCACCTTCCTTCAGAATTTAAGCTTCCATGGCAGCTATCGTCGAGAATGAATAAGAGAAATTATAGATTTGAATTCTTCACACCTTGATGATCCATCTTCTCTTTCATCCTTCTTTTTATTATCACTGGTCATTCTAGATCTTTCTTCCTTTTCAGATCTAACTCCTTGATGCAGCTATAACATTTGCTATTGCCAGCTACATACTCACGCAGATCTGGTGTGTTCATTGAGCAGTTGCAAATTGTCGCGAAATTTTTGGAAGCAAATTATGATTTTTAATTTGTTGTGACAATTTGTCGTTCTCTTGCGCTGGTGCTTTTGGATATGTTAGCAGCATGAAATTCCTGATAGAGATGTAGAAGCATTTATGTGACGACATATTCGGCTGCAATTTTAGATCAATTTGTGATCGCAACTTTGAATGCTTTCCTACTCTGATCTTCCCAGACAAATTTTTGCGCTGACAACTTTAGATGCAAAACTGGTACTAAATACAATGACATTAGTAGCACAAAAGAAATAAAATGAAAGAAATTAAGATCAAACAATACTAAGTTAGAAAATGTAAATACTAAGTATGAAATGCTAATAATGCATGCTAAATATGATACAAAATGAACAAATTATACACTAATTTAAGGAGAAATTAATTGTCATTTCTAATGCTATCACTAACCAATGTGGGATCTAAGCTTTTTCTTTTCCTCAACTTATTCACAAGTGGCTTACTTTAAGCATCAATTTCTCTTTCGTCACTCATCCATTTTGAGCCTATGATATTTCGTTGTAAAAGTCTCATGGAGTAGAATATAAAATCATATTTTTATGATTCAACCCCCCACCTTTACATATCAAGAATATGCCTCAAAGTTACCTAAAAATACCATTTTCCAACAATCCCCCACATGAATGAAAATTGATATTTTATCGAAAATCATTGACTTGATGTGGTGATAGAATCTACAATAGATAGTTGCATAGGATAAAGGTAGGCTTCCCCCTTTGAACCTTCCCTTGTGAAAGTATATTTACTTTACTGGTTGCCCAGTAGATGCGATGTCCTTGAATTGTTCTGTAGTTTGTGTAAACGATGATATACCTTACACAACTACCTCATTGGCAAGGTTTTTTGTTCTCATGGGTATAGTCCTATGGTCGTGAACATCTTCCTGGTTCTGCAAGAGTTTGAGTGAACTATGCCTCAATAGTCTCTTCGAAGCTACCCCACTTCACTCTCACATAGGTGACTCATGTTGTTCGGCTCACCGAGACACACAACGGTCATTAAAAGCATAGTTTAACCTATCCCATTTTTAGTAACTGTTTACATAATAGGAATGGACTTGGGATAATAACCCCTACAATGACCTCATAGGTATATGGAAGCAAGTTGTCCCTTTGAACCTAGATCTTGGGATCTCCAGTTAGCTAGGTAGGGTTTTCCTTTCAATAACACCTTTTATTTTCATAGGCTTTAGTATCACTCCTTTTGATGTTTTATAGACCTGATCTCGATTTAAGCTTTTAGTTAGCAGATCCGTAATGTTATCTTTTAATTTTAAAAAATCAATAGAGATAACCCCGTTTGAGATCAGTTATCTAACGATATTATGTTGATGACGCATATGTCTCGACTTACCATTACGTTAGCAAGACACCCCTACATTTTCAAGTGGTTGTAGGTTGGTTTTCTACCTTTCCATAACTTATTTGGTGTCTTGTCTCTTTCCTTATGAGGAACCTTATTTAAGAGGTAATTAGCTAATAGAACAGCTTCCCCCCACATGTTCTATGATAACCTAGAACTTCCTAGCAATGAGTTTATCATTTCCTTTAGAGTCCGATTTTCCATTCATCTACTCCATTTGATTGAGGAGAAATTGGTGGTATCACCAAATAGTTCAACATATTCATCACCATGATCATTTCTCACCATTTTATTAAGTTGGTTTTCAACTTCTTGCTTATAGAGAATAATTTTTTCTATAACTTCGTTTTGCTCTTAAGTAGATACACGTAACAATGTTTTGTGCTTTCATTGATGAAGGTAATAAAGTATTTATTCTCTCCTCTCGTTTGAACAAATCTTAAGTCACAAGCATTGCTATGTATTAGATCAAGTGATTTTGTGCTTTTTTCAATAGTTTGAAATGACGACCTCATCAATTTTCCTCAACACATGTTTCACATTTATGAATATAATTAATGTGAAATGAAGGAATTTACTCTAAGTTAATTAATCTTTGTAAAGTATTTAATTAACAAGTACGAGTTTACCATGCCATAAATTAAATAACTCAAACATATAAATGGAAGAAGCGACATTTTTATTCATTATGATTGCTTTTACAGAGATTGCATTACATATCCCCTTCCCACATAAAGCTTATAGCTAGCACGTAAGTCTATATTAGACACTTCCTTGGAAATTTCTTCCACAGCATTGGTCCTTATCAGCCTTAACTTTCTTTGGAAGCCTATAGTTAGATGACTTGTGCCCCATCTTGTTACAAATAAAGCATTTCCTTGGAAGCGCCACCTTTTGGTCCCAGTTTAGACCCATTTTGATATTGTTTTCCTTTCTTGAAGTCCTTCTTAACTTCTACCATGTTTGCCTTAGCACCATAGTCATTTGTTGCTTTGGTGAGCCTTTGTTCAGCACCTCTATTGTCTTCTTCAATTCGAAGTCTAACAATTAGGTATTCCACTTTCATTTCCTTTCTTTTGTGTTTTAGGTAGTTCTTGAAGTCATTCAAGGTAGGGGGTAGCTTTTCAATAATGGCTACCACTTGGATGGATTCACTTATGACCATCCTTCAGCAAGAATTTCGTGAATGATCAATTGAAGTTCTTGCACTTAATTCACAACTAGTTTTGAATCAACCATTACAAAATTCAAGAATTTGGCAACTAAAAACTTTTTAGCTCTAGCATCTTCGGATTTGTATTTATCGTCCAGTGTCGTTCATAATTCCTTAGTCATCTTCTTGACACTATATACTTCATACAGTGCATCTGACAATCCATTTAAGATGTAATTTCGACATAGGAAATCTAAGTGCTCCCAAGCTTCAATAGTAGTGAAGGCAGTAATAGCATCTACCTTACCCTTTTGAATAGTAGGAGGGTCATCCTTCAAAAAATTTACCAAGTTCAACATGGTCAAATAGAACAACAACTTCTATTTCTATGTTGATCGGCCTGTAAACACCACAACATTTTCATGCAAGTGGACACTCATAGATGCAAGTATAGTTGATAGATTTACTCTATCGGATATCGATCCCACGAGGATATAGTTTTTGATATTCAATTTTCGAAGCAAATAAAGTTAAAATTAGAGAAAAAGCTAGTAAGTCAGCGTAATTAGATCAGATCTGTACCACTAAGTTAATCAAAATTGTAAATGCAATGATAAAGATAAATGTTAGAGCAACTGAAAGTAATATAAATTGTTGATGATATTTTGAGAATTTAAATGTAGAAAAGGTAAAAGTGTGATCAAGTGCGAAGAATGGAGTGGATCACTGACTTCACTAAGTAACAATGCTAGATGCGTTGACAAGGTATTTTATAGATGAACTGTTGTAGCAATAAGGTTCTAATAAAATCATACCAATAATAACTCACTATTTAACCAAGACTCAAGCGCCCAATTTACCCCACCTTCTAGTGTTGGCAATGCCTTGCACTCAAGAACAAGTGACTAGAATTCCTCCTAGCCTCATCCAACTTACGCTGACTTGCTTGTTTACCTAACTTGTCACCGCACTTTCCAGTGTCGGTAGACTACAATTACACTTTCGTGGTCAAAATAGTTAAGTCCAAGGGAAAACAGATAAAAAGAATTAAATAGAAATCAAACTAATCTAACATTGAAAGATATTTCCATATATAATTAACTGTCAATAAGAATTCATCAGCATTAAGAGAGGGATTAACAAATAATTCGAAGCATACTATTCCTAGGCTACTAGGATTATTTCTTAACCGCTCCTCTTGTATCGCATCAAGCATTCCTCGTCAGAAGTTGTCACACACTTGCTCGATTAGCTCATTGGACTCCCAAATCAAGCTTTAAAGCTTTAGAGAATTTGCAAAATTAATTTCTTCACCTCTCGATACCTCCTTCTTTCTTTTCTCCTCTATTTATAAGCTTTGAGAATTGTAAATCTCATCTCATCTCAAATCCAACTTCTTTTGAAGCTATCAAAGTTTGTTAAATTCAAGCTATGAACTCACGCAGATCTGGTGTGTTCTTCATGAATATACAGGTTGTCACGACATCATTGGGCGCAATCTCTAATCTTTAATTGTAGTGACAAATTGTTATTCTCTTATGCTAGTGCTTCCAGACGTGATTGCAACGTGAATTCACTCATACAAAGTAAATGTTTCCATGAGATGACATGTCTAGCCGCAATTCCAAGTTAAACTCATGGTTGCATTTTTTTGAACTTCTTCTAGCATCGATCTTCTGAGATGGATCCCTGCACTGACAATTTCAGACGTAATACATATGCTTCAAATGGCGACATTAGTGCACAGAAAAGATAAAATAACGAGAATTTAAGCCACATAACATTGAGTTAGAAAATGTGAATACTAATTATGAAATGACTATCATGCATGCTAAATATAATACAAAAGGGACAGTTAATACATAAATTTAGGAAGAAAATAGGTGTCATTTCTAATGCTATCACACCCCAAACTTGAGTTTTTATTTGTCCTCAAGTAAATAAAAGTAAATAAAATCACAATCAAAATTGTCACCGCAATTATCATTAAAGCAACTTAAGTTTTCTGGAATCCTGATGTATAAATTGCATTCATATGATAGAATAATGCGTCGACAATTTATAGATATGAACAATCAAGACTGCAACTTCACTAATGTTAGCATCATGCTTTGAATCTCAACCTTTCTTAACCAATACAATATTTATTGTAACATTTTTCTGCATTTCTCTTCTTCTTTGTTTTCTTTTTCTTCTTTTTTATTTTTGTACGTGATTGAGAGATGTCATTGCATTACTCTACCTTTGTTCTTGGGTAGTAATGATGGGGTGCAACAAACCCCTAGGAAGTATGTAATTGTGCCGACATATACTCTTACAGTGACAGCCTTTGGCTAGATAATTTTTTCTAACACATACAGTGGAGTGCTCTCCCTTGAAAAGTCATAATACACTCACATTGGAGTATTATTTATTAGTACAATGTCGCTGCAATTGTTAAGTTAATTCAAGATTCAAAGATTGATATTACCCATTCATTACTCATGCAATCCCAATCATTCATTCAAAAATAGAAGGACTCAATATTCATTCACATTCATCCAATTCACATAGCATTCCAAACAATTCAAGATTTACGCATAAAAGAAAAATTGTGATCACATTTTTGTTGAAATTTTGCATACTTTAATTAACCTAAAGACACAAATAAATTTTCAATTATGTGGGTGTAATCGCATTTCCATTTCACACAAGAAACCCCCAAACTTAATGTCTGCATTGTCCCCAATGCATTGACAATAATATACATATAAAAATGGAAATGCAACTATAATGCATATAAACTAACATGAAAAATGCAAAGATGAATAACAATGCAATGACAATGGGATGCATGCAACTAACTATTGAAAAGTAAACTAACTCATTGTTCGACAGCCGCTGAAGTAGCTGCCTTGGCTTTCTTCTTTTTCTTCTTTGGGCACTCCTCTTCTACTTTGTGCCTCTTTTTATTATCTTTCCTCTTTCGCTTTTTTCCATTGAATTAACCAGAGCAGCAAATTACTCCTCCACAGTCGGATGAGTGGAGGCCTTATCGACAGTCACATCAGATAGAAGGACTTCAGCAAGCGTTGCCACATAAGGCACAATGGCCAAGTTAAGATCCTCGACGCTGCTAGTGACTGCCTCAGCCTATCTCGCTTCAGGTGGAGCCATGTTTTCAATGGATGCCCCCGCACTAGTAGTTACGTCGACAAATTCTTCCTTGAAATTTGTCGGGGCATCTTCCTTCTCTTCATTCTTCTCCTCTTCTTCCTTCTCTTCCTTCTTCTCCTCAGGTTTTACCTTTTCAGTTATTTACCCCACCTTCCAGTGTTGGCAATACCTTGCACTCAAGAACAAGTGACTAGAATTCCTCCTAGCCTCAAGCAACTTCTGCTGACTTGTTTGTTAACCTAACTTGTCACTGCACTTTTCAGTGTCGGTAGACTATAATTACACTTTCTTGGTCAAAACAGTTAAGTCCAATGGAAAACATAAGAAGAATTAAATAGGAATCAAAGTAATCTAACATTGAAAGATATTTCCATATACAATCAACTACCAATAAGAATTCATCAGCATTAAGAGAGGGATAAACAAATAATTCGAAGCATAGTATTCCTAGGCTACTAGGATTATTCCTTAACCGCTACTCTTGTATCGCATCAAGCACTCCTCGTCAGAAGTTGTTGCACACTTTCTCGATCAGCTCACCAGACTCCCAAACCAAGCTTCAAAGCTTTAGAGAATTTGTAAAATTAATTTCTTCAACTCTTGATTCCTCCTTCTTTCTTTTCTCCTCTATTTATATCAGATCCAACTTCTTTTGCAGTTGTCAAAGTTTGTTAAATTCTAATTGTGCACTAACGTAGATCTGGTGTGTTATTCATGAATCTACAGGTTGTCGCGACATCGCTGGGTGCAATTTGTAATCTTTAATTGCGGTGACAACGTATTATTCTTTTGAGCTGGTTCTTCCAAATGTGATTGCAGCGTGAATTCACTCATACAAAGTAAATGTTTCCATGCGGTGACATGTATGGTCGCAATTCCAAGCTAAACTTGTGGCTACATTTTTTTGAACTTCTTCTAGCATTGATCTTCTGAGATGGATCCCTACGCTGACAATTTCAGACACAATACATATGCTGCATATGGCGACAATGAGAATTTAAGCCACAAAACATTGAGTTAGAAAATGTGAATACTAATTATGAAATGACTATCATGCATGCTAAATATAATAAAAAAGGGGCAGTTAATACATAAATTTAGGAAGAAAATAGGTGTCATTTCTAATGCTATCATATGTCTTGAATTTTGCCCACAAAACTTCGCAGTCTTCTTGTTGTGGCTTACAGCCACCGACATTGTTTGGTTTGGATTTGAAGCTTGAGTTGGTACCAACGTAGCAAATCCCGAATTGGATGAATTTGTGGGAGTTTCCATTTAATGTTAATTGTTAAAACGTTTTTTTTTAAAGAAAAAAGAGTCTCGAAAATTATTTTTAAATCGAAGACGGGAGTCGTCACCAATCTTTTGTTTAAAATCCGTTTTAAAAAATATTTTGGTTTTCGAAATCCAAAAAATGGGTCCTGGAGTCGTTTATGTGTGAGGAAGGATTAGCACCCTCACACGCCCAAAATTGTTACCACGTCGATTATTATCCGGTCTTGATTGGTTAAAAATTTGAAAACTCGAGTAAAATTTAACATACAATCCATAAATGCATGATTTGTTTCATGTATATGTTTGAGAAGGAAATCAAATTTTGTGAGGAAGTGTCGTTATTTCGAAATGATCGAGGAAAGAAGTCACGTCCAGTGAGTTAGGACATAACATTTCGAGATCCGAAAATAATGAGCATTTCTTTGTTGCCAATTTCAAACCTTATAAAAAGGTATTCGATTATTCTGGTTTGAAGAAAAATCGCACCTAGTAAGTTAAGGCACAATTTTTCAAAATACGAAATAATGAATATTGCCTCGATTTTAAAATATTTGTATTTTAAGAGAAAATCAAAAAGCAAATTTAATTTAAAGATGAGTGCATAAATTAAACATGAATGTGCAGATAATGAAAAAATTAAATAATAATTAAGCAGATAAGTAAATGCAAAAATTAAGCATAAGATTAATAATATACGAAGTACGAAAAAAATGTGAAACGAAAAAAATAGGATTAATTAAAACGGTGAAGAAAAAATAATTAAATTTTAATGTACAAAAATCAAAGAAAAAGGAAAAAAGGGGATCGAAAAAGAAGTTTCAAAGAATTTGGGATTAAAACGTAATTTTGGAAAAGTTTAGGAGTAAAAATGTAATTTGGGAAAGTTTAGGGTCATAATGTGTTTTTGGAGAAGTTTGAGGTTAAAATGTGATTTCGAGAAGATTTGAGGGTTAAAATGCCATTTTGGAGAAGTTTAAGGATCAAAATCTAATTTTGGAGAAGTTTTTAGGTCAAAATGTGACTTTGGAGAAGTTTGGGGGTCAAAATCTAACTTTGGGGAAGTTTTAAGGTCAAAATGTAATTTTAGGAAAAGTTAGGGATTAAAATGTAATTTTGGAAAAATTTTAAGGTTAAAATCTAATTTCGAAGAAGTTTTAAGGTTAAAATATGATTTTGGGAAAATTAAAGGGTTAAAATGTAATTTTGAAAAAGTTTAGGGTTAAAATGTGATTTTAGAGAAATTTAAGGGTTAAAATGTGATTTTGGAGAAGTTTATGGGTTAAAATGTAATTTTAGAGAAGTTTAGGAATTAAAATCTAATTTTGGAGAAGTTTTAGGGTTAAAATGTAATTTTAGGAAAACTTAAGGGTTAAAATGTAATTTTGGAAGAGTTTGGGGTCAAAATATGATTTCAAAGAAGTTTAAGGGTTAAAATGTGATTTTTGGGTAAAATAGGGGCTTCATGAGCAAATAACCCCCAAAAAAAACTTCTCTCTTTTCATTCTCTCTCAACCCTCCTCTGGCCGGTTCCATATTCGATCGTCGGCTCATCGTGGTCACCGTAGATTGTCAGCGCTGTCGACCACCGTGTACAGTAGTCAGAAGTCCGATGGTCTCAAAATTTTAACCCTTTCTGATCCTTTTATTCTCAGAAGTCTAGATCTAGGGTTATTTTGGAAGATTCAACCCCGAAAAAACCGTAAAGTTTTCTTTTTTGTTTGAAATCTGTTTCAGTCCTTTCTTAATAGATCCAGGATACAACAACACAATGACCTCGACAGTAGTACCTCTGTAGTCGTCAACGAACAAACATTGTCTTCTTCTATCATCGGAACGTTGGAAAATTCAAAAAGAAATAGAAAGAATTTTCGAGAGCGAAAAGAACAGAATAAAACTATTGTGTGTCTAAATAATTCTGCAACATTATTTAGGCTTTTATAGGCACACAAATGTGGATGAATTTATAAAATATTGTGGATAAAAAATCTGATTTAAAGGACCTTTAAATCAATTTGGTTGGAATCAAATCAAATCCAAATCAATTTGATTGAAATAAAATCCAAATCAATTTGATTGAAATAAAATCAGATTGACATATTTTGTTCATTTAAATTAAATTACGTAATTGGGCTAAAATATTTATATGCCCTTTTTGAGTTCTATCGGTTCGAAAATTTCGCATCACCCACGTTGTGCGGGTGCACCCTAACCCTGATGGGTTTGGATCTGGACCCCCTTCAAGAAAGACAGAGCTTCAAGCTTAGTCATTCAACAACCCCTTGATGGGTTTTCATTTATTAACACATTCGACACTTGGTATCTAACTAATGTGGGATCTAAGCTTTTTCTTTTCCTCAACTTATTCACAAGTGACTTACTTTGAGCATCAATTTCTCATTCATCACTCATCCATTTTGAGCATATGATATAACAGTGTAAATGTTTCTTGGAGTAGAATATAAAACCATAATTTTATGATTTAACCCTCCACCTTTACCTATCGAGAATATGCCTCAAAGTTACCCAAAAATACCATTTTTCCAACATATTTTATATTAATAAATACTAAATCTTCTAGAAAGAAAATATATTTTGTTTGACTTGCAAGCAATCTCATAGAATTTGGGTCACACAACTCTAACAATCTCCACTCTGACATGAATTCTCAACGAACTAGTTCTTCACTACGAACTCTCAACAAACAAGTTCTCCACCTCTTCCATGAAACCCCTTAATGGTATTCTTTAACAATTAACACCAACCAAGTCTAGGTAATGCTCGAACTTGGTTATAGGAAGTGACTTAGTTATCATTTCTGTAAGATTATCATGAGTACTAACCTTAGTCACAACAATATCACCACAAGCAATAATATCACGTACAAAATGGTGCTTATCGTCAATGTGTTTTGTTCTCCCATGAAACATTTGATCCTTCGTAAGGAAGATGACACTCTAACTATCACCAAACACTGTAATGATCTGAAGGTCTTTACTAAGTTCACCAAAGAGTCCCTTTAACCAAATAGCTTCTTTACAAGCCTTAGTAATTGTCATATACTCAGCTTCAGTAGTAGACAAAGCAACTATAGTTTGCAAAGTGGCTTTTCAACTGATTGCGCAACCTCCATTAGTAAAGACATACCCGATGAAAGATCTTCTTTTATCAAGGTCTCTAGCAAAATCAAAATCAATATACCCAATGACTCCATCTCTAGTTCTTCCAAACTAAAAGCAAACATCAATAGTACCTCGTAAGTATATGAAAATCCACTAAACTGCTTTCTAGTGTTCTTTATCTAGATTTGTCATGTATCTACTAATTGCATATGATAAATCTGGACGTGAGCAAACCATCGCATACATGAGAGATCTCACTGCACTAGAATATGGAACATATGACATGTAGTCAATCTCATTATCTGATTCTAGAGACAAAGCTAATGACAATATGAAGTGGGATGATAATAGAGTACTAACAAGCTTGACATTCATCATATTGAACCTGTAAAGAACTTTCTCAACGTACCATTTCTGACTTAGGTACATTTTACATGCTTATCTCCCATTCATCTTTGGTTGCTATCAACATGTCATCAACTTATAGGAGTAGATAAACAAATGAATCATCATTGTTTTTCTTAAAATAAACACAACTGTCAAAGCTGCTTCTTTTGAAATCATGAGTAATTATAAAATAATAAAACCTATTGTACCATTGCCTTGGTGACTGTTTCAAGCCATAAAGGGACTTTTCAACATGCAAACATAGTCCTCATTTTCTGAGACTATAAAACTCTGTGGTTGTTGCATGTAAATATCTTCCCCAAGTTCTCCATTTAAGAACGTTGTTTTTACATTTAACTGTTCAAGATGGTCACAATACCAAGCAAGGCTCGAGTCGAACTATGCTTCACAATTGGAGAAAACACATCTGTGAAGTCTACACTTTGACTGTAACCATTTGCAACCAATCTTACTTTATATCTGTGTTTTTCAATTCCTAGGGTCCCTTTTTTTCTTCTTGAACACTCATTTACAATGAATAACCTTTTTACCCTTAGAAAGCTTCACTAGATCGCATGTTCTATTCTTATGGAGCGATTTCATCTCTTCTTGCATGGAAAATATCCACTTTCTTGAATCTTCATAGCTAACTACCTCAGAATAAGTAGATGGTTCATATTTGCATTTATATCTTCAGTCACATTTAAAGCATAAACAATTAGATCAACCTCGGCATACCTTTTTGGAGATTTAATTTCTCTTATAGGTATGTTCTTGACAATAGAATATTGTGGTACTGACATTGGTGAAAAAGCAACTCTACTTTGAGTTTTTATTTTAACTTGAGAAGTAGACTCTATTGTATATCCTAGATCAATCTGAAGCTCCACTTGCTTCACATATGTGTTTGAACTTTGTTGGTCTTTATTGGAAGAGTCTTTAAGAGGTAAGTTAGGCAGCATAACAGTTTCATAAAAAATAACGTCTGTGCTAATTACAACTTTCCACGTTTTAGGACACCATAACTTATACCCTTTAACACCAACCTCATAACCAAGAAAAACACATTTAATAGATTTAGGCTCCAATTTCCAATTATCAACATGAGCATATGCAGCACTGTAACGGACCGCTTTTTAGTGGAGTCGAAAATAGTGGTTTCGGATCCACAAATCCGACGAGTAAGTTCGTAAAATTAGTACTTAATTTATAAGAGTCAATAATAATTTTTATATTGAATTTTGATTTAATTAATTTTAATTATTAAATTAAAAATTAGTATAAGTGGTTCGATTTAAAAGTCTAGTGGTTTATGAAATCGAGGTATTAGGACCCCATCTCCGTAATTTAAGGCCGTAAATATTTTTATTAAATATTTACATAAACGTATTATAGATGAATTGAAGTTTGCTTCGATAATTTTTATGATTAATTGCTTAATCAAGGTGAAAGAATTAAATTGTAAAAGAGGTAAAATTTAATCGCTATAGATTTATAATAGTAAAGGGACCAAAATGGTAACTAAACTATGGTCAAAATTCCAAGCGGTGGTGGATATGATTGAATCCACTAACTTTTGAGTTATTTATTCATTTAATCCTAATTAGTTTAAGATTAAATTGAAATTAAGCTTGTTTAGTTAAAAATTAAAGATAATTGAGGGACCAATTATGCAAATAAACCTTCCTTAGATAGTAATTATACCATATACATAAATATTGGACACTTGTGGACAAGAATTAGCTATTTTATAAGTTATATTAAAAGGTTAAAATTGTAAATTAGGTAAATAAAAGGTTAAATTAAAAGAAATGTTAAATTAATTTATTTCTCTTGAATCTTCTTCTCCCAAATGGCCAAAACACCATTTTTGGAGATGAAAGAAGCCTCGGATAGCTTAGGTTCCCATATTTGATATGTATTTGACACTCGTTCTTAGTAATTTTTATGTTTTTGAGTTCATTTTAGCTTGATCTAGCTAACTTGGGGATTAATTTGTAAAACTATTAAACATTAAGGGTTATTTCATTGATGATTTTAATGTGTTTTTTAAGTTTTATGAAAAATTATTAAGCTTGATTGTTAAATAAGACTATTTTGTAAATTAATTTTTAGTAATTTTTAATGTTAAAGGACTAAAATGTTAAAGTGATTAAATTACAAGGACTTGATGTTAAATAATTGCAAGAATGGGCTTTTGAAAGGCATATGAATATTCGGCTAAGCTGAAGTTTGAATAAAAATGATTAAATTACATATTTTGAGTTAGGGACTAAATTACATAAAAATAAAATATTGAGGGTAATTTTGTAAAAATATAAAAAAGAACTTAATTGAATAAAATAGTTAATTATGTTGCTGGAAATTGATTAATTGAATCAAGTAGTGAGATAATGATTTACGTAAAATATGCTTTTGCTTGAAAATATATAATAAAAAAAATACAACTTTAATTGGAATTCAAGTTTTGGTTTTGAATTCAATATTTGGGTTAAGTTCTGGTTTTGAATTCAAGATTTAAGTTTTGAGTTAAAAAGTTTAGAATTAAGGATTTTTTGATTAAATTGAATGTAATAATTATATTTAGATTTAATATTAAATAATTTATTTTTTTTATGTGTCATTTTTTATTGGTGACACTTGGCAAGAACTAACTTTGAATTAATTATTTCCATGTTTGCATCAATATGCTACTTTAGTGTATATATACTAGTTTTTATCTTGTGTGATTCACCAATCAATTGTGTATGTATTAATTACAAAATATTAAATTTATTTTTAAAATTTGTTTTAAAAGTTTGTATATTTTCACAAAAATATAAAATAATGTATTCTAAATGTTTTATAAAATATTATATATTGTAAGCTGTTTAAGTATTACATTTTAATACTGTAAAAATAATTATATTGTACATTATAAAAATTTTAAATTTGTATTGTTGAAGCCCAATTTGTCTGGGCCCTAATAAACCTAAATTTATTTTAAAAATTGAGTTTATTATAAATTTAAATTTAGCTGAAATTTAAATTTATTATAAATTTTAAAATTTATTTTGAATGTTCAAAGTCCATTTACATTACAAATGGCCTAAGACAGCCCAAATACCCTAAGTCTAATCAGCTACAATGGATGCTACTACCACCTCCCCCTCAGCCAACCAGGATCCGCCACGTCAACAGGCAAGTTGCTCATCAGTAGCTAGCACCGGTCACCCCAACTTGGACTGCACCAACCGCCACTGCATTGTTGAAACCTACAAAAGGAGAAAGCAAACATGCATTAAGTACTGTAAAACAAAAAAGAATGATGGTAACATAGGCTATAAAAACAGAATTCATTTTAGTTGTAAAGGATGACGGTTCATTCACAAAAAAGGGTCAATACAAATACAGTTTTTTTTCCTGAGAGTTATAGGCCAAACACAACAGTAGTATACAAACGTGAACAAGGAAGCAATCAATAACAGACTCAAATCGGGTTCAGAGACTGTCTGTTTTCAAGGTATGAACTAACGAGTATTAATTACATGCTTGTTTGCTACCGGCATTTAAGATGCATGCATTGAATGCATTTCTATTTACTATTCCAAAATATTTTAAATGGGTTCATTATTAATAATAAGTACTAATGACCTTATAATAAACGAACGGTTTTCTTAATAATAATTAATAATAAACTTTTTTATATTAATTAATAATAATAATGAGTTAGATATTATTAATTATGGCAGTAATGACTTTATTAATAATATTAAATAATATTAATAAAAAAGAAAAAAAGGAAAACAAAGAGTCAAAAAGTACTTCCCTGACCCGCGTCGCCGTCGTCGGAGCTCGCGTCGAAGCCTCCGCTGAAACCTCGCACCTCGCCGTGTATGGATCTGCAAAAAAGGGGAGGAAATCAGAATACTAATAATGAAAAATGAATAAAACGGTTTAAAAAAAAAGGGGAAAACGTTTAAAAAAAAACGGGTTTGAAACATTGCTTAAAAAAGAAAGAAAAAGAAAAAAAAGGAAAGAAAGAAGAGTATTTTACCCGGGAAGCCATGCGCGGAGGCGCGTGCGGTTCAACCCAAGCGGCTTGGATGGCGCGTGGATGTGCAGGTAGTGGTGCGTGCACCGGAGGCCTCCAGGTGGTGACACAAGACGACCACGCGCGGGGATCGACGGTGCGCGTGTGGCCCTACGCGCGACAGACGGCGACAGGCCCGATGCCGGAGCATGGTCGGCCAAGGGGGAGGAGGAGCTTTTTTTGGAGTCCTCTGGTTTTTTTTTAAAAGGCGCTAAAGAAATGATTTTTTTTCTCGGAAAAGGGGTATTTATAGGCCCTCAGAACGGTGTCGTTCTGAGGGCTGAGTTCCAGCCCTAAAACGGCACCGTTCTAAGCTATTGCCCGAATCCGACCCGACCCGACCCGCCTGAAGGATCCGCGTGTTTTCGAGAAAGGGGATATTTGTGCATTTGGTCATTCCTCTTTTTCTCAAATTTTCAATCAGGTCCTTCTCGTACTTTTAATTAATTTTAAATTGGCCCAATAATTTTCAATTATTTTCAATTTAATCCTTGGACCCTTTGAAGGCATCAGGGGCTGCCACGTGTCATTATTTAGGTTTATTTCTACGAAAGGTCCCTTTTCTTTTTAACTTATTTTAATTTAATCCTTTAATCAAGTTCGTTTTTATTACAAAATTGACCCAAAAATTTTCCATGGTTTTCAAATTGGTCCTTTAACTTCAGGATGCCTCAGGGCTGCCACGTGTCACTTATTTTTGGTTTTATTACCCCGAAGGTCCCTAGATTGTCTAAAAATTACCATTTTACCCTTGAACTTCCAAAAATCCCATTTTTGACCCCAAAACTTCCAAAAAATTACAATTTTACCCTCGAACTTCCAAAATCCCATTTTTGACCCTAAAACTTCCAAAAAAAATACTTTTCACCCTCGAACTTCCAAAAATCCCAATTTTGACCCTGAAACTTCCAAAAATTACCATTTTACCCTCGAACTTCCAAAAATTACCATTTCACCCCCGAACTTCCAAAAATCCCATTTTTGACCCCAAAACTTCCAAAAATTACCATTTTACCCTCAAACTTCCAAAAATCCCATTTTTAACCACGAAATTTCCCAAAATTACCATTTTGCCCCGTGCATCCGAGAAGTCTCGTTTTGAATTTCGATTGCATCATTCTTCTTTCTCATCAACATTTGCATTTATTTTTAAATTATTATGCACTCGCATTTTGCATTTTTGATTTTTCGTGAATAATTTATATCCTTATTTATCTTACTTCGCGTTATTCGATATCCATTATTAACTACCTATTCATATTAAACTCGCATTTTTATTTTCAAAAATTGTTCTTTTAAGACTTTAAAATCGAGGCAATATCCTTTTATTTCGATTTTCAAAAATTTGTGTCTTAACTTACTAGGTGCAATTTTTTTCCTCAAACCGAAATAATCGAATACCCTTAATCAAGGCAATGCTTCCTTATGTTCGATTTTGAAATATTGTGCGTTAACTTACTAGGTGCAACCTTTCTTCGAATCGAGATAATCAAATATCCTTTTCTTTAAGATTTAAAAAAGGTTTACAAAGGAAAGCTCGTCATTTTTGGATCCTGAAATGTTGTGTCCTAACTCACTGGACGTAGCTTTTCTTCTTTGATCACTTTGAAATAGCGGAATTTCCAAATAAACCATTTCTTTAAAATTCAACTCATGCATTCAAGGATCGTATTTTAAACTTTAAGCTTTTAAATGTTACAAATTAAGACCCGAAAATAATCAATATGGTACCAATTTTGGGTGTATGAGTGTGCTAATCCTTTCTCATGCGTAACCGACTCCCGAACCTATTTTTCTGGATTTCAAAGACCTACATGTTCTCAAAATGGTTTTTTAAACGTTTTATATCCAATCACACCTAATAAAGGATTGGTGGCGACTCCCATTAAATTATAATTTTTGAAACTCGTCGTTTTCCAAAAAGGGATGGTTTCGACAGTTAGCGACTCCACTGGGGACTTTTAAAATAAACGAGAGTCAAGCCGAAATTGATTATTTTCGGGTCTTCTTTGGAAACTTTTAAGCTTCAGTTTTGTTTAATAGGAGATCCTAGACATCTTTTGTGGCATTATATCATATGATATTGCTAGTGTAAATTTGCATACATTTGCATTTGATATTACCTTTTAAGTGGAAGCCTGAAACTATTCCTTCGTGAGGTCTTCACCTCCGTGCAGGATAGTGGATCACTTTCGGGATTACAAAGTACCTTTGTTTTTGTGAAGTTTTCACTTCCGTGTAAACATGTGGGAAATGCGTCCCCTTAAACCAAACTTGTCCGTGTGAGCCTGTAATGGGTGAGGATCGAGGAATCTGCTGGTTTGAGTACCTCTACTTTAGAACCCAAAACCACATATAGTAAACCGTAGGAACTTGCCTAGAAAGGAGTTATACTAAACCATTAGGCAACCTGCCAAGACAAACTCTTAGGTTCTATGCTATATTTGAATTGATATTGTGTGCTTCGCTAACTTGTTTATCTTGTCTCTTTTTTGCATCACATTTTCATCATCATATCCAGAGAAGGTATAGACTCAAAAGTTCAGTTACCTATAAGAGAATTAATCATGGAAAACAAGTACTTTGATAAAGTGGAGGACAATATGGTCGTGCGCGTGTGGTCGGAGGAGACTCAATGCCAAAAAGGAGACAGCCTAGTGGAAGGATATGAGTCAGAGCTTTGGGATTATACCAGGATCAGCACGGCTCAAAACAATGTGTTAGAATTGAAAGAGATATGAGACAGTTGGGACAACAACATGAAACAGACCTTTTACCGAGAATACGAAGATTTTTCATACTTGTGCGAAGTTAAGGTGGACAAATCCCTCTTTAGAGCCTTAACACAGTATTGGAATTCGGCCTACAATTGCTTCACCTTCGGGAATATAAACATGACACCAACGATAGAAGAATACACCACTCTGCTTCGTTGTTCGAAGTTTTCAGTAGATAAGGCCTATTCTAGAGCGCCAAATCTCCCGACCATGGTTAAAAGATTGATAAACATCACGGGCATGAGTGTATAGTGGGTTATAGCTCGAGTTAAGGTCAAAGGCGATAACAAGTGCATCACATGGAAAAGCCTGCGAGACTTAATATTAGCTCATCCAGATGCGAAGAAGAAGATCGACATTCTAGCCCTAACTATCTATGGGTTGGTCATTTTTTCGAAGGCTTTGGGGCATATAGAAGACGCGGTGATAGATTTGTTCGATAGATTAAGTAAAAAAGTGACACCTGTCTCGACTATACTAGCTGAAACTTTCAGATCCTTAAATACATGCAGAAAGGAGGGAGAAGGTCGATTTATCGCCTGCGCACCGCTACTGATGGTATGGTTCCATAGTCACTTTTGGAAAACAGAAAAAGTCTCCTATCAGTACTTGTCTAAGGATTACTCCCCTTTGAAAGAGTTCGTGGCCACGCAGAGACAAGAAAACTTCTCAAAAGAAAAGTGGATGGCCATACTCCAAAGCCTTAAAGACGAAGACATAGAGTGACGAGCGCCATGGTTTATTCCTGACGAAATATTGTATCGGTGCGGAGATCTCGACTGGGTCCCATTGGCAGGAATATGGGGAGCAACCGGGTATGCACCTTTGCTAGTGTCAAGATAATATAAATCAAGACAGTTTATACCCGTGACTCATGGGATAGCTCAGTGTGAATTCGTGTATCGGGGAGAAAACAATAAGAAAAGGATTTGGGAAATCTCAAATGCATGAACCAGGTTCAAAAATGAAAGCATTCAGCGCCAATCCCATGATAACTGCAGAATATGATTGGTGGAGAAACAAAAAGATTAACGACAATATTCCTGTACCAAACCCGGAGATTGTCCGCCCAATTGAAGAACACTTGCAGGTTGTTCCGACTGAATTAGAAATAATTAAACAGGATTTCGAAAAGAAAAATGCTGAGATGGGGAAAGTGATAGAAATACTCGAGGAAGAGAAGGTGCTTTTAGGATTGGATGTTGATGTTCAGAAGCTAGAGGCGGAGAAATTAAGAAAAGGGAAGAATAAGGCTGAAGAAGATCTTAGCAACCTAAAGAAGGACTATAAAAAGCTTCGAGTGTCAATGAGAACCGTCGGTTTAGGAAAGACATCAGAGCAATGGCAGCAGGAAATCTGCGAAGAGAAAAATAAGACAAGCCACTAGAAAAACAAATTTCAAGACGCCCAAGTTCAGGAGAATTCTATGAAGAGTAGCCTTCTAGAAAGCCAAGCCGAAGTGACTGAATTAAAGGCTCGAGTAAGAGAATTGGAGGAGTCCTTGTACAAGTATCGTAGCCGATATTCAGTAATAGAATTGAAAGCAAGCTGAGCTGATATCGAGAGACTGAGTAAGAGGGTGGAAGAATTAGAGGCCTCTTTGCAGAATAGCGAGATACAAACCGAGATTTTGGAAAGGACGTTGGAGACGAGCGATTGGCATCTTCAACAAACTCAAAAGGAAGTCAGAGAAAGAGATTATGTTATGGGTGAAGCTTTAAATCAAATCCGCGAAGTAGCTGATCATGTGCAAACACTGGCAGTTGAAGCAGAAGAGCTGAGCATACAATACGAGACGAAGACGGAACGAGGACAGAAACTGTCAAAACTCCTTAGGAAAGTCAAGGCTCTGAGCATCAAAGAAAAATCGTTTATGTAATTTTCTTTACGTTATGGAACTTGTTATCCAAATGAAGTTTTCTAAATGGAAAGTGAATTATAAGTCAATATCTCTCTCTTACATACATGCATCATATTCACATCACATTTTCGCATACTTCTGCATAACAATCCTAACCTATTAAAAAATTTATCATCAGCTACATCAGTAACCATTGAAAACTCACACCTCTATAACACTCGAAAGAAAACTAAAGCCATAGAACAAAGACTTGAACAAATCCAAAAAGAGTTATAAGACCAGATGCAAGAGCGCATCCAAGAGCAAATGAGCATGATGTGCAGAGAAATGAAGAATCAATTCATGGAGGTACAAAAAAGCCTAATGAATGAATTAGCGCAGGTAAAACAAAGCATGGCTAATAGGGGAAAGAGCCCTATTATTGAGGAAGAAGAAGACCCAATGGTCCCCCTAGGCTTTACACCCCTCCATAAGCCGGCTTCACATGAAATGCCGACACGGGAGCCCACTGTTACTGTAAGGGTGCAGCAACCAGCTACGGGCACGTCGCGACCGGCTAATTATCCAATTGGATCAGGATCAAATCCAGAGGATAATGCCGCAAATCTGGGTGTCCCAGACTTTGACGAAATGATAAGAGAAGATCTCCCCAGACAAATAGAAGAGAAATACAGGCGGTTAGAAGAGAAAATCGACGCAATGCAGGGAGTTGAAATTTCCTATAGGGTAGACGCCAAAGAACTAAGTTTGGTTCCGGACCTAGCACTCCCCCCAAAATTCAAAGTTATAGAATTTGAAAAATATAACGGGACGAGCTGCCTTGAAGCTTACCTAACCATGTTCTGCAGAAAGATGGCAGGGTACGTACATAACGACCAACTGTTAATTCATTGTTTTCAAGATAGCCTGGTTAGGTCAGCAATCAGATGGTACAATTAGTTGAGCCGATCAAAAATCCATTCATGGAAGGATTTTTTTACAAGCTTTCTTAAGATAATACGGTCATGTGATAGAGATAGCTCCTGATCGGCTTACACTGTAAAATATGGAAAAGAGGTCAAACGAGAGCTTTAGAACATATGCGCAGAGGTGGTGCGAGATGGCAACCCAAGTACAGCCACCGCTAACAGAAAAGGAGACAACGATGTTGTTTGTCAATACTCTTAAAGCTCTTTACCTAAATCATCTGTTAGGAAATGCCACCAAGAGTTTTTCTGATATGGTCATGTCAGGGGAAATGATTGAAAATACGATCAAAGCCGGTAAAATTGAAACCGGAGAAAACCCTAAAAGGCCTGCTCCTAAAAGAAGGGATAACGAGGTCAACAATGCAAGCATATACAGACCTAGCTACACTAGACCCTTCATCGCAAGTCAGCCCAAAACTCCAATGGGCAATTACCAAAATACCCTGCAGCAGGAGATGGACACTAGGCCAAATAGAGGAAGAATTCAATATACTCCCCTTTCGATGTCATATGGGAAACTCTACAAGATATTATATGATGCGCATGAGGTGGCTCCTCAGCATGTAAGACCATACAAACCTCCATTCCCAGCTTGGTACGATACAAAAGCTCACTGTGAATACCATGCGGGGGCCGAAGGACACTCGATAGAAAACTATCCCGCTTTTAAAAGACGAGTCGAAGTACTCATAGAGCATGGGATCGTAAAATTGGAAGAGCCAGCAAAGCCCAATATAGTTGGGAATCCTTTGCCTAATCACCCAGAGCAAGGGGTGAATGCCCTGTTGGAAGAAGGAGCCCGAAAAATTAAAAGAAATATTGAAGAAATTAAGTCTCCACTTCGGTGGGTATGGTAGGAGTTAGTTAAAGAAGGGATAGTCGTGAACGATAAAGAGAGTATGATAATCGGGGATGATTACCACTGTGAGTTTCACGCCGTCAAAGGGCATAAAATTCAAAGTTACGTCGAATTCAAAGCCATGGTCCAGATGTTTATGGACAATCGAGAGCTGGAATTTTTTGAAGAAGGGGTGGAAGCTAATGATGTTTGCGCCTTTAAGGACGGGACAGCTAAGACTTATGGAAGCAATCGCCCCAAAGTGATTATTCGTGGTACGATAAGAGAACAGACAACTCCCCGCGTTATAATACAAAAGCCTGCAATGTTTCCTTATAAAGACAGCAAGAAGGTCCCATGGAGTTACAATTGCAACGTGACCATACCAAGGGAGGGGGAACCCGGGAAGGACGTTAATCTTGTTACCCGTAGTGGTAAGAATTATGACCTTGTGAATAAAGAAAAAGAGGTCAACAAAGGGAAAGCTAGAATGCATGAGCCTGAGGTGGAAATGACTAACAAGCTGGAAGCACCCATTAACGAGCTTGTATCCGAGAATGAGGTGAGGGAGTTTTTAAAGTTTTTAAGACATAGTGAATATAGTGTAGTAGAGCAACTACACAAGCAGCCTGCTCGGATATCGATCCTATCATTGCTTTTAAGCTCGGAGGCCCATCGAAGCGCACTATTGAAATTGCTGAACGAAACATATGTAGCAAATGACATCTCTGTCAGCAAACTAGATCGATTGGTTAATAATGTGAGTGCTGATAACTTCATCTTCTTCAGCGATGATGAAATACCAACAGGAGGAATAGGGTCAACCAAGGCTCTACACATCACTAGCCGTTGTAAAGGGTATACGCTACCTGGAGTACTCATAGACAATGGTTCAGCCCTAAATGTGCTACTGCTAGCTACACTGCAAAGATTGCCATTAATAGCTCTCACATGAAAGGATGTAACAACATAGTGAGAGCATTTGACGGGACAGAAAGGAAGGTAATGGGGAAGATTGAAATACCCCTTCAAATTGGGCCAAATACATATGAAGTAGATTTTCTAGTAATAGATATTAGGCCCACTTATAACTGTCTGCTGGGAAGACCATGGATCCACTCAGCTGGGGTAGTACCTTCCTCTTTACACCAGAAAGTGAAGCTAATAAATGAAGGGCTGCTGATCACGATTAATGCCGAGGAGGAAATAATCGCGTCCATAACAAGCGATTCACCCTACGTGGGAATAGACAAGGAGGCTGTGGAATGCTCGTTCCACTCACTGGAGTTTGTCAATGCAACCTTCATTTCGAAAGGGAGGAAAATACCTGTGCCTACAATATCATCGACCACCAGGATGGGTTTAAAATTAACAGTCGGAAAAGGAGCGATACCTGGGAGAGGACTAGGAAAATACCTCCAAGGAAGAGTTATTGTGCTAATGCTAATAGAAAAGCGGGATTGTTATGGCCTGGGGTACAAGCCAGACGCGAAACAAAAGAAGAAGGAGCTGGAGAAAAGATAAGAAAGAAGGAGGGCCAGACTGGCTGGAAAGGACATCTCGTGGGAACCCATGGTCTTCCTACACATCTACGAGACCTTCATCTTAGGAGAGGTGATCAACCAGCAAAGAAAGGAGCGAGTAACGATTGGAACCAAAAAGGGCATCATTAAAGGTCTAAGCATTAATGCTATATCTGAGGGATGAAAGGAAGGGGATCCATCAAGAATTGGCCCGTATGCACCCGGAAGCACCTTGAATAATTGGACCGTGGAGGAACTCCCTGTAATTTTTAAGATTTCCTCAGAGTAATGCTCGAAAACACCTATTGCTTTAGGCTCGAAAGCAATATGGATCTTTTTGTAAAAAAGGGCCATGGTCATTACTCAGTTATTTTGAATGAAATGCAGTTTCCACTTTATATTATTCTCCATAATTATTCTTTTAATTCTTAATTTGGCTTAATAAACCATTCATACATATCCAATAAACAAGAGTAATTATTCTTTAATACATACACACTCATACATATACCACATATTCATTCTTTCGTAAATTTATTTTGCTCTTTGGACCTTCATTTCATCCTTTGACAGATCCTCAAATATCAATAATATGAGCAACCCTGACGCTAACTTAGAATCCTACTTCGAGCAAGATACGTGTTCGGAAGAGCTTCAGGACCTTGAAGATAATCAAGATTGTGATCTACCTCCAGATCTGTTAAGAATGATGGAACAAGAAGAAAAGCAAATCATGCCTCATTCGGACCCAGTGGAAGTTATTAACCTGGGGCACGGAGATGAAAAGAAAGAGGTGAAAATTGGAACAAGCATCTCCGAAGAAACCAGAAGAGATCTTATCAATTTGCTTCAAGAATTCCAAGATATCTTCGCATGGTCTTATCATGATATGCCCGGCTTGAGCACTGACATTGTTGTCCATAAACTCCCTATAAAGGAAGAAAGCTAACCCGTGCAACAAAAACTCCGAAGGATGAGACCGGATGTGTTGTTAAAAATAAAAGAAGAAGTCAAGAAACAATTTGACGCCGGCTTCCTCTAGGTGGTCAAATTCTCTGAATGGGTAGCTAATATAGTCCTCGTTCCTAAAAAAGACGAAAAGGTGCGCATGTGTGTGGACTATCGAGTTTTAAATAAAGCTAGCCCAAAGGATAATTTTCTCTTACCCCACATCGACACTTTAGTCGATAACACGGCAGGACATTCCCTATTTTCCTTTATGGATGGTTTCTCTGGGAATAATCAGATAAGAATGGACCCAGAGGATATGATCAAAACCACTTTTTTCACGCTATGGGAAACGTTTTGCTACAAGTTGATGCCCTTTGGGCTAAAAATCGCAGGGGCAACTTATCAAAGGGCCATGGTAACCTTGTTCCATGACATGATGCATAGGGAGATTGAGGTTTACGTCGATGATATGATTGCAAAATCCTGAACAGAGGAGGAACATGTAAGAATCCTGAGAAAGTTATTTGGAAGGCTAAAAAAATATCAATTAAAGTTAAATCCAGCAAAATGCACCTTTGGGGCCACATCAGGAAAATTGTTAGGTTTTATGGTTAACAAAAGAGGAATTAAAATCAACCCGGATAAAGTCAAAGCCATACAAGAGCTACCACCACCCAGCACGCAAAAAGAAGTTCGGGGGTTCTTAGGAAAACTAAATTACATTGCTCGGTTCATTTCACAGTTGATTGAGAAATGCGATCCTATCTTTCGCCTGCTTAGAAAGCGTAACCCGGGCGTATGGGATGATGAATGTCAGGAAACCTTCAATAAGTTCAAAGAATATTTATCCAAGGCACCCATCTTGGTACCTCCAATTCCTAATAAGCCATTGATCCTGTACTTAACGGTCTTCGAGAATTCCATGAGATGCGTACTAGGCCAACACGATGAATCCGAAAAGAAAGAAAGGGCAATATATTATCTCAGCAAGAAATTCACTGATTGCGAGACGCGATATTCGCCTATTGAGAAATTATGTTGTGCCCTAGTCTGGACTACACGTAGATTAAGACAATATGTGTTATATCATACCACTTGGTTGATTTCGAAATTGGATCCTCTGAAGTATTCGATGGAGTCAACAGCATTGAATGTGAGATTAGCACGATCGCAAATCTTGCTCTCGGAATTTGACATAGTCTATGTCAATCAGAAGGCAATAAAAGGGAGTGCGATAGCAGACTTCCTGGCAAGTAGGGCTTTAGAATACTATGAGCCGATAGACTTCGATTTCCCGAATGAAGATTTAATGTATATTGCAACTACTGCAGGGGTAATCACGAAAAAATGACTTTGGAGATTGAATTTTGATGGAGCTTTAAATGCCACAAGTAATGGGGTCGGGGCAATCTTGGTATCACCAGAAAGTGATCATTACCCTTTCACCAGCAAACTTGATTTTGATTGCATAAATAACATGGCTGAATATGAAGCATGTATATTAAGAATCCGTGCGGCCATAGAACGAGGAATCAAAATTTTGGAGATTTATGGAGACTCTGCACTGGTAATCTATCAACTAAAAGGAGAATGGGAAACAAGGGATTCCAAGCTAATGGATTACCGCAAATTGGTCCTCGAGTTGATCACATAATTTGATGACGTCACATTCTACTACCTCCCACGGGAAGAAAACCAGATGGCTGATGCTCTTGCCACCCTAGCCTCGATGATTAAGGTGAGTAGGATGATAAATGTAAAGCCCATTCAGATGAGTATCTATGAAGCTCTCACGCATTGTTGTGATATTGAGGCAGAGGAAGAAGAAGAAAAAGACGATCACCTGTGGTACCAGAATGTTCTTCAGTTTGTGAGAGATCGAAAATATCCTGAGCAAGCCTCAGAAAATGAAAAGAGGACATTACGAAGACTAGCCAGTGAATATGTCCTAGACGGGGAAATCTTGTACAAAAGGAGGAAGGATCAAGTGTTGCTAAGATGTGTCGATGCAATTGAAGCTAAGAAGATCTTAGAAGAAGTTCACGAAGGTATTTGTGGGACACACGCCAAAGGTTTCATGATGGCCCAAAAAATAATGAGATTTGGGTATTACTGGTCTAGTATGGAGGGCGATTACATCAATTATGCCAAAAAGTGCCATAAATGCCAGATCTATGGAGACAAGATCCATGTACCTCCATCACACCTTCATGTCATGACCTCTCCCTGGCCTTTTTCTAGGTGGGGCATGGATGTCATCGGGCCAATTTCTCCAAAGGCTTCCAATGGCCATAGATTCATCTTTGTGGTGATTAACTACTTTACCAAATGGGTAGAGGCAACCTCATATGCAAATGTTACCAAATCTACGGTTAGCAAGTTCTTGAAAAAAGAAATTATTTATAGATACGGGATGCCCGAAAGGATCATATCCGATAATGCCCTCAATTTGAACAACAGCACGATAGTAGAAGTTTGTGAACAATTCAAAATTAAGCATCATAATTCTTCTCCCTATCGCCCGAAAATGAATGGGACTGTAGAGGCAGCTAATAAGAATATCAAGAAGATTGTGGCAAAAATGATTGAGACTTACAAGGACTGGCACGAAAAACTACCATTTGCCCTCTTTGCCTATAGAACTTTTGTCAGAACTTCTACTGGGGCAGCACCATTCTCGTTGGCATACGGTTGGAAGCAGTCTTGCCTATTGAGGTTGAAATACCTTCCCTTCGAGTCTTAACAGAGCTTCAACTAGACGAGGCTGAATGGGTCCAAGCTCGATATGACCAGTTGAATTTAATCGAGGAAAAAAAATTAAAAGCCATACGCCATGGCCAGATGTACCAGAAAAGAATGATAAAAGCTTACGACAAAAAAGTTCATCCTAGGGAATTCTATGAGGGGGATCTAGTCTTAAAAAAGATACTTCCCATACACAAAGATTTCTGTGGGAAATGGATGCCTAATTGGGAAGGGCCTTATGTGGTAAAGAAGGCTTTCTCAGGAGGAGCTCTCATCTGAATAGAAATGGACGGCAAGGAGCTATACAACCCTGTCAATTCAGACTCAGTAAAAAAATAGTTCGCCTAAAAAAAAAAGGGGAATTGAGATGAAAACCCATAAAGGGCGTCTTAAAAAAAAAATCAGGATGAAAACTCATAAAGGGTGTCCTGGAACCAAGGAAACTTTGAGTTGAAAACCCGCAAAGCGCGGCTCAGGTCAAAGAACGGGTTGACGAGATGGAGGAAGGTTACCACTTGAAACATCAACAAAGCACTCTAGATCTTCTAGACACGCATCTAAGTTAGGAGTGATTCACAAGCAAGTTGGCGCAGAGTAGCTCATTTTACGATGTCTAGGGCAATTGATTATTCCTTGTATACTTGGAAACTTTCAACTAATGATTGTTTCCTTTGATCCTCCTTTTCAATTGTTTCCTTTGATCCCCTCCTTAATAGAATTTTGGAAATACGACTTTCTTTCTGCACAAATTCGCCCAAACATTTTACATCTAAATAACCGGTAATGAACTAATAAATCATACAAAAAGTCATGAGCATTATTCTGAAGTTTTCAAAAATTACAAAACAAGACTACCAACTGGAAGATAAGCTTAAAAACAAGCAATTCCAGGACAACCTGGAAAGGACAGAGCAACACATCAAAGACAAAATTTGGACGGGCGACAAACCATGCCAACCTGAATAAATAATAAACAAATCTGACATTCAGCATGCACATTCATACAAGTTAGGAGCATTTAATTCATTCTAATCATGTCTCTCTAATTTAGCCTACATAGAGGCCCATAGAAGCATACTTCACAGGTCACATGGTGAGATGAATCATCAAGATCACCAAGTTGGAAAGGTACGGGACTCTAATACCTTACCCTGATCACGGGGCAGATTACGATTATCCATGAACGACGCGGTCATCTTCCTGATGAGATACTGAGAAGAAGGCTAGATCAAACTCACGAACAAATCCTCGAACCCCAGCTTCCTGATGAGACACTGAGAAGCAGGTCGAAGCCATAAAAGGTTAGCTTCTTGGTAAGATACGAAGAAGTGGACCAAATCCAGTTTCCTGATGAGATACAGAGAAGCGGATTGAAACAAACGACGCGGTCATCTTCCTAATGAGATATTGAGAAGAAGACCAGATCAAACTCACGAATAAATCCTCGAACCCAAGCTTCTTGATGAGACACTGAGAAGCAGGTCGAAGCCATAAAAGGTTAGCTTCCTGGTAAGATACGAAGAAGTGGACCAAATCCAGTTTCCTGATGAGATACAGAGAAGCGGATTGAAACAAATGACGCGGTCATCTTCCTAATGAGATACTGAGAAGAAGACCAGATCAAACTCACGAACAAATCCTCGAACCCCAGCTTCCTGATGAGACACTGAGAAGCAGGTCGAAGCCATAAAAAGGTTAGCTTCCTGATAAGATACGAAGAAGTGGACGAAATTCATCTTCCTGGTGAGATATAGAAAAGCAGATTGAAACAAATGATGCGGTCATCTTCTTAATGAGATACTGAGAAGAAGACCAAATCAAACCCACGCTTGATACGAACAAATCCTAGAACCCCAGCTTCCTGATGAGACACTAAGAAGCAGGTCGAAGCCATAAAAAGGTTAGCTTCCTGATAAGATACAAAGAAGTGGACTAAATTCGTCTTCCTGGTGAGATACAGAGAAGCGGATTGAAACAAACGACGCGATCATCTTCCTGATGAGATACTGAGAAGAAGTCAAAATCAAACTCACGCTTGATACGAACAAATCCTCGAACCCCAACTTCCTGATGAGACATTAAGAAGCAGGTCGAAGCCATAAAAGGTTAGCTTCCTTATAAGATACGAAGAAGTGGACCAAATTCGTTTTCCTGATGAGATATAGAGGAACGAATTGAAACAATTGACGCAGCCATCTTCCCGATGAGATACTAAGAAGAAGACCAAATCAAACTCACGCCCGATGTGGGCAAATCTTCGAACTCTAGTTTCCTGATGAGACAATGAGAAACAGGTCGAAGCAATAAAGTGGTTAGCTCCCTGATGAGATATAAAGAAGCGAACCAAATTCGTCTTCCTAATGAAACACGAAGAAATGGATCAAAACAAGTGATGCGGCTGTCTTCCTGATGAGATACTAAAAAGAGAGCCAAGTCAATAAAACCAGACTCAAAGACTACGGTGATTGATCCCAAGTCCCTTGAAGGGAATGAAGTACAGTAGCAAGATTTTGTCTTTTGAAGATTACCTCTGGGTAAGATGGAGTCACGATAAAGAAAATACAGAGTTAGATGCGAAAAATTCAACAGTCAATAAATGGAAGGTGGGCCAATTAAAAAAGAGAACGTCAAGGAGATAAGACTTGACAAATAGGGCATCCTTTTTGGGTCTTTGCTCCATTCCTATTACACAGTAACGAGCAAAGAGGGGCAGCTGTTGAAGCCCAATTTGTCTGGGCCCCAATAAACTTAAATTTATTTTAAAAATTGAGTTTATTATAAATTTAAATTTAGCTGAAATTTAAATTTATTATAAATTTTAAAATTTATTTTGAATGTCCAAAGTCCATTTACATTACAAATGGCCCAAGACAGCCCAAATACCCTAAGCCGAATAAGCTACAATGGATGCTGCTACCACCTCCCCCTCAGCCAACCAGGATCCGCCACATCAGCAGCCAAGTTGCTCATCAGTAGCTAGCACCAGTCACCCCAACTTGGACTGCACCAAGAGCCACTGCATTGTTGAAATCTGCAAAAGGAGAAAGCAGACATGCATTAAGTACTGTGAAACAAAAAAGAATGATGGTAACATAAGCTATAAAAGCAGAATTCATTTCAGTTGTAAAGGATGACGGTTCATTCACAAAAATGGGTCAATACAAATACAGTTTTTTTTCCTAAGAGTTATAGGCAAAACACAACAGTAGTATACAAACGTGAACAAGGAAGCAATCAATAACAGACTCAAATCGGGTGCAGAGACTATCTATTTTCAAGGTATGAACAAACGAGTATTAATTACATGCTTGTTTGCTACCGGCATTTAAGCTGCATGCATTGAATACATTTCTATTTACTATTCCAAAATATTTTAAATGGGTTCATTATTAATAATAAGTACTAATGACCTTATAATAAACGAACGGTTTTCTTAATAATAATTAATAATAAACTTTTTTATATTAATTAATAATAATAATGAGTTAGATATAATTAATTACGGCAGTAATGACTTTATTAATAATATTATATTAGTATAGTCGTGGCATCTACTTACACATGTCTGGTGATCGGATCGGGTAAGGGGTGTTATAATTTATGGTATCAAAGCTTTTGATTTAGTCAATTCTAAGACTAAGTCGAGATTGGAATTGAGTCTAGAGGTACATGCCAAGTTGAGTCAATTTTGAGTCGGGATTTGGATGTTGATTATAATTGTTTCTATCTTATAGTTTTAAAGAGATGTCGAAAGAGTCTAATGACGAGAATTTTCAAGAAGTATACTCTAGCGAAGAGTATATCGATGACATGGATGTGTCTAAATCGCTGACACCTAGTGTTAACTGAACTGATGTTCAACAACTTGAAGGAGATCGAGATAATAATAGAGGTCATAGTGATACAAATTTGCTACAAGCTATCACTGAAGCTCTCCAACGTGTTGGGGAGCCAATTCTACTATGATGCCTGAATCTAGAACTCATCGAGCCCCGATCAAGGAATTACAAAGTTACGGGGCAACTAAATTCTTAGGTTCAAAAGGGGTTGATCCTTCAACTGCTGAGATGTGGATAAAGTCCACTAAGAGGATGTTACAACAATTGGACTGTACACCCCGTGAGAGTTTAATTTGCACAGTTTCTCTATTGCAAGGAGAAACATATACTTGGTGGCAGACAATTACACGACTTGTACCTGTTGCGCGAGTTAATTGGGATTTCTTTCAAAGGGAGTTTCAGAAGAAATATGTAGGGGAACTATACCTTGAAGAGAGAAAGCAAGAGTTTCTACTGTTAAAGCAAAATGAAATGTCAGTGGTCGATTATGAACGAGAGTTCTTACGACTCAACAAATATGCCACTGAATTTCTTCCTTATGAGGTAAAGAATTTCAAATCATTTTTACGTGGGTTACATGACGAACTTCGAGTGCAATTGGTATCCTATAGGATATCAGAATTTATCGATCTGGTTGAACGAGCAAAGATGGTAGAACAAGCTTTGGGCCCTGACAAGAAGATAGAGACTACATGATCTACCAGGAAGCGACCTAGAGTTGTTAGTTCTCATCTTCACTCAAAGCGAACCAAGGATTCTCGTGGTACTTGGAAATCAACATTTAAGTTTGAGGGAAATAGAGATCGACAGCTTACTATGCATGTGGATAATGTGCGAGCTCCGTCTCGTGACATAGAAATCCCAGCCTACGAATATTGTGGAAAAAAGTATCGAGGTAAATGTTGGAAATTGACTCGAGCCTACTTTCGTTCTGGATCATTGGATCATATTGCTTGAGATTGCCCGAGGGGTGATGCTACTACTCCTGTTTCTGCTCAAAGAACTACACCTGCATTCAAAAGTTGAGGGACGAGTCGTAGTGGCTCTATCTCTAGAGGTGGTGCTAGAAGATGTAGTGATACGACTACTCGTCAGTCAAAGGTCAGAATACCAACGCGTGCTTACGTCATACGTACTCGAGAGGAGAGTGGTGCTATTGATGTAGTTACATGTATCTTTCTACTATGTTTCACACCAGTTTATGCTTTTATAGACCCCGGATCATCTCATTCTTACATTAATTATGGGTTGGCTAAGTCGGGAAGTTTAGAGTCCTAGATATCTAAGGTGTCCATGGTTGTGTCAAGCCCCTAGGACAGTCAGTGCTTGTAAACCGAGTGTGTAGATGATGTCCATTAGGGATTCACAATTTATCATCTCTAGTTGATTTATTAATCATGCCATTTGGTGAATTTGATGTAATTTTGGGTATGAACTGGCTCATTGAACACGGAGTGATTATGGATTGTCGTAAGAAAAAGTTTGCGATTCAGAGTACTCATGGAGGTTTGATTGAAGTAACTGGAGTTCGATCAAATAGTTTAATCAAACCATTTCGACGGTTCAAGCTAATAAGTTGCTTAATTAGGGTTATGAAGCCTTTTTGGCTTATGTAATAAACTCATATTCAGTCGATAGTCAGATTAGTAAGATTCGAGTTATCTGCGAAATTCTTGACGTGTTTCCCAATGAGTTACCAAGATTACCACCCGAGAGGGAAGTAGAGTTTGTAATTGAAGTGCTACCTAGTACGGCTCCGGTGTCCATATCTCCTTATCGTATGGCACCAACAGAACTCAAAGAGTTGAAAATTCAATTGCAAGATTTATTGGATCAAGGATTTATACATCCTAATGTGTCGACATGGGGAGTTCTAGTTTTATTCGTTAAGAAGAAAGATGGATCGATGCTTTTATTCATAAATTATCTACAATTAAAGAAGTTGACCATTAAGAGTAAGTATCTTCTTCCACGAATCAACGATTTGTTTGATCAACTAAAAGGAGCTTCCGTCTTTTCCAAGATTGACTGGAGATTGGATTATTATCAACTGAAAGTCAAGGAATGTGACATTCCCAAAATAGCTTTTCGTACACGTTACGACCATTATGAATTTTTAGTAATGCCATTTTGTTTGACTAATGCTCCGGTAGCATTCCTGGACTTGATGAACCGTATTTTCCAACCTTATTTGGATCGGTTTGTAGTAGTCTTCATCGATGACATTTTGATATACTCAAGGACTGAAGCAGAGCATGAACAACATCTGTGAATCGTTCTATAGGTTTTGCGAGAGAAATAATTACATGGGAAGCTGAGCAAGTGTGAATTTTGGTTGTCAGAAGTTGTGTTTTTAGGACATGTTATCTCAACTAATGAGATTAGAGTATATCCAAAGAAGATTGAGGCCGTTCCTAAATAGAAAGCTCTAAGAACTGTATTAGAGGTTTGTAGTTTCCTTGGTTTAGTCGGTTATTACTGAAGATTTGTAAATGGATTTTCAAAAATAGCTACACCTTTGACAAAACTATTAAAAAAGGATGTCCCATTTGATTGGAGTGACCGTTGTCAAGAAAGTTTCGAGCAATTAAAACAAATGTTAACCGAGGCACCTGTACTAACCTTACCTGAATCAGGAAAAGATTTCTTGGTATGTAGTGATGCTTCCTTAAACAGTTTGAGTTGTGAACTATTGCATTATGGAAAGGTGATCTCTTATGCTTCACGTCAATTGAAAACTCATGAACGTAATTATCCAACGCACGACTTATAGCTAGCTGCAGTGTTGTTTGCTTTGAAGATCTGAAGATACTATTTATACGGTGAAAAGTGTCACATTTTTACGGAACACAGAAGTCTTAAATACCTCTTAACCCAAAAGGAGCTAAATTTGAGACAAAGATGATGGGTGAAACTTCTTAAGGATTATGATTGTGTTATAGATTATCTTTCAGGAAAAGCTAATGTGGTTGTAGATGCATTGAGTAGAAAAGTGGCTGATAAACTATGATCAATGTTTGCACGACTTAGCATCAATGAGGAAGGCGAGTTATTGGCTAAATTGAGAATTAAACCAGTATTATTCTATCAAATTAAGAAGGCACAAATCTCTAACGCCAACCTGTTGAGAAAAAGGGAAATGGTTCAAAATGGATCGTTAGATAATTTCAGCATAAATGAGAAAGGTTGTTTGAGATTTTGTAATAGAATTTGCATACCTAATGTTGCGGATTTGAAAGGATTAATACTCCAAGAAGCTCATAATAGTCCTTTTGCATTATTTCCTGGTGGAACCAAAATGTATCGCGATCTTCGAGAGTTATATTGATGGCCCAGTATGAAAAGAGAAATAGTTGATTTCGTAGCTAAGTGTTTGACTTGTCAGCAAGTTAAGGCAGAGCATCAAGTTCCCTCGAGACTACTTCAGCCTATTTCGATTACTAAATGGAAATGTGAGTGCATAACTGTGGATTTTGTAATAGGATTGCCTTTATCACCAAGCAAGAAGAATGCAGTTTGGGTAATAGTTGATATGCATTGTTTTCAGGAGTGAAGTTAAAAGTGAAACGTGGATTGATATTAAATGAAAATGATCATCCTATTAACTATTCGGGTCGAGTCGGATATAGATGGCATGCCATAGGATAGGAAGAATTTAGGGTTACTTCGACCATGAGTCGATGAAGCACTGGGTGTCAAGTTACTTCGATTTAATTGATGAGACACTGGGTGTCACCTTTATTATAGCGCTGGGCATGATTGCTACTTTGGTTTATCCGATGAGGCACTGGGTGCTAAACAGGTGTGTTGGTTGGATTCGTGTATCCGTCAGAGTCCGAGTCGTGTTAATAGGGAATTAAAAACGATGACCATTATGTTAAAATGAATGGAAATGACATGAGACATGTGTGGATTATTTATGAAAACGGTATACGAAACACATGAGTTTGTATGCCAAATGAAATGTGAAACGAGAAACAGAGATGAATTAGACTGTTAATGGGAATTTTTTTATCATTTATATATATAAGTAGAAGGTGTAAAATGATTAATATGTTATGTACACGATTTAGAGAAAAGATTTAGATATATTTGCATAAATATTAATTTAAAATCTTAAACATGTTTACATTGTTTATTATGTTTAGGTTATTATAATACCGTCGTATTATACTAAGCGTATGAATGTGTTACATGCGCAGGATAGGTACTTTTTGATAATCTCACCGGTTGGCATCCAATGAAAGATCCCGGACTCAAGCTTGTATGAGTTCACCTTAATTTTTGAATTGGCATGTACCTAAGAAGAGTCGGGTGTACCTAATTAGAATTAATGTATAAAATGTCATGTATTTTGCGTTTTGAAGTGTAATGGACATTCATTATATTGTTGGGAGGAATGATGGCTGAGGTGATTGTGGAAATCTGCTTGTTGACATGTTATACTATAAAACTTGAAATCTGTTTCGGTAGTTGTAAATCATCTATCGGTAGAACTCTGTTGTATTTCAGGGTTTTGGTAAAACTCCTCAAAGTTTCAGTAGAAGTGTAGGGGAATAGGTAGATTAGTTACTGACTTATTTAGTGTCGATAGAAGTTTTTCAAGTTTTGGTAGTATGGTAGTTGTTGTTGTAGTTGAAATTTGAAGGTTCGATTGAAGTCTGAGGCAAAATTTAATTTAGCCTCTGGAACTTTTAGTGTTGGTAGTTACTTATGTTGTATTGGTAGTACGTAGGATTGTATCAGTAGAACTCATTCAAGTACTGGTAGAATTTTGTAGGTAATTTTGAGTGCTCACAACCTTTAGAACTACCGATATCCATTTATGCAAGTGTCGGTAGAAGTCCTTAAAAAATCAAATATTCGTTAAAAATGAAAATAAGTCTACTTATCTTCTAGTTCTAATTCCATTATTGAATTCTATATAAAATATAACTCCATTAATAACAGGAAAGTAAGGTTTTAATTAGTTACATATTATATTAGTATAGTCGTGGCATCTACTTACACGTGTCTGGTGATCGGACCGGGTAAGGGGTGTTACAATTTGTGGCATCAAAGCTTTTGATTTAGTCAATTCTAGGACTAAGTCGAGATTGAAATTGAGTCTTGAGGTACATGCCAAGTTGAGTCAATTTTGAGTTAGGATTTGGATGTTGATTATAATTGTTTCTGTCTTATAGTTTTACAGAGATGTAGAAAGGGTCTAATGACGAGAATTTTCAAGAAGTATACTCTAGCGAAGAGTATATCGATGACATGGATGTGTCTAAATCACTGACACCTAGTGTTAACTAAACTGATGTTCAACAACCTGAAGGAGATCGAGATAATAATGGAGGTCATAGTGATACAAATTTACTACAAGCTATCACTGAAGCTCTCCAACGTGTTGGGGAGCCAATTCTACTATGATGCCTGAATCTAGAACTCGTCGGGCCTCGATCAAGGAATTACGAAGTTACGGGGAAACAAAATTCTTAGGTTCAAAAAGGGTTGATCCTTCAACTGCTGAGATGTGGATGAAGTCCACTAAGAGGATGTTACAACAATTGGACTGTATACCCCGTGAGAGTTTAATTTGTGCTGTTGCTCTATTGCAAGGAGAAACATATACTTGGTGGCAGACAATTACACGACTTGTACCTGTTGCACGAGTGAATTGGGATTTCTTTCAAAGGGAGTTTCAGAAGAAATATGTAGGGGATCTATACCTTGAAGAGAGAAAGCAAGAGTTTCTATTGTTAAAGCAAAATGAAATGTCAGTGGTCGATTATGAACAGGAGTTCTTACGACTCAACAAATACGCCACTGAATTTCTTCCTTCTAAGGTAAAGAATTGCAAATGATTTTTATGTGGGTTACATGACAAACTTCGGGTGCAATTGGTATCCCATAGGATATCAGAATTTACAGATCTGGTTGAACGAGCAAACATGGTAGAACAAGCTTTGGGCCTTGACAAGAAGATAGAGACTACACGATCTACCAGGAAGTGACTTGGAGCTGCTAGTTCTCATCCTCACTCAAAGCGAACCAAGGGTTCTCGTGGTACTTGGAAATAAACATTTAAGTTTGATGGAAATAGAGATCGGTAGCTTACTGTGTGTGTGGGTAGCGTGCTAGGACCGTCTCGTGACGTAGAAGTCCTAGCTTGCGAATATTGTGGGAAAAAGCATCGAGGTGAATGTTGGAAATTGACTCGAGCCTACTTTCGTTGTGGATCGTTGGATCATATTGTTCGAGATTGCCTGAGGGGTGATGCCACTGCTCTTGTTTCTGCTCAAAGATCTACACCTGCTTTCAGAGATCGTGGGACGAGTCGTAGTGGCTCTATCTCTAAAGGTGGTGCTAGAAGAGGTAGTGATACGACCATTCATCAGTCATAGGTTAGAATACCACCGCATGCTTACGTCATACGTACTCGAGAGGAGAGTAATGCTACTGATGTAGTTACAGGTATCTTTCTACTATGTTTTACACCAGTTTATGCTTTGATAGACCTCGGATCATCTCATTCTTACATTAATTCTGAGTTGGCTAAGTCGAGGAGTTTAGAATTCGAGATATCTAAGGTGTCCATGGTTGTGCCAAGCCCCTTAGGACAGTCAGTGCTTGTAAACTGAGTGTGTAGGCGATGTCCATTAGAGATTCACAGTTTATCATTTCTAGTTGATTTATTAATTATGCCATTTGGTGAATTTGATGTAATTTTGGTTATGGACTGGCTCACTGAACACGGAGTGATTATGGATTGTCATGAGAAAAAGTTTATGATTCAGAGTATTGATGGAGGTTTGATTGAAGTAACTAGGATTCGATCAAATAGTTTAAATCGAACCATTTTTACAGTTCTAGCTAATAAGCTGCTTAATTAGGGTTGTGAAGCCTTTTTGGCTTATGTAATAGACTCAGATTCGGTCGATAGTCAGATTAGCAAGATTTGAGTTGTCTGTAAAATTCTTTACGTGTTTCCTGATAAGTTACTAGGATTACCACTCGAGAGGGAAGTAGAGTTTGCAATTGAAGTGTTACCTAGTACGACTCTAGTGTCCATATCTCCTTATCGTATGGCACCAACAGAACTCAAAGAGTTGAAATTCAATTGCAAGATTTATTAGATCCAGGATTTATACGTCCTAGTGTGTCATCATGGGGAGCTCCAATTTTTTTCGTCAAGAAGAAAGATGGATCGATGCTTTTATGCATAAATTATCGGCAATTAAATAAGTTGACCATTAAGAATAAGTATCCTCTTCCACGAATCGACGACTTGTTTGATCATTTGAAAGGAGCTTCTGTCTTTTCAGAGATTGACTTGAGATCGGGTTATTATCAACTGAAAGTCAAGGAATGTGACATTCCTAAAACAGCTTTTTGGACACGTTACGACCATTATGAATTTTTAGTAAGCCATTTGGTTTGACTAATGGTTCGAAAGCATTCATGGACTTGATGAACCACATTTTCCAACCTTATTTGGACCGATTTGTAGTAGTGTTCATCGATGACATCTTGATAAACTCAAGGACTGAAGCAGAGCATGAATAGCATCTGCGAATCATTATACTAGTTTTGCGAGAGAAACAATTACATGGGAAGCTGAGCAAGGGTGAATTTTGGTTGTCAGAAGTTGTGTTTTTAGGACATGTTATCTCAACTGATGGGATTAGAGTAGATCCAAAGAAGATTGAGGCAGTTCTTAAATGGAAAGCTTTAAGAATTGTATTAGAGGTTCGTAGTTTCCTTGGTTTAGTCGGTTATTACCAAAGATTTGTAAATGGATTTTTGAAAATAGCTACACCTTTGACGAAGATATTACAAAAGGATGTCCCATTTGATTGGAGTGATTGTTGTCAAGAAAGTTTCAAGAAATTAAAATAAATGTTAACCGAGGCACCTATACTAACCTTACCTGAATCGGAAAAAGATTTCGTGGTATATAGTGATGCTTACTTAAACAGTTTGAGTTGTGTACTAATGCAAGATGGAAAGGTGATTGCTTATGCTTCACGTCAATTGAAAACTCATGAACGTAATTATCCAATGCACGACTTAGAGCTGGCTGCAGTGGTGTTTGCTTTGAAGATCTAAAGACACTATTTATATGGTTTGCAGATCACAAAAGTATTAAATACCTCCTAACCCAGAAAGAGCTGAATTTGAGACAATGATGATGGGTGGAACTTTTTAAGGATTACGATTGTGTTATCGATTATCATCAAGGGAAAGCTAATGTGGTAGCTGATGCATTGAGTAGAAAAGTGGCGGTTGAACTATAATCAATGTTTGCACGACTTAGCGTCAATGAGGAAGGCAAGTTATTGGCTGAATTGAGAATTAAACAGGTATTATTCAATCAAATTAAAGAGGCACAAATCTTTGACGCCAAACTGTTGAGAAAAAGTGAAATTATTTAAAATGGATCGTTAGATAATTTAAGCATAAATGAGAAAGGTTGTTTGAGATTTTGTAATCGAATTCGCATACCTAATGTTACGGATTTGAAAGGATTAATACTCCAAGAAGCTCACAATAGTCCATTTGCATTGCATACTGGTGGAACCAAAATGCACCGCGATCTTCGAGAGTTGTATTGGTGGCCCGGTATGAAAAGAGAAATAGTTGATTTCGTAGTTCATATGGCTATATACGAAGCTTTATATGGTCGCAGATACCGAACACCTGTTTGTTGGACTAAATTAAGCAAAAGAAAGATTGTTGGCCCTGAGTTAATTCAAGAAATAGAGGGTACATTTAAGTTAATTCGAGAAAAATTGAAGCCAGCGTTTGATAGATAGAAATCGTATGCGGACTTGAAATGATGGGATATCAGATACACAGTCGGGGATAAAGTGTTTCTAAAAGTTTAACCATGGAAGAAAGTTCTTAGATTTGGACGAAAAGGAAAACTGAGTCCACATGTTATTGGACCGTACAAAATCATAGAATGGTTGGGACCAGTGGCTTATCGATTGGCCTTGCCGGTAGAGTTGGAAAAGATAAATGATGTTTTCCACGTCTCAATGCTGAGGAGATATTGTTCTGACCCGTAGCACGTGATTACAATCAGAGAAGTTGAAATTCAACCCAACTTTTCTTATGAAGAAGAACCAGTAGAAATCTTAGCTAGAGAGGCGAAAGAGTTGCGTAACAAACGCATTTCACTTGTGAAAGTACTGTGGGCGTAGCCATAAGGTTGAGGAAGCGACTTGGGAACTGAAAGAGGCAATGAAATCGCAATAACCCCATCTCTTTCTAGGTAAATTTCGAGGACGAAATTTTTTTAACGAGAGAGTTGTTATGACCTAGATTTGGGGTTATCGGAATAGTGTAAATTTTGAGACTTCGTGTTCGAAAATTGGACCTGTAAATATTTAATAAAAATATTTGTGGAAATGAATTGTAGAATAAGTGATTTTGAGTTAGTGAATTTAAGTGTGTAGTTCTTTAATTGAGTATGAGGATTAAATTGCATAAGAGATAAAAGTATAATATATAAAAGGACTATTAATGAATTGAAATTTGAAGGACCAAAAAGGCAAATTTCCCCCTTGAAACCTTGGTGTTGTTAGATGGGCATGAGTGGCTCCAAAATTTAGTTTAAATTTTCTATAATTAAAAGAATTAAAATAAGAGATAAAAATGGAATGTAATGATGATAAAAAGTATGGGCTAGAAGAAAGAGAAAAGAAAAATATCTCTCCATTTTGAGCTTGGAAATTCGACAGCAAGAGGGGAGAAAGAATTGGAGAGAAAAGCTTTGGGTTTTATTTAAGTTCAAGCTTCAATTGGTAAGCTTAATTAAGTCTGTTTCTAGTAATTTTTATGCTTTTGAAATCCCGATATCTTAAGGTAATGAACCCATGTCATATTTTTCAATTTGGTTAAGGATACTAAATACTACCATTGTTAAGTAGATGAAGCTTGAGGGATTAATGTGATAGATGAATTGGGTTAGAGGAGAAAAAAGGGTAAATGGTGAAATTAGCTATTAATTTTAAGTGATAAGAACAAATTTGGAATTTAGTGAATTAATATAAAAATGAGAAATAGAAAGTTAAATTCAATTAGAGTAGACTTTGTTTATTTATTGATGAATATGTGAATATTTAATTCTGTAGACAATGTTGACCCGAACTATTCGAAAAGGAAGGGCAAGGACAAGGTCGTTGACGAGTAGCTCGAAATTCACGGTTGGTATTTCTATAACCTAAACTTGTATATTAAATGGTCAAATTTTAAATAAATGGCTCAATGTAGATAACCAAGATATGGATAATAAGGTATGATACTCTCTACTCATTTGGGGTTGAATTAGATAATTTGATTATGTGGGGAAAGTTAAGATGATATATTTATTGTTGTGTAATTGTATGATATGTTATTACAATAGTGGTAAATTTTATGATTATTATTAGAATATGTTTTAAATGCATTGTTTTCATGAGCGAAGTTAAAAGTGAAATGTGGTTTGATATTAAATGAAAATGATTATCCTATTAACCATTCGGGTCGAGTCGGATATAGATGGCATGCCATAGGATAGGAAGAGAGTAGGTTTACTTCGACCTTGAGTCGATGAAGCACTGGGTGAAAAGTTATTTTGGTTTATCTGATGAAACACTAGATATCACTTTATTATAGCGCTGGGCACGATTGTTACTTCGATTTATCCGATGAGACATTGGGTGCCAAACAGGTGTGTTGGTTGGATCCGTGTATCCGTCAGAGTTCGAGTCGTGTTAATAGGGAATTAAAAACAATGAGCGTTATGTTAAAATTAATGGAAATGACATGAGACATGTGTGGATTATTTATGAAAATGGTATATGAAACGCATGAGTTTGTATGCCAAACGAAATGTGAAACAAGAAACAAAGATGAATTAGACTGTTAATGGGAATTTTTTATCATGTATATATATAACTAGAAGGTGTAAAATGATTAATATGTTATGTACATGATTTAGAGAAAATATTTAGATATATTTGCATAAATATTAATTTAAAATCTTAAATATGTTTACATTGTTTATTATTGTTTAGGTTACTATAATACCATCGTATTATACTAAGCGTATGAATGTGTTACATGCGCAGGATAGGTACTTTTTGATAATCTCACCGGTTGGTATCCAAAGAAAAATCCCGGACTCAAGCTTTTGTGAGTTCACTTTAATTTTTGAATTTGCATGTAGCTAAGAATTAATGTATTTTGTGTTTTGAAGTGTAATGGACATTCATTATATTGTTGGGAGGAATGATGGTTGTGGTGATTGTGGAAATATGCTTGTAGATATCGTTATACTATAAAATTGGAAATATATTTTGGTAGTTGTAAATCATCTACCAGTAGAACTCTGTTGTATTTTAGGGTTTCGATAAAACTCCTCAAAGTTTTAGTAGAATTGCAGGGGAATAGGTAGTTACTGATTTATTTAGTGTCGGTAGAATTTGTCAAGTTTCGATAGTATAGTAGTTGTTGCGGTAGTTGAAATTTGAAGGTTCAAAGAAGTCTTAGGCAAAATTTAATTTAGCCTCTAGAACTTTTAGTGTCGGTATTTGCCTATGTTGTATCAGTAGTACGCAAGATTGTATCGGTGGAACTCAATCAAGTACTGGTAGAATTCTGCAAGTAATTTTGAGTGCTCACTACCTTTAGAACTACCGATACCCAATTCTGCAAGTGTCGGTAGAAGTCCTTTAAAAATCAAATATTCGTTAAAAATGAAAATAAATCTACTTATCTTCTAGTACTAATTCCATTATTGAATTCTAAATAAAATATAATTCCATTAATAATAGGAAAGTAAGGTTTTAATTAGTTACTTATTATATTAGTATAGTCGTGGCATTTACTTACACATGTCCGGTGATCGGACCGGGTAAAGGGGTGTTACAATTTGTGGTATCAGAGCTTTCGATTTAGTCGATTTTAGGACTAAGTCGAGCTCGGAATTGAGACTAGAGGTACATGTCAAGTTGACTCAATTTTGAGTTGGGATTTGGATGTTGATTATAATTCTTTCTGTCTTATAGTTTTAAAGAGATGTCGAAAGGGACTAATGACGAGAATTTTCAAGAAGTTGTGTTTTTAGGACGTGTTATCTCAACTGATGGGATTAGAGTAGATCCAAAGAAGATTGAGGCAGTTGTTAAATGGAAAGCTCCAAGAATTGTATTAGAGGTTCATAGTTTCCTTGATTTAGTCGGTTATTACCAAAGATTTGTAAATGGATTTTCGAAAAGAACTACACCTTTGACGAAGCTATCACAAAAAGATGTCTCATTTGTTTGGAGTGACCGTTGTCAAGAATGTTTCAAGCAATTAAAATAAATGTTAATCGAGGCACTTGTAGTAACCTTACTTGAATTGGAAAAAGATTTCGTGGTATATAGTGATGCTTACTTAAATAGTTTGAGTTGTGTACTAATGCAAGATGGAAAGGTGATCGCTTATGCTTCACGTCAATTGAAAACTCATGAACGTAATTATCCAATGCATGACTTAGAGCTGGTTGCAGTGGTGTTTGCTTTGAAGATCTAGAGACACTATTTTAATGGTGAAAAGTGTCACATTTTTGCAGATCACAAAAGTATTAAATACCTCTTAACCCAGAAAGAGCTGAATTTTAGACAATGATGATGGGTGGAACTTCTTAAGGATTATGATTGTGTTATCGATTATCATCAAGGGAAAGCTAATGTGGTAGCTGATGCATTGAGTGGAAAAGTGGAGGTTGAACTATGATCAATGTTTGCAAGACTTAGCATCAATGAGGAAGGCAGGTTATTGGCTAAATTGAGAATTAAACCAGTATTATTCAATCAAATTAAGGTGGCACAATTCCCTGATGCCAAACTGTTGAGAAAAAGAGAAATGGTTCAAAATGGATCGTTAGATAATTTCAACATAAATGAGATAGGTTGTTTGAGTTTTTGTAATCGAATTTGCATACCTAATGTTACGGATTTGAAAGGATTAATACTCCAATAAGCTCACAATAGTCCTTTTGCATTACATCCTGGTGGAACCAAAATGTACCACAATCTTCGAGAGTTGTATTGGTGGCCCAGTATGAAAAGAGAAATAGTTGATTTCGTAGCTAAGTGTTTGACTTGTCAGCAAGTTAAGGTAGAGCATCAAGTTCCCTCGAGACTACTACAGCCCATTTCGATTCCTAAATGGAAATATGAGCGCATAATAATGGATCCTGTAATGGGATTGCCTTTATCGCTAAGCAAGAAGAACGCAGTTTGGGTAATAGTTGATCACCTTACAAAGTCATCTCATTTTATAGCCATTAGAATCAGTTGGTCACTTTCAAAGCTTGCTGAAGCTTATATTGAAGAAATCATAAGACTGCATGGTATACTTGTGTCAATCGTCTCCGATCGAGATCCTCGATTAACTTCAAGATTTTGGAAACAATTGCATGAGTCCCTCGGTACGAAGCTAAACTTTAGCACAACCCTTCATCCTCAGACTGATGGACAGTCCGAACATTGTATTCAAATATTAGAAGACATGTTACGAGCTTATGTGATTGATTTCAAAATCAGATGGGAGCACTATTTACCTTTGGCCGAGTTTGTTTATAATAATAGTTTTTAGTGAAGCATTTAGATGGCTCCATAAGAAGGTTTATATGGTCACAGATGTCGAACACCTGTTTGTTGAACTAAATTAAGCAAAAGAAAGATTGGCCTGAGTTAATTCAAGAAACAGAGGTCACATTCAAGTTAATTCGGGAAAGATTTAAGACAACGTTTGATAGACAGAAATCGTATGCGGACTTGAAGGACGGGATATCAGATATGTAGTTAGGGATAACGTGTTTCTAAAAGTTTCACCATGGAAGAAAGTTCTCAGATTTGGATGAAAAGGAAAATTGAGTCCACGTTTTATTGGACCGTATGAAATCATAAAAGGGTTATTGGACCGTATGAAATCGTTTGGCCTTGCCGGTAGAGTTGGAAAAGATAAATGATGTTTTCCACGTCTCAATGCTGAGGAGATATTGTTCTGACCCGTAGCACGTGATTACAATCAGAGAAGTTGAAATTCAACCCAACTTTTCTTATGAAGAAGAACCAGTAGAAATCTTAGCTAGAGAGGCGAAAGAGTTGCGTAACAAACGCATTTCACTTGTGAAAGTACTGTGGGCGTAGCCATAAGGTTGAGGAAGCGACTTGGGAACTGAAAGAGGCAATGAAATCGCAATAACCCCATCTCTTTCTAGGTAAATTTCGAGGACGAAATTTTTTTAACGAGAGAGTTGTTATGACCTAGATTTGGGGTTATCGGAATAGTGTAAATTTTGAGACTTCGTGTTCGAAAATTGGACCTGTAAATATTTAATAAAAATATTTGTGGAAATGAATTGTAGAATAAGTGATTTTGAGTTAGTGAATTTAAGTGTGTAGTTCTTTAATTGAGTATGAGGATTAAATTGCATAAGAGATAAAAGTATAATATATAAAAGGACTATTAATGAATTGAAATTTGAAGGACCAAAAAGGCAAATTTCCCCCTTGAAACCTTGGTGCTGTTAGATGGGCATGAGTGGCTCCAAAATTTAGTTTAAATTTTCTATAATTAAAAGAATTAAAATAAGAGATAAAAATGGAATGTAATGATGATAAAAGTATGGGCTAGAAGAAAGAGAAAAGGAAAATCTCTCTCCATTTTAAGCTTGGAAATTCGACAGCAAAAGGGGAGAAAGAATTGGAGAGAAAAGCTTTGGGTTTTTTTTAAGTTCAAGCTTCAATTGGTAAGCTTAATTAAGTTCGTTTCTAGTAATTTTTATGTTTTTGAAATTCTGATATCTTAAGCTAATGAACCCATGTCATATTTTTCAATTTGGTAAGGATACTAAATGCTACCATTTTTGAGTAGATGAAGCTTGAGGGATTAATGTGATAGATGAATTGGGTTAGAAGAGAACAGAGGGTAAATGGTGAAATTAGCTATTATGTTTAAGTGATAAGAACAAATTTGGAATTTAGTGAATTAATGTAAAAATGAGAAATAGGAACTTAAATTCAACTAGAGCAGACTTTGTTTATTTATTGATGAATATGTGTATATTTAATTCCGTAGCTAACGTTGACCCAGACTCTTCGAAAAGGAAGGTCAAGGACAAGGTCGTTGACGAGTAGCTCAAAACTCACGGTTGGTGTTTCTATAACCTAAACTTGTATATTAAATGGTCAAATTTTAAATAAATGACTCAATGTAGAAAACCAAGATATGGATAATAAGGTATGATACTCTCTACTGATTTGGGGTTGAATTGGATAATTTGATTATGTTTTAAATGCATTGTTTTCATGAGTGAAGTTAAAAGTGAAATGTGGTTTGATATTAAATGAAAATGATTATCCTATTAACTATTCGGGTCAAGTCAGATATAGATGGCACACTATAGGAAGTGTTTAGGGTTACTTCGACCATGAGTCGATGAAGCACTAGGTGCCAAGTTACTTCGGTTTAACCGATGAGACACTGGGTGTTACCTTTATTATAGCGCTGGCATGATTGTTACTTTGGTTTATCCGATGAGGCCCTAGGTGCCAAACATGTGTGTTGGTTGGATCTGTGTATCCGCCAGAGTCTGAGTCGTGTTAATAGGGAATTAAAAACGATAAGCATTATGTTAAAATGAATGGAAATGGCATGATACATGTGTGGATTATTTATGAAAACGGTATATGCATGAGTTTGTTTGCCAAATGAAATGTGAAATGAGAAACATAGATGAATCAGAGTGTTAATGGGAATTTTGTATCATGTATATATATATATAAGTAGAAGGTGTAAAATGATTAATATGTTATGTACGCGATTTGGAGAAAAGGTATACATATATTTGCATAAATATTAATTTAAAATCTTAAACATGTTTACATTGTTTATTTTGTTTAGGTTATTATAACACCATCGTATTATACTAAGCGTATGAATGTGTGACATGCGCAGGATAGGTACTTTATGATAATCTCACTGCTCAGCATCCAAAGACAAATCCCGGACTCAAGCTTCTGTGAGTTCACTTTAATTTTTGAATTGGCATGTACCTAAGAAGAGTCGGGTGTACCCAATTAGAATAAATGTATAAAATGTCATGTATTTTGCATTTTGAAGTGTAATGGAAGAATGTGGACATGGAAGAAACGTTAGGTTTTTAACTGAAGGGTGAGGTTGATGAATTATCGACCAAATGTGGGTACACCTTCTAACTTTAATCAAGTCATTATGTTCCTGGTAGCGAAAATGTGGATACAATGCTACATGAATTATACCTGCATTAAATGTTTCTAACGTTAACTTTCTACGAGTTTTGCTGTTTATGGCATTTGCAGTGTAAACAGATTTGTATAGGTACTTGGATCTTTGAAGAAATGAAACGGTGCACCCAAGGCTAAAAGAGTGGCCTCTTCTTCCCACATTTGGTAACTACCTTGTGCAAAAAGGTAGATGTACCTATGTAAGACAATGAGCAATTCTTGAAGTCGACTCAGAGCATTATAGGGGATTCATTATATAAACAATATGTTGAGCTTCAGAGCAAACAAATAAAAGAATGGAATCAGAGGAAGGAGGAGATGGATGTACCAACATCACTTAAGCAAAAAGACAAATCAAATTTGGGAGCAAAAAAAAAAGGAAGCATCAAAAAGAAGCTTGACGGCATGATTAGGTGGATGAATGAAACAACTCCCGTGCTAAAGGAATTTGCAAAGATGCTTGGGTTACCAACCTCGAATTACTCGCCAAATATGTTCGGAGAAGAAGAAGTAGATGAGGATGAACTAGAGTTGGGAGAAGCCAATGAGAAGCAAAGTGAGCTTGACACTGATGATGAGTATAAGGTGAAGTTTCAGCCTTATTACTCAACTCCTAAAGGATAGATGATTCGGAACCTGGCACGACAACAAGGTGAAAACTAATGAAAAGATACACTGGCAAGGGTAAGGCTCCAATGGATTCCTAATCCAATGTGGAGGACGACAATTGACCTCTAATTTTTAATCGCTTTTGGATTTTGTTTTAAGACTTGTAATTTTTGAGATAATTTTTCTTTTAATTTTTAGACTTATATAATTTGTAGGAGTAGGATTAAGAATTATTTTAGTCATGTTGCCTTGATGCGTGATTGTCGCGACATTGGATGTGGTCGTCACGACATTGAAACCAACTTCCTTCTTACTTTGAATATGAACTATCATATATCCTTAGGGTATTCCTGATGTCTGAATCTAACACTGGCTTTTTGTCCTATATCATTTTGCAATGTAAAGGTTGCTCCTCAATAAGTATATATATGGTTCCCCCGTAATATGGCTTTTTCCTATAAAAGCCGCTATTGCTTTACCTTTTGCGGAATATGGAAAAACGCCACTAATGCTCTGTCCAAACGCCGCTAAAAGTGCCGCTAATAACCTGTTTTGTTGTACCGTTAGTATGTTAGTGTCTAAAATATACAAGTAAGGGTTAACTCTTATAAGAATTGTCTGACAAGAGTGTTAGGGTGCACTTTGGCAAGTCTATTTTATCGTTGTTCGTCTAACAGCCGTCGTGTCAAGCTACTCTCTAGCGTTTATCTCTCTCTCCAAATTTTCCTTTCCTTACCGCGTAGATCAGCCCTAGTTCCCTTTACTAATCATATCGATTGATGACGTCTATAAATTTGTACCACCATCCTTCCTTACCTTTATCGGTGTTTACCTCGAGAAACTTGTATACCTTCATGTGGTGGTATAATAGCTGCTCAATCACGTCGTTCAAAAAAAATGATGGATTTACTACGGATTCATGTTTTGATATTACAGCAGCTATTTGGCTTCTCTTGTAATTTCCATTATTGTGTTGCTCTGGTTCCCGTGGCTTGTGTTACCCTTGTAGTAATTGCTTTTCCCACAAAAGCACACTTTCTTATTCCCTGGATGCAATTATCGCGATAGTTGATGGCTAGGACTCTATCTTGTAAATGTTTCTTGTTTCCTACAAAAATTGAAAAATTTTCACATTAATAATTCCTTTAGGGATTTGCTGCTCTAGGAATGTATTATACATGATAACTAATTTCCATTAAAAATTGAACTTTTGATCAATGATGTTTTCAACTAATATTTCTTCTGCTGGTGGTGTTGAAACAATCATTAATTGAAGTTCTAGATATGGAGTGTTAGAACCGTCTTCTTCTTTTAAGTGGTTGATCCACTACTGATTTGGGACTCAATTTCAGCTTCTGTGTGATCCTCTGTTTCTCCTTCAAAAGGCGAGATATCGTTTTGCTTAATGGCCCAATCTTCTGACTCACGACTTTCTCTATCTGGTTCCTCTGCCAACCATCTCTCTTGTTCTCGTTCTATCTGTTCATATTTAAAACAGATTTCTCTAAAAGACTAACCACCATATGGATCGGGGCTTTCGATTTTTTTCACGAAGCTGACATAATTCTAACATTAATAACTTCTGATTTTCCTGAATCTCTTAATCTTCATAATATCCGTCTTCATAAATTTCGACGTCATAATCATCCTCATACATGAGCTCTTTACAATTTGCATATGATTTCCTCAATTGTGAGTTTTGGGGATTTTCCTCCAATCAACTAGTCACTACCCTAGTTGGATATCTTGATCTTCCATTGATATAGTGAATCGATAGAGATTACTTATCACTAGATGTCACAATTTAAACTGATTTGGGGAAAAGGTGTTCACGGATGGGCAATAACAATTTTGGGTTCATTCCTACCTAAATGGCTTTCTAGGGTTGTCAGGCATAGTGTATGTTTGATGCTCTTCCTTTCCCAAACAGTTGATCCGAAAGGTAAAACCCCTGTAAAACAACAGCCAACTATTCATATGTCACTCCCTAATTCCTTAAAATGGAATTAGTTCCTCATGGTTTTTTAATTCATCAATAATATAATATATGAAAACATGTAAATCAATAATTGAATGAAAAAGAAACTAAATTGTATTAAGCGATTTGTCGGGAAAAATTCCTCGATCGTTTATGCAAGTTTCTACAATCTCGTTTCAAAAGCTAAAAACAAATAAACTAAAACTGAAAATTAATGACTAAGTAAATTGTATCTAAACCCTACTACTAAAAGTCCTATTTATAACTTTTACAACATTGTTTTTCCTCAACCCTAAATTAGCTATTGTCCTTTGTGTTTAAGTTGCATTGTGAAAACAAAAACGCCCCTTGCAGGATGCATCGTTGGAGTCTGAGGTCGATGTTGTGACACACCAGGCCCTGTGTCACGATGTAGCAAGCAGTCTTAGAATTTCTCGCTACTGATCCCTTTGTCGTGACATAGAGTTGTCTATGTCGTGACGAAGTGGTTAGTATCACACTAGCTTGCTACTACTCGTCTCCTGTGTACTTATTAAGTATGTTAGCTAACATTTAGGCCTCGAATGGCCTTAAAAGCAGTAAAAGCAATAATGTAACCTATTTAGCACATTTTATTAGAAAATGAAACTATACTAAAGATGCATAAAATATAAAAGAAATTACTTGATTTTAAGTTCATCAAATGTAGAAATAAGTTCAATCTGCTAGGTATGAAACCGGTAGATCAGGTCCCTTGGTTGCAACACAACTCAGCCTATATCGTGACGAAGTGATCAGCCTCATATTTTTGCAACTTCTTATGGTCTCCTGCACCCTCACAAAAGTACATTAGCCAACCTTTAGGTCTCAATCGACCTTAAAGACAATAAAACAACATTTTAGCTCTTAGGTTACACAATTTATTCAAAAGAAGAATCTAAGTTAAATCTACGAAAACGTGAAGAAAATACTTGGTTTCAAGCTCTTCGAGTGTGAAAACTAGTTCAATCAACTAGGTACAAAATCGACAGATCAATAGCCTCTTTACAAGCCTCAGTAATCGCCATGTACTCAGCTTTTGTAGTAGACAAAGCAATTGTAGTTTACAAAGTGACTTTCCAATTTATTATGCAACCTTCAATAGTAAAGACATACCTGGTAAAAGATCTTCTATTATTAAGGTCTCCAACAAAACCAAAATCAACATACTCAATGACTCTATCTCTAGTTCATTCAAACTATAAGCAAACATCAGTAGTACCTCGTAAGTATCTAAAAGTCCACTAAACTGCTTTCTAGTGTTTTTACTGGGATTTACCATGTATATTTGCTAACTACGTATGATTAATTTAGACATGAGCAAACCATAGCATACATGAGAGATCTTAATGCACTAGAATACGGAACACATGACATGTAGTTAATCTTATCATCTAGTTGTGGAGACAAAGCCAATGAAAGTCAAGAGTGGGCTGCTATTAAAGTACTAACAAGCTTGGCATTCTTCATATTGAACCTATGAAGAATTTTCTCAATGTACCCTTTTTGACTTAGGTACATTTTATATGCTTTTCTATCTCCGAGAATCTTCATCCCAAGTATCTTTTTTGTTGCTCTTAAATCTTTCATCTCAAATTCTTTACTAAGTTGAGATTTGACCTTTCTTATGTCTTATTCATCTTTGGCTCCTATCAACATGTCATTAACATATAGGAGTAGATACATAAAAGAATCATCATTGTTTTTTTTAAAACAAACAAAACTGTCAAAGATGCTCTTTTTGAAATCATGAGTAGTCATAAAAGAATCAAACCTCTTGTACCACAACCTTGATGATTGTATCAAACCATAAAGGAACATTTAAACAAGCAAACATAATCCTCCTTTTTTGAGACTATAAAATCCTCTGGTTGTTGCATGTAAATATCTTCCTCAAGTTCTCCATGTAAGAATGTTGTTTTTACATCTAACTACTCAAGCTCCAAATCATATGTGATCACAATACCAAGAAAGGCTCGAATAGAACTATGCTTCACAACTAGAGAAAACACATCTGTGAAGCCTACACCTAGATTTTGACTGTAACCTTTTACAACCAGTCTTGCTTTATATATGGGTTTTTCAATTCATGGGGTCCCTTTTTTCTTCCTGAACATCCATTAACAACGAATAACAATTTTATCATAAAAAAGCTTTACTAGATCCCATGTTCTATTCTTATGGAGTGATTTAATCTCTTATTGCATGGAAAACATCCACTTTCCTGAATCTTCACAGCTAACTACCTCAAAATGAGTAGATGTCTCTTGATTTGCATTTGTATCTTTAGCCACGTTTAAAGCATAAGAAATTAGATCAGCTTCAGCATACATTTTTAGAGGTTTAATTTCTCTTATAGGTCTGTTCTTGGTAATAGAATATGTGGTACTGATTGTGGTGAAAAAGTAACTCTACTTTGAGTTTTTATTCTAACTTGAGAAGTAGGCTCTATTGTTGATCCTGACTCAATCTGAAGCTCCACCTACTTCACATGTGTGTTTGAACTTTGCTAGTCTTTATTGGAAGAGTCTTTAAGAGGTAAGTTAGGCAGCATAACAGTTTCATAAAAAATACCAATTATGTTAATTACAACTTTCCTCGTTTTAGAAGACCATAACTTATACCCCTTAATACCAGCCTTTTAAACTAGAAAAACACATTTAATAGATTTAGGCTCCAATTTCCCATTATCAACACGAGAATACGTGGGACACCCAAAAATCATCAAATCAGAATAATTAGCAGGAGTACCAAACCATACCTCTTGTGGAGTCCTTTTTTCAATGGTAATGGGCAGAGATAGGTTAATCAAAAAATATGTTGTAAAGGTCACTTCAGCCTAGAACGACTTCGATAAATGAGCATTCATCAACATGCATCAAACCTTTTACATGATTATTCAATTCAATCGTTCTACAACGTCATTTTGTTGTGGAGTATGGCGAACTGTTAAGTTTCTCACAATCCCTTGTGATTTGCACAATTCATTAAACTTATCAAAACAGAATTCCAAACAATTATCTATATGGAGGTGTTTTATCTATCTTCTTGTCTGCTTCTCGATCATAGTCTTCAAATTCTTAAATGTGGAAAACACTTCACTTTTTTGTTTTAAGAAGAATGCTCAAACTTTTTTGGAAAAATCGTTAATGATCATTAGCATACAAGTAGTGCCACCCCTCGAAGGCACTCTAAATGGTCCGCAAAGATTAGAATGAATATAATCCAGAGTTCCCTTCGTGTTTTAGATTCCTCTGGTGAATCAAACTCTCTTTTGCTTCCCAAAAACGTAATGCTCACAAAACTTCAGTTTGCTAATGTCTTGTCCATTAAGAAGTCCTCTTTTGCTCAATTCTACCATGTTGTTCTCACTCATATGCCCTAGACGCATATGCCAAAGTCTAGTAACATCATTATTTGACAAGGAAGAGGAAGCGACAACTGCATCATAGTAACAATTTAACCTTGGAAAACATATAACTTGGCAGTCTTTATCCGCCCTTTCATCACAATAAGGGAACCCTTGCTAATCTTCAGAACCTCACTTTCAGCTGTGTACTTGTTCCCCTTTGAATCAAGAGTACTCAACAAAATCAAATTCCTCTTCAATTTTGGAACATGTTGTATGCCATAAAGTGTTCTAACAACTCTATGAAACATCTTAATTTTGATCGTGCCAATAGTTGTGGTTCTATACGAAGGATTATTTCTCTTCTTATTGGGACTCAAATGGAAAGTGAAGCCAGAATCGAGGATCCACTCCTTGCTTACTTTAGAGTTGTCAATAGAAGCAACTAGGAGTCCACCATTCATGTAGTCTTCTACTACATCAGCTTCACTTGATTGTTCTTGTTGTTTTCCCTTCTGATTCGCGACCTCCTTTTATTCTTATTCTGCAACTTATAACACTCAGACTTAATGTGTCCTTTATTCTTGCAGAAGTTACAGGTTTTACCTCTGTTTGAAGATCTCAATCTACCCTTAGATTTACTACGAGGTTTTCGTTCATGTGTCCTTCCGCGATTATCATCAGTATTTCGTTCTTGTCTCCCACGAACAATGAGATCCTCTCCCTAAGAGTCAGATCCAGCCACAAGATACCTCATCTTATCATACGAGGCTAAGGAAACATAGACTTCATTAACTGTGAGAGATTCGCAATTATACAAAATTGTATCTCTAAAGGTTGAATAAGATGGGGGCAACGAACAAAGTAAAATTAACCTTAAATCTTCTCTATAATATCGAACATCCATGGCCTCCAAATCTGATACAATTTCTTTAAACACATTTAAGTGTTCGTGCATAGACTCAACTCCTCCAAATGATGAGAATAAAGACACTGCTTCATATGCAATTTGCTGGTTAGGGTTTTCTACATGCATAGCTACTGCAATTTTGCCCATAATGCAACAGTGGTCTTCTCCTTTAACACGTCTTGTAGAATTTCATTCAACAGATACAGTTGTAGTTGCGTTAAAGCCTTTCAAACTTTACGCTTCTTCTCTTCACCCTTCAATGTCGAAGGCATCTTATCTAACCGTAGTAAGACATCCTCCAAATCCATCTATGTAAGAACTGCTTGCATCTTTACCTTCCACAGTGCGAATATGGTGTTGCGATCGAACAATGGAATATCATACTTCATTGTCTTCATTACTATGATTGAAACAAGCAACCCAGAAAAGTTCTAATACCACTTTGTTAAAAACCCTTTCGGGAAAAAAAATTGGCAGAGGAGAAGAAAATTCACTAATGTCGAATTTGAATGATACAAGAGGAGTTTCGACTACATCTATTTATTGGTTTAAGAAACTTAATTCTAATCAATGTCAAATATATTATGCTAATAAATGTTAAATATATTATACTAATAAATACAAAATCTTCCTGAAAGAAAATATATTTTGTTTGACTTGCAAGAAATTTTTTAAAATTTAGGTCACACAACTCTAACATAATGAAATCAAAGAAAAATGCTGAGTTGGCGATAAGTCTAATGACTTCTCTCAAAGGTAATTAAACCTAATGAAATATTACATTTTGAGTAATGGGAGATGAAAGAAAAATGTTTGATTTCATTTGGAAAGATGGCTTCAATAATACAGTGTCTTCGGATAGTGTTGATTTAAAAATTATCTATAAAGCATGATCATTGCAATTTAGAGTTTTTTGAATGAAACTTTTTGTATTCATGCATCTTGGCATTTGCTATAACCGGTGGTTAAATGATTTTTTTTTTTTTGTTCTTTGTTCTTGCAGTAAGGTTAATGCAATCCAGCATGTTTTTTTTTTTTGGGTAAAGTTTCGGAAGGTTAATGCAGTTGTATTTGTTCGATTCGTAATTACCTCTTTGATTAAATTACATTGTGGTTAGATATTATTTTGTTTTTCATGCTTACTTGCTATTTCATGGATTCTATTTAAGCTTATTTCCAAGGTTTGATTTGTTTTTCACACACTCTCTCAACATGTTTTCCTTTTTTAGAAGTTTTTATGCATAAAAAGGATCATTATTGGACGACACGATACTGTAAAAAAAGAAACTGAAGTTCTAAAGTTAAACTTTTTATTAGAAAATTATTAGCAGCAACACTTTTTTGTTGGCACAAAGAATAGGAAAGATTTCATTAGACGTAAGATTCAACATTTAAACATGTTACTGGCATACCGGTCAAGTAGTGAGATAATGATTTACATAAAATAAGCTTTTGCTTGAAAATCTATAAAAAAAAATAAAGCTTTAATTGGAATTTAAGTTTGGGTTTCGAATTAAGATTTGGTGTTCAAGGTAGGGATGTTAGTGGGACAGGTTTCGCACCCAATGAGACGGAAATAAGTGCAAGTTTCGCGGGTGGGTGGGCGGGGATGGAGAGAAAAATTAGACCCGTTGTGAGTGGTGGAGCAGGTGTGGGTATAACCTTGTACTCAACTCATCCCCGCTCGCCCCGCCCAACATAATTTTATAAGCATATTTAAAAAATAAACATTTATAAATATTTAATTTAACAATTATTTTAACAGTATTTTATTAATTTAATATTAAAGTGATTATCGTAATATTAAATTTAATTTAGTGTTTATCTTGTAGATAAATATTCTATTAATTTAATAAGATTTAATATTAAATTTAATCTAATATTTTAAGCATTCCTGTTTCTATAGTCCCTTCAGAGTCTGCTTTCAGCACTATTGGTCGAGTACTTGATCCTTGTCATAGTCGACTTCTACCGGAAACTATTGAGGCTTTGATGTGTTCTCAAAATTGGATTTTGGCTGATTTAAAAGGTAGTTTATGTTATAAATATTACTTTATTATGGATGTCCATAACTCTCAAAGTTGTAACCTCCATTATAGCAACCCCTAATTGAATTATGAGAGTTTTATATTGTAACTAAACCTCTATTTATTCTTTGTAACTTAAGGGATTGTATTATGTTAGAAGGTCTATAAATAGCAGCATGTACAAGGCTTGTAGGTATACACAAGGAATGAAATAAAAAGTTCTCTTGTTTATTTTTATATAGTATTACCTCTTTGTATTGATATTTTCTTTTTAGTTTGTTCTTTCTTTTCATTATTCTGTAACACATTATCAGCACGAGCTTTTACAGGTTCATAGTAAAGTTTACGTCATTGTGACTATATATAATTTGTCGTAAAGCTCCCATTGAACTATATATGATCTTAGACGACAAAATGCAAAGTTTTTATAGGAAGTTTCTTTTATTTAATGTTTCATATATGATTATTATTTTCAGTTAATTCATTATCAATTATAATTGTTTTGATTAATTTATTTTATTTTTATAATCTTAGACAGATGGTGAAAGATTTAATATCGGTATGAATTTTGATTTGATGCTCTTGACATTGGGGTGTCTTAGAATCATATAAGTTATTTTGAAATAAAAGTTTTTTTTTATTAATAAATTTTTTAATTTGCTTATTTTTTAATAAAACCATCAAGACCCAATGTTGAATAAGAAAGTTGCTATTAAAGCTTTCGTAGAAGAAAAGAAATTGAGGTAAATTTCACTTATCACATTAAATGCTTATATGTACTTATATTTTTTCTTCAAAATTTTTTTTCTTAATATATACTATTTGATAATTACTTGATAATTATATCTGAATGATGATAGATTAATTTTAATGTTATAAATTGATATATTTTTAAATCACGATTCATAATATTATCGGTTATTTTTATTAATCAAGGCCTAAGGTTCATCATAATATGTGTCCTTACATCGCTTCTTAGTAATCATTAAACTAATTGTTTTATTTGTTTATTTGATGATTTCAATTTATATATATATATATATATATAAAATCTAGACATCATATGTTTTTGAACTTTGATATTGTTTAAAATTCTCTTAATCAACAATGATTAAAGTTGTTACATATATTAATAAAATCAAGATTCTTTCACATCGAACATGTTTGTTTAAAATCATTTTAATGACAAATTTTAAGGAATATCTAAATTGATTTTTGGGTTGATTCTAATATAGAATTTCAAGTATAGTTATTGTCATTTTTAATTTCTTGAATTATTTTGGTTGGAAACATTTTTATAAACTTAAAAATGAGAACTACTATATTAATTTGGCTATTGGCATTTCTATGGGACTTGTTTGTATTAACCAATTATTATTTGATAAGAAGCATAAAAAATATTGTGTGGTTTGATTTTATAAATGCCATATATTTTTTCTACTATACAACCCTAGCAAACTTATTGCTTTTGTAGAGATGTTAAAGTAGTTCATACGCTTTATATTATTCAATTTATTAATTATTTAGAGAAATGATATGAATAATTATAAATGGAAATGTTTTAGTGAACTTTAAATGTATTATTTTGAAGTATATTTCATGCATGTATACAATGGTTTATGAATTTTTTGCTAGCACTAGCATTATATCAAGTTTGATAATTTAGATGTCAGTTTTATCCATACATTTAATTTACAATAAACTCCATGCATGACTTGACTATTTCTTTCTAGTTAATTAAAGATGCAAAACTCTTGTGAAAAAGGGTTTTAAAGTATTTTAAATTGATATCATTCCCTCTTATGACTAAACAAAATAACGAGTTATTCATTCCACTAGGTTTGCTCCATTCCCCTCAGTGAATGTAGCAATACATAACAATTATAAAAATGGAACCTATTGTCATTATTGACAAATAGATATAAAAAAAAAAGATGAATGATTCGAAATGTTGCTACATGTTCATTCTTAGAACATAATGACCAATTATTTATACTAATTAATCATTCCTTGAAGCGTATGATAACTATATAATCCTATTGGTAAATAATATGATATACGCTCACGCTATTGCCTGAATTGTTTTTTGCACATTCTTTGAAGTGAAAGTCTGTAATAAATATAACAAATTTTATAATAATTTTTTATCATTAAAGTCAATTTAAACATTTGAAAATTTTGACATATTCTCTGAAGTGAATATTGCAAATAATTATTTGCAAATTATATTTTTTTTATTTAGTTAATGGCATTATGGACTTCACATTGATGTAGACGTTTCCAGAAGTAAATGTCACAATATTGCTTATATGTGGATACAAAGTAAAAGAGATGATAATAAAATTATCGGTTGTCAAAATTTATATTGACATTATTACTACAAATGAAAATCATTTTAAAGTAAACCAAAAGTTTACTGATACAAATACATTTACTACTTGACGTGACCAGTTAGACCATCCTGGATCATATATGATGCGAAAAATAATTGAGGATTCATATGGACCTTCATTAAAGAACCAAAAGTTCATTTAATATAAAGAATCTCATGTTATTTGTTCTCAATGATAATTGATTATTACAAACTCACTAGTTAAAGTTGAGATTTAATGTCTTGCATTTCTAAAATGAATATGTGCCCATTCATCCACCATGTGGATGGTTTTTGATATTATATGATTTTGGTAGATGCATCTACAAAATAATAACATATGCGTGACCGCTTCCAAAAGTACTCCTGTTCGATGTGTGTTTTTGGGCTTCCACAAGTATACGGGTCAGGTTATAATATAGTTTATACAACGAAATATTTGGTAGTATTCCGAGGATTGTACGCAAAGGAGGCTTAAAGCAGTAGTGATTTATATCCCTGCAAAGAAAAGAAGTAATTAGTACTATCTTTAGGGATTATAGTACGAAAGTGAAATAATGATTTGTGATTGTAAAACATAAAGAGAAAGTAAATAAAATAAGAGAACAAGATATGTAGATTCGATGATCAGATTTGAGGAGATTAGGTCGCTTCAATATGGATTCTTCAACTATCAGTTTTTAGGACTTTGCTTCAATCAACTAGTCACTACCCTAGCAGGATCTTCTAATCTTCCACCAAAATAACGAGTCAATAGAGAGTACTTATCGCTTGATGTCACAGTCTAAACTCGTTTGGGGAAAAGGTCTTCACGGATAAGCAATACCAATTTTGGATTTATTCCCACCTTAATAACTTTCAAGGGTTGTCAGGCCTAGTGTTTGTTTCATGTTCTTCATTTCTCAAACAGTTGATTCGATAAAAAATCCCTGTATACAATAACTAAATAACCATACTTCCACTCCTTAATCCCCCACAACGAGATTAGTTCCTCATGATTTCTTTAAACATCATAAAAATAATAATATAATTGAACATACGATTGAATAGATGTAATAAAAAAACTTGAACTATATAGCAATTTGTCGGGAAATTATTCCACGATTGTTTATGCTAAGTTACAAATCTTGTTTCTAAAATGGAAAGAGAATAACAAACTAAAAATGAAACTAAGTTACAATGTGTGTAAAACCCTAGTGCTAGAGGCCCTATTTATAGCCTTGGACGGTAGATTTCCTTAACCCTAGGTCAACAATCGTTCCTCGTGTTTAAGTGGCATTGTAAAGACTAAAACGCCCTTCATTTGATGTAAAATCTACGTCTAGGGGTCAATGTAATGACACACCAAGTCCTGTGTCGCGACAAAAATGTCAGTCTACTCCCTTGGTGCAATCGTACAGGCGTTGTCGTGACATAGGTGATGTATGTCGCGACAAAGAAGTAAGTTCCAAGATTGTTCAAGTTTGGTCCCTTTGTTGTGACGTAGAGCGGTCTACGTCGTGACATAGTGATTAGCTTTATACTTGATTGGCTTCTAAAGGTCTACTATACACTCACGAAGTACATTAGCTAACCCTTAAACCGTAATCGACCTTAAATATAATAAAACACACCTTTTTTTCATTGTTTACACAATTTATTCAAAGATGGAAAACTAAATTAAATCCTACGGAAATAAAAGGAAAATGATTAATTCCAAGCTCCTAAAGTGTGAAAAATAGTTCAATCTGCTAGGTACAAAACCAACAGATCAAACTCTCCCACACTTAAGTTATTGCTTGCCCTCAAACAAACAAAACAAGAAAAGCAAACAACGAAGCTTGAGTTTATATCATACAAGGATTAAGTTTGTAACATCTACTCTAGACATTATATATTTCTCAATAATTTTAATATGATAAGCAAGTAACTTTACTATTCTTAAGTAAAACCATAGAAGTTCAGTAAGTTACTAGAAATTCAAACATTAAAGTCTCATTGGTATAACTCCATCAATGCCTAATACGAGTACTTTAATTATCCTAGCACAATATAGATGACCATAATAAGATCATGTAATTTATGCATAAAGTTGTTTAAGTCACATAGGGCTTTCCGGTTTGTAACATTCCGAGGCTTAAGATAGCATGGAATTCAAAGAATAGTAAGCACAAGGGGTTACAAGCACGAAAATAGTTTGACACATTGCTTTGTTCCTTATTCTCCCCCTTTAGTGTCCCATTTCATCTCACCTCCTTATTTTTCCTTCTCTTACCTTCCTTTTCTCTCCACTTAAGAAATCTCAATATGGTTTGATCCCTATAGCTAGCCAATGAGTTTTCTTTTGTTTCTTGAGTAAGACTTTTATTATTTTTTGGTACTTTTTGTGACTTTATCACTTCTCATATACTTTCTCACTCATGAATTTTCTCTTTTCTCTACTCAATTCTTTTCTTTTTTTATTTTTCACCCTTTTTCTCTTTCTTGCTATACCAAAGTTCATATTCCATATTGATTTTCCTATTTCACTATTTGTTTTACAACCACCACCTTACTATGTTTACTTACCCACAATACATATTACCATATGTCCATTATCGTGCAAAATAGGACCAAAGAAAAGAGTACACATAAATCATCTTTTTTAGGCTTTAAGGTTTGTAATGCGGTTCATCAAGAAGGGTCATTAGGCTCAAAGATGGGTAGTAATTGGAAATTCTGACTAAGGTTTAGCTTTTTAGCTCTAGATGTATCCAAACAATGCCTTAGGTCACCCTTAAACATCTTAATATGCACAATATCTATTTAATCACATAATCTCGAAATTAATATCTATCATATATACTAGCATGCTTGTTTCCTTATATCATTCACATCACTTGGTACTAACAATATCTCTCTATCTATACTTAATGTAACCTATAAAACTTAATGGTTTCACGCTCAAAAAATTAAAAATTTCTCATCATCATGCCAAATTTATCAAAAAATACAATCAACCTATTATACATGTTCCTAACCAATCACTTGTATTTCTACAAGCTCAAGCATACATCAAAGAAATAAAAAGAATTCTAAAAACTAAATGCAATAATTCCTATGTTACCCCCCACTGTAGATAACACATTGTCCTCAATGTGTAGCCCCTTATAAAGTAAGAAAAGAAGTTACCTGATTGATCGTGATATCTCCTCTTCTAATGGTGGTTGTCCTTCTCCCTTTAATCGTGAATGGCTCGAAATGTTGTGTCTCCATAATGTGGGTTTCCTACATAAATATTAAAGCATGTGCATGAAAAAATAAATTCTACTTCTAATCCGACTCCTAATAATTAAATAAGTATTAAAACCAAAAATATCCAAAAAATACAAGTCTTCAAAAATATAATAAAACAAAGTCTAAAATGTTCAACAACTCTCAATCTTCATCCATCTCCTCCTCCTCCTCCTCTTCCTCTTCACTTTCTTCTCCCTCTTTGGTTTCCTCATCATCATGTTCTTCATTTATTAACTCAAACATGTCTGGTGTGTAGTTAGGGACCTTAATGTTGTTTTGCCAAGCAAACTCTTGAAATAATGACCCTGATTCTTGCATTCATTGTGTCATCCAGTCGAGCATTAGATGACTTCCTTCACCAACTTCCTGTTGGGCTGGTGCCAACCTTTACGATGAAGTTCGGGTAATTGTTTAATCTCGTGATCTCCTCTTCACTTATTTTATTTGTCTGGCACGAAGCTCCACATATTGTTTGAAGAGTGTATCACCCATAATGCTTTTTAACAGCTTCAATGACTACTTGGTGGATGCCATAGGCACTCTTGCTCTCTTACACAAAGCTGTCACTAAGTGGAAAAAGAAAATTCTCACCTTTTGGCTACCTATACTTCGACTCATGTTTTGATGAATCCATTTCCTTATACAAACCTACTTTTTCTAAAAATTGTAAACAATAGCACTGCTAAAAAAGAATTAACGTTAGAAACATTTAAAGTAGGTACCATACGAGTACACACAAATTGGATCCACATTTTGGATTCTAGGAACATAATGGCTTGGTTAAAAGACGTAGGGACACTAGTACCTAGCCTAAATTTTCATTCCCCCTTCCCTCAATTAAGTAGGTAATTACCTCATTCATGTCTATATCCTGAAAAGATTCCAGATCAGTCTGGTATAAGAAATCCTATCCATAATATGAAGCATCAAAGAATTTGCATATGAGTTTAGGGTTGCCTTAACACTAATTCCTCTAATCACTAAAGTTTCCCATGTAGTTTCATTATTAGTTCTAAACATATAGTCTTTTAATCTAAAGATATAGTCTTTTAAGGCAACATAAAATTCTTGGACTATTGGGTTAACTGTAGGCTCTATGAGGATTGTCCAAAATCATCCGCACCTATGGTTCTAACTAAAGCCTAGATTTCTTTGCATAAAACCATGAATGGGTCAAAACCCCTCTCTTGGATAAATGTTTTTCCTTGAAGCTCATTAAAGTATTTTTCTATATTTGCATTTGCAAAGATTGAAGGGTTTGTATCCGTTGATGGTTCAGAATCAATAGTTCGTCTAACCTTTTTAGGAGGCACTTTAAATACAAGCAATGAAAGAGTATTAAGTTAGGAACTTTAAACCTGATTTAGCTTGACTCCCTTTTACTTAGTGCTTATCCTTGCTCTTGAGATTTATATAACCTGAAAAGTGAAAACTAAAAATAGGAAAAGAAAGGATTTTTAGGTTTTTTTTTAAAGGTTTTTGGAGAGTTAGAGTGCAATGTGAGAGTTAGAATAGTGTTTTAATAATTATAGGGGACGGAAATTAGGGTTTTAAAGTGTTAAAATTTTAAAAAGTAAGTGTTTTAGCTGTCGGGTTGCGCAGTTAAGTCGGGTCGATCCTACAAAAATTGTAGTTGATGTCGCAGCATAGGGTAGATATGTTGTGACAAACACATCAATCCCTTATTGTCGCGACACGCTTGAAGCTTCGTCGCAACATCGTCTTGAATTTTGAATGGTCACCCAGTTTATACTCTTTGTTACGACATGAGGGGTTCTTCGTCACGACATCAACTTCAGTCTCGTATTTTTCTCAATTTTTCACCTATGTTGTGACATTAAGGATGGTGTGTCACAACATACCCCTGTTTCTTATTAATTACTAAAATAAAAACTTGTTATAAATTTATACAATAATATACAGAAGTTAGTTTCACCTGTCTACCTTCACGTCTTACTACCAGACTCACTCTACATGCTTACCCTTGTTGATCGCGTCCAACTTTCTTCAGCATTTGTCCATCTCCCCTCAGTTTTCTCCACATTCTTTAGTCGATCCCTTTCTTTGAACCTGTTAAATTGTTCCTTGTTTATAAAAGGGATCTTTTTGGGTCCTTCACTCCCATCCATGTCAAGCAAGTGACAGCACTCGTTGTGTTTCTCTGCTCCATTCATTTTATCCCCACATTTGAAGATTTCTACATCACCATTGATTCTCATTATTAACTCGTTAGAGTTCAAATAGATGGTCGATCTAGACTTGGTTAAAAAGGGTCTTCCTAAAAATATAGGTATATCCCTGTCCTTTTCGAAATCTAGTATCACGAAATCTGCAGGGATGATAAAACTTCTCACTTGGACTAGCACGTCCTCTAAAATCCCTTTCGGTCACATAGATGACCGATCTGCTAATTGTAAGGTCACTTGGGTATTTTTGAGGTCTTCGCTCCCAAGTTTCTCAAAAACTGACAGGGGAATCAAATGTATGCTCCCTTCGAGGTCACATAAGGCTCTGTTAAACTGAAGGCTCCCAATCTTGATTGGAATCGTGAAACTGCCAGGATCCTTTAGTTTTTGGGGAATTCTATTCGAGATAATAGTGCTGCAAGATGCATTTACTTTCACTTGCTCTCTTACCTTGATTTTCTATGCCTCGACATTATCTCCTTTAAGAACTTGGCATACTTTGGTACCTTTTCTATAAGTTCAATCAAAGGTAAGTTAACATTTAAGGATTTTAATAAATGTAGGAAGCTTACAAATTCGTCATCATCTTGTTTCTTTTTCTCCTCCAACCTCTTAGGAAATGGAACAGTGGTAACTTTATCCTCTTTCGGCATCTCCTTTTCCTTTTGTGATGTTTTTTTTCCAACTACAATTTTTCAAGTAAAATGACTTCAATGTCATCTTCGGAGGAGATTTCTATAGTCTCATGTGATTTTTTATGTTCCTCCTCCTCTTTGGACTTTTCTGGGCTACTTACTACTTTGCCCGATCTTAACTCAATCACCTTAACACGCTCCTTCCCCTCCCTCTGAGGATTGTTTTTAGTATTATCAGGGATACCAGTCCCAAGTTTCCTCGTGAGATCCCCTACCATACTCACCAATTGGTCCATCTGTTCCTCTAGTTTTGTCAAAGATCTAGCAGAACAAGTTCACTCAGACTGCACTTATTTCTCATCCACTCGCATTGATTGCATTTCTCCCTTTATCTTGTATAACCTTTTACCACATACAGTATGGTCACTTTGAATTGTTTTTTTTTGGTTGCCTCTGTAAGAATGGAGGTTGGCAACTTGGGTTTCTTGTTTGGTTGTTGTTACCGCTTCCTCCTTGATTTCCTCCCCATCTAAAAGTACGATGGTCCTTCCACCCCTGATTGTAACTGTTAGAATAAGGATTTCCACCTCTATTTCCAACACAATTAACATCCTTAGTGTTGGTAACATTCCACCCAACATTCAGAATTCCAACGGCTACATCCCCCACAACCATATTTTTTCTATATAGACCCCTCTAAACTTTAATTTTTTTTTCCATTCAAACCTATTCTCTTAATTTCCAATTCTCTCAAAAACTTCATTTTAAATCTTTCTCTCAATTCTATTCTATTTGATTTTATTTTATTCCTTGTAATTTGTAAAATGAAAAATCAATTTATTTGTTTGGATGACAAGCACATCTCTAGTGTCCAATTACAAATTGTAAGAAAATATTATTAAATTATTTAAATTTAGTTAGTTAATTACAATGTTGTTAAGATTATTGATTTTATAATTATTTTATATTTATATAGTCAGCTGAAGATCGAATTTTGGGAAATACATGTACAACTTAAGTGTGAGTGCATCGGTTGCCAATCATGGACACTTGCGAGATGTAGGATTCTTGTACATGGCTCGCTTGCACGAGGGGACTAAATTGGATTCCCCACTTATCAATGCTTTGGTGAAAAGATGGAGAGCTAATACACACATTCCATTTTCCCTGCGATGAGTGTACAATTACACTCGAGGACGTTGGTTTGCAACTCGGTCTACTGGTTGATGGGTAAGTCGTTATGAGGGTAGTGGTGAGTGTCGTTATGGGTAAGTTGTTAAAACTTATCTAAATTATTTTGCAAAATGTTAATTCCAATGGAACCAATAGGGAACGTTTTAATGTCTTCGAATTTTGTAGAAGAAATTAGGAAAGAGTATAAGAATTTTGAAAAGGAGACTCCAATCAACATTAATAGCTTTTTCAAAATAATAATCCTTAATCAGATGCCTCAAAAATTTAAATGTATAAAGAGTTTCACTATATTAACTACATTAGGGACTATAAATGTCGATAAAGTTTCAAGTAACTTAGAAGATATCTTTAACCAAATGACTATACCAAAGAGGAAACTAGAGTTAAGGAAACTAAAAAGTACCTACTTCTTACTAGAACCACATGAAAAAGGTATCAATCAACTAGAAGAGATGTCAGGAGAAGGATTAATTAAACGATGTAGGTATAAGGTGTGGACTTGATGGTATTACAAATGACATATATTTTCTCCCTAAATTAGTGTTTTAATTGTCTCTTGAATATCTTATTTTGCATGCATCATAAGCATTTCATACTTAGTTTTTATATTTTCTAACTCATTGCTAGTTGGTTTAATTTCTTGTTATTTTTACCTCTTTTTGTACTAATGTCGCTACAAATAGCCGATATATTGTGCCTTACAATTGTCAGCGCAGGAACTCATCTCAAAAGATCAATGCTGGAAGAAGAATGCAGCCACAAGTATAGCTTGGAATTGCGACCAGAGATATCGACGCATTGAAAGCTTTACTTTGTTTGGGTGAATTCATGCCACAAGCACATCTGGAAGGACCAGCGTAGGAATTTCAAACGTTGTCGCCGTAATTAAAGATTTCAAATTGCGACCAGAGATGCGACGACAATCTGCAGAGTTATAAAGATCACACCAGATCTACGTGAGTGTACAGCTAGAATTTAACTAACTATGACAGTTGTAATTAGATCTGGATCTGAGAAGAGATGTCCAGAAATGTGACGACATTCTGCTGACAAATTATCGGTGCAATTCATAAATTGCACCGACATTCTGCAACAGTACAGAAAACAAATCATATCTGCATAGTTGTCAATAACAAACTTTTACAGTTGTACAAAGCTGTTGGATTTGAGAATCGAGAAAATTTGTAATTTCTTGAGCTTATAAATAGAGGAAAGAAGAAGGAGACAAATATCAAGAGCAAAGGGATTAAATTCTAAAAATTCTATGTGAATTAGAGATTTGACCTGGAAATCGGGGAGCTAATGAAGCAAGTCTTCAAACACTTCTGACGAGAGGTGCTTGATACCAACCAAGAGGAACAATTAAGGAGTAGTCGTAGTAGTTTAGAAATAGTAAGCTTTGTTGTACTCTTTAATTTTTCTCAAACAATGGTGGATTTTGATGATATTAAATGAAAACGAGAGTGTCTTTTAATGTTAAATAATTTTGGTTCTTATTTTACATTTCTTATCTATTTATTCTTGGATCTAACCACTTTAAGCACGAGAGTGAAATTACAGTATGTCGATATCGAGAGATGCGATGACAAGTTAGGTTAACAAGTGAGTTAGGTGAGAGTTGCTTGGGACTGGGACAAACTCTAGTTACTTGTTCTTGAATATACATCGTTGCTCGCACCAAGAGGTGGAGTGATTGTGGATATTTTAGTCGGGATTAAGTAGAGAGTTGTTGTTGGTAAGAACTCAAAGGGACTTCATTGCAGCGACATTCCATCTATATTTTACCTTGTCGACGCATCCAGTGTTGCGATTTAGCATATAATTTTATTTAATTTATTGTTGAATTTAAACCGAAAACTTTGAAAATTGAGAATAGGGCTAAAACAGAGTCGGTACAGTAACACAGAACCTATGTGTCACAACACCGCAGGCAAATTCAATAAATCAAGCAAATCAGTTCAATGTCGCAACACGACACCTCTTTGTCACGAAAATGAAGTCAGTATGTAACACCCAAAACCCAGAAACCGTCGTCGACTAGGGTCCCGATGTTACCATATTTATTTATCACACTTCAACTTTAAATTCATGTCATTTGGTCTTACATTATTAAAGAAATACACCTAACATGTTAAAACTATCATTTAATTATAATCGTAATTCAATAAGGGCAAAAAGGTTAATTCCATGATTTTTTGAGATTTCTACCGGTACTTGTTGGACAAGTATCTGTAGTTGTCAATTCATTAAATAGTTCAAAAACAGTGCAAACTTCTACCAATACTTGAGGCAATATTACCGATACAAGTGGGACTTCTACTGAAACTTATCATGCTTCTATTGATACTAAAAACTCTAGAGAGCTAAGAAGTCTCACCTTGCAACTTCTACCGATACAAGTATACAAACTACCGATACAACCCAAGTCAGTGAACAACCACTCCCCTACCTTATACTTCTACCGATACATGCAAGGGTTCTACCAAAATAAGTATGCAGAATCTTAAGAATCATGCCAAAACACAAGTTTATCAACACATACCATTAATAACCTCAAAATGCATTAGACCATTACAATATTCTTAGTTCCCATGTCATTACATTATACTTCAAGGACTATATTCTAACTTGAACAACATGTATTACTACATTCAATATTTCATCAAACATAACAAGATTGTTACAATCTCGAATACATAAAGCAAAAGATAATGTCATCCTAGTACATGCCATAAAACCAAGTGATGTGAAAAACTACCAATGAGCTCCGCGATAGTGTGACTTCGAGGTGATGATCTGATCTTCAACCAGCAAAGTAAATCTACAATACAACAATAACATCATTGGTAAGATTCATAGCTTAGCAAGTTCAAAGAGTTTAAAGAGTTACCAATCATATGCATAAAGCAGTTATAACCTAACCGAGCTGGTAATGAATTGTTGCTTCTACAAACCATACTTAGTATTTCAAATTTCATGTCTATAACTTTTTTGTTACTAGTACTCGATGCTGTTCACACGAGCTATCGAGGACTCGCAACATATGCTGTACCCCAACCATCGGTATGATGTCTGTCTATAAATTGTCCCTTAACGATGCTGCTCACACGAGCTATCGAGAATATGCTTTCAAGCATAAATCCCAGCCATCGTAGGGCCTATAATCCATTTAGGATTTCATATCTCTTTTCGACTCACGATGCTGCTTACACAAGCTATCGAGGACTTGCAACACATGCGGTACCCTAGCCATCGTGTCGGTTTCGTTTCAACGGCTTAAAGCGGACTATCTCTTTCATTTCATTCCTTCACATATTGTTGAATCCATGAACTTTTCTGTGTTAAACATAGATAGGATATATACAAATAATATTTAGTTACAAAATTTACGTTACAAACTTATCGAACTGGATTGTAGTTGTAGATAAGCACCAAGGACTAATTTCCCCTTTTCCTGATTCATGGCTCGATCGTAATCTAAATCAACAAAGAATACCAATTTTCATATTAAATCACAAAAATCAAGTCATTCAACTCAATTTGATCCTTTTTGGGAAAATTACAATTTTACCCATACTATTTTCCTTTTATTCAATCTAGTCTTTTCAACATAAAACATGCAAAATAACATTTCACTTACACAATCAAACATAGCCGATTTCTCTAGGGTGTTTACCCAACCCCTACATACAATCATTTTCACAACAATATAAGAAATTTCATTGTTTTCACATTTTAGTCCTTAAACCCTAGTTTCATAAAAAATCACTTCCCGAACATCAAACATACAAATTCATCAAAAGCTTTCAAGAACAAGCATATTTGATAATGGAAAGTTTCACAACATTTGAAAGATTTACAAATTAGTCCTTAGATTAGCTAGATTAAGCTAATATGGACTCAAAAATACAAAAATTACTAAAAATGATTATCATTTGCTTACCCAAATCAAAGCTCAAAGTTTAAGTTGCAAAACCCTAACTTCCCTTATTTAGCCACGTAGAAGAAGATGAAAATGAGAAAATTTTTCTATTTTCTTCTTTTAATTTACTTTACATACTAACGGGCAATTTTGTAATTTTAGTGACTTTCATAATTAGCTTAGTTAATCACTTGATTAACTTTAATTAATCATATTTATTTCTAATATTTCTCATGATAAAGAATCCAGTAAAGTCCTTTAGGATAATTTGTCCATTTAGTCCTTCTAACTTATCAACTCCATATTTGTCCCTTTTATAACTTAGTCCTTTTTACTCAATTCACTATTTAAACATTAAAAATTCTTATCCAAATTTTAATGTAATGCTAATGACACTATAAATATTAAAACAAATAAAATTTTAACTCTACTTGTTGAAGTTGTGGTCCCGAAGCCACTTTTTTGACACCATTAAAAATCGAGCTATTACATAATATACTCCTGGGCTTAAAAAATTCAAAGTGTTGCACGACATCGAGGTTTGATGTCATGAAATTGGTATCCTGCCAGGGATGTCATGACACAAATCCTTTGTGCCGTGACATTGCTGCAATTTTCTACAGGGTTGAGCTAACCCATTGCACAACCCGCCGACATTAAACATGTTTTAACCTAGTAGATAGACTTAAAACACTTAAATATTAACCTTAAAAACACCTTTAAAATCCCCTTAAGCTATTTCTAAAACTCTCATACTTTTAAAACACTTTAAAACCCTAAAACCCTTATTATTTTTTCTTCTCTTTTATTTTACTGTAATATTTTCTTTCTTAATTTTCTGGTGTAGGTTACATATCAAGCATTCACAAATTCATCACAATCTTTGGGAGGAGACAATAAGATTTCAAAGTCAAGTTTAAGAGTTTCAAACCTAGAATTTACTACTCTATTTCCTTTGGAATACATTGCTTGTTAGTTTATTAGTTTTTCTAGTAGAAATTATATTGAAAATGCCTCTTAGGAAATCTAGAAAGGCTAAGGTACAAGAAATATTAGTGGTTTTGAACCCCTTAAAATTTCAAAACCTGAATTTCGAGAAATATTTTCTTGATTTGCAAGGAAAACCTCTATTCAAGAAAGGGGTTTGAGACATTGGTGGTTCTTTGTCAAGAAATTTGGAAGATAGTTTGGTACCATAGTTGGGAGCGTTTTTGCATAATTCCTAAAGAAAACATGATGATCTCAATTGTTCAAGAGTTTTATGTATTTTTTAGAGATAAGAATATGAGAAGGCCATATGGTGCCATTTGGGAAACTGTATAGGTAAGAGGCATGGAGGTATGTGTTACCCTTCAGGAAATTTTTGAATTATATGATATCCCATACTATGAGGATGATTTTCTTGATGAAATAGATTTAAACACCTTTCAAAACATAGATATGAATGACATTGTAAAATATCTAAATGATGGGAGAGGTACATGGAATCATTAGCCGGATATCGAACTACTAACCAATTTCAATCAAGCAATTATGTTTTCGGTAATTAAGATGTGGATGCAATTTTTTAGCACTAGAATAACCCCTTCTATGAATGTCTCTAACATGAACACTTTTCAAGCTATTTTTCTTTATGGCATTTCGCAAAAAAAAAAAAAGAAGAGATGTATAGGCAGATGGATCCTTCATAACATGAAGCGATTTATAAGCGGCCAAAAGGTCAGGTATTCTTTCCTCACGTCATGATGAAACTATGCAAGAAGGATAAAGTTCCAATGGAAGAAAATGAGTAATTTTTGAAGGACATAAAAAGCTTGATTGAAGATTCTGTATACACCCAATATGTCGATCTTCATAAAGAGAAAATTATAGACTAGAACCAATGAAGAAAACAAAATATGGATGTCCTTGCATCTTTGAAGAAGAAACCAATAGCGAATGCTCCCAAGGGAATAGAGATTGAAACCTTGAAAGTAGATTGGATGGTATAATGGATGCAGGAATCAGGACTTTTCATTAAGAAGTTTGCACAGTAAAATAATATTAGTGAGCCAAACTACCTCTCAAATATGTATGCATCCAGATCATTAAATGCTAGATTCGAGGAGCGATGATATGAAGAGGAAGAAGAAGCCACTGAGCAATATTTTCAAAAGGAAGATGATGATTACGAGGTAGCATTTTAGCCATGATATCCTACGCAGAAAAGGCCAATCATCCCCAGCCCAACCTGACATGCACATTCATCGGGTGGATGTTCCTCGTAAAGACAAGTCTCGAGAAAAGGGAAAGCACCAATAGAGAGGGGACAATTACCCTATTTTGATTATAATGATGAGTGAATTTTAACTTTTAATTTTGGGATTGTAAACAATTAATTTGGATGGGTTTCATTTGATAGTTTTAGGAGTAGAACTAACATTAGATTTTTATAGATGTTCTATTCTTAAATTTTCTATGTAGGAACCCCACATGAAAGAAGCACAATAATTTTGAGCTTTTAATGAACAAAGAAGGAAGCACCCACCATTAGACCATAGCAATATCACGATTAATTAGGTAACTTCTTTCCTTATTTATTTAGGGTTGCACATTCGAAACAATATGTGCTATCTAAAGTGTGTGGAGGGTAACATAGGAGATTTGTTTTTTATTTTTATGCTTTTCTTTTAATTTTTATTATCAAAAGTGTGCTTGAGCTTGTAGAAATACAAGTGATTAGTTAAGAGCATTTATATAGGTTGATTGTGTTTACTACTAATATTTGCATGATAGTAGATGATTTTAAATTTTTAGATATTAGATTACTAAGTTCTATATATTACTCTGTAAATAAACATTTAGTAATTGAATATACCAAATTATATAGAAAATATAAGGAAACGAGCAAGCTAGTATGTATGATAAATAGTTAAATTTGTGATTTCTTGATTGATTAAATTTGTGAATACTGAGATACATAGGGATGACCTAAGGCATTGTTTAATATAACTCAAAGCCAAAAAGCTAACCTTATTTATCAATCCTTAGTACCTATTTTGATCCAAAAAACACTTTTTGATGAACTTTCATGCAAAACCCGAGCCAAAAGTACTAATTTGTACTTACCTTTTTCCTTGGTCCTGAATTGTATGAATTTAGACGTTTGACCATATGTATTAGGGTTAAATTGATACATCACGATGGATTTTATAAGTGAAATAGGAAGAAGCAGTGTGATATAGTGATTATAGGTTAGCCAACATGTACAAGAAAAATGAAAATTTCAAGAAAGAAAGTTAAAATGAGTAGAAAAAAATACGTGAAAGACAAAAGCATTGTGAGTGAGAGGCGTTGAAAAAAATGTGACAATGTCACAAAAGTAGAAAAGCTCAGTCATTAGTGCACAAAAATTCGCGAGCTAACCATAGTTGCTTTATTATGCTGTGACTTCCTATGTGGAGAAATAAGGGAGGTGAGAAAAGGAGAAATATGGTGGTGAGCGGGGCAAGGTTTATTAAGGGCAGAGAATAGGGAACAATACGATGTGTCAAACTACTTTTGTGCTTGAAGTTATTTTGATGCTTCCTATTCTTGAATTTCATAACTTTCCTAAGCCTCTAGATGTTACAAGCCAAAAAGCCCTATGAGGTCTAAGTAAACATATTCATGGATTGACATCATATTGAGTAATTACAGTAATGATTATTTTTATTCTGTTAGGATAATCAAATTACCTGTATGATTTATTGATGGATCCCTATATTTGAGGGCCTTAATGTTTTGTATACTTTGTAATATACTAAACTTAGGTGCTTGATATTGAGAAGTCATTTATATATCATGCTAACAATATGTGTAGACATGAATATGCTTAGTTATTTACTCCTTGCTTGAGGACAAGCAATGACTTAACTGTGAGGGAGTTTGATCTATCGTAATTTGTTGTAGTAGATTAAACTACATTTTATACTTAAGGATTTTAAATTCAATAAAAAATGTATATTGAGTCATTTTATGACCTTAGGGGCCAAAAGAGGCCTAAGGTGGGCTAACATGCTTAAGGAGTGTACAAGACACCATTCAAAAGTGACCACCTTCGAGCGTACTCTCGTTCAGAAATATTTTGAGCTTCGTAAGTATACAGGTCAAGTTGTAATATAGTGTTCGATGGCATCTGTAAGTCACAGCAGTTGTGCAAGCAGACACACGTCGATGCAAGTATAGTTTGTAGAACAATTCTATTGGATATCGATCCCACAAGGAATTAGTTCTTGATGTTCAACTTTCAAAGCAAGTAATACTAAAATTAGATGAAATGCAAGTAAAGATGTCAGTGCAATTAAGTCATATTTGCACACTAAAATTGTTAATACTGTCAATGGAATCAAGGTTAATTGTCAAAGCAACAGAAAGTAAATCAAAGTGTTGTTAAAGTGTTGAATATTTAAATGCATAAAAGTAAAAGTTTGATCAAGTGTAAAGGATTGGAGTGGATCACTGATTTTTCTAAGTTGCAACGATGGATGTGTCGACAAGGTATTGTATAGACGAATTATCATAGCAATAAAGCTCCAATGAAATCTTACCAATAATAGTCCTCCATTTACTCAAGACTCAAGTACCCACAATCACCACACCTCTCGGTGTGAGCAACGTTGTGCACTCAAGAACAAGTGACTAGAATCTCTTCTAATCCTAATCAACTCTCGTTATCTTACTTGTTAACCTAACTTGTCACCGCATCTCTCGATGTTGGTAGACTGCAAATGCACTCTCATGTTTGATGCAGTTAGATCCAAGAATAAACAGATGAAAAGCATTATATAAGAATCAAAGCAATCTAACAATGAAAGATACTCTCGTATTCATTCAATTGTCATTAGAATCCATCAGCATAAAAGAGGGATTAACGAATACAATCAAAGCTTAGTATCTCTAGACTATTAGGACTATTCCTTAACCGCTCCTCTTGCTCTGCATCGAGCACCTCTCGTCAGAAGTGGTTGCTCCCTTGCTCCATCAGTTCACCGTTTCCAGCTTAATTCCGAAAAATACAAAGTAATTGTAGTATTTAATTCCTCCACCTCTTGATGATTTCTTCTATCTTCTTTCTCTATTTATAGTCCTCAAAAGTTGTAGGTTTCATCCTCCTCTATTCTCAGATCCAGATCTAATTTTTGTAGCTGTCAAAGTTAGTTATAGTACAGCTGTGCACTCACACATATTTGATGTTTTCTTCAGAGATCTACTGGTGCATTGCTAAGCGCAATCTGAAATCGTTAACTGTGGCAACAACGTGTGTTTTTCGTACGCCGGTGCTTCCAGTTATATTTTCAACTTGAATTTACTTGTTCGAAGTTCAGGTCCTGTGCGACGACATCTCTAGTCGCAATTCCAAGCTGATCTTGTGATTGCATTCTTCTCTATCATTGATCTTCTGAGCTGAGTTCCTGCGCCGACAATTCTAAGGCACAATATATCGGCTGCTTGTGGCGACATTAGTATAAAAAAGAGATAAAAATAAAAAGGATTTAAACTAAACTACAATGAGTTAGAAAATATAAAAACTAAGTATGAAATGCTTATAATGCATGCTAAATAAGATACAAAAAGAGACAATTAAAACATCAATTTAGGGAGAAAATATATTTCATTTGTAATGCTATCACACCCCCAAACTTCAGTTTTTACTTGTCCTCAAGTAAATAAAAATTAGCAAAATCACAATCAAATGTCATCGCAATCATTATTCTCACAACTTGAATTTTCTGAAATCCTAATGCACAAATTGTATTTACATGATGGAATAATACGTTGACAATTTATAGGCATGAACAATTAAAAGCTGCAACTTCATAAATGTTAGTATCATGCATTGAATTTTAATCTTCCTTGAACCAATACATCATTTATCATAATTTTTTTCTTTTTTCTTTTTCTTCCTTTTTCTCATTTTTTTCTTTTTTCAAGAGATTGAGAGATGTCATTGCATTACTCTACCTTTGTTCCTAGGTAGTAACGATGGGGTGCAACAAACCCCCAGGAGGTATGTAATTGCGCCGATCTTGCAATGACAGCCTTTGGCTAGATAATATTTCTAAATTTGCAGCGGAGTGTTCTCTCTTGAAAAGTCACAATGCACTCACATTGGAATGTCTTTTATTCATACAATGTCGCTACAATTGGTTAGTTAGTTCAAAATTCAAACATTCACACTATCCATTCATTACTAAAGCAATTTTAATCATTCATTCAAAAATAGAAGACTCACTATCCATTCACATTCATCCAATTTACACATCAACATTCCAAGCAAATCAAGATTTAAGCATAAAAATAAAAATTGTGAGCACATTTTTGTTAAAATCCTGCATATTTTCATTAACACGAGAAACAAGTAAAATTCAAAGATGTGGGTTTAATTGCATTTTCATTTCACAATATCCCCCCAAACTTAATGTCTACATTGTCCCCAATGCACTGAAAATATTATACAAATATAATGGAAATGCAATTACAATGCAACTAACTTAACAAAAATGCAATTACAAAATAAAAATGCATGAAAACTATTTACAAAGAAATGAACCAACTTATTCCTCGGTAGCCGATGCAGAGGCTGCTTTTGTTTTCTTCTTCTTCTTTCTTGGGCTCTCACCATCGTCCTTGTGCTTTCGCTTCTTGTCCTTGCGCCATTTCCTTTTCTTATCCTTCGAACCAATCGGCTCGGCGGATTGCTCCTCTTTAGCAGGTTGGTTGATGGCTTCATCAGTAGTTACTTCGGATGGATGGATTTCAGGAAATGGTGCCACATAGGGCACAATTGCAAGAGGATTAGGCTCCTCAATGTTACTCGTAACAACCTAGACCCAGCTAGAATCAGGTAGAGCCTCGTCAGTGCTAGATGCCCCTACACTCAACGGTGTGCCGATAATATCCTTAATGATAGTTGTCGACGCATTTTCTTCCTTCTTCTATTGTTCTGCTGTAGGTTCCTTCATGTCATTCTCTTCTTCTTCCTTTTCCTTCTTTTGGTCATCTTCTTGTTTGGCACCTTTATCCTCATGCTACTCTTGTTCGGTAATGGCTATGTTAGTGCCCTCCAATGCGTCTACACCCATGGGTACAATCGGGGTAGTCACCTCCTCCACCATAGCCTCACGCTCAGCCATGTTTGCATCGAGGCTGTTGGAGAACTCGTCTTCAAATAGACTGGCGATATTGCGGTAGCAATCTTCCTCAGCATTAGAATGCCCTTCTTGGTCTTCATTATCATAGATATGAATCCTTGGTGGTGTGTGGGCAGGTTTATTAGAGGGAAAGGCTGGGAAGTTTGGTAATGGACTGGCTCTTATTCTACGTAATACAGTGACAATGGCTTCATTCCAGGCCTTTGTATATGCATAGAAGATATGCAGCTTGTAGTCCATATCTTTTAATACGTCGAGAGTGCGTACAGTGCGTGTATCAATTCGGTCAAGGTGGACTTCCATAAAAGCTAGTCTCTTTGCCACTTGAGGATCTGTGGGCGCATTTGGTCTTCCTTCTTCTTCCCCTTGCCCTTATCCCTCTTCTCTTGGGCCTCTTTTGCCACTGGCATTTCTTGGTCGTGAGTCATCATTTCAACTGATATGTCATTGATGGGACTCTTGATCTCTAATACTTCCTCGCCATCTCTAGGCACAATGTTTTTTGTTTATAAAGCAATATTATCAAAGAAGGGAACGGGAGTATACCATTTTGTTTTGCCACGGCTTCCGTTATTTGGTCACGAAGGATTTCTCTAATGTCGATGTGACAGCCCTGTAGGATGGAGTGAAAAAGACACATACAATCCAGTGTCACCGTAATGTTGTGTGTGGATGGTAGAATGCGACTGTTCACAAAATGGAACCACACTTTACTGAAGGTTGTGAGATACCTCCTATGCATAGTGTAGTTATGGAAACCATTACCTATCCAGGCAGCAGTATCAATGTAGAGGTCTCTCATAATCCGGGTAGTTTCTTCATCAGCCAAGCGTTGCACAAATGGAGAGTGGTAATCAACCCTCTCAGGAATTTGAAGCAACACATTGATTTGGGCAGCTCTCCATGGTATTAGCCCCTCCCTAAAAAATACAAACTCTTGTTCAGAATCAACAAGGTTTTCATAAAACTCCCTGACCAGTGTAAGGGAGTAGCCAGCGGGGTGTTCACAGAAGAACTCCCAACCTAAATGGTTTATAGTCCTCCTAACTTGCTTCCCCAAGGTCTGATGTAGAGTCAGTTGCAGACCTTGCTCTGGATGCATATTCCACATTAGCATAACATTCTGATAACGGTCTTTGACTGTAGTGGTCAAAAATAAGATCGACCCTATAGATGGTGGTGAAGTTGTTATCGGAGCCACTGTGGTTGAAGTTGAAGGTGTGGTTTTAGAAGGAAGTTTAGAAGGATTCTTTGATGCTCTGGTTTTAGCCATGGTAACAGAAAAAGGAAATTAGAATAACTTGTAGAGAAAAAGTTCAACTTGTGAACGTAAGAGAAAAATAGAGGCAATGAAAGAAAGAGAATGTAGCAACAATGGCGATTGTGAAGAGAAAAGAAATCTACAGCGAGGGGTTTTATAACCTACCCTTGGCAAAAATCGTGATGATTGCAAAAGATTATGGGAAAACGTTGCATCTGTAGCCATTAAATGACAGGCTGCAGATCGTACCTTTTAATCTGATCGAACGGTTGGGAGAGGAAAGAAATCAATCGGTGCGATTCTTATTGAAAAACTTTACTGACTCATCACAAAATGCACCGATAAGTTGTGTATCGATGCATCGAAAAAAAGATGATTTTTATTTTTGTAAAGAAATTAAAACAAAACACGTAAAAGTAAAACAAAGAAAAGAAAAATTGAAAATGCATCGACATTAATTAAATGTAACCAGATCGATGGCCTCGTTTGATTCCTTGACATCTGGGCTCATGTAGTGTTTCAGCCGTTGGCCATTCACCTTGAATTGTTATCCATCCTTTAGATTCTCAATTGTCACCGTACCACTCTGGAATGCTTCAACAACTTTGAAAGGGCCTGACCATCTTGTTCGCAATTTACTTGGATGTAGTTTTAATCGTGAATTAAATAAAAGCACCAACTGACTAGGGCTAAATTGTTGATGCAAGATGATATTCTCATGTCATCTCTTGGTCTTTTCTTTATAAATTGCAACATTCTCATAAGCATGGCGGCAAATTTCTTCTAGTTCAGTAATGTCCAACAATCGTTTCCTTCCAGCAGCATCGTAATTCATATTTAACTGCTTGATAGCCCACATGGCTTTGTGTTCAAGCTCAACTGGCAAGTGACAAGACTTACCAAACACTAATTGATACGACGACATTCCCAGTGGTACCTTATAAGTAGTGTGAAGTGCCCACAATGTGTCATGTAATCGTGAAGACCAATCCCTTTTAGATGGATTAACCACCTTCTCAAGGATGCTTTTGATTTGACGTTTGGATACTTTAGCTTAACCATTGGTTTGTGGGGGGTATGTAGTAGCCATACGATGCTTCACACCATATCTTCTTTAATGTTGTTTCCACTTGATGGTTGTAAAAATGAGTACCTTGATCACTTATTAACACTCTAGGTGTTCCAAATCTCTTAAGGATGTAAGTGTGAAAGAATTACAACACCGTTCGAGCATCTTCTTTTTGCACCATAATTGCCTCGATCCACTTCGAGACATAGTCAACAGCAACTAAAATGTATACATTCCAAAAAGAGTTTGAGAATGGTCTCGTGAAATCTATACCCCAAATGTCGAAGAGCTCTACCTTCATGATAGGTTGTTAGAGCATTTCATTGCTTCGAGATATCGAGCCAATGCGTTGACATTTATCACATTGTTGAGCAAAGTTGTGGGCGTCTCGAAACAATGTGGGCCAATAGAATCCTAAGACCTTTGCAGCAGTCCTTACCCTACCAAAATGTCCTTCATAAGGAGCATCATGGAAATGTCGTAGGATTGAATTCATTTCTTCTTCCGGTACGCAATGACGGATAATATTGTCGGCACATACCTTAAATAGGTATGTCTCATTCCAATGATATTTCGTAGCGTCGTGTAAGAATCTGATCTTCTTGTGACTAGTGGCACGCAGTGGTAGCTTTCCATACATAAGATGTTTCACTACATCGGATACCAGGGCGATGTGTTGACAAAGAACAGTTGCTCATATGGAAATGCATCAACAATTTGGGATGTCCTCCCATCTTCACTTCCAACTTCCAGTCAAGATAAGTGGTCAGCTACTTGGTTTTTAGATCCTTTTCTATCTTTGATCTCGATATCAAATTCTTGTAAGAGTAAGACCTAACGGATTAATCTAGGATTGGCATTTTTTTCTCAAAAAGGTAGCTCAATGCTGAGTGGTCTATGTAAATTATAATCTTTGCACCGACAAGGTATGAGCGAAACTTGTCAAATGTAAAGGCTACTACTAGCAACTCCTTCTCCGTAGTTGTATAATTGACCTGTGCTTTAGTTAGAGTTTTACTAGCATAATAAATGGAATGGAATACCTTTTCTTTACGTTAGCCTAGTACAGCTCCCACAGCAAAGTCACTTGCGTCGCACATTAGTTCAAATGGTTGCATCCAGTCCGATGTGACGACAATTGGAGCTTGGACCAACTACTTCTTTATTTTCATAAATGCATCCAGATAGGCGTCATCGAATACAAACATTTTATTTTGCTCTAACAGTGAGCATAATGGTTTAGCAATCTTGGAAAAATCTCGGATGAATCTCCTATAAAAACTAGCATGTCTAAGAAAGCTTCTTATTCCTTTCACATTGGTGGGAGGTGGTAATTTCTCAATGATTCCAACCTTTGCTTTATAAACCTCAATGCCCTGACAAGAAATGCGATGGTCGAGGATAATCCTTTCAGTTGCCATGAAGTGGCATTTTTCCCAATTCAAAACTAGATTTGTGTCCTCATATCTCTTCAGAACTTTTGCCAGGTTGTCAGCGCATTGGTTAAAATTCTATCCATAGATAGAGAAATCATCCATGAATACCTCTAGAGAGTCCTCGATCACGTCTGAGAAGATCACCATCATGCATCTCTGGAATGTTGCTGGCATATTGCACAACCCAAACGACATACATCGGAAGGCAAAGGTACCAAAAGGGCATGTAAATGTAGTCTTTACATGATCTTCCAGTGCAATGGCTATTTGGTTATACCCAGAGTAGCCATCTAGGAAGCAATAATAGGTCTTACCAGCAAACCTATCCAGCATCTAGTCAATGAAAGGTACTGGGAAATGGTCCTTCTTTGTGGCCGCATTCAATTGACGATAATCCATGCATACTCGCCAGCCAGTCGCAATGCGAGCAGGGATCAACTCATTCTTTTCATTGCTCACATTGTGAAACCACTTTTCTTGGGCACACATTGGACGGGGCTCACTCAATTGCTATCAGAAATAGGGTAGATATACCCGCATCTAGCCACTTGATAATCTCTTTCTTCATTACTTCCTTTATTTTCTCATTAAGTCTTCTTTGTTGCTCGATTGATTGCTTCCCCTCATCTTCTAGCCTGATCTTGTGCATGCAAAAAGAGGGACTAATGCCTCTAATATCACCAATGCTCCAAGCTATGGCTCTCTTAGGCCGTTTCAAAATGGCAATAAGCTTAACTTCCTGCATTATGTCAAGGGATGCATTGACAATAACAGGTAATGTATCATTAACACCTAAAAAGACATATTTCAGGTACGTTGGCAATGGCTTCAACTCCAAGGTAGGAGCTTGCTCAATAGATGGTTTAAACATCAGGATTGTCCTGTTCGACAAATCCAAAGACTTCAATTTCCAATTCTATGTCAGCTCACAATTATTAACCTTCTCTTTGTGGTCACATTTAGCTAGGATTTCATCAACAGATGTCACCGCATCTTCATCTAGGACTACTGAACTCCTTGCATTAAACTCTTCCATAATGATTTCATCCAACACGTTGATATGGTGACACTGCTCTTTACTTTCGGACGAAGATGCTTCAAACACATTAAAGGTCACATGCTCGTCATTATGACGCATGATAAGTTCTCCCTTGAAAACGTCGATAAGTGTGTGTCGCATTGCTAAATGGTCACCCCAAGATAATGGGCACATCCTTATTTGCTTCGCAGTATAGGATTATGAAATCAGCAGGAAACATGAGCTTATCTACTTGAACAAGGACATTTGTGATTTGGCCTTTAGGTTGTGCTAAGGATCTGTCCGCAAGTTGCAATGTCACCGTAGTAGACTTTATTGATCCTATTCTTAACTTTTGAAAGTATATAAAGGCATAAGGTTAATACTTACTCCCAAATCACATAAAGCTTTACCTAAATAATGATTCCCAATGGAGCATGGAATTGTGAAGCTGCTAAGATTTTTCATTTTAGGTGGCAACTTGTTTGTAAGCACAGCGCTACACCCTTCTGTGAGTGCAATCGTCTCGATTTCGGACAATTTCTTCTTCTTTGATAATAGCTCCTTCATAAATTTCCCATAATTGGGTATCTGCACAAGAGCATCTACAAGAGGTACGTCAATGTGTAATTGTTTCAGAGTAGAAACAATCTGTTGATACTCTTTATCATGGACTTTCCCTTTAAATCTTTGCGAAAATGGAAAAGGTATCGTAACAGTGGGTTGTTGAGAAAAACTCAGTGGTGTCGACATTGGCAGTTGCGTCGATAACTTTGTTAGGCAAACTGTAGGCATAGATTGTACTACAGTTGGTTCCTCTTCATCTGCTTCTGCTTGGCTTCCTTCATCTACAACCTCTCCTTGTTGTGGCAGTTCAGATGCGTCGACATGGTCTTGGTTAGAATTGCTTTGTTCAGCCGTCTGCTTCCCACTTCTTAGTGTGATAGCCTTGCAATGCTTCTTTCCTCTTTGCGTTGGGTTCTCAGTATCACTAGGTAGAGTACCTGGTGACCTTGTACTCAAATTAAAAGCCAACTATCCTAGTTGAGCTTCCAACGCTCGAATAGAAGAAGAGTTGCCTTGCATAATTGCTTCAGTTCATGTGATATGCTTTCTCATAAGTACTTTAAGAGTAGCCATCGAATTTGACCTTTGCTGAGAAAACAACTGCTGTTGCTGATGCTGTCCTTGCATATGTGTCAATACAGACTGTTGTGATTGCATTTGAGATTGTGGTTGCATCTAGCTATGTACTTGCATCTGATCAGGATACTAATGTACTTGCGAATTCTAATTCAAATTCTACTGTTGATGGTTGTTGTAACCCCTTGTCTATAACTTCCTTAATTTGAGGAATTTACATATTTGTATGTGGAAGCATTTTGATTCCCCCAAGGTTGTTGAGTTCTGTTATTGTATGAGTTACCATATTAATTTCCTCTAATGTTATTGACATAAAAAGCATTTTTATCATGTTGTGGGCAATCCTTGTAACTATGGTTGTCAGCATAAATTTCACAAGAAAATTTCGACGCATCCATTTGTTGAGCCACTTAAATAAGGGCAACATCACTTGTCCCCTTCATATTCTTTATGATATTATCCAACAAAAACACTATCGCACTCAAAGCAGAAATATCATATAATTCAAGAACAGCAAGGTTAGTCTTTACCTGTGCAGAACGAGAGATTGGATACTAATAATCGTTTTGAGCAATCCTCTCTAGAATTCTTACAGCTTCATTGTAGGTGCAATCCAATAAAGGACCATTAGCCGATGCATTGACAAGATTCCTTGTCTGGGCATTCAAACCATTGTAAAAGATTTTTATCTAGGTCTCTTGCTGAATTCCATGCATTAGCCAACGTCAAAGCAACGTCTTGTAATGCTTCCATGTTGTATGTAAGTTCTCATCATCCAGCTGATGATAGACTGTAATATCATTGTGCAACCTTGCATTCATTGTCGATGGATTGAAACGCAAAACAGACTGCGTTGCTAACGCATTCCAAGATGTAATGGATCCAGTCGATAATCCCAAGAACCATTTTCTCGCTTTACCCTGCAATGAATAAGGAAATAATTGCATTTTCAAGGCATCATCAGGTACACCATGTTAACTAAAAGATGAACAAATAAGCAGAAATGATTTTAAATATTCTCTTGCATCTTCATGAGGCAAACCAGAATATTTCCCATTTAAGTTAAGCATCTGAAACATCACTGGTTTCAACTCGAAATTTCCAGCTTGAATAGCTGGTCTCACAACCCTGGATGTAAATCACCAAGAATAGGAACAACAAAATCTCAGATTGTCCTATTTTGCACTTGTTTAACTTGTGGAGGTGGTGGTGTTAGATTATTAGTAACTTGTGGTTGTATTGGAGGAAATACATCTTATGGTAGTAATGGCGGTAAGTTGTTAATGTTATTGTTACCAGCCATTTTCTTTTGTTCTTGCCTTTTCCTCCTTAATATCCTTTCAAGCTCATGATCAAAGCTCACAATGTCCTTCAGATTTCTCCTTGTGGACATGCAACACCTAGAAAATTGAAAATAAAACAATAGAAAAGTAAACAGATTAGTAGAGATTAAAAGTTAAATAAGTAAAATTAATTGCAATTACAAAAGCAAACACAAAACAAATGTCATTCCCCGGCAACGACGCCTAAACTTGATTGCGTCTATAACGTCACAACAGTTGTGCAAGCGGACACACGTCGATGCAAGTATAGTTGATAGAACAATTCTATCGGATATCGATGCCACGAGGAATGAGTTCTTGATGTTCAGCTGTCGAAGCAACTAATACTAAAATTAGATAAAATGTGAGTAAAGATGTCACTACAGTTAAGTCAAATTTGCACACTAAAATTGTTAATACTATCAATGCAATCAATGTTAATTGTCAAAGCAACAGAAAGTAAATCAAAGTGTGTTAAAGTGTTGAATATTTAAATGCATAAAAGTAAAAGTTTGATCAAGTGTAAAGGATTGGAATGGAATTGTATAATGCCGTATTCATTCATGCATAGATCTATTTAGGTCACATAGATCTTTTCGACTTGTAACGTTCTGAGGCTTAGGATAGGTATGACTTTCAATAGAATGGTAAGCACAAAAGGTTATAAACACGAACAAAGTTTGGCACATTGCATTATTTACTATTCTTCCCTTTTAGTGTTTCTTTTCTTGCTCACTGCCTTATTTCTCATTCTCTCACCATTCTTATTTCTCCGTTTAGGAAATCTTAACATGGTATAATCCCTTTAGCTAGCTTACGAGCATTTATACATTCTTGAACGAGTTCTTCCTTTAAACTTTGTGACTTTTTCACTTTTCATGCTTTTTCTCACTCAAGATTGTTTTCTTTCAAATTTTTTTCTCATTCATTTCTACTCATCTTTTTCTTCTTTTGGATTTTTCTTGTTTCACAATTCTAGCTGTTCTAAAGTTCATATACCAAATTTATTTTTCTTATTCCCCTACAAACTCCATCTTGATGTGTCTACTTACCCTTAATACATATGGTCATACATCTATATTTGTGCAATTTAGGACCAAAGAAAACGATAAACACAAATTGGCTTCTCTGTTCAGGCTTTATGGTTTGTAATGAAGTTCATCAAGAATGGTCAATAGGCTCAAAGAGTGGTACTAAATAGACAAAAATCAGAATAAGATTGTTTTTTAGCTCTAAAGGTTTCCAAACAATGCTGTCGAAACCATTTAAAAAAAAAACAAAAACAAGTCTCGATTTATATTTTGGAAAATGAAAATGGAGTCGCCACCAATAATTTTTAAAATAGGTGTAATTAGGTCACCTTTCGAGATTTTTTTTTTTAAAAATCTTTAAAATAGTTTTGATCTTTCAAACCATAAAATGAGTTCGAAAGTCGGTTACGCAAAGGAAGGATTAACACCCTTACATGCCCAAAATTGGTACCTAATCGATTATTCAAAATCTTATTTGTTGAGATTCAAAAATTCGAGAAAAATTTAAATTGTAATCCTTAAATGCATGAATGTCGAATTTATTTTAAAAGCAAATTTTGTTTCCGAAGAAAACTCGTTATTTCGAATTAATCGAGAAAAAGTCACATTCAGTAAGTTAGGACATAACAATTTGAATATTCGAAAATAACGAGCTTTTCAAAAAAATCTCGTATTTAGATTTTGAAAGGATACTTATTTATCTCGGTTCAAAGAAAAAACACACCTAGTGAGTTAAGACATGATTTTCTTTTAATTTCTGAGACAAAAGACATTGCCTTGATTTATTAAAAAATTTTGAGTATTTAAAAAAAAACAAATTACCATGTTGTGCAAAAAAAAAAATGTACATAATTTACAAGTATACATAATAAAAACAATATACATAAAATACAACAACATAAAAAAATATACATATACATATTAAGGGATTAATAAAAAAGATAAACAAAAAAAATGTAATATATATATATATATATATATAGGACAAAATGAATAAAAATAAAAAATTACATTAAAATCGAGTCAAATTTGAATTTTTTGAAACTTCAGGGGTCAAATCAGAATTTTTAGAAATTTAAGGGTCAAATCATAATTTTTGGAAAATTTAGGGATCAATTTTGAATTTTTAAAAAGTTCGAGGGTCAAATTTGAATTTTTGGAAAAATTAAGGTCAAATTTGAATTTTTGGAAAGTTTAAGGGTCAAAATATAATTTTTAGATAGTTTGGAGGTTAAAAATAATTTTAAAATAAAGTAGGGGCTTCGTGTGTAATAAATCCAAAAACCTTGATACGTGGTAGCGTCTGGGACACTTTCGGATCAAGGACCAAATTGAAAACCAAGCGAAATTATAGGGCCTAATTGAAAATAACAAAAAAATGTAAAAGGTTCTGATTGAAACAATTTAAAAAACAGGGGGACCCAATGGGAGATTAGCCCAATTTTTTTTAAAAAATGTCCTCCCCTTTACACTGCGCTGTTTCACCTGGGTTATAAAACCCTTTTTTTTTATTCTAAAATTTCACTTTATCCATTTCTTTTTCTTCTCAAAACGAACTCATTTATTTTTCTCTCAAAATCAAAATTTCTCTTCCTTTCTCTTTAGATCGATCGACCAAAAAATGGATGGGGGCAAGCCATCATCATGAGCCTGTCTTGGTACTGACGCTGATACCCATCGTGGATGGTAGTTGGATCCCTAAAAACAGCAGAATACGAAGCTTTTTAAAGGTAAAAGAAATCTCAATATACTTGCTTTCAAATATATACAAAAAAAAAAAGTTAGATTTACTGATTTTCGAAAATATGAAAAAAAATACAATTTGATGCCTTGAGATCTATTTTTTTGCTTTCGATTGCTTTACTCGTGTGTTTGCGATTTGCTAAAAATCTCAATATGTTATTTTTTGCCGTATTTTTCAATAAAAATTTTGTACCAATCTTTGTTTTTTTATGTAGAAACATACATTTTTTGTTGGGTTTTTATAACCCTTTTTACAACAAATTTTTTCGGATTTTTCGGTGTAAATAGTGTGATGTACGGATCATGGAGTCCGAATTCAGGGGCAACGGCGACGGTGGCGACGCAGGCACAGCTGACAGCGACGACGGTTGGAGCAAAGGAAGGGGTTAGGGTTTTCTATGTTTAGATTTTAGGGTTTGTTTTTTTAGGTTTTTTCTTTTGGGCTTGGGTTTTGTATTTGGTTTTTTTATTTAATATTTGGGCCCGTAGAAAATAAAATATGTTTGGGCTAGTAGGGGTATTTGGGTATTGTTTGTAAATTTTGTACTTTTAAAATAATAAAGTTTATTTTATTATTTTATTTATTTATATTTATAAAATAATAAATAAATAAAAATGGGTTTTTTAATAGCCTGGACAAATTAGGCTTCTACAAATACCTTAGGTCATCCCTAAATATCTTAATATTCATAAACTTCAATTTACTTACAATCCCAAAAGTACCATTTATCATATGTAGACACAATTTTGTTCAAGCCAAATTGGAGGCTCATTTGTTCCCTTTAAATATTTGTTCTTTCTTAGGTTTATTCGAAGCCCACCCAATTTTGGTCAAATAGTGTCTTTGTTTTTTTTCTTTTTCTTTTCTTTTTATTATTATCATTACTACTACTATTATTAAATATTATAGAAACATAACAAAAAATTAAAAATAAACAAGATTAAAAAACATTATATACCGGTCTAATAGAAGCTTAGAAGAATGAGATCGAATGTACTCCTAAAGATAAAAGAAGAGGTTCGAAAATAGTTTGATTCTAGCTTCTTACAAGTGATAGAATACTCAGAATGGGTGGCCAACATAGTGTCAGTTCCTAAAATTGACAGGAAAGTACGAACGTGCGTGGACTATCGAGATTTAAACAAGGATAGTCCAAAAGATAATTTCCCGATACCTCATATCGATACCTTGGTGGACAATACAACAGGTCATTCCTTATTCTCTTTCATGGATGGTTTTTCTAGATACAACCAAATAAAGATGCATCTTGAGGATATGGATAAAACTACATTCACCATCGTGTGGGGAACCTTTTGCTACAAAGTTACGCCATTTGGACTGAAGAATGTAAGGGCAACATATCAAAGGACTATGGTGACTCTGTTCCATGACATGATGCACAAGGAGATTGAGGTCTATGTCGATGATATGATCGCAAAGACTCGAACAGAAGAGGAACATGTGGAAGTTTTAAGAAAGTTGTTCTTAAGATTGAGAAAGTTCCAGTTGAAGTTGAACCCAAACAAATGTACTTTCGAGGCTACTTCAGGCAACCTATTAGGCTTTGTGGTTAGTAGAAAAGGAATTGAAACGATCCTGATAAAGTTAGAGCTATACAGGAAGTTGCCACCTCCATGTAATCAAAAGGAAGTTAGAGGTTTCCTAGGGATATTGAATTACATCGCTCGGTTCATGTCACAACTAATCGAGAAGTGTGATCCTACCTTTCGTCTTCTCAAGAAGCACAACACGAGAGTTTGGGATGATGAATGCCAAAAGACTTTTGACAGAGTCAAACATTATTTGTCCAATGCTCCAATTTTGATGCCATCGAATCCGGACAAACCTTTGATCTTGTACTTAGCCGTATTTGAAAACTCTATAGGATGCGTTTTAGGCCAGCACGATGAGTCAGGAAATGAAGAAAGAGTAATCTATTATCTTAGCAAGAAATTCACTGAATGCGAGATAAGATATTCGCCGATCGAGAAACTATGTTGTGCTCTGGTTTGGACTACCCGAAGGTTGAGGCAATACATGTTATATCATACGACTTGGTTGATTTCAAAATTGGATCCTCTCAAGTTTATGTTGGGGTCGGCTGCATTGAATGGAAGAATGGCCAAAAGGAAAATGATACTTTCTAAATTTGACATAGTCTATGTGAACCAGAAGGCAATAAAAGGGAGTGCAATAGCAGATTTTCTAGCTAGTAGAGCTCTCGAGGATTATGAGCCATTAGATTTTGATTTCCCAAACGAAGATCTAATGTATGTTGCAACCACAGCAAAAGAAGCTTCAGAAGAGTAACCATGGAAAATGCATTTTGACGGTGTTTTAAATGCTACTGGAAAAGGAAGAAGTTCTGGTATCCCCGAAAGGAGATCAATATCCCCTCACAAGCAAGCTTAACTTCGATTGCACAAATAACATGGCAAAATATGAAGCATGTGTCATTGGTATTCGGGCAGCTATAGAATGCAAGATTAAGATTCTGGAAGTGTACAGGGATTCTGGTTGGTAATTTATTAACTCAAGGGAGAATGGGAAACAAGAGATTCCAAGTTGATGAATTATCGAAAGTTAGTTCTCAAGCTAATTAAAGAATTCGAGGACATCATTTTCCATTACCTCCCGCGAGAGGAAATCAAATGGCCGATGCTTTGGCTACTCTTACCTCCATGATCATAGTCAATAAGCAATAAGATATGAAGCCTATTCAGATGAGTATCTACGAGGTTCTAGTTCATTGCTACAACATTGAAGGGGAAGAAAAGGATAATCACCCTTGGTACCAGGAAATTTTACAATATGTAAAAGATTGTTAGTACCCTAAGCAAGCCATCGAGAACGACAAAAGAACATTGAGAAGGCTCACAATTGACTATGTCCTTGACAGGGATATTCTATATAAAAAGAGAAAACATCAAGTCCTATTGAGGTGTGTTGATTCTGTTGAGGCTAAGAAAATCTTAGAAGAAGTTTATGAGGGTGTTTGTGGAACACATGCCAATGGTTTCACAATGGGCAGACAAGTCATGAGATTCGGGTATTATTGGTCAACCATGGAAGGAGATTGCATTAAATATGCTAAGAAATGTGATCGGCCTATAAACACCACAGCATTTAAGTGCAAGCGGACACTCGTCGATGCAAGTATAGTCGATAGATTTACACTATCGAATATTGATCCCATGAGGATAGAGTTCTTGATATTCAATTGTCGAAGCAACTAAAGTCAAAATTAGAGAAAACGCTAGTAAGGATGTTAGCGCAATTAGATCAGATCTGAACAACTAAGTTAATCAAAATTGTCAATGCAATGATAAAGATAAATGTGAGAGCAACTGAAAGTAAAATAAATTGTTGGTGATATTTTGAGAATTTAAATGCAGAAAAAGTAAAAGTGTGATCAAGTGCGAAGAATGGAGTGAATCACTGACTTCACTAAGTAGCAACGCTAGATGCGTCGACAAGGTATTTTATAGATGAACTGTCGCAGCAATAAGGTTCCAATGAAATTATACCAATAACAACTCACTATTTAACCATGACTCAAGCGCTCACATTTACCCCACCTTCCAGTGTTGGCAATGCCTTGCACTCAAGAACAAGTGACTAGAATTCCTCCTAGCCTCAAGCAACTTCCACTGACTTGCTTATTAACCTAACTTGTCACCGCACTTTCTAGTGTCGATAGACTGCAATTACACTTCCGTGGTCAAAATAGTTAAGTCCAAGGGAAAATGGATAATAAGAATTAAATAGGAATCAAAGTAATCTAACATTGAAAGATATTTCCATATAGAATCAACTGTCAATAAGAATTCATCAGCATTAAGAGAGGGATTAACAAATAATTCGAAGCATACTATTCCTAGGCTACTAGGATTACTCCTTAACCGCTCCTCTTGTATTGCATTAAGCACTCCTCGTTAGAAGTTGTCGTGCACTTGCTCGATTAGCTCACCGGACTCTAGAACCAAGCTCCAAAGCTTTAGAGAATTTGCAAAATTAATTTCTTCACCTCTTGATACCTCATTCTTTCTTTTCTCCTCTATTTGTAAGCTTTGAGAATGGTAAATCTCATCTCCTCTCAAATCCAACTTCTTTTACAGCTGTCAAAGTTTGTTAAATTTCAACTGTGCACTCACGCAGATCTGGTGTGTTCTTCATGAATCTGTAGGTTGTCACGACATCACTGGGTGCAATCTATAATCTTTAATTGTAGTGACAACATGTTATTCTCCTGCGTTGATGCTTCCAGATGTGATTGCAGCGTGAATTCACTCATACAAAGTAAATGTTTCCACGCAGTGACATGTTTGGCCGCAATTCCAAGCTAAACTTGTGGCTACATTTTTTAAACTTCTTCTAGCATCTATCTTTTGAGATGGATCCATGCGCTGACAATTTCAGACGTAATATATATGCTGCATATGGCAACATTAGTGCACAGAAAAGATAAAATAACGAGAATTTAAGCCACATGTGGAGCAAGATGAAGCTACAACATCAAATCCTATATTCAGTAGGTTGGATGAAGACTACATTAGCAAATCCTATCTCCCTAAAGATGAGGTGGAGCAGGATAAGGCTACAACATTATATCTTCTTGAGGTTGTAACGAAGCAGATATGGTAGAATAGAGCAGCTAATGAAATGAAAGGACGAGTGGCTTAAGATAAGAAACATCAAAAGATGAAATTTAGTAGGATCGGACGAAACTGGTCTTCTTTTTCTTTGCTCCATTTCCGTTACACGACAACGAGCAAAACAGAGCAAAGAAGGGCAACTGTATAAGCCTAATTTCGTCCGAGCCAAATCGAAGCCCAATGTCATTTGTTTTTAAAGCCCAATTCTATTTTATTTTTATTTATTTTATAAATATAAATAAATAAATAAAAATAAAAACTAAACCGAAATTAACAAACCCCTTTACAAAACCCAATTTTATTTATTTTTATTTTATTTTATTTATTTATCATTTTATAAATGTAAGTAAATAAACAAAATATAAAATAAAATAAAATATCCAAAACAAAGTTTAAACCTATTTTGCAAAGGCCCAATTCCGTTTTAACTTTATTTATTTATTTTTATTTTTATTTATTTATCTATTTATAAATATAAATAAATACAAATAATAAATAATAAATAATAAAGTTAAACAAATACAAACAAAATACAAAAACCCAAGTCCAAAAAACTCATTTACAAATTAAAATAACACAATACCACCTAAAAAACTCAATACCCAAACAACCCATTTTAATAACCCAAAACCCAAACCTAACTAGCCAATACCTAAACAAAACCAAACAGCCCAACCTTACAAACCCATAATTTAAACAAAAAAGGGAAACCCTAACCCTAACAAATTTGCCACTGTCGCCGCCATCAACCCTCCATGCAGCCACCATCACCACCATCTTCGTGATCCTCGAACGCCACCTCTCCATGATTTGCACAATTTCATAATCGAAAAATTCGAAAAAGTGGTTGTACTATTATAAATACACAATATGTACACACAAAAAAAAAAAGAAAATCAATATACTCGAAATTGATACGAAAAATGAAATGAAAAATTAGTAAAGTTGATAGCAAATATTTTTTTCCAGCAACCAAAGTATTTGTACAGATCTAGCATCAAGTAAGGTATTTTTTTTGTTATTTTTTAACATTTTTCGGAACTAAAGAAGTTTTTGTTCTCTTGCTCAAAATACAAGTAGAAAAAGATTTTGGGGTTTTTTTTACCTTTTGCATTGCTGTTCTCCTTGCCTCGTCGTCGTGGATCGCCGATAAGGCCTTCGTCGGAATACTAGAACCCATGGCTGACCATTGAAAAAGAAAGGGTAGTTGTGACTTTGTTTTTATGGAGAGAAAAAAGAGAAAGAAATTGAGTTTTTGAAAAAAAAAATAGAAGAGAAATGAAATTAAAAGAAATGATGGATTATATAGGCAAGTGAAGTGACGTCGTTTAGTGTAGGGTTAGATCTTCCTAAAATTGGGCAAATTACCCATTAAGTCCGTCTGTATTTTTAATTGTTTCAATTAGATCCTTTTGCCCCATTTTTGTTATTTTTAATTTGGTCTTATAATTTTACTTGACTCTCAATTTGGTTCTTGACCCAAAAGTGTCTTTGGAGCTACCACGTGTCAAGATTTTTGGGCTTATTACCCGTGAAGTCCCTACTTTATTTTAAAATTACGTTTTGACCTCTAAACTTTTCAAAAAATCAAAAATTCACCCTCAAACTTTCTAAAAATTTGAATTTGACCCCAAACTTTCCAAAATTTCCAATTTAACCCTCAAATTTTCCATAAATTCCAATTTGACCATTAAACTTTCCAAAAATTAAAATTTGACCCAGTTTTAATGTTTATATATATATATATATATAACGCTTTTAATTTTTCTTGTTTATCTTGTTTATTATTATTATTATTATTATTATTTAATCCCTTTTGTATGCATATGTATATTGTTTTATTCGTTTGTTTCTTTATTTATTCATTTATTTGGTTATTTGTTTACTCAATTTATTATATTATTGTATTTTATTTATTTATTGTTTTGTTATTATCTATACCTGTAAATTATGTACATATTTTTTGCATAACATGGTAATTTATTTTAGATACATAAATTGTTTTAATAAATCAAGGCGATGTTTTTTTATTTCGAGAATTTGAAAGAATCATGTCCTAACTCATTGGGTGTCGTTTTTTTCTTTGAATCGGAATAATTGAATATCCTTTTAAAAATTTAAATACGAGATTTTTTTGAAAAGCTCATTATTTTTGAATATTTGAATTGTTATGTCCTAACTTACTAGATATGATTTTTTCCTCGATTAATTCGAAATAATGAGATTTCTTCGGAAACAAAATTTATTTTCAAAATAGAATAAATATGACATTCATGCATTTAAGGATCGTGATTTAAACTTTTCTAGAATTTTTAATTTTCAACAAATAAGATTTTGAATAATCGATTAGGTATCAATTTTGGGAGTGTAAGAGTGCTAATCCTTTCTTATGTGTAACCGACTTTCGAACTCGTTTTATGGTTTCAAGGACCAAAATTGTTTTAATTATTTTTTATAAAAAAATCTCGAAAGGTGATTCAATTACACCTGTTTTAAAAAAATTATTGGTGACGACTCTATTTTTATTTTTCAAAATATAAATCGAGACTGATATTTGTTTTTCTCAAAAAATGGTTTCGACACCCCTTATATACATTTTAATAGTGTTTGTTTATGATACTTTGATTAATCTTTTATTGTATTATGAATACGATGTATTATTGTTATTATTACGATTATCATGTAAAAGTTTTAAAGTTTTTTTTTCTTTCATTGTTAAAATGCACAAATACCTTAACTATCACACAGTTTAAATTTAAAGATAGAAATATTTTATAATTAATTTAATTTGACAAAATAAATATTGGACTCTATGTGTGTATACGTGATTCACTCACCTAAAATGATAGTGCGTTCTCACCAGCAAGATTACCGCAAATCTTGCTTAACTGATTTAGAGATATGTAGGCATAACGCATTTCCCATTTAGGCGCTTGGCGGTGTGGTGAATTAATGCTTAGAAACAAATGATTAATAAAATAAACAATTCAAAAGTTGTTCAACGTGGTTGATATGTCCGAGTGGTTAAGGAGACGGACTTGAAGTCTGTTGGGCTTTGCCCGCGCAGGTTTGAACCCTGCTGTCGACGTTTCAATGTTTTATCTCTTCCATGATCTGATTTTCCTTTTAATTTAGGTGAACAGAATTAATTCAGTTGTAATTTAATTAATTCAAATTCCCATAATATTATTTGGATTGGCGAATAATAAACAGAATTAGATTTTAAATTAAACTTATACATTCAAATTGGAATTTTTTACATAATTATATAAATATCCAACCATTGATTCTCCAATTTGTTTAAGATTAATCCTAATGGAAAGCCTGTTAACTGAATTATAAGAGGGGCGAAGTTAGAGAAGGAAAGTTTAAGGGGTGACATGTACCCTTCCAAATCTAGTACTTAGTTAAGGCTTCAATAATGCCAAACAAACTACTAAGTAGTAGACAAACAAACATCAAATGAGCTAAAGATAATTGATGGAGAAAGAACAAATAAACTGAATCTTGAAAGATTAGGATGAATAGAGTTCAGTCTTGAGAGAAATTCGTCCCTTTGAAAAATTCTTGGTAAAAACAGGGTTTTCAAAACAAGATAAAAAGTTAATAACAGATCTGAATGAGATATCCAAATTAGAAAAATATCAAGGAAGAAAAACTAACAAGGAACTTGAAGATCTAGGGAATTTGGATATACCCTAGATGTTTCTTGATGATTAAGAACGCTTGTCGAATCATATTTGAAACTGTAACACCCTTTACTCAACTCGATCGCTGGATCCGAGCAACAAGACGCCATATTCATTGACGGAGCAACTACAATAAATAGTGCAGTAAAATATTTATTCAAACATACAAACATGTCATAAACACATTTACAATATGATACATAATCAAATTCGAATCTTAGTCGAGCTTACGAAAGCCCATTTGTTGACTCAAGCACGAAATAGAACTAAACTTTTTTTTTTTTCAAAATACAACAACTGGGTATCGAGATATCCTAAGTTGCATATCCTGTCACTAAAGATAGTAGCCAAACTTCAATTTCATCAAGTGAATATGGCTATATCCAACGTTTGGTATCGCGATATTGAATACAATAGCTAAATTTCTCCAATCTAAAGATCAAATTGCAAAGTTTTCAAAATGGTTTAAGGTTGGTATAGCGATATCCAAAATATGGTATCCTAATATGGGGGACAATCCATTATGTCAAGTTTTTTACCAATTACCCACTAGGTATCATATTCAAAGCTTCCATACATCGTATTCAATATACTCAACAAATCACCAATTTCATTTGAACTAAAACATACCAAAACCTATCAAAACAAATCAATTACTCATCTCTAAACAACCAATCCAATTTAGGTTCAATCTATCATAAGACATATAAATTCATTAAAATATACAAACCTTTATTTTTCATTAAAATATTTTTTAAGCTTATAATTGGCATAAAAATATTTATAATAATGTTTAAAATAATTAAAAAAATTAAAAACATATTAACTAATAAAATTTTAAAAATATATATGGAATTTGTATTTCTTTATTTATAAACATTTTTTCAAAATTTAAACAATATTTATACACTTTTAAAATTTTTATAATATACAGTATAATTATTTTTACTGTATTAAAATGTAATATATAAATAGCTTACAATATACAATATTTTATACAACATTTAGAATACATTATTTTATATTTTTTGTGAAAATATACAAATTTTTAAAATAAGTTTTAAATATAAATTTAATATTTTGTAATTAATACATACGATCCATGCATCGCATAGGATAAAAAACAAATATATATATACACTAAAGTAACATATTGATGCAAACATGGAAATAATTAATTCTAAGTAAGTTAAGTTCTTGCCAAGTATCACCAATAAAAAATTGACACATAAACAAAATAAATTATTTCGTATTAAATATAAATATAGTTATTACATGTAATTTAGTCAAAGAATCTGAAACCCTAAATCTTGGATTAGGAGTGAGTATTTGATCGAGTCGAATAAAAAAATTCAAGTTAGTCGAGTTGATGAATCTTATTTTAGCAACCGAGCTCAATTTAAATTTTTTCGAAGCAAATCGAATCGAGTCAAATCGAGACGAGTTAACGAATCCTATTATTTAAACCCAATGTTGCGTTTACATGGACTAATTGTTTAACTAGTAGGTGAAGGACAAGATTATTTAACTATGTAAACAATATAATGGTTTTACCTTTTAACGTAATGAGTAAACATTTATTAAAATGACGTAGTTTTGCCTTTTAACTTAATGGTTTTGACTTTTAACTTTAGAAAAGGTAAACATTTATATAAAAAAAAGTAGTTATGCATTTTCTTATTTGGATTTTCAGATAACTCGAATTGTGTAATTCATATTCGAGTTAAACCGAAAAACTTAATTTTTTATTCGAGTTGATCCGGATAACTTGATTAACTCAAATAACTTGAACTATTTAATTCAAAATTTGAATTATTTTTCGAGCTTTTCGAATTGAATCGGATTTTGCTCACCCCTACCTTGAACCTTAAACTAGGGATGTCAATTGGGCGGGATGGGTGACTGCCTCCGAACATATTTCGAGCTTCCGCAAGTATACGGGTCGAATTGTAATATAGTTACAACAAAGTAACAAGTACTCCGAGGATAATACCCAAGAGTGGCGAAGCAATATTAACTTTAATTTCCTAAATAGAAAATAATTAGTACTCTTCTTAGAGTTATAGTACGAAAGTAAAATAAAGATTTTGGGTTTTATAATAAAAAACATAAAAATAAGATAAGGATTCGATAAATTGATTTTATGGGAGATTAGCTCGCTTTATTATGATTTCTTCAACTGTCGTTTTGGGGTTTTCGTCAATCAACTAGTCGTTACCCTAGTAGGATCTTTCGATCTTCCACTAACATAACGAGTCAACAAGAACTACTTATCTTCCGACCTCATAGTTCAGATTGGTTTGGGAATGAAGGTTTTCACGAATGGGCAATACCAATTTTGGGTTAATTCCTACCTGAATGACTTCCTTAGGTTGTCAGGCCTAGGGTTTATTTCACGTTCTTCCTTTTCCAAACAATTGATTCATTGAAGATGACTAAACAATAATCAAATGGTCATATCTCCATTCCCTAATCCCCCACAAAAGGATTAGTTGCTCATGGTTTCTTGGAACATTATAAATTCAATAAAAAGATGAAACATAAAATAAGATTGAAAATATAAATTAAGAAACTCAGGGATTTGTATAGCAATCTATTGGATAAAATCCCCCACAATCGTTTATGCGAATGATCTCGTTTCCAAAAACGAAATGAAAAAAAACTAAAACCTAAACTACAAGAGGAAATTAAACTAAGGAACAGAGTATATAAAACTAAGTGCTAAAGGAGCCTATTTATAACATTTTGATGGTTCTTTTCCTTAACCCTAGGTCAGTTCCCATTCTTCAGGTTTAAGTTCTGTTGTGAAGACCAAAAGACCCATCACTTGGTGTAATCCCGAGTTCAGAAGTCGATGTCGCAACACACAGGGTCCGTGTCGCGACATAGTAGATAGCATACTCCTTGGTGTGATTTACAGGCCTTGTCGCGACATAGAAGACAACTTTAGGATTCTTTGATTATGGTCCCTATATTGCAACATTACTTGTCCTATGTCATGACATAGTGATCAGTTTCGATGTAGTTCATCTTCCAAAGGTCTCTTGCACACTCCCAAAGCCCGTTAGCCAACCTTTAGGCATCACTCAGCCCAAAAGTTAAAAAAAGACACCTTTTTACACATTTATTCACTTTTTGAAGACTTAAGTAGACTTAAATAAATCCTAAGTAAATCTAATGAAAATGCCTAATTTCAAGCTCCTAAAGTGCGAAAACTAGTTTGATTTGCTAGGTCAAATTATGACAGATCAAACTCCCCCATACTTAAGTCATTGCTTGTCCTCAAGCAAGCAAAAGCAAAAATAATAAAAAGAACATAAAAACTTGAGCACATATCATACAAGGACTATGTTTGAAACATCTACCTTAGGCATTTTATATCTTTAAATAATTTTAGCATGATAAGCAAATAATCTTACCACTTTTGGTTAAAACATCCAAGTTCAATAAATTACAAAGGATACAAGTCTAAAGATCTTAGTTGTATAATTCTATCAATGGCTAACATAAGTACTTTAACTATCCTAGTATAATATAAATGACTGTAATGGGATTGTTTAATTCCATATTCATTTATGCATAAATATATTTAGGTCACATAGGTCTTTTTGGCTTGTAACGTTCTAAGGCTTAGGACAAGTATGAAATTCAAAGAAATGATAAGCAACAAGAGGTTACAAACACAAAAATATTTTGGCACATTGCATTGTTTCATATTCTTCTCTTTTAGTATCCCTTTTCTCGCTCACTGTCTTATTTCTCCTTCTCTCACCTTCTTTATTTCTTCACTTAGAAAATCTCAATATGGTATAATCTCTCTAGCTAGCCTACAAATATTCATGCATTCTTGAACGAGTTTTTTTTCTTTTAACTTTGTGACTTTGTCACTTTTCATGTTTTTTTTTCTCACTTAAGATTATTTTTTCCATTTTTCACATTTATTTCTACTCGTATTTTTCTTCTTTTGAATTTTTTCTTGTTTCACAATTTTGGCTATACTAAAGTTCATATACCATATTGATTTTCCTATTTCGCTCTTATTTTACAAACTCCACCTTGATGTGTCTACCCCTCAATACATATGACCATACATCTATAATCGTGCAATTTAGGATCAAAGAAGAGGATAAATACAAATTGGCTTTTCTTTTAAGCTTTATGGTTTGTAATGAGGTTCATCAAAAAGGGTCAACAGGCTCAAATCTTAGTACTAAAAGGCAAAAAATCAGAATAGGTTTGCTTTTCGGCTCTAACTGTTTCTAAACAATGTCTTAAGTCATCCTTAAATATCTCAATATGAATAAACTTCAATTTAATCACACAATCCCAGAAGTGTCATTTATCATATATACTAGCATGCTTGTTTCTTCATATTATTTATGTCATTTGGTACAAATAATATCTTTCAACCTATATTTAGTGTAACCTATAGAACTTAGTAGTCTCATGCTAAAAAATATAAAAATTACTCATCATCATTCCAAATTTATTCTACAAGCTCAAGCACACGACAAAACAAAATAAAAATAGAAATAAACAACAAAAAATTCTATGTTACCCCCCACACTGTAGAAAATACATTGTCCTCGATGTGTAGCCCCTAAAAAGTAAGAAACGAAGTTACCCGATTGGTCGTGAATGGCTCTTTAACTAATGGTAGGTTCCTCCTCCTTTTGGCGTGAATATCTCAAAATGTTGTGCCTTCTTTGTATGGGGTTCCTATAGAGTGAATTAAATATTTTTTGAAGAAACTTATATAAAAATAATAATATTCATAAATAATAAATAAATAATAAAAACATAATCCTACTCCTAATTTTGTGAAAACTAAAACTAATTTGCCTAATCCTAAAAAAAATTAAAACACAAATCCCTACAGCCTACTCATCATCTTCGTTTAAACCTCTTCTCCTTCGTTCTTCACTTTGTCTTTGCTGCAAAAGAGTAAGCTGGGAAAACATGTTGTCACCTAATAACTTGCTAGGAGGGTTCATTGTTCGATCTAGTCATTTTGTGGGCACGCTTGCTTTCTTACACATAGTCATCACCAAATGAGGGGAAAAAAAACTTCGTTCCCCAAATTCTTTCCACACTCGACCATATTCGATAAATCCACTTACCTATGCATATTCCCTTTCTTGTAAGGATACCATAAGTGATAATAGCATGGATTGGGCGTATATCAGACATGTCCACCATGGGATAAATTCTTGAGCACACAAACTTCATCCACAAATTTGCTTTAGGCATCATTAACTCTTGATTAAAGGTCTCTGTGATTGTCGTACCATCCTAATATCTCCATAAATCTTTTCCAACAGTCAGAAATTACAAAATTTCCTCTGTGTCTATATTCTTGAATTCTTTCAAATCAGTCATGTATAAATAATCCTGATAGTAATATGGTGCGTTGTAAAACTTACAGATTTGGACTTCATTCATTGGCACCTCTACCCCTCGAACTTTTACTAAGCATTGTACCTGACAGAACAGTCGTCTTGCTTCCCTTTTGTTCAAGGCCAAATAAAATTCTTTAACCATTGGAATATTTACCAGATCTTTACATGGTAGACAGAATTGAGTGCACTCATGATCAACTACATTTTCCCAAACTCCTCTACAATCTCTCATCAAGGGATCAAACCCTTGTTCTTGAATAAATGTATATGTTGAAGTTGTGAAGGTACCTATCCATATCACTTTTTAGGAACTCAAAAAAGAGATTAGAACCACTTGCACTTGAACCAACCATATGATCGATGTTCTTTTCTTAAATTTTGTTTTTATGCTTTCTCTTTTCTCTGAATTATGGTTAAGAATGGAGAAGAAAGGTGGGGGTATTTATACTAAACATACATAATATTACTAAAAAGAAGTCTAACCTAAATGTAATTGTTAATAAACACAAATAAAGGAATTTAAATGAAATTAAACTATTTAAATGTCAAGAGTTAGTGTTTACTCGAATATTTGATTTTACACAGGTGTGTCGCGACACCTAGGTTTCGTGTCGCGATGTCGAAGCTAAGTTTGTTGTTCTATTTGAGGAAGTTTATCGTGATAGAGAGGGTCAATGTCACGATGTCGGGACCAGTTTCCTTGTCCTGTTTGCAAGAGTTTGTCGCGATAGTGAAGAGTAGGGTCTGACATCGAAACTAGTTTTAATTAGAACTAGATTCCGAATCACTAGTCATCCATTGAGTGTTTCCCTTGTTGCTTTTATTTTTCGATGCTGATAAATTTTTCGTACTCCATAGAATATTACACTGTAGTGGCTGCTCTTTGACAAGTACATCAGTTGTCCCCTCGAAGTAGTTTTTTACCCTTTTCCCATTTACTAAGAAAAGTTGGAAACTTTTTCCTATCAACTCAATCACACCATATGATGTTACTTGGTTGATTATGTATGGTTCTGTCCATCTCGATTTAAGTTTTCCTAGAAAAAATTTCAATCTTGAGTTAAACAATAATACCTTTTGACCTGGCATGAAAGTTCGTTTTCAAATCTGGGCATCATGTCGCAACCTACTTGTTTCCTTGTATAACTTTGTATTCTCATATGCCATGAAACGAAATTCATCTAATTCCTATAATTGGAACAACCTTTCTTTTTTTCCCTACTCTGGATAAAAATTAAACTCTTTAAAAGCCCAGTATGCCTTCTTCTCTAGCTCAATGGGTAAATGACAATTCTTTCCATAAACGAGTTTGTATGGGGACATTCCTAATGGTATTCTATATGTCATCCAGTAAGCCCATAAAGTATTGTCTTGTCTAGTTTTATTGCTCAAACCTTTCGATTAGGATTCACAGTCTTCTCTAAGACGTGCTTAATTTCCTGATTGGAAACCACAACTTGTCTGTTAGCTTGTGGGTGATATGTTGTCACCATCTTGTGTCTTATGTTGTATTTTGCAAGTGCTACTTCAAATTGTTTACTGTAGAAATGAGACCCTTCATCACTTACTAATGCACATGGTATCCAAATCTCGCAAAGATATTCTTTCATAAAAACCTAACCATTAACTTTGTATTGTTGGTAAGTAATGCCATAGCTTCTACCCATTTAGAGACATAATCCACAAACAAAAGAATGTACTAATTTCCAAACAAACTAGGAAAAGGTCTCATAAAATCAATTCCCCAAACATCAAATATTTCTACCTCAATAATTCTTGTTTGTGGCATTTCATCGCTTTTTGAGATATTCCCTGTTCCTTGACGTCGATCAAAATTTTGTATAAACTCGTATGCATCTCTATTCATGGTTGGCCAATAAAACACTGATTGTAATACCTTCTGTGCTATTTGTTTCCCTCCAAAATGCCCACCGAAAGGAGAAGCATGACATCCCTCAAGAATATCATTTACTTCTTTTTTTACCACACATCGTCGAACTAACTAATAAGCACATTGTCGAAATACATAAGGGTCTTCCCAAAATATAGTTTTTTGCCTCATGAATGATTCGTTTTTTCTGTTTCCATGACACTTTTGGCGGGAATACTCCTTTGGCTAGATAATTCACTTAATCTGTATACCATGGCATTCCCGTTTTCAACTAGTAGGTATCTACTCAAAATAACTACTCATCTACAAAAGTCTCCCTAATTTCCTCGAAAGATTTAGATGCGTTATTAATTTCAAGTCGAGATAAATGATCAGCAACCTGATTTTTAGTCCCTTTTCGATCCATAATCCACAGATCAAATTTTGAAGCAGTAGCACCCACCGCATTACTCGAGTTTTTGTCTTTTTCTTCTTCATAACATATCTCAATGCAGAATGATCTATATAGACATAAACAAAATTAGCCATTAAATATGGATGGAATTTTTCACAAGCAAATACTACCGCTAGCATTTCCTTTTTAATGGTGGTATAATTGCATTGCGCAAGATTGAGAGTTTTACTTGCGTAATAAGGTTCTCCAAATAGACGATCCTTCTTTTAACCTAAAACAGTACCTACAACGTAGTCACTTGCATCACATATAATAATAAAGTGTTCTTACCAATTTGGTGTGATAATTATAGGAGCCAATATTAATTTTTCCTTAATTTTTTCAAAGGCTTCCACATAGTATTTATCAAACACAAAATGAACATCTCTTTATAACAACAAATTTAAGGGTTTTGAGATATGCGTTAAATATTTAATAAACCTTTTGTAAAACTCTGCATGTCCCAAGAAATTCCAAATACCTTTAATATTTGTGGGATGCGGTAGGTTTTTAATTACCTCAATTTTGGCTTTATCCACCTCTAACCCTTTTCGAGAAATCTGTTGTCCCAAAATTAAACCTTCTCTTATCATGAAATGACATTTTTCCCAGTTGAGTACTAAGTTAGTTTCTTCGCACCTTTTAAGCAAATTCTCCAAATTCTGTAAGCATTCCAAAAATGAGTCTCCATACACAGAAAAATCATTCATAAATACATCTAGTCCATCTTTCAACATATCTGCAAAAATAGCTACCATACATCTCATAAATGTAGTTAGAGCGTTACAAAGCCCAAAGGTATTCTTTTAAATGCATAAGTACCAAAAGGACATGTTAATGTTATTTGTTCTTGGTCATCAGGATGTATTGGAATTTGATGATACCTTGAATATGCATCTAGAAAACAATAATATTCTTTTGCTGCTAATCAATCAAGCATTTGATCATTGAAAGGTAACGAGAAATGATTTTTTTTGTTGCATCATTCAGTTTCCTATAGTCTATGCATACTCTCCAACCAATAAATGTTCGTGTAGGAATTAATTCATTTTCATCATTATCCACTATAGTTAAGCCCTCCTACTTTGGTACACACTGTGTAGGACTAACCCATTCACTGTTTGATATTGCTTAAATAATACCTGCATCCAACTATTTTAACAACTCTTTTTTCACTACCTCTTTCATGGCTGGATTAAGTGTTCTTTTTGCATCCACCATAAGTTTTTTTCCTTCCTCTAAACAGATTTTGTGTTGAAAAAATGTAAGATTGATGCCTTTTATATCTACAATAGTCCACCCAATGACTTCCTTATGTCATTTCATCGGAGCCAACAAAGCTTCTTCTTGAACACCACTAGTCCCGGTGCGATTATTATGGGTAAAGTATTCTTTTCTCCTAAATACTTATATTTCAAATGATTCAATAGTGGTTTTAACTCCAGCTCTAGTGGTTTTACTATAGATGGTATCATTTTCGGAGTACTCGGTATAGACTATTCTAACACCCCTTTACTCTGTTGCCACCAATCTAACTAAGTTGTCACACATTCAACGCTTGGTTCATCCTCAGCCTATTCTTCCCCTTCGAAATCTTCTTCCTCAGGCTTTTGTGATTGCAGTTCGGTTTCTTGTGATTACCTTCAGATTAACACTTTACACCTCATAGCATTTCATTCACACTAGATATTTTGAAAATTTCTATTACATCTTTCCAAGTCTTTGTCCAAATGCTACCTGTAGCCATGATATCCACTTTTCTCATATTTTCAACATTTAACCCATCGTAAAAATGTTGAATTTGGATGGTGATATGAATACCTCCCTATAGTATGGATTGGAGTATTATCTTGAATGGTTCCCAAGCTTGCCCTAAAGTTTCAGTAATAGTTTACCTGAAATGAAATAATTGCACATAACTTTGCATAATTTTAGGCATAAGGATCATACATTGTAGAAATGTTTGTAAAAATTCTCTTCATGTAGTAATTGTGTTTGGTGGTAATGATACAAACAATAACTTTGCTTTTCCATCTAAGGCAAAAGGGATCAAGAGTAATTTAATGGCATCTATAGAGACTCCCGTATAAGCGACTGTGTAGTCTTGAATCTCCTTAGGAATTCAGCAAGATCTTCTGTCTGAGGATTAGAAAATTAATATTATCATTAATCCAAGTTATTAGATATGAGTTTAATTCAAAATGGGAATTATAAATTGGTGGTCGAATAATACTGGATTGTAACCATTCTAAATCAAAGAACATCCCTAATGCATTCCTTATCATGTTAAATTACTATATATATATATATATATTTATGTTCTTTTATCAATGCAATAAATTAAAATTACGAAAGACTTTGTCTCCCTAACAATAGCGCCAACAACTTGACTGCCTTTAAACGTACTCACATTCGGCATGTATTTTGGGCTACCACAAGTATACGAGTCGAGTTGTAATATAGATACAACGAAGTAATGAGTACTTCGAGGATTGTACCCAAGGGAGGCGAAGCAATAATAACTTTAATTTCCTACATAGAAAATAATTAATTAGTACTCTTCTTAGTGTTATAGTACAAAATTAAAATAAAGGTTTTGGGTTTTATAATAAAAAAATAAACATAAAATAAAATAAGTAAAGGAAATAAGATAAGGATTCGATAAATTGATTTTATGGGGGATTAGCTCGCTTTTGTATGATTTCTTCAACTTTCGCTTTATGGTTTTCGTCAATCAACTAGTCGCTACACTAGCAGGATCTTCCAATCTTCCACTAACACAATGACTTAACAATAACTACTTATCTTCAAACCTCATAGCTCAAATTGGTTTGGGATGAAGGTTTTCACGAATGGGCAATACCAATTTTGGGTTGATTCTCACCTAAATGACTTCCTTGGGTTGTCAGGCCTATGGTTTGTTTCACGTTCTTTTTTTTCCAAATAGTTGATCCATTGAAGATCCCTAAACAATAATCAAATGATCATACCTCCACTCCCTAATCCCCCAAAAAGGGATTAGTTCCTTATGGTTTCTTAGAACATTATAAATTTAATAAAAAGATGAAACATAAAATAAGATTGAAAATATAAATTAAGAAACTTAGGGATTTGTATAGCAATTTGTTAGAACGAATCCACAATCGTTTATGCAAACGTACAAATCTCATTTCTGAAAATGAAATGAAAATAACAAAAACCTAAATTACAAGAGGAAATTAAACTAAGGAAAAGACTATGTAAAACTAAATGCTAAAGGGGCCTATTTATAGCATTTGGAAGACTGTTTTTCTTAGCCCTAGGTCAGTTGTCATTCTTTGGGTTTAAGTTGTGTTGTGAAGACCAGAACACCTCTCACTCGATGTAATCCTACGTTCAGGAGTCGATGTTACAACACACAGGGTCCTTGTCGCAACATAACAGGCAGTCTACTCCTTAGTGTGGTTTTTAGGTGTTGTTGCGACATGCGATGCTTATTTCGCGACATAGTAGACAATAGTGCGATTTCTAGGTGTTGTCACGACATGCAACGCTTGTGTTGCGACATTTCTTGTCTTATGTCGTGACATAGTGATCAGTTTCAATGTAGTTCATCTTCCAAAGGTCTCCTATGTTGTGACATAAAAATTTGGATAATTGTTATAACATTCTTTCAACAAATATTCACTAAGACAATTGTACCACAAACGGCTAGATTGTTTTAATCCATATAAACTTTTCTTTAATCCAATCGAGCAATATTCTTGACAAACTCTATATCTTTCTGAGATTTTAATTCCTTTAGGGATTTTCATATAAATTTCACTATCAAGTATACCATACAAATAGGCTGTAATAACATTCATTAGATAAATGTTAAGTTTTTTATGTACTGCCAGATTATTAAGGTATATAGACGTGATTGCATCCACCACAAGAGAATATGTCTCTTCGTAATCAATGTTGGGCCTTTATAAAAATTATTGTGCTACAAGTCATGCTTTATATCTTACGTCTTCATTTTTCTCATTTCGTTTTCATACAAATACTCATTTATATCCTACCAGTTTTACATCTTTAGGTGTTTGGACTACAGGTTTAAAAACCTCATGTTTAGAAAGTGAATTCAATTTTACTTGAATTGTGTCTTTCCATTTTGTCCAATCTTTTCTATTTCTACATTCCTCAATAGATTTAGGCTCAGGATCCTCATTTTCTTTTTCTATTTCAATAGCAACATTATAAGCAAAATTGTTGTCAACAATTATATTTTTTTGGTTCCATCTTTTTCTCGTATTGACATGATTTATCGAGATATCTTTATTTTCATAATTTTCATTTTCACTTTCAGGTACCTGAATCTCTTCTTAAGTTTTATAATTAGTTATGTCATGGGTCTCTTCAAGAACCATTGCCTCCACTATATGACCATCTTGAATGTTGCCTCTTTTTCTTTTACGAGAATTTTTATCTTTGGAACCGATTGGTCTTCCATCCTTCAAGCATGAATTAATTTCTTTTGTACTAACAGTTTGCCCTATTGGGACATCAATTCGTATTAGAGGATTTTCAGGTGGTATGTGAGATTTTGTAATTCTCTTTAGTTCAGTAAATGAATTTGGCAGTTGATTTGTAAAATGAATTATCTGCTGAACTTCTGGTTCTCATTGCTTTGTATGAGGATCTTAGACATTGATAATTTATTTCAAGTACTTTATTAAACCAATTTTTTATTCTCTCCCCCTAATGTTGAGAAAATTACAATTCATGTCATAACTAAATCTCGAATTAATAGCTCAAAAATATTTAATAATATAAGTAGACTCATATCAATATACATTCTCAATCTCTTATAATGATCCATCTTTGTGCGTTATGGTCGAGAAGTTGGGACATATATCTCACATCCAAAAATTCTATGATGGGAAATATTTGACACTTGACAAAAAATCTACTGTAATGATGAGCATTTATAATTTATTGGCTTGATGTGTTTAACATGTAAATCAATACAATCTCATGTTGGAATAGGAAGCATTATTCTCATAAGTAATGATTTAGCTATTAGCTTGAGGAATTTGATAAATGATTCAGCTAAACCGTTTTATGTGTGAACATGAGCTACAGGATGTTCAACTTTTATCTCAATTGACATATAACAATTATTAAAAGCTTGGGATGTAAACTAACCAACATTAGCAAGATGAATTGTCTTAATTGTGTAATCTAAAATTAATCATTTAAACAAGCAATCTCGCAAACAACAAGTTGCATGTTGATAACATATTGATCTGCTGGTTTTGTACCTTCGTGAGTGTGCAGGAGACCTTTAGAAGCCAATCAAGTATGAAGTTGATCACTATGTCACAACTTAGACTACTCTACGTCGCAACAAAGGGACCGGACTTGAAGAATCTTGGAACTAACTTCTTTGTCGCGACATACATCACCTATGTCACGACAACGCCTATACGATTGCACTAAGAGAGTAGACTGACTTCTTTGTCATGACACAAGACTTGATGTGTCGCGACATCGACCTTTATACTGAAATTTTACACCGAGTGAAGGGCATTTTGGTCTTTACAATGCCACTTAAACACGAGGAGCGACAGCTGACCTAGGGTTAAGGAAAACGACCATCCAAGGCTATAAATAGGGCCTCTAGCATTAGGGTTTTATACACCTTGTAACTTAGTTTCATTTTTACTTTGTTATTTTCTTCCCACTTTAGAAACGAGATTTGTAACTTCGCATAAACGATCGTGGAATTATTTCCCGACAGATTGCTATACAATTTAAGTTTCTTTTTATTTCATCTATTCAATCATATGTTTAATTATATTATTGTTTTTATGATGTTTAAAGAAACCATGAGGAACTAATCCCATTGTGGGATATTAGGGAGTGGAAGTATGATTATTTAGTTATTGTATACAAGGATATTCAATCAGATCAACTATTCGGGAAAGGAAGACGTGAAACAAACACTAGGCCTAACAACCCTAAAAAGTTATTAAGGTAGGAATGAACCCAAAATTAGTATTGTCTATCCGTGAAGACCTTTTCCCCAAACCAATTTAGACTGTGACATCTAACTATAATTAGTCTCTATTGACTCGTTATGTTGGTGAAAGATCAGAAGATCCTGCTACAGTAACGACTAGTTGATTGAAGCAAAGTCCTAAAAACCTATAGTTGAAGAATCCATACTGAAGCGACCTAATCTCCCCAAATCTGATCATCAAATCTACATATCTCGTTCTCTTATTTTATTTACTTTCTCTTTATGTTTTACAATCACAAATCATTATTTCACTTTTGTACTATAATCCCTAAAAATAGTACTAATTACTTATTTTCTTTGAAGTGATATAAATCACTACTCCTTTAAGCCTCCTTTGGGTATGATCCTCAGAATACTAAGTATTTCATTGTACAAACTTTATTAAAACTTGACCCGTATACTTCCGAAAGCCCGAAAACACACACCGAACGAGAGTACCTTCGAAGGCAGTCAAGTTGTTGGCGTCGTTGCTAGGGAGGCAACGCTTTAGTGATATTTATTTCTTCATTTTTATTTGAATAATTAGGAGATCTTTAGGTTATAGTTTTGATTCCTTTTATTTTATTTAGTTTATTTTTTTATTATTTCTTTTTCTTTGTTTAATTTCGGTTTATGACTTAGAGCCAAGGAAACTTGGTAGATCCAATCTTTGACCTTGAGGCATTGATTACAGAAAACTGTAGAAATTGACAGTCAATACAAAACCCAACACCACCTAAGGAATGAGAAGAGACGTTAGATCCAATCGTTAATCCTGCTAATAACAACATCGAGGACATTACGATACCTCCACAACTCCCTGCAAACGAACCGATGGCAGAAGCACAAAGGACTCTAAGGGAGTATTCTATGCCTAACATAGATCTGACACAAGGGAGTATTGTTAGACCAACTATAGCCGCAAATACTTTTGAGATTAAACCAGCCATGATTCAAATTATTCAAAATAATTTACAATTTAGAGGGTTCATGGCTGAAGATCCCAGTTTGCACTTTAAAAAGTTTTTACAATTATGTGGTACTTTCCATTACAATGATATTACTGATGATTCCATTCATCTCAGATTATTTCCATTCTCCTTAACTAACAATGCATTTTCTTGGTTAGATGCGCAAGAACCAGGATCCATTACTACTTGGGACTAGCTCACAGGAAATTTCTACAAAAATTCTTCCCCATTAGTAAGACAATCCAACTTCGAAGAGAGCTTTCGACATTTCGGTAATTTGTGGGCAAAGGGTTCCATGAAACATGGGAATGGTTTGAAATGTTGTTACAAAAATGCGCACATCATGGTATGCTAGAGTGGATGCAATTGCAGACATTTTATAACGGGTTGGATGCGTCTGCCAGATATAGGTTAGATGGTGTGACAAGAGGAGCCCTAATGAACAGAACCTATAACGATGCTTATGGGTTATGGCAATGAACTCTTGCCAGTGGCCTACTAAGAGGTTCACTTATAGGCAGAAATTTGCTTCGATTAAAATGATCCAGGAAGATGATAAATACCAACAGTTATTGGAGAGATAAACCGAATCAAATCTTCCACAGGGGCACCATCATCATAAGGATAGAAAAACTACACCATTGGTGTGCTATCTTATATAATTATTCTAATATTTGAACGTAGTGTATGATTTACCAGCTTTTCCTTGAAGAAATTGCATGAGATATTCAGAAGGCCAAACCAGATTGGTGCTCATGAAAGTGGTAATATTAGTGAAGATCCAAAAGGCATCCGGAGTGTGGAACGTGATTCATGTAAGGGCCTAATTCTGTCCGGCCCAAAGCAACAAAATAAACCCAAATAAAATTAAAAAATCCTTTAATTAAAGCCAAAGTCTATTTACAATAAAAGAAGCCCAAGTTACAAACTCAAATCTCACCTAAATGCCACATTACCCAAACTACTTAAAACCTATCCTAAACCCAACACCTGAAGCCTTATGAAGACCAAAACCCTAAACACAAACAACAAACCCTAATATACTAAGAAGCCTTCTGCACAATAGCCCTCGTGCCATGTCAGCCATGCGTCCTCGAGGTCACCAACGCCTCTGCCACCAGCCACCACTGTTAGCTCACCAAAGGCACCTTGCAACCGTCGATTATACCTGCAAAAGGCATATCAAAAAAGAAAGAAAAGCATATTTGTATTTTGGCTATAAAAGCCATAATGATCAATTGTATAATTTTTTACGAACACAAAAAAATAGCAACTGAATAGAAAAATAGAGATTTTGAAGGTAGCTCGTTTTTCCTTATTATTTTTATTTATTTATTTTCCATTTTCAAATAAAAAAATATAAAAAACAATAATAAAAAGGGAAAGGTCAGGGACTTACCTAAATACAGCCACTGACGATGGCTGAGGCTCCTACCCCCGATGAAGGGTAGTGTTGCTGATGTGAGAGGTCTCCAAATAGCCTTAGTATTAGCGTGAAGACCTCGATGCAAAGAAGGAAAATAAAAAAAAAAGGTTTTTTCTCCTAAAAAACACAAAAAAAGTAGAGGCTCGTGGCTCTTTTAGAGGTTTTGGAGCCGAATCTAGAGGATTTCGACCCTAGATCCGGATTTAGGGACTCAAGAAGGTTAAAGGAGGGGTTTTTATAAAACTCCAACCACCAGAGGCTGTGGTCTTCACCGCCGATGACTGGTGGCCACGACAATACTTCCATTAAACTCCATGATTGGAGTGATGAGGGCTCTAGAGAAAAAAGGAGTGAGGGAGCTGTTTTTTTTTTAAGAGATGGAGAAATGAGCATTACCTTTTATAGTTGTTTAATAGAATGTCGTTTTGGGAAGTAAACTTAATGCTAAAATAACATCGTTTGATGCTTTTACTCGAAATCGATGCGGACCCATGTTTTGAACGGAGTGTCGATTTGCCATATCGGTCCCTCTACTTTCCATGAGTTTTCGATTAGGTGCCTTGAATTAAAATCAACTCCCAAAATGCAACCGTTTTAGGCCTGATTCCAATGGCCCTAAAACGTTACCGTTTTATCAAAACTCGAAGACCTAACCCGTCCATAGGAAGGTCTGCGTGTTTTGAAGGAAAGGGAAAATTAATTCCCTAGTCCTTCCTCCTTTAAGCCTTATTCAACTGGGCCCTAATTTTGCATTTTCTTTACTTTTGAATTCAGCCCCTCAATTTTATTTCTTTTACATTTGGGTCCTCTAACCATTGATCTTTGAGAATGACACGTGTACGAGTTTGGGATAATTGCCCACTTAGTCCCCATGCTTTCCAAAAATTCTTATTTAACCCTTATTTTTATTTTTTTTTGCTTTAAATTTTATTTCAGTTTTAATTTAATCCTCCCATTATTTTTCCTTTTTAAAAATTTACCCCTTTATTTTGTTTTATTTTTAATTTAATCCTTTATTTAATTTGGCCCCATTAAATTTTTGTTTTTTAACAATTCAAGCCTTATTGTTTTTATTTTTATTTAATTTAGTCACTTTTTTATTTTGTATTATGTTATTTATTTTGGTATTTAATTTTCATTTATTTATTGTCTTTATGTCATTTTTATTTGTTTGTTTGTTATTTGTTTTATGTTAATCTAAATTTTTGCCCTTTATTTAATCACTTGCTTTTATTTAGTCCCTAATTTAATTATGTTTGATTTGTTTTCCCATGATTGTGTTTGGTATATTTATTATTATTTCATCATTAATTAATGTTGATTACCATTTGTCATTACAACTATATTGTTATTTTATTTGCTATTAGTTTTATTCTTTTTTGCCGTTAATTGTGTTAAATCATATTCATTTAATTTATCCTATTCATGTATGTTTTATTTTGACATTATAAAATTGTAAATTATGTACATATTCATTCATTCTTTGTAAAATATTTTAATAAAATGAATTGCATGCCACTTTAATTTTTTTTAATACATAAACCATCTGAAAAATCGAGGCAATGTTCTTTACTTCGGGAATTCGAGAGAACTGTGTCCTAACTTATTGAGTGTGGTTTTCTCTTCGAACTGAAGTAATCGAACACCTTATTTTAAAATTAAAATATATGAGATTTGGGATAATAATTAGAAATGCTTGTTATTTTTGAAGATTCAATGTGTTCTTCCCTAACTTACTAGACATGAGTTTTCTTCTCAATTGACTCAAAATAAATGAGCTTTCTTCTCAAAATTCGATTTTTAAACGACATCAAAACATATCATTTATGTATTTAACGATCATATTTTAAATTTTTCTCGAGTTTTCGATTTTCAACAATTTTAAGACATTAAATAATCGACTAGGTGGAAATTTTGGGTGTGTGAGGGTGCTAATCCTTCCTTATATGTAACCGACTCCCGAACTTGTTTTCTTGATTTCGAAGACCAAAACATTTGTTTAAATAAATTTAAATATTTTATAAGGTTATCTAATCACACCAAATTAAAAATGATTGGTGGTGACTCCATTTTTTTTTAAATAAAAATTGAGACTTTTTTTTTAAAAAAAAGGAGGTTTTGACAGCTTGGCGACTCCATCGAGGACCAATAAGAAAGTCTAGCCACAAGTCTATTATTTTCTGGCCTTTTTGTCAAAAATTAAAGATTCAGTTTAATTTAATTTGCGATCCTTTCATTTTATTTTTATGTGCTGCTTTGATAATATTGTGTTGATATTGCTAAGGTATAAGATTATTCACATACATTGCATTTGTTACTACACCTTTTAAGTGGAAGTGAGAAGCTACTCCTTCGTGAGGTTTTCACTTTTGTGTAGGATAGTGGATCGCTTTCGTGATACATCCATACCTATGTTTTCATGAAGTTTTCACTTCCGTGCAAACATATGGGAAATGTATTACCTTGAATTGAACTCGTCCATATGAGCCTATAATGGGTAAGGACAGAGGAATATGTCGGTTCGAGTACCCTTACTTTAGAATCCCAAACCAAATATAATGAACCCTAGGTGCCTATCCTAGGTAGACCTATGCGAACTTTTCGCAATTACCCAAGATAGATGCATAGGTTCTTTGTTTTATGTTTTTAATTTGTTGTTAAGTTTTATAATGATTATACTAGCTTACTTTATTTTTGTCTTGTTTGCATTACATCCTCATATTAGGAAAGGTATTGATTTGATCTCGATTACTAGTAGAGAATTGATCATGGAAAAGGGGTATCTTGATAAGGTAGAGGACAATGTGGCTATGTGTATGTGGTCAGAGGATAAGCAACGTCAAAAGGATGATAGCCTAGTGGAAGGGCATGTATCAGATTTTTGGAATGACACCCTGTAACCCCCTATACCCAACCCATGGAATACGATCGGATCTAGAAGATTATTTAAGTAATTTTACCCACACCCTAACTCGACAATACAAAATCATTCACATTCATTCTCAAAAACACACGTAAATCTTTATATATGAAAATTTCAAATCTATAATTAATAATAAAATAAGTTAATTAAACACTCCAAAAATAAAATATCAAAAGTCCCAAAATAAATTATATTTACAACCCAAAACACATAGTTACTAACATAGTATTTTAAAAATTGAAAATCAAAATAATAATAACAAAATAAAATAAAATATTATAAATTTTACAACTAAGCCTCCGAGTACCAAGTCCCCTAATTTCCAAATACCTGTAAGGAAACTGTGGAGGTATGAGTTATAAAGCCCAGTGTGTCTCTAAAGTAAATACAACCTAATGTTATTATAGATCAACATAAATATTTATATCACAAAAGAGTAACCACAAATCATATTTCACACACAAGCACAATGCAATGCACCCATACTCCATCACACTAACACAATGAAAAGGTTCCCCAGAACCCTTTCTCAGCCAACGTCACCAATCGCAGTGTGATTTTAGTAACAACCTTAAAAGGAATGGTAACCACTTCTTCCACCTCACAATCCCCCCATGAACACACAATGGTATGATCACATGATTATCATGTATTTATATATTTCCTCAATCTCAATCTCGGTTAATATCTCATATATCACAATCACTATAGCATAATCACAATAATTATCCATCACCTGCTCAATGTACATATTTATGAATGCATGGCATTAACATCTTACAATTGCACAGCTCAATTAATCATACCATTAATTATTTTTATCACCACATAATCATCTCAATATCAACATACCTCAAACATCATGAAATCACAAAATCTCAACAACATCATAGACATTAAGGTATAATACAGTTAGAAATACACCTCAAGCAAATAAAACTCTAGCGACGAGGAGGTCGTCCACCATGCACTATACGAGTTCCCGATCTAATGGAATTAGATCCTACAAATACAACTAAATATTATTACAAACCTAGCCACCACTTAAACACAAAATTTAACTAAAGTAACTTACGAGTAACTCTCGGAATCGATATAGGAAAGGGTTGAATAGGTGGAGGACGTAAATCGTCTGCCTCGGAATCATGATCACCTAAATACGAATATTTTATATCAGTAAACCCCAAATTAAAACTCTTAAATAGCTTAAAGTATACAATTTAAGATAAAACTATCAAAACGAGACTTTCAGGTTAGAATTTGGCAAAACGGACAGCAAAATCGGACTCAAGACGTCGAAAAATGGCAGGGTAAGGTTTTTCAAAAAAACAAAACGGTCAACGATCAACGGTCGGTCAATGGTTTGGCTTGGTTTGGGTTAGACTTGGTTCAAATGGGTTTGGTTTGGTTTTTAAAGGGTTTGGGTTATTGGGTCAGAGTTTGGGCTCACGAATTTTAAAAGGATTTGGGTTATTTGGTTTTTAATTTAATTTAATGTCTAGGCTTGTGGTTTTTGGGCTAAATGGATTTAGATATGGTTTGGCAAAAATTGGGCCACCAGATTTGGGTTGTATTGTGACCCAACAACACCCACAAAGAAGCAAGGAAATTTTAGGGTTTGCAATAACCCCTTTTTCCCCAATTTCAGTGCCGTTAACTCCCCAACGCCGCAAGTGGCGTCCGTCCACCATGAACAACACACCAAGACAACTCCAAAACAGTCCACAACCATAAATTCCAAACCTACCAAGGTTCTAATCGATGAAAACACGACGGAGCAAGGAGGAACAAAGGTCGAAAGTCTCGTGTTGACTCCCACAAATGGCGAGGGTAGATTTGAAGGCTTAAAAGTGTGGTTTCAAACGTGAGATGAAAAGGAGTGATTTGATAGTAGCGGTGCAAGTCACGGAAGACAGCAAGAATATGGTCGGAGATACGTCGGAAAAGAGAAAGAAATGGAAAAGAAAAGAGAAAGGAATGAGAGAGAAATGAGAAAGAAAAGTGAGAGGCTTTAGGAGACAAAGCAAAATGGCAGGAACAACAAATGAAGAAGGAAGAGTTCAAAAAGGTGGAGTTAAGGTGCTTAAATACCCAAGCAATTTGGGTTATTTCCTCAAGGGTCCCTAAAGTATACTAGGGTTTCAAAAATTAACCATAAATTTTGCATTTACCACACTTTAATCCTTAAAAAATTCCTAAGGTGTTACAACTCTTCCCCCATAAAAGAAAATTTCGTCCTCGAAATTTACCTGGACCAAATAGATGAGGATACTAGGCCTTGATGATGGCTTTGGGCTCCCAAGTAGCCTCCTCATAACCATGGTTGCACCACAAGACCTTAACCATCTTAATGTTCTTCCTCCTAAGAACTTTCTCATCTTGGGCAATGATCTCAATTGGTTCTTCCTCAAAACGCAAATCTGGACGAACCTCGATCTCCACAATAGGCACAACGTGAGATGGATCCGATCGATAACGCCTCAACATGGAAACATGGAAGACATCATGAATCCTCTCAAGCTCAGGCAGTAACTCAAGCTGATAGGCAACTGGTCCCACGTGACGAAGTACCTGATAAGGGCTGATGAACGAGGACTCAACTTGCCCTTCCGCCCAAACCTAAGCACCTTCTTCCATGGAGACACTTTCAAGAAAACCTCATCTCCTACACTGAACTCAATATCCCGATGCTTCAGGTCGGGATAAGACTTCTACCGGTCAAAAGCAGCGTTAAGCCTCTCATGAATCAATTTAACAGTTTCCTCAGACTCGCGAACAAGATCTGGTCCCAACAACCGATGCTCCGTCAACTCAGTCCAACCGATAGGGGTACGACACTTGACCCATACAAAGCCTCATAAGGAGCCATTTTAATACTGGTTTGATAACTGTTATTGTAAGCAAACTCAGCCAGTGGTAAGAAATCCTCCCAACTCCGTTGATACTCAATCACACAACCCCTCAACTTGTCCTCCAAGACCTGAATCACCCGCTCGGATTGACCATCAGTCTGTTGATGGTAGGCAGTACTGAAGTTTAACTGAGTACCCATTGCACGATGTAAGGATTCCTAAAATCTCGAAGTGAACCTTGATCTCGATCAGAGATGATAGATAACGGTACCCCATGAAGACGAACTATCTCCGAGATGTAGAGTCGAGCTAACTTACTCAAAGGATAATCAATCCTCACTAGAATGAAATGTGCGGACTTAGTGAGTCGATCCATAACCACCCACACGGAGTCTTTCTTGGACGGTGTTAAGGGCAAACCACTAACAAAATTCATAGTCACTATTTCCCATTTCCACTGAGGAATCTCAATCGGTTGCAGTAACCCCAAAGGAACTAATGCTCGGCCTTAACTTTCTGGCAAGTCAGACACTTCGACAAAAAATCCACAACATCCCTCTTCAAACCCTTCCACCAATACCTATCACGAAGGTTTTTATACATCTTATCTCCGCCAGGATGTACGAAATAAGGGCTATCATGTGCCTCACGGAGAATAGTCTGCTTAATCTCAAAATTCCTTGGAACACAGTATCGACCATGAAAGCATAGTAAATCATTCTGATCCACAGAGAAGTCTGCAGATGTACCCTCTTTTACCTCCCTCATACAGTGCTCTAGATAAGGATCATTAGCTTGCTCAGACTTAATCTCCAAGAGTAAAGTGGGAATAACTCGGAGTTCAGCCAAGAGACTACCATCCTCAAACAAACTCATCTTGGCAAACAATGTCCTCAACTCCGTCATAACACTACGACTTAAGGCGTCAGCAACCACATTAGCCTTACCAAGGTGATACTCAATCTCATAATCATAGTCCTTAAGTAGCTCCAACCAATGACGTTGCCTCAAGTTAAGCTCCTTTTGAGTAAACAAGTACTTCAAGCTCTTATGATCAGTGAAGATATAACACTTCTCCCCATAGAGATAGCGTCTCCAAATTTTAAGAGCGAAGATTACTGCAAGAAGCTCAAGATCATGAGTAGGGTAATTAATCTCATGCGATTTCAACTACCGAGAGGCATAAGCCACGACCTTTTCCTCTTGCATTAGCACACATCCCAATCCAATGTAAGAAGCAACACTAAAGACAGTGTAAGCTTTCTCAGGCTCAAGTTGCATTAGAGTTAGTGCTTGAGTCAACACAGACTTTAGTTTCTCGAAACTAAACTCTTGAGCCTCCGTCCAAACAAATGGAACATTTTTCCTCAGCAGCTTAGTCAATAGAGCTGCGATAATCGAGAACCCCTCAATGAACCTTTGATAATAGCCAGCTAAACCCAAGAAGCTACGAATTTCAGCAACATTCTTGGGTTGCTTCCACCCCATAATAGCCTCAATCTTCTTCGGATCCACACGAATACCCTAAGAAAAAACTATATGACCGAAAAACATCACCTCAGACAGCCAAAATTCGTACTTGCTGAACTTAGCATAAAGCTGCTTCTCTCTCAAATTTTACAGTACAACTCTCAGATGTTCCTCATGTTCAGCCTCAAACTTAGAGTATACCAGAATGTCATCTATAAACACCACCATAAATTGATCCAAGTAGGGTTGAAACACCCTATTCATCATGTCCATAAAAGCAGCAGGGGCATTACTTAACCCAAAGGGCATTACCAAGAACTCATAATGCCCATAGCGAGTTCGGAAAGCTGGTTTGAACACATCTGAATCTTTCACCCTAAGTTGATAGTATCCAGACCTCAAATCAATCTTAGAAAACACAGTAGCTCCCCGAAACTGATCAAATAGGTTGTCAATACGAGGCAAGGGGTACTTATTCTTAATCGTTAGCTTATTCAGCTTCCGATAATCAATGCACAACCGAAGTGTTCCATCTTTCTTCCTCACAAACAAAACTGGAGCTCCCCAAGGTGAAACACTTGATCGAATAAAACTCCTATCCAACAGCTCTTGCAACTGCACCTTCAACTCCTTGAGTTCCTTAGGTGCCATTGTATAAGGTGCCATAGACACATGAGTCGTGCCAGGATAGACTTCTATGCCGAACTCAACCTTATCACGTTTAGGTGGCACCCTAGGCAATTCTTTCAGGAACACATCAGGGAAGTCCTTCACCACTGGAATCTTATCAATCTCGAAATCAGATTGCCTTGGATCAAGAATGTAACCAAAATAAGCAATGGATCCCTTTCTAATCAACTTTTCGATTTTAATGGCTGAGATCACATTGGATAGAAACCCTCTATGTTCACCAACCAGGGTTATCTGTCGGTCATCAGAAGTCCTCAGAGTTACCCTTTTCTTCTCACAATCCCGATTAACTCGATGCTTTGAAAGCCAATCCATACCCAGTATAAGGTCAAATTCATTGAATGGCAATTCCAATAAATCAACAGAAAAGATTTCCCCTTGAATCTCTAAGGGACAGTTGCGGTATACTCTAGTAACCTCCACAGAATTACCCACCGGACTTAGAACAATTACCGCAGACTCAACACTTTCAGCAGTAGTCTTAAGACCCTAAGACACAGCACTAGCCATATAAGAATGGGTCAAACCATTGTCTAGCAAAGCAAAATAAGGAATGGAATGAACAGAAAAGTATCAGCTATGACGTCAGGCTCATCATGATCCTCATGCCTCCTAGTAGCATATACTAACCCAGGCTGTCTCTCCTCAGATCTAGAAGCGCCTCCACTCTGAACTGGCTTACCTCTATTAGCTGAACCCGAAGCAACCAGTCTAATCTACCCTCTACCCCTAGAAGGAGCCTGAACCAAAGTCTGAGTCTAACTCTGCATAAACGATCAAATAGGAGGATGGGAACAATCTCTAAAGAAGTGCTCCTGCGATCCACATCTAAAACAAGCCCCAATCTTCCTCCAACACTCACCCCCATGCCTTTTATTACAGTAAGAACAGAGATGCATGGGACGAGGTCCAGTAGAACCACCAACACTACCCGTCGAAGCTTCCGAAACCGCAGGCCTCACTCTCGGATAACTAGATTGAGCTGTCTCCTCCCTAGGCCTTTTAACAAAAAGACCACCCGTAACTGGCTGAGCTGATGTGCCCACTAACTTCTTACTACGTTCCCTGTCCTGAACCCTCTAAGCCTTAGTACGAGCCTCCAAACTCTCAACAGATCTTGCTCGACTAACCAGGTCACTGAATACTCCGTCATGATGCATGTTGACCCCAGCCTGTAGTGAAAGTCATAGTCCTTTCCTAAACCAGTCACATTTCTCTTTCTCATTTGTCACCAGCCTTGACACATAATGAACCAATCTCAAGAACTCTATCTCATAATCATTAACAGACATGTCTCCCTACCTCAAGTTCATAAAGTCATCCCAGCACTTGTCGAGAAACTCCTCACCCACATAACGATCCTGGAAGGCCTCTTTGAAATAATCTCATGTAATCTGACCATCAGGAGTAGACTCCTCCACAGTGTCCCACCAACCTCACCCCTAAGTAAAGAACAGCAGCTCTAACTTTCTGTCCAGCAGGGTAGTTCATCTCTATAAATAATCTCTATAAATCCTTCAGCCAATACTCAGCAACTGAAGGATCTGTACTAGTCCTACCCTCAAACACCTTCATCCCAGTAGCAATAAAATCAGCAAAAATAGGCCTCCTCGGACCCTCAGAATGACCCCTAGCGGATCCACGAAGCAATCTCAGTAACTCTCGATTAATCATGGCACTGTCCAACTCCACGGTCTCACTATCCCCTGTATCGGACACATACTCAACAGGAGCCTCCTCAGCAAGTATGTCTCTTCCAACAGTTGGCTGTCCCTCAGCACCCATGGGTAGCCCATCCTTCGTAACGTGAGGCAAATCATCCACATTCGCCTCAGGCTCGAACACAGGAATAGGGTCACTAACAGTCCTAGCAGTACAACCCTGGCCTCGGCCTCAACTTTGGTCGTTAGCAGTCATAACTCTAGCACTCCTACGTCGTGACATACTATCTATCTACATCAATAAAAAGTACTAAAGTAAGAATCGGTACCGGAGATTTAGAATAAATCATATATATGTCTATATGTAACATAAATTATTATAACTCATTAGTTTGTTCAAAATCCCCATTTAACCCCAAACATTTTCAAAACCAAGCCTAAAGAGCTTCACAGTCCGTGGTTTGAACTCGACTCTGATACCAATAAATGTAACCCCCTATACCCGACCCAAAGGATACGACCGGATCTAGAAGATTATTTAAGTAATTTTACCCACACCTCAACTCGACAATCCAAAATCATTCACATTCATTCTCAAAAATACACGTAAATATTCATATATGAAAATTTCAAATCTATAATTAATAATAAAATAAGTTAATTAAACTCCCCAAATATAAAATATCAAAAGTCCCAAAATAAATTATATTTACAACCCAAAACGCATAGTTACTAACATAGTATGTTAAAAATTGAAAATCAAAATAATAATAACAAAATAAAATAAAATATTATAAATTTTGCAACTAAGCCTCCGGGTACCAAGTTACCTAATTTTCGAATACCTGTAAGGAAATTGTGGAGTTATGAGCTATAAAGCCTAGTGTGTCTCTAAAGTAAATACAACCTAATGTTATTATAGATCAACATAACAATTTATATCACAAAAGAGTAACCACAAATCATATTTCACACACAAGCACAATGCAATGCACCCATACTCCATCACACCAACATAATGAAAAGGTTCCCCAGAACCCTTTCCCAGCCAACGTCACCAATCGCAGTGTGGTTTTAGTATCAACCTTAAAAGGAATGATAATCACTTCTTCCACCTTACAATCCCACCCCATGAACACACAATGGTATGATCACATGATTATCATGTATTTATATATTTCCTCAATCTCAATCCCGGTTAATATCTCATATATCACAATCATTGTAGCATAATCACAATAATTATCCATCACCTGCTCAATGTACATATTTACGAATGCATGACAATAACATCTTACAATTACACAGCTCAATTAATCATTCCATTAATTATTTTCATCACCACATAATCATCTCAATATCAACATACCTCAAACAGCATTAAATCACAAAATCTCAACAACATCACAGACATTAAGGTATAATACAGTTAGAAACACACCTCAAGCAAATAAAACTCTAGCGACGAGGAGGTCATCCACCATGCACTATACGAGTTCCCAGTCTAACGGAATTAGATCCTACAAATACAACTAAATATTATTACAAACCTAGCCACCACTTAAACACAAAATTTAACTAAAGTAACTTACGAGTAGTTCTCGAAATCGATGCAAGAATGGGTTGAACAGGTGGAGGTAAATCGTTCGCCACAGAATCGTGATCACCTAAATACGATTATTTTATATCAATAAACCCCAAATTAAAACTCTTAAATATCTTAAAGTACACAATTTAAGATAAAACTATCAAAATGAGACTTTCAGGTTCGAATTTGGCAAAACGGACAGCGGAATCGGACTCAAGACGTCGAAAAATGGTAGGGTAAGGTTTTTCAAAAAAAAGTTAACGGTAAAAGTCAACGGTCAATGGTTTGACTTGGTTTGGGTTAGACTTGGTTTAAATGGGTTTGGTTTGGGTTATTGGGTCAAAGTTTAGGCTTAAGGATTTTAAAGGGATTTGGGTTATTTGGTTTTTAATTTAATTTAAAGTTTGGGCTTGTGGTTTTTGGGCTAAATGGATTTAGATATGGTTTGGCAGAAATTGGGCCACTAGATTTGGGTTGTTTAGTGACCCAACAACACCCACAAAGAAGCAAGGAAATTTTAGGGTTTGTAACAACCCCTTTTTCCCTAATTCTGATACCGTCAACTCCCCAACGCCGCAAGTGCATCCGTCCACCATGAACAATACACCAAGACAACTCCAAAACAGTCCACAACCATAATTTGGAAGGTGAAAAAGGTCTCTTATCAGGTGTTTCTTAAGAGTTATTCCCCTTTGAGAGAATTTGTGACTACGAAAAGGCAAGAGAACATGTCTGAGGAGAAGTTGATAGCTATACTCTAAAGTCTCTGAGATGAAGACATCGAATGGCAAGCACCGTGGTTAATTCCTGATGAAATTCTTTATTGATGCAAAGATTTCGATTGAGTTCCATTACTAGGGATATGGAGTGCTGTAGGATATGCCCCTTTGCTTGTGATGAGACAGGATAGATCAAGGTAGATAATCACAGTGACACAGGGTCTGGCTTAGTGTGAGTTTGCATACAAAGGTAAGAACAATAAGAAGAAGGTTCAAGAGATATCGAATGCCTGGAACCAAGTTCGTAGGATGAAGACATTTACTGCAAATCCCTTGGTAAGCCCGGAGTATGATTGGTGGAGGAATAAGATAATTAATGACAAAATTCCCGTACCAAATCCAGATAATATTTGCCCAATCGAGGAGCATTGGCAAGTTGTCCCATCAGAATTAGATATCATCAAGCAAGACTTCGAGAGGAGAAGTTTCAAATTAGGGAAGAAGATAGAGACGTTAGAAGAAGAAAAGATACAATTGGGATTGGATATCGACATCCAAAGGTTAAAGGCAAAGAAACTAAGGAATGGAAAAATAAGGTCGAGGAGGACCTGGATAGTTTGAAGAAAGACTATAAGAAGCTTAGTCTATCAATGAGAACCGTCAGGTTGGGCAAGACATTAGAACAATGGAAATAAGAAATCTAAGAGGAAAGGAATAGAGCGGATCAATGGAAGAGAAAGTTTCATAATGCTTAAGTACAAGAGGATGCCACAAAAGGAAGTTGTTAGAGAGCCAAGTTGAGAAAGCTGAGTTAAGGGCCCGAATAGTGGAGTTAGAGGAATTGCTGCATAAACATAACAATCGTACTTCGGTGATAAAACTGAAAGCAAGCCGGGCTGAGAATGAGGAGTTGAAGAAAAGAGTAGAAGAACTCGAGGCCTCACTACAAAAGTGCGAGATACTAATTGAGATTCTTGAAAGAACCATGGAAACAAATGGGCGACAACACCAACACACTCAGAGATAGGTTAGAGATAGAGATTATATTATGGGTGAGGCTTTGACCCAAGTGCTACAAGTGACGGATCACTTGCAGACATTAGCAGTTCAAGTCGATGTTTTGAGTTTTAAGTATTAATCAGAGTCAGATCGGGGTCAAAAGTTAGCTTGGCTTCTTAAGAAGATCAAAACTTTAAGCATTAGCGCAAAGCCATATATGTGAACTATATTTGCCCTATGTAAAGAAACTTGTTATCTAGTGAAGTTTTTCTAATGAAATTGAATTAAGAATCAATATATTTCTTGCATACGCATACATGCACTTACTAGCATTGCATTTTATTACATGCATCTAATTTCAAGAAAATATCCCTAATTAATTAAAATTGTAACAGTTACATTGGAGACCATTGAGAACCTACATCATTACAATACTCGCGGTAAATGCAAAGCCACGGACCAAAGAATAAAGAGGTTAGAACAAACCCAAAGGGACATGCAGCAACAAATAAAAGAATAGTTGCAAGACTAACTGGAAAAACTGTAGCGGGATATGAAAGACCAAATCATAGAATCACAAAGGAACATAATAAGCTAGTTGACCCAAACGCTGAAGGCAGAGTCGATAAAGGAAAGAGTCTTGCGATAAGCCCTATGGATGAAGGTGAGGATCCCAGGTACCCTCAAGCTATACCCCTGTACACATCCAAGCTCCATTAAAAACTTATTCACGAGATGTACCTATCATCATAAGGACACAACAACACCCAGCCAGTATCAAGGCCGACCAACTATCTAATGGGATCTGAATCCAACCCAAGAGATAATATAGCTAACCCTGTTATCCCCGACCTGAATGATATGATGCGGACGGAGAGAGCAAGAAATGAGCTTCCTAAACATTTGGAGGATCGATGTAAATGGTTGCAGGAAAAGGTTAAAGCAATGGAAGGAGCTGGTACCTTATACGAGATTGAAGCCGAAGAACTAAGTCTAGTCTCAGACTTGGTACTCCTGCCAAAATTCAAGACACCGGAATTTGACAAATGCAACGAGACTAGCTGTCCCGAGACCCATATCACGAGGATCAATTGTTAATTCATTGTTTCTAACATAATCTAACGGGATCGATTACAAAGTTGTACAACCAGTTGAGTCGTGCCACAATCAACTTACTGAAAGATTTGACACAGGCTTTCATGAAGTAGTATAGTCATGTAATTGACATGACGCCCGATGGAATTACTTTATAGAACATGGAGAAAAAAGGTGAATGAAAGCTTTATGCAGTATGCCTAAAGGTGGAGGGATGTGACGACGCAAGTACAACCACCTCTATCAAAAAAAGAAACAACCATGTTGTTCATTAATACCTTAAAGGCTCCATTCATTAACTACATGCTAGAGAGTGCTACTAAAAGCTTCTTCGATATGGTTATGTCTGAAGAAATGATTGAAAATGCCATTAGGAATAGGAAGATCGACGCAGGGGAAAGTGTCAAGAGAGCATCCCCTAGAAAAAAGGAAATTGAGATAAACAACGCGAGCTTGTACATGACAAACTACTCGAAGCCGATGGTGATGGCACAACCTAAGGCTATAACAGCTAATTACTAAGGGACCTCGAGGTAGGAATCTAGTACGAGGCGAAACACAGAAAGGGCTAAGTTTACCTCCATCTCAATGGCATATAAGGAGCTATACCAGAATCTATTTGACACCTATGTCGTGTCACCATACTATTTAAAGTCAATGTAGCCACCATTCTCAAAGTGGTACGATGCAAATGCCCAATGCGAGTATCATACGAGAATAACGGGGCATTCAATCGAAAACTGTACTACTTTCAAGAAGCTAATTGAAAGGTTTATCAAAATGGGAATCGTGAGGTTCAATAATCTTGCAAGACCTAATGTGCCAGGAAATTCATTACCCAGCCATCCCGACCAAGGGGTGACTACAATAAATAAAGAAATGCTACCGAGGGGCAAGAAATTCAAGAATGCATCGAATTTAGAACCCTAGTACATAATTTTATAAACAAAAAAGAGTTGGAATTTTTTGAAGAAGATGGAGAGGTAAAGGATGTTTATGCTTCTGAGGAGAGAACAATAGAGAACACCTATGTGTCAATCACCCAGTGGTAATCATCTCCCGGCCAAGAGATAATGAAGCTAGAGAAAGAATAACGCCAATATTTATAATCTATAAACCCATAGCCTTCCCTTAGAAAGATAACAAAACAGTACCATGGAGTTATGGTTGCAATGTAATGGTACTGGAAGTTGAGAGTTCCAGGGCTACATCAGGAGGATCTCATGATGTGAGTCTCATCATACGTAACGGGAAAAGTTATGACCCTGTAAATACGTAAAATGAAACACCTGAAGGAAGGGCCCTAGTAGACGAGCCTAAGAGAGGAAGGACTGATAGACCCTAGTCACCGATCAATGAACTAATGACTGAAAAAGAAGCCAGAGAATTTTTGAAGTTCCTAAAACACAGCGAGTATAATGTGGTAGAGCAGTTACACAAGCAGCCGGCTCGTATATCAATTTTGGCCTTATTATTAATCTCGAAGGCTCATCGCAATGCATTGATAAAAGTGCTAAATGAGACTTACTTAGTCGATGATATCTCAGTAAATAAGCTGGATCGTTTGGTCAATAACGTACGCGTTGACAACTTCATCTTTAATGATGATGAAATACCTCCAGGAGGTATGGGATCAATGAAGGCTTTACATATCACCACTCGATGCAAATGGTATACATTGTCTGGGGTATTGATCGACGATGGCTCTGCTCTAAATGTTCTGCCGCTAGCTACGTTGAAGAGGTTATCGATTGATAGCTCTCACGTGAAAGCGTGCCACAACATAGTAAGGGAATTTGATAGTATAGAAAGGAAGGTGATGGGAAGGATTGAGATACCGCTGTTAATCGGTCCAAACTCATATGAAGTGGACTTTCTGGTGATGGACATCAAACCCACCTATAATTGTTTGTTGGGGAGGCCTTAGATTCATTTGGAAGGGGCAGAGCCATCATCGTTACATCAGAAGTTGAAACTAGTAACTGAGGGTCGGTTGGTCACAATTAGTGCTAAAGAAGACATCATCGCATCCGTAACAAACGAGGCACCCAACATTAGGGTAGATGAAGAAGCCGTAGAATACTCTTTCCGATTGTTAGAATTTGTCAATGCAACCTTCATCACTAAAGGAAGCAAGATCCTTGTGCCAAAGATATCTCAAACCACGAGAATGGGTTTGCAATTGACAGTTGAGAAGGGAGCATTACCGAGAAAAGGACTGGGAAAGTACCTCTAAAGGAGAATCAATGCGCTAACGCTACCAGATAAATGAGATCGCTTTGGCTTGAGGCACAAGCCATATGCGAAACAAAAGAAAAATGAGCTGGAAAAGAAGCAGGAAAGAAGGAGAGCACGACTGGCTGGGGAAAAGATCAAGTGGGAACCAATGATCTTTCCTCATATATCTAAAACATTCATATCAGGAGGAGTAATCAACTCGAGATAGGTTGTGTAACACCTAAAACTCGATACTGTTGTTGATTAAGGTCTCGAGCTCTTTCCGATCATTTACCGTTGCAAACCCTCATATCTCATCATTTTCAATATTTCCAAAACGTATACATGACAAGTTATAAGCTTTTAATAACAATATAAATTAATAAACGTAAAATTGTCATTTTAAAAAAAATCTGAGGGACTTCTACCAGTACCTATTGGATAAGTATCGGTAGAAGTCAAGTCAGTAAGAAATTCAAAAATAGTTGCAATTTCCTACCAGTAGTTGTCAAGGTTCTACTGATACAATATACACTTCTACTGATACAATGAGTTCCAAAGAACTAGAAAGATTTACCCTGCAACTTCTACCGACACATGCATGAGTTTAACCGGAACAAGTATGTAGATTTCCAAATCAACATACAATTTCTCATGGAAATAAAGCAAACATACCAAATATTAATGGTTTCACAAGACATTATACCTTATACATATATGCATACTTGATACATTAACAAAACTTACAAAAAACCTAAGTTCAACATTCAACCTAATCATTATCATTTCACAACTCATTCAAAATTGAATACTATGAAAGATGACAACATCCTAGTACATGCCATATAACCAGGTGATGAAAATACTATCGAACGATCTCCTGAGATAGTGTAATTCTTCTTTGAGGATCCGATCTTCAATAGCAAAATGAATCTACAAAACAACATTAAATCACAAGTAAGCTTTCTAAGCTTAGTAAGTTCGTAGATATTATATTTTATCACATCTTTAAGTCTTGCAATGACAAAATTCATCTGAGTCTCATTTACAAAATATGAATCCTCCTGAACTGAATTAACCTTAGCTCTCGCCGAGTTATAAGTTCTTCCATTTACAAAAATCTTATGCTCTTTCCGAGACATAAGTTCTTGCATTTACAATAATCTTATGCTCTTACTGAGACATAAGTCTTCCATTTATATATAATTTCATGCTCATCCCGAGACATGAGTCTTTCATTTGTATATAATCTCATGCTCATCTCGAGACTTGATTCTTCCATTTATATATAATCTCATGCTCATCCTGAGAAATGAGTATTCCACGTTAAGCATTAATTAGCAGTTCAATATGAAATTTAACAAACGAACTTACAGGATTAATTTGTAGTAACGGCTCAAATACAAGGACTACTTATTGGTAAGACATCCAAGACTAACTGCTGAAACGGTATAGCTGACATGTCCTTTCTGTCTCAATTATTCACGAAGTTCATATGTGTCATATACCATGTCCATTGCAATTAACTTTAATCACATTATACCATTTCGAGCAAACATCCATATAATCCTTATTTATCAGACATAATATCGAATTAACTAATAACGTCATTTAGATCAAATTACTATTTTTCGTATATCAATCAAATTAATTCATTCGTAACATGAATAATAACTAATACAACACTTAATCATTTAAGCGTTTCGTTGTCACCTGATTTCAACTATATCATTTTGTCACTTTCAATCATGCTTCTCAGTCCAATTTCATTTCAATTTAATTCAATTCCTCAATTTAATATTTACTAAGCAAACAAATTTAAATACAACATACTTAAATTATTTCAATAATTTACAAATAGAAACTAAATCAATTATTTTACTGTACGAACTTACCTGATTAAATTACAATAATATACAATATAGGGACTATTCCATAATTTTCTCCTCACCTCGATTTTCAACCCATTCTAAATCTAAAATAATAGTTTCATTCAATTAATTAACTCCAATAGTAAAATAAACTTATTTATACAATTAAGTTTTTGACATTTTTACAAAATTTCCCCCAACATTTCAATTTTATTCAATTTAGTCCTTTAGCCTTAAACATGCAAATTAACCATTTTATTTCAATTTTTAACTTAGCTGAATGTTTAAGTGCTTTTCTAAAGCCCACCTTTTCCATTATTTCACCTTAAGTTTTTGCAAATTTATCACTTTAACATTTTAGTCCTTAAACATTAAAATCATCAAAAACTACTTTACAAAATAGTCCTATCTTACAACCAAATTTAATAATCCATCATAAAACTTCAAGAATATTCAAAAATCATTCATGGCATAATCCAAAACATTTTACAGTTTTACAATTAGTCCACGGATTAGTTAGATTAAGCTAATACAGACTCAAAAACATAAAAATTACTAAAAATGGCAAGATTTACATACCAAATCAAAGACTAAAAGTGATCGAAGCTTCCTTCCATGGAATTTTAGGGTTTCGATTCTAACTTAAGAAAGAAGATGACCTTCTTTAATTGTTTTATTCATGCCTTATTTACTTATTTTACTTCTCATCTAATTACATTTTTATCCTTAGCTAATTACTTCAAATTCTACAAAATTCCAAGGCCAAGACCGTCCATACATCTTTCTAATGGTATAATTACCCTTCAAGTGCTTTGACTTACTTTTCTATTAGCATATAATGCCTTTAATTAATAGAATTCAATTGTTTCACCTTTCACAATTTAATCTTTGTTACTTAATTAACTATCTAAACAATAAAATTTCATAACCAAATTTGAATACAATACTAATGATCTCATAAATATTAAATAATGGAACCACCATTTCCGATCATACAAAAAAATAGACTAATTAGTAAATCCTTATTTAATCAGGATTTAATTGAAATTTACCCAAAATATAAAGAGTTCCTTATCATTTCTATTATTAGGTCATTCAACGAGGGTCCAATTACACAATTTATCCTTCAATTATATTAAATTTCAATTAAACAACTTGTTTACAATTTAGTCTTAAATTAAATAGGGCTAAATGAATAAATAACCCAACAGTTAGTGGATGGTAATCATGTCACCACCGCTTGGACTTTTTGACCATGGTTTAATTACCATTTTGGTCCCTTTACTATGTTTTAATCTATAGCAATTAACTTTTACCTCTTTTAAAATTTTCTCTTTTTTCCTTAATTAAGAAATAAATCATCAAAATTATTCGACCAAACTTAAATTCACATATAATAAGACTTTATAAATATTTAATAAAAATATTTACGGCCCTAAATTTTAGAAACGAGGTCTTGATACCTCATTTTCTAAAACCACTTAACTTTTGAATCAAACCACTTGTACTAACTTTTAATTCAATAATTAAAATTCACCAATTCAAAATTCAATATAAAATTATTATTGACTCATATAATTTAAACACTCATTATAAGAATTTTCTTATCAAGTTTGTGGTTCTGAAACCATTGTTTCCGACATCATTGAAAAACGGACTGTTACAGGTTAAAGGAGAAGGAAAGACAGATGCACGAGGCTGTAGGAGTAATGAGGAATTTGAGCATCAACGCTGTGCCTGAAGAGGGAAATGAAGACGGAAGCTTGTTGGGAATTCGTCCCTACGCTCTTGGAAGCATCCTAAGCAATTGGACTATAAAGGAACTCTCTATAGCTTTTATGATCTCTTCAGAGTAATACTCAGAACATACTTATTGCTCTAAGCCCGAGAACGATGGGGATCCTTTGTAAAAGGGCATATAACTGTTATCTATTATTTTAATGAAAAAATGCATTTTCTATCTCATTTGGCAAATATCTTACTAGTCATTCTTTTGTTCTTGTCCAATTTGACAAACATTTCATTTATACTTATACCACACAATTAATCATTCTTAGATTCATTCATTCTTTTCAATTTGACAAACATTTTATTCATACTCATATCATACAATCAATCATTCTTAAATTAATTTGTTCTTTAGATCTCCTTTTGTCCCTTTTGACAAGTCCCTAGATATCAATGATATGAGTAGCGACGTTGCCGACTCAGAGCCTCCTTTTGAGCAATATATGTGTTCAGAGTAACCTCAGGACTTTAAAAATGGTCAAGATTGTAACTTATCTCCTAGTCTGTTAAGGATGGTAGAACAAGATGAGATACAAATCTTACCTCACCAAGAGTCGGTAGAAATTGAGAGTTTGGGAAATGAAGATAAAAAGAAAGAGGTGAAAATTGAGACGAGCACCTCTAGAAAAACAAGGCAAGATCTTATTAAGTTGCTTCAAGAATTTAAAAATGTCTTCGCATGGTCCTACCAAGACATGTCTGGCCTAAGCACTAATATTGTGGTACATAGGCTCCCCATAAAGGAAGAATTGATCTGTCGGTCTTATACCTAGCAGATTGAACTAGTTTTCACATTTGAATAGCTTGGAATCAAGTATTTTCCCTTATCTTTTATGGATTTTAGTTTAGTTTTGTCTTTGATAGCATTACAAATGAAATATATTTTCTCCCTAAATTGGTGTTTTAATTGTCTCTTTTTTACCTTATTTAGCATGCATCATAAGCATTTCATACTTAGTTTTTATATTTTCTAACTCATTGTAGTTTAGTTTAAATTCTTGTTATTTTTATCTCTTTTTGTACTAATGTCGCCGCAAGCAGTCGATGTATTGCACCCTAGAATTGTCAGCACAAGAACTCAGCCCAGAAGATCAATGCTGGAAGAAGAGTACAGGCACAAGATTAGCTTGGAATTGCGACCAGAGATGTTGCTGCACAGAATCTGAACTTCGAATGAGTAAATTCAAGTTGAAAATACAACTGGATGCACCAACGTAGGAAAATCACACATTGTCACCACAATTAACGATTTTTTATTGCATCTAGCAATGTAACGACAACCTGCAGATCTCTGAAGAAAACATCAAATATATGTGAGTGCACAGCTGTACTGTAACTAACTTTGACAGCTGCAAAATTTAGATTTGGATCTGAGAATAGAGGAGGATGAAACCTGCAACTTTTGAAGGCTATAAATAGAGGAAAGAAGAGGAGGAAAAATCATCAATAGGTAGAGGAATTAAATTCTGTAATTACTTTGTGTTTTCAGAGATTTAAGTTGGAACGGTCTAGAGATAGTAAGCTTCGATTGTATTCGTTAATCCCTCTTTTATGCTGATGGATTTTAATGACATTTGAATGAATACGAGAGTATCTTTCATTGTTAGATTACTTTGATTCTTATTTAATGTTTTTTATCTGTTTATTCTTGGATCTAATAGTATCAAACACAAGAGTGGCTTTGCAATCTACCGACATCGAGATATGCAGTGACAAGCTAGGTTAACAAGCAAGACGACGAGAGTTGCTTGGGATTAGAAGAGATTCTAGTCATTTGTTCTTGAGTGCACAAAGTAGCTCACACCGAGAGGTGGGGTGATTGTGGGTACTTGAGTCTCGAGTAATCGAGGGACTGTTATTGGTAAGAATTCATTGGAGTGTCATTGCTGTAACAATTCATCTATACAATACCTTATCGTCGCATCTAGTGTTGTAACTTAGTAAAATCAGTGATCCACTCCAATCCTTTCCACTTAATCACATTTACATTTCTGCATTTAAATACTCAACACTTCAACACATTTTGATTTACTTTCAATTGCTCTAAAAATTAACATTGATTGCATTGACAGTATTAACAGTTTTAATGTGCAGATATGACTTAATTGCACCAACATCTTTACTCACATTAACTCTAATTTTAGTTTTAATTGCTTCGACATATAGACATCAAGAACCCATTCCCTGTGGGATCAATATCCGATAGAATTAATCTATCAACTATACTTGCATCGACATGTGTCCGCTTGCATAACTGTTGTGACGTTACAGACGTAATCAGTCTTTCAAATAAATTGTGCTGAAAAAGGCTATTTTATTGATTTCAAGGCCAAATGAGGCCTCAAGATTAGCTAACCTACTTCGTGAGTGCACAAGAGACTATTAATATCTAAGCAACAGTGACACTGACCACCACTTCGTCACAACATAAGGAGCTCTATGTTAGAAAAAAGGGGCCAGCAGCGAAGAATAAAGAAACTTCTTGCTTTGTCATGACATAAGTCCTGGTGTGTCACGACATCGACCCCAAATGGCAACTCTGCATCAAGTGAGGGGCATTTTCATCTCCACAATGCGACTTAATAGGGAGCTCTATGTTAGAAAAAAGGGGCCAGCAACGAAGAATAAAGAAACTTCTTGCTTTGTCATGACATAAGTCTTGGTGTGTCGCGACATCGACCCCAAATGGCAACTCTGCATCAAGTGAGGGGCATTTTCATCTCCACAATGCGACTTAAACACGAAGGATGGCAGTTGACCTAGGGTTGATGAAAACGACCGACCAAGGCTATAAATAAGGCCTCTAGCACTAGGTTTAAACATACTATTTTATAGTTTTTTGTTTTACTTTGTAATTTTAGTTTCAAAAACGAGATTGTAAAACTCGCATAAACGTTCGAGGAATTTTTCCTGATAGATTGCCAATACAAATCGAGTTTCTTTTTCATTTGAGTATTCAATTATATGTTTATATATATCTTTGTCTCCATTATGATTAAGAACACCATGAGGAACTAATTCCATTTTGGGGAATTAAAAAGTGGAAGTATGTTTATTTAATTGTTGTTTAATAGGGATTTTTACATTCAATCAGCTATGTAGGAAAGGAAGAACATCAAACAAACACTAGGTCTGACAACCCTAGAATACCATTTAGGTGGGAATGAACTCAAAATTAGTATTGCCCATCCATGAAAACCTTTTCCCCAAAACGGTTTAGACTGTGACATCTAGTGATAAGTAGTCTCTATCAACTTGCTATGTCGATGGAAGATCGAGAGATCCAACTAGGGTAAAGACTAGTTTATTGAAGTAAAATCCCTAAAACCTAACAATTAAAGACCTCTTACCAAAGCAACCTAATATCCCCAAAGTCATTTATCGATTCTTTACATCTCAACTCTTTTTTCTTTATTTTCTCTTTTATTTATGCTTTTTTCAATCAAATCTCTTATTATCTTTCATACTATATTCCCTAAGGCGAGTACTAATTACTTTTATTATTTGTAGGGATTTAATTTACTACCGTTTTATGCCTCCTTTGGGTACAATCCTCAAAATACTACCAATTGTTTTGTTATACACACTATATTTACAACCTGACTCGTATACTTGCGAAAGCCTAAAACCTATACCGAACGGGAGTACATTTGGAGGCAGTCAAGAATGCAAACCAGTATAGCAGAAGCTTCGAAGGATGAGACTTTATGTACTATTAAAGATAAAAAACGAGGTCAAAAAGTAGTTTGATGCTGGTTTCCTCCAAGTAGTAAAATATTCAGAATGGGTAAACAACATAGTTCATATTACTAAAAAGGATGGGAAGGTGAGGATGTGCGTAGATTATCAAGATTTAAACAAGGCTATCCTGAAGGACAATTTCCCGTTGCCTCACATTGATACCTTAGTTGACAATATGGCAGGTCACTCACTATTCTCCTTCATGGATGGTTTCTCTGGATATAACCAGATAAAGATGGGTCTTGAAAATATGGAGAAGACTACATTCGTCACAATGTGGTGGACATTTTATTATAAAGTGATGCCATTTGAACTAAAGAATGTAGAGGCAACATACCAAAGAGTCATGATGACTTTGTTTCATGACATGATGCACAAAGAAATCGAGGTTTATGTCGATGACATGATCGTAAAGTCCCGAATAGGGGAAGAGCATGTGAAAGTATTGAGGAAATTGTTCTTGAGATTAAGGAGATTTCAACTAAAGTTGAAACCAGCAAAATGCATTTTCGGGGTTACTTCAAGCAAATTGTTAGGCTTCATGGTCAGCAAGAGAGGAATTGAGATTGATCCAGATAAAGTCAAAGCCATACAAGAGTTACCATTGCCTCAAACTCAAAAAGAAGTTTGGGGTTTCTTAGGAACGCTAAATTACATTGCTCGGTTCATCTCACAATTAACTAAGAAATGTGACCCCATCTTCCGTCTTCTTAAGAAGCATAACCCAAGTGTATGGGATGATGAATGCCAGAAGACTTTCGACAAGGTCAAACATTATTTGTCCAATGCCCCGATCCTAGTACGGCCAAATCTTGATAAACCATTGATCCTATACTTGGCAATATTTGGAAATTCTATTGGATGTGGACTAGGCCAACATAATGAGTAAGGAATAAAGGAAAGAGCAATATATTACCTCTGTAAGAAGTTTACTAACTGCGAAACAAGATATTCGCCAATTGAGAAGCTGTGCTACGCTCTGGTTTGAACTACTCGGAGATTGAGGCAATACATGTTATACCACACGACCTGGCTAATCTCGAAATTAGATCCTCTAAAATATATGATGGAGTCGACTGCATTAAATGCAAGAATGGCTAGATGGAAAATCTTAGTCTCAAAATTCGATATAATCTATGTGAACCAAAAGACAGTAAAGAGGAGTGCAATAGCCGACTTTCTGGCTAGCATGGCTTTAAAGGACTATGAGCCATTAAATTTTTATTTCTTGAACGAAGATCTAATGTGTGTTGCAGCCACTAAACAAATAGCTCCAAAAGAACATCCTTGGAATTTTAATTTTGATGGCACCTTGAATGGCACGGGTAATGGAATTAAGGCAGTTTTGGTATCTCCAGAAAGAGATCACTACCCTTTCATCAGTAAACTTGACTTTGATTGTTCAAATAACATGGTGGAATACGAAGCATGTACCATGGGTATTCGTGCAGCTATAGAACGGGAGATCAAAATCTTGAAGGTATACAAGAGATTCCAAGCTGATTAATTATCGAAAGCTGGTTCTTGAACTAATAAAGGAGTTTAATGACATCACGTTCCATTACCTCCCACGAGATGAGAATCAGATGGCTAATGCTTTGGCTACTCTCGCCTCAATGGTTAAAGTAAACAAGTAAGATGAGGTAAAACTCATTCAAATGAGCTTCTACGAGGCTCCAACCCATTGTTGTAACATCAAGGAAGAAGAAAGGGATAATTATCCTTGGTACCAAGATATCCTACAATATGTAAAGGATCGCAAGTACCCGGAGCAAGCTATTGAGAATGAAAAAAGGACACTAAGAAGGCTTGTAAATGATTATGTCCTAGATGGAGTAATCCTATAAAAAAGGAGAAAGGATCAGGTGTTGTTAAGATGTGTCGACGCCATTGAAGCTAGAAAGATCCTAGAAGAAGTCCATGAGAGTGTTTGCCAAACACATGCAAATGGCTTTACAATGGTCAATCAAATTATGAGATTTGAATACTATTGGTCCACCATTGAAGGTGACTGCATCAACTATGCCAAGAAATGTCACAAATGCCAGATCTACGGAGACAAAATTCATGTACCTCCTTTACCTCTTTACATTATGACTTCTCCATGGCCTTTTTCTATGTGGGTCATGGATGTCATTGGGCCGATTTCGCCAAAGGCTTCTAACGGGCATCGTTTCATCTTCGCTGTCATCGACTACCTCACCAAGTGGGCAGAAGTTGCTTCCTATGCCAATGTCACAAAATCTGCAGTTAGCAAATTCTTGAAAAAAGAGATTATATGTCGATATGGAATGCCAGAAAGGATCATATCTGATAATGCATTGAATTTTAATAACAGCATGATACCGGAGGTTTGCAGTTAATTAAAGATCAAGCATCACAATTCATCTCCCTATCGCCCAAAAATGAATTTGCAGTGGAGGCAACCAATAAGAACATTAAGAAGATTGTTGGGAGGATGATGGAGACTTATAAAGATTAGCACGAGAAGCTACCATTTTCCCTTTATTCTTATTAAACCTCAATTAGAACCTCTACTAGGGCTACACCATTCTCACTGGTTTATGGAATGGAAGTAGTTTTACCTATTAAGATTGAGATCCCTTCTCTCTAGTCTTGTCGGAACTAAAATTATATAAGGCAGAATGGATCCAATCTAGATACGATCAATTGAACCTGAAGAAAAGAGATTGAAGGCTATCCATCATGGTCAGATGTACCAAAGAAGAATGATGTGAACTTAAGACAATAAGGTTCGCCTAGAGAATTCCATGAAGAAGATCTGGTTTTGAAAAAGATCCTTCCTATACAAAAAGACTTCCAAGGGAAATGGATGTCAAATTGGGAAGGGCCTTACATAGTGAAGAAAGCTTTTTCTGGAGAAGCTCTAATTCTGACTGAGATGGATGGCAAAGACCTGCGCAATCCCATGAATTCAAACTCAGTGAAGAAGTATTTCACCTAAAAAAAGTGAGAGGTCAAGATGAAAACCCGCAAAGGGCATCTTGAAACCTAAGGAGTTTTGAGTAGAAAACCCGAAAAGGGCGGCTCAAATTTGGAACAAAAACGAGAATTTAAAGATCGCGGAGGAACTTTACATCTCGAGGCATCGACAAAGCATTCCAAGTTCCTTAAACACATATCAAGATTAGAATGGTCATCATCAGAGAAGCTTATAATTTGATATCTGGGGCATCTATTCTCATTTTGGCTCACTCTATGTTTGGCAATTTTTTATCAATGTTTGCCATTGTTAATGTTTTCATTCACTTCTTTCATTTGAGCTTCGTCTCCAATAAAATTCAATTTTTTCCATCTTACGACTTTGTTCAAGCATTTTTTCATTAAAATAATAGATAATGGATTAATGTTGTAAAGCATAAAGGAATTTTGTGTATCACTTTAGAAATTCCTAAAATAATACGAGACTTGAAATAGGACCATTAGTTAGAAAGACCCAAACTTAAAGTAGATAGTTCAGAATGAGGCTACCTCTTCGAATTTCATATTAAGCTTGAAAATAAGGCAACATAACATACTAGTGATAGAACTTGGACAAGCGACGAACAATGTCGACTTAAGGATTAAAAAAACAAAATCATTCTCAAAAACGACTTTTTGCATTCATCTAATGTCATTCATACTCATCTAGTTAGGAGCATTTGATTCATTCCAATCATAGCATCCTAAGTGCACGACCAAAAGGCCAAAGAAACATACTCTACAGGTCTTATTCCCTAGAGAATAGCATGATGGACCAATTAAACAACAAATCTATATCCCTGAAGTTGCAGTGGATCGGATTAAAAGCTACAGGAACAAATCTTTATCTTTCTAAAGTTACAGTGGAGCAAGATGAAGCTACAAATCAAGTCTTATATCCTTGAAGTTGCAGTGGATTGGATCAAAATTACGATAGCAAATCCTATCTCCTTGAAGTTACAGTAAAGCAGGATGAAGTCAAAATCATCAAATCTTATATCCCTGAAGTTGCAGTAGATCAGATTAAAAATTTCAGTAGCAAATCTTTATCTCTCTGAAGTTATTGTAGAGCAAGATAATGCTACGGCGTCAAATCATATATCCTTGAAGTTGTAGTAGATCGAATTAAAACTACAATAACGAATCTTAATCTCCTTGAAGTTGCAGTGGAATGGAGTGAAGTTACAACACCAAATCCTATATCCCTGAAATTGCAGTGGATCGGATCAAAGCTACGATAGCGAATCTCAATCTCCCTGAAGTTGCAGTGGAATGGAGTGAAGCTTCAACAACAAATCTTATCTCTTTGAAGTTTCCATGGGGCAAGATGAAATCATGACGCTAAATCATATCTTCCTAAGGGCTAGTTTAGCGTTGCTTTTGAAAAATGCTTTTAAAAAGTTTGGTGGAAAAGTTCTTTTGAGAAGCACTTTTAAAAAGTTCGGTTAAAGATTTGGTTATTTAGAATTGCTATCAAAAAGTGTTTTTGAGAAATGAAATGTCTATTTTAGACATAGTATTATAAAGTAATAATTATACATTTAAATAATGTTCGAGTTAGTTAATATTATGATATTTTAGCAAGAATATAAAAATAATTTATTATAACTTATTGTTAATATTTTAATTTATGAAATATTAATTTTAAATATTTCTAAGTAATTCATATTAATTATTTAAAAATTTAATTAGATTATATAAACTATATTTTAAATATTTAAATATAGTCATTAAATATTTATATTTAAATATTAGCACAACTATATTATTTTATAAAATATTTTTTAATTTTTAATTAATGATTTTAATACATTTTTATTATTTTATTTTAAAATTTAATTTGAATATATAACTCATATTAGATATTAACGTAATATATAAAATATAAGCCAAACAGAGGCTGCCGAGTTTACAAAAAACTTGCTTGAAAATTGAAAAAAAGAAGAAAATAGAAAGGGAGAAGGAAGGAAATAAAATAGAGCAGAAAAAATGGAAGAAAAAAGAAGAAACAATTGATGTACTGTGTAACAGGTTAAAAAAGTAATTCACTTTCCTAAAAGTTCATTTGGAACTCCACTGGCCAAAATTTCAGCTTTTCTAATGGATTAAAAAACCCAGTTTAAAAGTTAAAAAAAACACCCAAATGGTATTTGTTTAGCTGAGCTTAAAGCTAAAAGGACTTATTTAATAAAAAGTCCATTAAAAAAACTGTGCTAAACACAGTCTAAATTTGTAGAGAAGCGAATACTGTGGAATTGAGTAACTAATGAAGCAAAAGAGTGGGTTACTTGAAAAAGAGAAGCACCAAGGAAGTCAAGATTCAGTGGGACCAGACGAAATCGGTCCTCTTTAGAGTCTAGCTCCATACTCGTTACACGAAAACGAGCAAAGAGGGAGGGAGTGTAAAAGCTCAATTATGTTTGACCCAAAGTAAAAAAAAAAACCCAAATAAAATCTAAAAAATCCTTTAATTAAATTTAAAGTCTATTTACAATAAAAGAAGCCCAAGTTACAAATCCAAATGCCACATTACCCAGACTACCTAAAACCTATCCTAAATCCAACACTCAAAGGCCCTTGAAGGTTAAAACCCTAAGCACAAACAGCAAACCCTAATCTACTGAGAAACCTTCTGCACTGCAGCCCTCGTGTCGCGTCAACCACGCGTCCCCGAGGTCACCCACGCCTCTACCACCGTGCTTCTGACACCATTCACCGTCATTGGCTCACCAAAGGCATCTTGCAACTGCCGACTATACCTACAAAAGGCAGATAAAAAAAAGAAAGAAAAGCAAATTTGTATTTTGGCAATAAAAGCCACAATGATCAGTTGTATAATTTTTTACGAACAAAAAAAAAAAAGCAATTAAATAGAAAAATAGAGATTTTGAAGGTAGCTCATTTTCCTTATTATTTTTATTTATTTATTTTCCATTTTCAAATAAAAAATATAATAAAATAATAATAATAAGGGAAAGGTCAGGGACTTACCTAAATGCAACCACCGACGACGGCCAAGGTCCCTACCCCCAATGAAGGGTAGTGTTACCGATGTGAGAGGTCTCCTAATAGCCTTAGTATTCGTGTGAGGACCTCGATGCAAAGAAGAAAAATAAAAAAGGGGTTTTTTCTCTTAAAACCTTAAAAATGAAGTGGCTCTTGGCTCTTTTCAGGGGTCTTGGAATCGAATCTGAAGGATTTTGACCCCAGATCAGGATTTGGGAGCTCAAAAAGGTCAAATGAGGGATTTTTATAAAACTCTGGCCACCGGAGGCAGCGATCTTCGCCGTCGATGACCGATGGCCACGACGATACTCCCACCGAACTCCATGATCGGAGTGATAAGGGCTCTAGAGAAAAAAGGGCTGAGGGAGTTGTTTTTTTAAAGAGATGAAGAAATGAAAATTTTAAAAAAAAAAAGTTACCTTTTATAGTTGTTTAATACGACGTCATTTTGGGAAGTACACTTAATGCCAAAACGGCGTCATTTGACGCTTTAACATGAAATCGATTCGGACCCTCCTCAAGGTCAACGTGTTTTAAGAAGAGGGTCGATTTTCCATATCGATCCCTCCACTTTCTAGGAGTTTTCGATTGGGTCCCTTGAATTAAAATCAACTCCTAAAACAACACCATTTTAGGCTTGAATCTAGTGGCCCTAAAACGTTATCGTTTTACCAAAACCCGAAGACCCAACCCGTTCATAGGAAGGTCCACGTGTTTTGAAGGAAAGGGAAAATTAATTCCCTAGTCTTTCCTCCTTTTGGCCTTATTCAATTGGGCCCTAATTTCACATTTTTTTTACTTTTAAATTCAGCCACTCAATTTTATTTCTTTTACATTTGGGTCCTCTGACCATTGACCTTTGGGAATGACGCGTGTACAAGTTTGGGATAATTGCCCATTCAATCCTTGTGCTTTCCAAAAATTCTAATTTAACCCTTATTCTTTTTTTTTTGCTTTACATTTTATTTTAGTTTTAATTTAATCCTCCCATTATTTCTACTTTTTAAAAATTTGCCCCTTTATTCTGTTTTATTTTTAATTTAGTCCTTTATTTAATTTAGTCCTATTTATTTTTTTATTATTTTGTATTATTTTATTTATTTTGGTATTTAATTTTCATTTATTTATTGTTTTTATGTCAATTTTATTTATTTGTTTATTATTTATTTTATGTCATTCTAAATTTTTGCCCTTTATTTAATCACTTGCTTTTATTTAATCCCCAATTTAATTATGTATGATTTGTTTTTCCATGATTGTGTTTTGTATATTTATTATTATTGCATCGTTAATTAATGTTCATTACCATCTTCATTACAATTATATTGTTATTTTATTTGCTATTATTTTTATTTTTTTGTCGTTAATTGTGTTAAATTATATTCATTTAATTTATCCTATACATGTATGTTTTATTTTGACATTATGAAATTGTAAATTATGTAATATTCATTCATTCTTTGTAAAATATTTTAATGAAATGAATTGCATGTCACTTTAATTTTTTTTAATACATAAACCATCTGAAAAATCGAGACAATATTCTTTATTTCAGGAATTCGAAAGAATTATGTCCTAATTTACTAGGTGTAATTTTCTCTTCGAATCGAAGTAATCGAACACCTTATTATAAAATTAAAATATATGAGATTTAGGATAATAATTAGAAATGCTAGTTATTTTCAAAGATTCGAGGTATTGTGTCCTAATTTACTGGATATAACTTTTTTTCTCGATTGACTCAAAACAAATGAGCTTTCTTCGCAAAATTTGATTTTTAAATGACATCAAAACATATCATCCATGTATTTAAGGATTCCAATTTAAAATTTTTCTCGAGTTTTCGATTTTCAATAATTAAGATATTAAATAATCGACTAGGTATCAATTTTGGACGTGTAAGGGTGTTAACCCTTCCTCATATGTAACCGACTCCTGAACCTGTTTTCTTGATTTCGAAGATGAAAATATTTGCTTAAATAAATTTAAATATTTTACAAGGTGATCCAATCACGTCAAATTAAAAATTATTAGTGGCGACTCCATTTTGATTTTTTCAAAATAAAAATCGGGACTTTTAAAAAAAAAAAAGTTTCGACAATTCAAATTGAAGACACATAAATGGCAGCAACATGACTCTTTTTCTGTTCTGATATTTTTTGGGAATATTTTTAGAGTTGATTTTAATGGGCTGGAAAAATATAGAGAAGTTAAAACAATGGTTTGCTTGCTGGAGTTTGTTTGGTGTATAGATGTTTAATATTTTTCATATATATAAAAATGAGAATAATTAATGTTTATGGATCAATATTTGTAATTTTGGCAACTATGATCTCATGAGATTATGTTATAATTTTTATTAATTTATATTTTAATATTACTTATATTAAGAATATTATTAAATTATATATTATTTTTTTTATTAAATTATATTTAATAATAATTACATTAAAATACGATTAAATTATTTATTATTTTTTTTATTAAATTACATTTAAGAGACCTATTAAAATTTAATAAAAATAATTATTTACTTAAAAAAATTCTGTTAAAGGTACTTTGGTCCTTTGTGTTTTTTTTCTTATGTTATTACAACATCATTCCATTCAATCAAACAAAATAATACTATTACAGTTTTATTCTATTCCATTCCATTCAATCAAATAATTAAATTACTGATTATTACGCTATTACATTATAGTGAACTAAACGTGATGTTAATGAATCATCCCATGTCATTAAAAATAAAAATATATATATTTAATTTTATATTATTCCTACTAAAATGTTAAACTGGATATCTCCATGACTGGTGACCCAAAAAAACATCACATTAATCATTAAAAAAAAAAAAAAGAAACATCACTTCCACACAATTTTAACTGTTTTTTTATTGTGGCCACACAATTTAATTGCCCATATCTCCTTTGTTGTGTTTGCATATTAACAGCACCCTAAAAACCAAAAGTAAGTAACACAACAAAGAATTAAAGTCGTAATTAATATTTATTGTATAAAAAATGTATTAAAATTTATTATTTTTAATTACTATTCAATTTAAAATAAAAAGTTTTCATTTACAATATCATTAAAACATTAAAATATTAATTTTATTAAATAATAAATTATTTTTTAAAATAATAAATATTAATTTTATTTTAATTTAATATTATTTTATTTTTATAATAATATATAAATTAAATTAATCCATTTAACAGTCAATTCCCTATCATAAAGAATGTCACAAGTTTACAAAACAGATTTTCTCTTCTACCAGATTTTTTTTCCCAGTTGATTAATGGAATTGATTAAAGGGAAAACGATTTCTTCCTACCTTTTGAAATATAGATTTTTAATTATTTGAAAGTTAATAAAATAAACTTTCCATTTACTTTTTGGCTTTCTTTTTTTATGAAAATAAAAAGAAAGATGTCATTATTAGTTAAATATGACCCTGTTATAAATATTACTTTATGGATGTACATAACCCTCAAGTTATAATTTTTATTGTAGCAACTCTCCCATTTATGGAATAAACTCTCTCTTTTATTATGAAAGTAATAGGAATGTTATTTAATTTATGTATTAATGAAGCACTTAAGTAAGCTTCATTTATCTATGTTACATTGAATATCAATTACTTATAAATAGAATCTTACGTGAATGAAAATAAAATAAGAGAAAAAATTTTACCGATTTGATCTATTGTTTACTTTAAGTGTTTTTTAATTTGATTATTTTATAACACGTTATCAGCACGAGCCTCTACAAATTCATAGTGAAGTTCACGTAATTTCGGCTTTATATAATTTGTCCGTATAACTCTCATTAAACTATATACGGTATACATATTTTCATCATTCTTTTATTTTATTTTCTAGATGGAATATTTGCTTTGGATAACATTTGCACATTTATTTTTACAACTCAAATGTTATAATGATAATTATATATACATATTTTTTTTACTAAAAGAAATTTCAATTAATGTAATTTGTGTTAAGTTATGATTATGACTATTCTTCTACATGTCAATATTTGACATACATATTATTATTTAGAAAATTTGGTGTACATACATATAATTGACTTATTTTATGATTAAGAATTCTTATCATTTTACTAATTTCTTTTATTTTGATTCAAGTGATTATAATGTCAAATCTTGCCAAACTTGAATTTGCGACCTTAGACATATCAGGCAAGAATTATTTGTCATGGGTGTTAGATGTTGAAATTCACCTAGATGCTAAAGGTCTAGGAAATACTATATTAGCAGATAAAGAAGCATCTAATCAAGACAAGGCAAAAGCAATGATTTTCATCCGTCATCATCTACATGAAGGATTAAAAGTGGAATATCTCACTGTGAATGACCCTCTTAATTTGTGGAATGATTTGAAAAAAAGATTTGACCATCAAAAAACAGTGATACTCCCTAAGCTCGTTATGATTGGATGCACTTACGGTTGCAAGATTTTAAGACTGTAAATGAATACAATTCAGAACTTTTCAAAATTAGTTCTCAACTAAAATTATGTCGAGAAAACATAACTGATGAGGACTTTGTTAGAAAAAACATTTTCAACCTATAATCTACTAACGTGCTCCTGCAGCAACAATATCGTGAAAAAGCTTTTAAAAGGTATTCTGAATTGATTTCATGCCTTTTAGTCGCTGAACAAAATAATGAGCTATTGATGAAAAATCATGGAATTCGTCTCACTGATTCTGCACCATTCCCTGAAGTGAATGTAGCAATACACAATAATTATGAACATGGAAAATATAAAGGTCGCAGTCGCGACCGTGGTCGTGGACGTAGTGAGGGACGTAGTCGAGGATGTACTAGTAATTGTTATCATGGTGGTCATAATAGTGGTACTACTAAACACTAGAAAAAGAATAACAATGAAAGACAAGAAAGAGGTAGTCAAAATATTCCTTCAAAGATTGTTGAGAATTTATGTTATCGATGTGGTATGAAAGGGCATTGGTCATATATCTGTCGTATGTCTGAGCATTTAGTGAAACTTTATCAAGCATCCATTAAAAAGAAGGGAAAGAATATGGAGAAAAATTTTATATCCCAAAATGATATGAAATGGAGGCAAAAGATGAAAATATTCACTATGACCATGTCTACGAGGGTGATAAATTTCATGACCTTAATAATATAAGTCACCTCGATATGATAAATTTCTTAGAGAATCATTAGTAAAAGTTGATGTTATTTTGACATTTTCATGTTGATTTAAGTATGCTTTATTTTCTTGCATAAATAATAATTTATATATTTAATAAATATTTGCAATGTTTCTCATATTATATTTTGTTTATTTTTATGAAGAATATGAATATTCAACAAAGTTTTGTTGGACTCAAAATCAATGGAGATATGTGTCTTGCAGATAGTGCTACAACACACACGATACTCAATGATAAAAGATATTTTTCTCATTTGACAATAAGTGATGCCCATGTTAATACAATATCAGATAGTTCAAAACTTATTGAGGGCTCCGGAAGAGCTATTATATTATTACCTAAAGGTACAAAAATTGTCATTGATGATGCTTTATATTCCACTAAGTCTCAAAGAAATTTATTGAGTTTTAAAGATATTCGTCTTAATGGATATCATATTGAGACTATGAATGAGAAAAATATTGAATATCTATACATTACAAATGTTGACTATGGAAAGAAATATGTTTTGGAAAGGTTACCTACTTTTTCATCTGGTTTATATTATACACATATTAGTGCAATTGAGACACATGTCATTACAAACCAGAAGTTTGTAGAACCACATATTTTTACTATTTGGCATGACCGATTAGGCCATCCCGGATCTATTATGATGTGAAGAATAATCGAGAATTCAATTGGACACCCATTAAAAAACCAAAAGATTCTTGAATTCAAAGATTTATCTTGTGTTGCTTATTCTCAAGGAAAATTGATTATTAGACCATCACCAACTAAAGTTGGGATTGAATCTCTCGCATTTCTAGAACGTATTCAAGGTGATATATGTGGACCCATTCATCCACCATGTGGATCATTCAGATATTTATGGTTTTGATAGATACATCTAGTAGGTGGCCACATGTGTGTTTATTATCAACTCGCAACTTGGCGTTTGTGAGACTACTTCTCAAATAATTCGATTAAGAGCACAATTCCCAGATTAAAACTATTCGTCTTGATAATGCTGGTGAGTTTAGGTCTCAAGCTTTTAATGATTATTGTATGTCAATTGGGATAAATGTTGAACATCTTGTAGTTCATGTTCACACACAAAATGGTTTAGCTGAATCGTTTATCAAACGCCTCCAACTAATAGCTTGGTCATTGCTTATAAGAACAAAACTCTCTATTACAGCTTGGGGATATGTTATTTTGCATGTAGCAGCACTTGTGCGCTTCAGGCCAACAAGTTATAATAACTACTCCCCATTACAACTGATTTTTGGTTAGGAGCCAAATATTTCTCATCTTATAATTTTTGGATGTGCAATATATGTTCCAATTGCTCCACCACAACGCACAAAGATGGGTCCTCAAAGGAGGTTGAGAATATATGTTGGTTATGAATCTCCTTCTATAATTAAGTATATTAAACCATTAACTGGAGATTTATTTACTGCACGATTTATTGATTGTCATTTTGATGAAACAATATTCCCAACATTAGGGGGAGAGAAAATACAACTAGTAAAAGACATTACATGTAATGGATCATCATTATCTCAATTAGATCCTCGTACAAATCAATGTGAACAATAAGTTCAAAGGATCATACATTTGCAATACATCGCCAATCAACTGCCAGATTCATTTACTGACCTAAAGAGAATTACAAAATCTCACATACCAGCTAAAAATGCTCCAATACGAATTGATGTCCCAATAGGGCAAACTGTTAGTGCAAAAGACAGTAATTCATGCCTAAAGCGAGGAAGACCAGTCAGTTCCAAAGATAAAAATCCTCGTAAAAGAGAAGGAGCAAATAATCAAAACGGTTATATTGTGGAGGCAAGTGCCCAAGAAGAGGCCAAAAATATAACTAATCAAAAAACCCAGAAGAGGTTCAGGTACCTGAAAATGGTGATAATGAAGAGATCTTAATTAGTTATGTTACTTCAGGAAAAAGATGGAATCGAAAAAATGTAGTTGTCGACAACAATTTTGCTTATAATGTTGTTATTGAAATAGCAAAAACAAATGAAGATCTTAAGCCTAAATCTATTGAGGAATGTAGAAATAGAAAATATTGGCCAAAATGAAAAAACGCAATTCAAGCATAATTAAATTCACTTTCAAAACGTGAGGTTTTTGGACCTATAGTCCAAACACCTAAATATGTAAAGCCGGTAGGATATAAATGGATATTTGTGCGAAAACAAAATGAGAAAAATGAAGTCGTAACATATAAAGCACGACTTGTAGCACAAGGATTTTTGCAAAGGCGCGGTATTGATTACGAAGAGACATATTCTCTTGTGGTGGATGCAATCATGTTTAGATACTTTATTAGTCTGGCAGTACGTGAAAAACTTTGCATGCGTCTAATGGATGTTGTTACAGCCTATTTGTGTGGTACACTTGATAGTGAAATTTATATGAAAATCCCAAAAGGACTTAAAATCCCTGAAGGATATAAAGTTTCTCGAGAAAATTTCTCACTTAAATTCAAGAAAAGTTTATATGGATTAAAACAATCTAGTCGTATGTGGTACAATCATCTTAGTGAATATTTGTTAAAAGAAGGTTATAAAAATGATCCAATATGTCCATGTGTTTTTATAAAAAGGTCTGTATTAGGCTTTGTGATAATTGCTATTTATGTTGATGATCCAAATATTATTGGAACTCCTGAAGAGCTTCAAAATGCAGTAAATTATTTAGAGAAAGAATTTGAGATGAAAGATCTTGGAAAAACAAAGTTTTGTCTTGGCCTGCAAATCGAGCATTTAAAAGATAAAATTGATGTCCATCAGTCAACTTATACAGAAAAGATCGTAAAGAAATTTTATATGGATAAAGCACATCCATTGAGTACCCCGACGGTTGTAAGATCGTTAGATGTGAATAAAGACCAATTTCGTCCTTGCGAGAAAGATAAAGAGTTTCCTAATCCTGAAGTACCATATCTTAGTGTCATAGGAGCATTGATGTATCTTGCAAACAACACAAGACCTAATATAGATTTCTTTATAAACTTGTTAGCAAGATTTAGTTCTTCTCCAACATGTGGACATTGGAATTGAATTAAACAAGTGTTTAGATATCTCTGAGGGACCACTAATATGGGGTTATTTTATTCAAATGATTCAAAATCTCTATTAGTTGACTATGCTGATGCTGGATATTTATTGGATCCACTTAAAGGTCTATCTCAAACGGGATATTTATTTACATGTGGAGATACTATCATATCATGGCGTTCAACAAAGCAGACATTAGTTGTCGCCTCTTCAAATCATGCTAAAATAATTGCAATGCATGAGGCAAGCCGAGAGTGTGTTCAACTAAGGCTATTAACCCAACATATCATGAATAATTTCCCTTCGCAGGAAAAGATGTCAACTATCTTATACGAAGATAATGCAGCATGTATAGCTCAATTAAAGGGTGGTTACATTAAAGGTGACAAAACGACACAAATTTCACCAAAATTATTCTTCACTCATGATTTTGAGAAGAAAGGTGACATAAAGGTTCAACAAATTCGTTCTAGTGATAATTTAGTAGATCTTTTTACTAAGGCGTTGCCAACTTCAACATTTGAAAGACTACAATACAAGATTGGAATGCATCGACTCAAAGATATAATATGATGTTGTCATTAGGGGGAGTCTAAAACACGTTGTACTCTTTTCCTTTAACCAAGGTTTTTTCCCACTGGGTTTTCCTGGTAAAAGTTTTTATCAAGGCAACTTGTAATAGGTGATTGTGTACTTTTTTTCTTTCATTAGGTTTTTATCCCACAGAGTTTTTCTAATAAAGGTTTTAATGAGGCACAATTTTCTCTAATGGACATCCAAGGGGGAGTGTTATAAATATTACTTTATGGATGTCCATAACTCTCAAGTTATAACCTCCATTGTAGCAACTCCCTCATTTATGAGATAAACCCCCTCCTTTATTATGAAAATAATAGGAATGTTATTCAATCTATGTATTAATGAAGCACTTAAGTAAGCTTCACTTATTTATGTTACATTGAATGTCAATTACCTATAAATAGAATCCTACGTGAATGAAAATAAAATAAGAGAAAATTCTTTACAAATTTGATCTATTGTTTACTTTAAGTGTTCTTTTATTTGATTATTTTATAACAAGCCCATCATTTTTTAACCAATTTTTAAACGTTGATATTATTATAACCAACAATTATTGGTACCAAACTTTATGTTGATATTCCTGTAGACAATAAAATGAAAAAAAAATGACAACTATCAAGCTAAATAAATACAGGTTGAACCTTGTGTGTTAGCATGATGGTTAGTGATAAGTGCTAAAAGTAACAGGTTTTAACTTAATCATTTAAATTCATGTTTTTATACTTAAGAGAGCATTTGGGAGCAAAAGAAATGAATAACGACGAAAATAAAAAAATCAGAGCAAGTTATAGAAGCCACACGGGCTGACCCCTTCCACACGGCCTGGCCACGTGACTGTGTGAGCCACATGGCTTGCCACACAACCATGTGGTAGGTCATGTCGATTTCGTGAATTTTCACCTTAAATTACGAGAAATGTTTTTTTTTAGTTTTTCAAGCATTATAAGACGTATATATTTGACAAAAATAAGAAGATAGGAGGGACCGTCATAGAATACTAATAAAAACAACTTGAAAAACACCATTGAAGTCGATACTGAAGTAGAGTTTCTCAAGATTGAAGATTCTCATTTGATTTGTTTGGAAATTATCATGAATTTCTTTATTTTTTCCGGTTATAATATGTTTTGGATGTTTTTAATTGCAAATATGAACTAATTTTCTAAATACTTAGGAGAGATAAACCTTATAATGAATTCTATCATTTGATTTTTATTTTCTGCGATATATGTTTAGTTTCTTATTCTCAATTATGTGTGCTTAATTTTTGGTTTGATATTTTTAGATTATTGATCCATGTTTAATGTGCTTAAATCAGAAGAGAAATAAATCTTGTTTAAGAGTAAATCTTGCGTAATTGAGTGGAGTTACATGCAATCCTAGAAATAGGACGACATAAATTTACCATATTAGAGTAAAATCTAATAGGAAAATCCATAGATCGAGTTAATGTGATAATAAGGGTTTTAATTAGAAAGAAATTTCAATTAATCAACCTAAAGTCAATTGCTCTTACTCTCGAAGGAGATACTAGCATAATTTAGAGATTTCTATAGATCAAGATACTAAATAAAGAAATTGCGTAGTTTAGATTGATAGTGACTGATGAAATGTAGGTAGATTATTTCTTGTGTATTGTTTCGCTTCTTGGTTATTATTTGACTTTTTTGTGTTTTATTCTTTGTCGCGTTTGTAGTTAATTGATTTAGTTAATTTTAGTTTTAATTAATTACTCGAATTTATCAGTTAAATAATAGAAAGACAATAATTACTAGTACTTTTAGTCCTTGTGGGAACGATATCTTTACTCACCGTAACTATATTATTAATTGATAGGCGGACTTTTTTTGGTCAGATTTTTAGTTAGTTTACGTCGCATCAGTCAAGGAGTTCACCATCTCAGGTGTGGCTTGGGTTCGAGTCACGTCAATCACATTGTTATTAGGGTTTTGCTATCCTCTTAAAATTCATCAAAAAAATAAATACGGGTTAATATTTATTCAAAAGATACGACTTAATATTTAGTATTATTATCTAATAGATTGATATTGATTTTTTTAACACAACAAAAGAGTTATATTTTTCATTTATTTATTATTTAAATATAAATTAAAAACTATATTATTGTCGATTGAGTTTTAGCTCCATACTAAAGCTCGATTGGTATGGGTATTGTTGACAACGCAGGAGGACGTAAGTTCCTATTTATGGGTTGGGAGAGACTATGAATAATTTTAAATTTTATCTAAAAAAAAACAAATATGATTAGAACTATAATAAGATATATTTTATGTAATTATTGTAATATTTGATGGTATTGTATGATTTTATACACCATGTCATTTTAATTTTATATCTTTTATTGTATATAGTCGTTTGATTCTTTATCAATGTACAATACTACATTTAATTTTTTGACCCAAAGAAACATCACATTCACATTATTTAATTTTTTTTTTGACTTTTCTGCTCTGTTGTTTGCATATTAAGAGCACCCTAAAGCTCAAAAGTCTTAACACTTCGTTCGTTTTGGGTCGTTTTTGGAGGACTGAAAGAAAGGTTTCAGGCTTTTGTGAACAACAGATGGCTGGTTTTTGTTGCTGCAATATGGATGTAATCTTATTCCAAAATTATTTATGGAAATGGGTTGTTTTAGATGATAATTATTGAAATGATTCGATTTTATTAAAACGCGTTGAGTTAAAATCGTTTTCAAAGTAAATTCAAAAAAGTGCGTCTAGCTCAACGTTTTTTTCTTCTATAACATGTAAAGCACGTCCCTTTGAAGATACATGGATAAAAGCGTGTCTACGTCAATGCGTTGAATTGAACGAACTTTTTTAAATTTTCCCTAAAAATAAAGTCAACTAAACGTGTTTTAAAGAAGACGAACTATTCCGATAATTATCATCCAAAACGATTCATTTCTATAAATAATTTTTAAAATAAACCTTTTTAAATAATAAAATCGAATATCTCCATGCTGGTGACTCAAAGAAACATCACATTAATCATAAAAAAAAAAAAAAAAAAATCACATCACATTTAACAGTTTTTTTTTGGTCGGCCACACAATTTAATTGCCCATATGTCCTTTGTTGTGTTTACATATTAACAGCACCCTAAAAATCAAGTCACTAACACAACAAAAAATTAAACTAATCCAAATTAAAACAGAAATAATATTTATTGTATAAAAAATATATTAAAATTACTATTTTTAACTTAATTTTAAATAAAAGAATTTCATTTATAATATCGTTAAAAACATTAAAAATATTAATTTTATTAAATATCTTTTTTAAAATAATAAATATTAACTCTATTCTAATTTGATTTTATTTAATTCTTTGTAATAATACATAAATTAAATTAATTTATTTAATAGTAGAATAATTAATTTGATAAATTCTTATGTCAAAAGCTTCCACATAGTAGTATCTATTTATATTTTATTAATTCTTTAACAACGCACACATACTTTATACACACAGGTACTCTCCTAAGATAAATATCATTCTTTTTTTTCACTGAAACCACTCGTTAAATTCAATTATTGGAACCAAACTTTATGTAAATATTCCTCTAAACAATTAAATAAATTTAATAAATATTCCTCTAAACAATTAAATAAATTTAATCTAATATTTGATGATACTCATGATCCCATGTAATTAAAAATAAAATTAAATAAATTTAAATTTTTGGTAGAATAATTTTATATTCTTTATTGTATATAGTCATTTGATTCTTTATCAATGTACAATATTATATAAAATTATTAAAAAATAAATAAAGAAACATCGCATTCACATTATTTAATTTTTTTGACTTTTCTATTGTTTTGCATATTAACAGCACCCTTAACACTTTGATCGTTTTGGGTGGTTTTTGGAGGACTGCATAATTGCCGGACTGAAAGAAAGGTTTCAGGCTTTTATGAACAATAGATGGCTGGTTTTTGTTGCTGCAATGTGGATGCAATCTTGTTCTGGGCCTGGCTATATGTTTGGTAGCATATCACCAGTGATAAAGAGTTCTTTGAATTATAATCAAAGGCAGCTTTCCAAGTTGGGTGTGGCTAAAGATCTTGGAGGCAGTGCTGGGCTCATAGCTGGGAAATTGTCTGAGATATTGCCTCTATGGGGTGTTTCGCTCGTTGGTGCTTTACAGAATCTTATTGGTTATGGTTCCGTTTAGTTGATTGGTACAGGGAAAGTACCAGTTTCTCCATTGTGGGCTGTGAGTATCATCTAAAAGCTCTTCGTTTCTAGTTTGCTTGGTTTAATTCTATCAATTTGCAATCCTCTGTTTCTTCTTCTATTTTGAGCATTTTGGCTCATATAGTATGATGCTAGATAGCTATCAATCCCATAGCATTTAGCGGAAAATCTTTGATAACCAATCTCAGTATGCAGATGTGCGTCTTAATATTTGTGGGAAACAATGGTGAGACCTACTTCAATACGGCTGCACTTGTTTCTGGTTTGCAAAACTTTCCGGAAAGCAGGGGTCCAGTGGTAGTAATTCTCAAGGGATTTGGTGCTTTGAGCGGTGCAATTTTGACTCAGATATACACACTGATTAACTTCCCAGATCAATCATCTTTGATATTCATGGTTGCAGTTGGACCAACAATGGTGGTTATTGCTTTAATGTTCATTATCAGACCTGTTGGAGGTGACAAACAAGCGCGTCCATCTGATGGTTCAAGTTTCACACTTGTTCATTGTGTGTGCCTCCTTCTGGCTACTTACTTTATGGCAATCATGATTCTGGAAGATCTTGTTAGTGTGAGCCACAATTTAGTCACAGTTTTTACTCTGATTTTGTTTGTTATTCTTTTCATTCCCATCATATTGAGTTTCCGCGAAGAGCCTAGAGATCCAGCAGAAGAGGTTCTTCTACCAAGTCCTGAGCAAGATGAAGTATTATCCAGTGAGTTTAACCATGAAAATCCCGAGGAAGAAGACTCGCTTGCGGTGCCGAAAGCAAAAACGAAACGATCAGTTGCAAGAAAAACTTTTCCAAGCGGCTGCTGAAGGGGCAGTAAGGGTGAAGAAAAGGAAAGGTCCTCGTACTGGACAGGACTTCACCTTGAAGAAGGCTTTGATCAGAGCAGACTTTTGGCTTATTATGTTCTCTCTTCTATTAGGTTCAGGATCAGGGTTGACGGTAATAGATAATCTTGGTCAGATGAGCCAATCTCTGGGGTATGATAATACTGGTATATTTGTATCCATGATTTGCATTTGGAACTTTCTGGGTCGTATCGCTGCGGGTTACGTCTCGGAGATCTTTGTGAGGTATACAAACTGAAATGATTTGGTACCGCTTTACCTTGACAATGGTTTTGATTCATTTTTCATACCCTTTTTTTCGTGTGACATTGTTGTACAGGGATCATGCTTATCCAAGGCCAATTGTCATTGTTAGGCGCAGCTTGTTATGGCTGTTGGCCATGTTTTCTTTGCTATGGGATGGCCTGGAGCAATGTATATCGGTACTTTATTGGTAGGGCTTTGCTATGGTGCTCATTGGGCAATTATGCCAGCCACTGTCTCTGAGTTATTCGACTTGAAAAAGTTCGGGGCTTTCTACAATTTCCTCAGTCTGTCGGGTACATTCATCTTCTCAAGTGTAATTGCTAGCAGCATTTATGACTATGAAGCAGAGAAACAAGCTCGTCAACATCGTATACAGTCGCATATTTCAGGCTCAATTCTTTCAGGAATGTTTGCTGAAGATGAATCGCTTAAGTGTGAAGGTTCCATATGCTTCTTTCCGAGTTCCATGATTATGTCTGGATTTTGCATCATCGCAGCTGTTTTAAGCATGATACTTGTGTATCGTACTAAGACTGCTTATGCTCATCTTTATGGAAAATAAAGGTTGAGATAGACTGATCATGGAGGGCCTTCCACAAATATATTCAGCCATTTTATGGAAGTGTTGTGTAGAAACCCAGTTCGTGTTAATTTTCTTTGAACTTGTTGTATTAGTACAAAAAAAATTAAATTGCAATTGTGTTCGCGTTCTGACATTAAAATTTCATTACCAATCTTTAATACGATGCTAACAAAGTCATAAATATTTAAATAACTAATATTTATGACTCAACTCGTCAGAATTGTGGTTTCGAAACCACTGCTTTCGATACAATTGAAAATCGAGCTGTTACAATACTAGTCTCTTATAGAGATCACGTGGAATTCAAAGGATAAGTGGTGGAAAGTCGTTTGGAAGTTTCAAGGACCTCAACGTGTTCGGCTTTTCTTATGGCTCGTGTTTAAATGTCTTCTTTTCAATGTGAATAGTATAAGGATGGACATTAGTGATAAGTGCTAAAAGTAACATATTTTAACCTTGTTCTTAATGCGTTTTTGGGTGATTAATCAATGTTAATGGTGAACTTTATACTCTTAATCTTTTAAATTCATATTTTTATTATTATAAGAGCATTTGGGAGAAAAAGGAGTGAAAATTGAAAAATCGGAGCAAGTTACAAGAGCCACACGGGCTAACTCCTTCTTCACGGTCTGGACACACGACCATGTAAGCCATACAACCATGTGGCAGACCGTGCCAATTTCACGAATCTGCACTCCGAACAGTGGGAAAACGCGTTTTTTAGGTTTCTCGGGCATTCTAAGACCTATATATGACAAAAACTATGAAGATATGAGCGAGCCATCATAAAATATTCAATAAAACAAGTCGGAAAACATCATTGAAGCCGATTCTAAAGTATATTTCTATCAAGATTGAATTTTCCCTTTTGATTTCTTTGGAGATTATCATGAGTTTCTTTATTTCTTTCAATTATACTGTGGTTTGGATGTTTTTATTTTCAAGCATGAACTAATTTTCTAAATACCTAGGGGAGATGAACCCTATGATGAATTATGTTTTTTGGTTTTTAATTTATACAATAAATACTTAGATCTTGTTATCAATTATATGTTTTAATTCTTGGTTTAATATTTCTAGATTATTTATCCATGTTTGATGTGCTTAAATCATAGGAGGAATAGACCCTATTTAAGAGTAGATCTAGTGTAATTGAGTGGAATTGCATGCAATCCTAGAAATAGGACGACATAAATCTGTCAGATTAGAGTCAAATCTAATAGGGAAATCCATATCACGAGTTAATTCGATAATAAGGGTTTTAATTAGAAAGAAATTTCAATTAATCAACCTAGAGTCAATTGCACTTACTCTTGAAAGAGATATTATCATAATTTAGAGATTTCTACGAATCAAGATGCTAATTAAAGAAATTGTGTAATTTAGATTGATAATGACAAATGAAATCTAGGTGAATTCTTTCTTGGGTAATGTTTCTTTTCTTGGTTGTTTACTCGATTAATTTTCTGATTTGTTCTTTGTCGTGTTCTTTAGTTAAGTTAATTAGTTAATTTTAGGTTTTAATCAATCACTCCAATATTTAGTTAAATAATAGAAAGACAGTAATTACGAATACTTTTAGTCATCGTGAGAACGATATCTTTGCTCGCCGTAGCTATACTATTAATTGATAGGTGCACTTGCCTTAATCAGATTTTTAGTTAGTTTCGCGACACATCAATTGACCATGATGGCTTTTTTCTGTTGTGTAATCATCATTCTGAGGACATTTTTCATATACTTAGGGATTGTCCTGCTATTAAAGAAGTCTGGTTAAGTGTTATGCCAGCTAATTATTAACTTAGTTTTTTCTCTAGAAACTTGTTTGAATGGATGGAGTCCAATTTATGCAATCCTTTGGGGATATCAAGTGAGAGGATCAATTGGACTAACCTCTTTGGTTTAATTGCTTGGTGCATATGGAAAAACAAAAACCTTTTTGTGTTTCAAGGAATAACTTGGAGTTCCTCTAATACTATTAAATCATTTGTTAGCTGGGTTAAGCAGTTTGATTTAGCTCATAAGAAGGCCTTACCAAGATAGTTTGATATTGCTCTTGACCTACCTCTTTTAGGTAATTGGATTAACTTACATATTGACGGGGCTGTTAAATTAGGTGTAGGTTTTGTTGCTGGTGAAGGTGTGATACGCGAACAAGATGGGGATTGGATCCTTAGTTTCAATCACTATTTAGGGGATTGTTCAGTTTTTGATACTGAGCTTTGGGGCATTTTGGGTGGTCTGATATTTCTTCAAAGATGGGGGTAACAAGGTATTGATTCATACTAACAATTTAGAGGTGGTCAATGCCTTTCAGAATAGGCACTCGACTAAATTGACTTCAGCTTTGGTGAGAAGGATTTATTTGATATTATAGACTATAGATCAATGGAGTATCAGGCATGTTCCAAGGGAGAAAAGCCAAGTGGTTGATCACATTGTTAAGATAGCCTTTGATAGGATAGAAGATGTGCATGTGTTTGTTTACGTTCTTGAGAAGCTCGAAGCTAGTCATTGTGCCAATAAAACAAATGACTTCATGTAGAGCTGATCGTGCGTCGGATCGGGCTGGGTTCGGGTCGGGTCGGGTCGGGTTTCAATAAAATTTTAAACCCAATTGCTAGGTCTAGGCCCGGACCGGCCCGAAAAATGAGCCTAAAATTTTGTCCAAACCCGACCCGAATTATAGAAGTCAAACCCGAGCCCAACCTGTATTAATTTTTTTAGTTTATTTTATTATAAACAACAAATTTAAAAATATATAATATATCAAATACACTTAAAAACATTAAAACAAATATTAAAAATAAACAAATTTAAAATACATTAAAATATTTTTATATTAAGATAGTTACAAATAAAGTAGTAAAAAAATTAACAATAAAACATAAGTTCTACAATATTTAAATAATATTAAAAAAAACAGCGAAACAATAATAAAAACGTATAAAAAATAACATCCAAATAACATAAATAACAACCAAAATAGCAGCAAAAATAAAAGCAAAACAACAACAGAAACAAAAAAATAGTAACAAAAATAACAATAAAAACAACACCAAAACAGCAACTAAAACAATAAAAAAACATCAAAACATTAAAAAACCCACACCAAAACAACAATATATTTTTTTATTAAAAATGGTTAATTTATTCGAGTCGAGTCGGGTCGGGCCTGGGCCTAAAGACACTTATCCGAGGCTCGACCCGTTTAGAAAATGGGCCTCATTTTTTTTTCCAAGCCTATTTTTCGAGCGTATAATTTTATCTAAATCCTCCCATTTTTTGGACGAGCTTTCTGGTCGAATCGAGCGACCCGACTCATGATCAGGTTTACTTTCTCGCATAGTTGTTTTTTTTTTTTTTTTTGTGTGTTTTCTTTAAAAAAAAGTTGAAATTAAATTATAAGTTTTTATGATAGTTAAAATGTAACTATTCTATATAAGCTCATTACTAAATTTTTAAAAGAATTAAATTATAACTTTATCATGTTAGGAAGGCTTAAAATATAATTTATCATTATATTAGTTTATATTTTTTTAGATTTTAAAAATATTAAAATGTTTCTATTTTAGGAAACCAGGTCCTCCTCTAACTTCGGCCCTGCTAATTCACAGTCATAACAAGCTCTCCATTTTGTATTAATCTTAAACAAATAGAAAAGTCAATGATAGGATATTTATAATTTATGTAAAAAAAAATCCAATTTGAATCTATAAATTTAATATAACATCTAAATATGTAATCCAAATTAATTAAATTATTTGTCACATTTTTTTTTTGAATATACTGATGTGATTACATGATAATATCTGTTCATATATTTTCTTAATTTTTTGACAACGCACACACACCTTGCACACACAAACGCTCGAACCCGAGATCCTTAAGATGAACAACATTTTCTTTTCCACTGGAACCACTTGTTGGATTCTATTTATCACATATTTGAATTCACTAAATATTCACTAGATATTAAAATCATAGTAACAGTCAATAATCTGGGCCAGATGAACAGCCCAAGCATGTCTCCGCTAAAAAATGGCCTCAGTTCAGCTAAATTAGAATATGGGTCAAGAAAAATGAAAGATATATACGTCGACAGCAGGGTTCGAACCTGCGCGGGCGTAGCCCAACAGATTTCAAGTCTGTCTCCTTAACCACTCGGACATATCGACAATGATGGTGCATTTTTTTATTTTTTGTTTAACTCATCATACCGCCAAGTGGAAATAAGTTATGCCTACGTATTGTAAGTGAGTTGAGGGCCCCGCCCACTATCATTAAGACAATCATACTCTATCCCCAATTATCTTACCATATCCCTTCATATTTATGGAGTTAAAGAAAGTTTTCTTATTCGAAAATACGTCTTATTAGATTCAATTTTCAATTAACATTAAAAAAATAATAAGAATACTTTCAAATTGAAGTTCGGACATTATTCGAGAGCTTAAAGTTAGTTTGGGTAAAAAGATATCATCAAGTAGAGATCGAGAACGATAATGCTATATTGATTTCTGTCATACTGAATGGATTAGTAACGAGAAGTATGTACAGTGAAGTTCGACTTATACATGATTAGTGATTTAAATACTTGAATGTGATTTTTCGTTGAATTGTGAGAAACAATAATAAAGTGAATAATTATCTTATTAGAGAAATTCAATACGACATGAAAAAGTTAATTATTCATATAAATCCACCAATATATATGATGAAATTACTTGTAGACGACATCTATCAGGCATTTTAGGAGGCTAACCCACTCAAATCCATTTCAATTAAGTCATCACCTGATACACTTCTTTATGTGTGAGTCTTTAAGTTGGAATACGTTTAAGACATAAGTAAGAACAAAACCTTGAGTGAGTTTCTTTTTAGTTTCTCCAACCTATCACTCTATCTTTCTCAACATATAATATTTCACATTGGATCCTTTTTTTAATTGTTTTTATGGAGAAAAAGGATCATTATTGGACGACACAATAATGTATAAAAAGAAAAGTCCTAAACTTAATATTTTTAAGTTTTTTTTTCAACAAAAAATTTATCTGTTTTGCATTATTGTATTATTCTTAGCTTATCTTTTGATTTTTTAATCTTTTTGGACTGGTCGAACCATCAATAAATCAGCTCCTGAGTTGGTTTGAATGGCTTTATTCTCCATTGATTGGCAAACATGGGATGTTCTACTGTATTTTTTATTTGTTTCGTTCTTTGTCTGTACCCAACGATCAGGGGTGTAGTCAGGGAGGATAACAGGGTTTTGAACACCTTTAAAATGAAAATTTGTTATTTAGTTTTTTTAAATTTTTCAAAAATTTAAATTAATAAAGGTAAAATTGTACTTTGATCTCCCCTAAAAATGATAAAAAAAATTGATTTAATACTTTAAAAATTATAAAATTATAAGTTATTTAAATGACGAAATAATATTTTTACTATTGTAAAAACTAAAATTTAATTTCGACCTCTCCAAAAAAATTAGCTTTTGCCTCTGCCAACGACTTTGAGGGACATAAGTTCAAGTATAAGATGTAAGCTTATTGACTTCTCTCATATTGTGGGTTTAGTTTTGTGTTTTACAACTTTTATTAATGAATTTTCCTTTTAAATTTTTTTAAAATTTTTATTAGTAAAATATGAGCGAATTCAGTAATTAATCTTTCACATTCCGTAGGTACATTAAGAAGGTAGATGTTGATCACGAATTTTAAAGTTATTTCATACTTAAAACGAGGATCGAACCCTCGATCACTGATTAAAGTGCTACATATTTTTTAACAATGCATAATATTATGATTTTTATAATATTTTATTCAATTATATAATTACAAAATATTAAGCATAAATTATTATGACTTTTTTGTAATATTTACGTAATTGAATTTGATGAAAAATTCATATCTAAGAAAACGTCCCTAGATTGTTTCAATAATACTTCTCAAATTTGAGTACTTACAAACTTTATTCCTTAAATTAGGTAATTTAATGTAACCTTATTCCACATCAACATTTTCTCCATTTTGTAATTGAATACATGTCAATCAAAGGGAAAATAAGAACAAAAAAATAAATAAATGCCTAATGAATCAATCATTAGTGACACATAAGCATGATATATTCGAATATTAAAATTATTATCCGCTATCAATTTAAAAAAAAATGCGAATAAACCTCTTCGAATTTATTGATAAGAAAATATTTGTTTCAACAAGGTTAATTTACACAAATTAATAAATACCATATAAAAACACACTGAAATTATTTTGTAAAATTAAATATAATAGTTTTTATGAGAAAAACATATATTCTTTTAAATTATTATGAATATTTTATTAAGTGAATGTCTATCAAGATGAAAATAAGTTTTGATGAATTTTAAATTCTAATAGTCATTAGCATTAGAGTTCTATTTCATTTATATTTTCTATGTCTATAAATATATACTTTGGAGAAGCACTGTAAATTACTTCTATTGATCAATAAAATACGCTCTCTTTTGCTCTCCTATTTTCTTTGTTATTTACTTTCTGTCCTTTTATTTTATAACACATTATCAACATAATTCTCTTTTAATTATTTGTCTCCATAAGTCACAAAAATATCCCCAAATTTGTAATAGTGCTCATGATAATAACCAAGATGATAACGATGATGTTAAAGATCTTCAGGTATATTTCAATATGATTTCTTTATTATATCATGTTTATTGTAATTAAAGACTAATCATGATAACATGAATAGATAGATTATGATTTGAAATCCAAGCATGTTTGAGATGGTGATTACGGAATAAATAATCTAGTGAGATATTTATAAGTTCGTCCTACTAAATTTGTTGCATTCCCAGAAGTGAATGCAAACATAAAGAAAATAAAAGATATGAGCATGGACAACTAAAAGTGGGAATATAGTAATAAATAAGAGAATAATGAGAGTTCTCAAGATAACTCTTCAAAAGATAAAGATAACTTATGTTATCAATGTGATATGAAAGGTTATTGGCCACATATATTATGTTTTTGTTAATATTCTTTGAGGAAGAATATTAGAATGTAGTGATGAATTCTATCATTACATAGAAAATATTTATCTTATTTGGTATTGAAATAAACCAATATTATTCCAATATTTGGTAATACAAAATTAGTCAAAAGTTTCAGAAAAGTTAATATATTAATATCTTGTGATGGTTAATCCATTGGTTTTAAAATATATTTATAATGGATCTCATATTGAGATTGTGAATGAGGAAAAGATTATATTTCATATGAATCAAAAAAAGATTGGATTATTGATTTATATTTATTATAAATCGAATTGATTGTGACTATCTTTGTAATCTTCTTTTATCATCATCCCCATTAAGGGATTGAAAGCAAAATATTTGAATGTGAAAGATCTACTTAAATTGTGAAAGAAAAATATGAGCAATTAAATATGGTAATTCTATTTAAAGCTCATTATAGTTGGATGCACTTGAAGTTGCAAGTCTTTAAAACTGTGAGTATAACTTTACAGTATTCAAAATAAGTTTTCAATTAAAATTACGTGAAAAAATATTACTAATGAGAACTTTACAAGAGAGAACTTACTCAACTTTTCATGATTCAAATGTGCTTCTACAGTAGCATTATCATGAAAAAAATTTACTTATGGTTGAATAAAAGTTTTTAACCACGAAACTTAACCATTCCCTTAAGAGAATGTAACAATATGTGATAAATTCGAAAGGCATAATCTTTGACATGGATGTAGTAAATTGGACTATAATAGTAATCATGAGGGATGGTCGTAATAAATTTTTTTCACCACCAGAAGTGAAAATATAAAGAAAGCAAAAAAATACCAAGAATTTCCAAGAACTCTTTAAAAAGAGAGAACTTATGCATGAAAAGTTATTGGTTATGTACTTGTTGTACACTTGGAAAATAATATCCACTCTCAAAGTTTGCTATTAATAAGATCCAAACTCATCGGGGTTGAGGAGCACTCGTATGACGTGAGCAACGCAAAATATCTGGACTGATCGGACTTAAAAAGGGTCTTGACATTTTAGCCCAAATACGTAATTTAATTTTTTTTCCTCAGTAGATATTAAAAAGAATGTTTTAAAATGACAAAATATCTCAATCTGATTTTATTCCAATCAAATTGATTACGATTTGATTTGATTCTAATCAAATTGATTTAAAGGTCCTTTAAATCAGATTTTTTATCCTTCATTCACAGAATATTTCTTGAATTCCTCCACATATGAGTGCTTATAAAAGCCTAAAAAATACTACAGAATTCTTGAGACACACAAGGGCTTTAATTTTATTCTTTTCATTCTAAAAAATTCTTTCTTCTTCTCTCTGGTTTTTCCAACGTTTCGGTGATAGAAGAATGCAAGGTTTGTTCGTTGATCACTGTAGAGGGACTACTGTCGAGGTCATTATGTTATTGTATCCTGAGAGACAGACGGTCAACGTTTCTCCAAGTACCGTAGGAGCGGTCGAATCTATCTTAAGGAAACTGTGAACACTTGCTTCAACATCTCGTAAAACTCGATACTCCTTATTTTAATTTATGGTTTTTAAGATCCTGTTATTTAAATTGTTTTCAAATATGATGCTTTAATAAATATAAATGTTTATTTAATTTATTTTGTTTAGATCTGATGTTTTTACACAAATATAAATATTGGTTTATATTATTTGTTCAAATATTGTATTTAATATAAAAATTTATATTTATATGTGTTCACTAACGTGTTTTGTCCAACAATACTCCCTCCTACTGTAGAGTGTCTTCATACACATACTCCATCAACTCCTCCTTCAACTTATCCCAAACTTGCTTAGGAGTCTCATAGGGGTGAGTTGCTACTGTCTTACCTTGGAATTCCTCCTCATTCAACTTATTTCAAGATTGTTTGGGAGTCTCACAAGGGGGAGTTACTACTGCTTAACAAGCAGCCCTAAAAAATGTCAGACTTTCCCAACTTCTGTCTTTCTTAACAAGTAGCTGAAGCAAAACCAATGACCCTCAAAGACTTAGGCTCATGATACCATTAGTTGGGGTTTTGCAGAAGCAAAGAAAGAAAAACAGGACACAAAACAAGGAAGCAAGATGCAAGAAATATTTTTACTTGCTCACAAACATGCAGCAAAGAAGCTTATAGCTGATAGCACATTTTTGTTCATTCATTCAATCAGAAAAAAATACATTTATAACCAAATGCATCACCAAATACAACCTGCTACCACTAAGTAGCCTAATAACTTTCACCTAAACACTTCAAGTTGTCATCAACTTGTTCAGTTTCAACCAAACTAAATTACATTGCAATTAAAACAGAAAATATGTTACTGCAACATGCATACAAGCTGTATGCACTCACCAAAATCATAATAGCAGCATGATTGGCCACTTTTCAACAGTAATAAATGTGATAATGGGTGGTAATGAAGAATGGGCGAAATCCAATTCCAAAAGAACAGCATATTTTAGTAGTTTTGCAAATGTTAATAGTCCATTTGCCTCACTTAGTGCAAGGGTGGCAAGTCAAGTTTGATAAAAGAGATGAAGACGATGTCCTTGATACATATAGCAAAGACCCCCTTGTAGTCAAAACATTGACTGCAAGTTTTCAGGTGATGAGCGTTTGTTTGTGGTACAATTTCAAGTCTTTTACACTTAGATTTTGCTTTGTTTTGAAGTGAAAATGTTAGTTTTAAGGTCAATTTATTTTGTACTTAAATTTTAAGGCATAAATTTCATCCATGTCAATATTGCACATACGAGTGGAGGTTTATGCGGTGGAAGAATGCAACTACGTCCGCCTCAATGAGGCAAGTTTGTAGCAATATTGGCTAGGACATCTCAATTTGGAATCATCACTGCCTTTTTGGACATCGACACCATGGGGTACATCGCAGCAGCAAGAAAGGTTGATTTTGACAATATGGTTTTTAGGGGTCCATCTCCTTTTAATTTTTTTAGCACCTTTGTGTTTAATTTCAAAGTTCTTTAACTTCTCAAATATTTCACTTGATTTTTGAGTCCCTTTAAGCTTTTTTTTTTTAGTAATTTTCAACAAAATTTTGGGAGATTTAACATCTAAGGGAATTAATAATCTTGAAGCTGATTTTTTAAAGTTAAAATATGTTATAAGTTCATATACTCTTTGAAAACTTGGAATTTAGTCTTTCTATTTTTATTTTTAAGAATTTAATCTTTCCATTTTTTGAATTTTAAAATTCATATCCAACTGTACACATTATTAAGATTATTTTATCAAATTCAGGTTTATTATAGCGTTGTTTTTTTTAGTTAAATTGTTACCAAGTGAGTAATTTTTTTAATTCAAAATGTCACACTAATAAATTAACAAAAAAATTAATATTGTTAATAAATAAACTTGAATTTTGAAATTTAGAAAATAAAGAGACTAAATTCCCAGAAATAAAAATACAAAGATTAAATTTTAAATTTGTGAATAATATAGAGACTTATGTAACATTTTAACTTTTTCTCAAATTAATTACTATGAGAATCGGTTAAAGTATCTCGGAGGTCCTTGTATTATAAAGATTATATTAAATTAGTCCTTTTATCATTAAATGGATTAATTCAATCCTTATACGGTTAAAAAATTAAATTAATCTAAATTATAACAGAGTTAACATTTACTGTATAAAAAATATATAGAAATTTGTTATTTTTAATTACAGTTCAATTTTAAATAAAAAGTTCATTTACAAAATCATAAAAACTTTAAAAATATTAATTTTATTAAATAATAAATATTAATTTTATTCCAATTTGATCTTATTTAATTCTTTTTAATAGTACATAGATTAAATTGATGAATGATTAATTTAATCAATTCCATATAATAAAAGAATCTTCTAGATACATTCACCTATAAGAAGCTTCCAAAACTGATTTTCTCTTCTACCAGAATCTGTTTTCTCCCTTCCTTTCGAAAAATTGTTATAGATTTTTAATTATTTGAAAGTTATTTGTTATATTTATAGAGAAGAAATAAACTTTCCGTTCAATTTTTGGCTTTCTTTTCTTATGAAAGGAAAAAGAAACCATCATTTTTTAACCAAGTTTTAAACGTGGATGTTATGACAACGAACAATTATTGGTACCAAACTACTTGATATTCCTGTAGACAATAAAATGAAAAACAAATGAACAATTATCAAGCTAAATAAATACATGTTCAATCTTGTGTGAAAGGTCAAATTCAAAAAAATTTTGAGGGGTCGAAATTAAAGTTGTATATTTTTACGATAGTAAAAATGTAATTTTACTATTTTAGTAATTTATATTTTTATAATTTTTAAAAAATTAAATAAAAAATTTTATTTTTAGGGAGTCAAAATATAATTTTATCATTAAAATTCTTAAAAATTTAGAGAGCTTTTGTTAGCCCCTTCTAAATTCGTCATTACTTGTATGTTAAACAGATGATTAAAAAATTCACCGACTCATATTACGCTATCTACTCTAATTGTCTACTTTAATTGTCTAAAGTGGGTTGAAAAAGACAGGTGTGCTATCTTATATAATTAACCTAAAATATTTTATGGTAGTGTATGATTTTATACACTCATGATCCCATATTCATTTTAATTTTATATAGTCGTTTGATTAAAGAATGAATGTACAATATTATATATTTAACATTACTTTCACATAAATTTTTTTTTACGTTTTTCCTTAGTTGTTTTGCATATTAAGAGCACCCCAAAGCTCAAAAGTCAACACTCTTTTCGTTTTGGGTGGTTTTTGGAGGACAGCGTGATGGCCGGACTGAAAGAAAGGTTTCAGGCTTTTGTGAACAATAGATGGCTGGTTTTTGTTGCTGCAATATGGATGCAATCTTGTTCTGGGCCTGGCTATATATTTGGTAGCATATCACCAGTGATAAAGAGTTCTTTGAATTATAATCAAAGGCAGCTTTCCAAGTTGGGTGTGGCTAAAGATCTTGGAGGTAGTGTCGGGTTTATAGCCGGGAGTTTGTCTGAGATATTGCCTCTATGGAGTGTTTTGCTCGTTGGCGCTTTGCAGAATCTTATCGGTTATGGTTCGCTTTGGTTGATTGTTACTGGGAAAGTTCCAGTTTTCCCACTCTGGGCTGTGAGTATCATCTAAAAGCTCTTTTTTTCTATTGATTGTTTGGTCTAATTCTATCAATTTGTAATCCTCTGTTTCTTCATACAGTATGATACTTGTTAGATATCAATTCAATAGCAATTTAGTGGAAAATCTTTGATAACCAATCTCAGTATGCAGATGTGCGTCTTAATATTTGTGGGAAACAATGGTGAGACCTACTTCAATACGGCGGCACTTGTTTCTTGTGTGCAAAACTTTCCCAAAAGCAGGGGTCCAGTGGTAGGAATCCTCAAGGGATTTGCTGCTTTGAGCGGTGCAATTTTGACTCAGATATACACAATGATTAATTTCCCAGATCAAGCATCTTTGATATTCATGGTTGCTGTTGGACCAACCATGGTGGTTATTGCTTTGATGTTCATTATCAGACCTGTTGGAGGTCACAAACAAGTGCGTCCATCTGATGGTTTAAGTTTCACAGTTGTTTATAGTGTGTGCCTCCTTTTGGCTGCTTACTTGATGGCAATCATGCTTCTGGAAGATCTTGTTGGCGTGAGCCACAATTTAGTCACAGTTTCTACTCTGATTTTGTTTGTTCTTCTTTTCATTCCCATCGTATTGAGTTTCTGCGAAGAGCATAGAGATCCGGCAGAAGAGGTTCTGCTACCAAAGCCTGACCAACACGAAGCCGGAAATCCTGAACAGGATATTCGGGAACATGAAGTAGTATCCAGTGAGTTTAAAGATGAAAAACCTGAGGAAGTAGACTCACTTGCTGTGCCGGAAGGGCAAAAACGAATTGCTCAGTTGCAAGCAAAACTTTTCCAAGCGGCTGCTGAAGGGGCAGTAAGGTTGAAGAGCAGGAAAGGTCCTCATAGAGGGGAGGACTTCACCTTGATGCAGGCTTTGATCAAAGCAGACTTTTGGCTTATTATGTTCTCTCTTCTATTAGGTTCAGGATCAGGGTTGACAGTTATAGATAATCTTGGTCAGATGAGCCAATCTCTAGGGTATGATAATACTCATATATTTGTATCCATGATTTGCATTTGGAACTTCATCGGTCGTGTTGGTGGGGGTTACTTCTCAGAGATCATTGTGAGGTACAGACTGAAATGATTTTGTACCAGGATGCTCATAGCACCAGACTTTAACTTGATAATGGTTTTGATTAATTTTTCATACCCTTTTTTTCTGTGACATTGTTGCATAGGGATCATGCTTATCCTAGGCCAATTGTCATTGCTGTGGTGCAGCTTGTTATGGCTGTTGGCCATGTCTTTTTTGCTATGGGATGGCCTGGAGCAATGTATATTGGTACTTTGTTGATAGGGGTTTGCTATGGTGCTCACTGGGCAATTATGCCAGCCACTGTCTCTGAATTGTTCGGCTTGAAAAAGTTCGGGGCTCTCTACAATTTCCTCACTCTGGCAAATCCTGCTGGTACACTCGTCTTCTCAGGTGTAATTGCTAGTAGTATTTATGACCGTGAAGCAGAGAAACAAGCTCGTCAACATCATATACAATCGCATATTTCAGGCTCAGTTTTCTCAGGAATGTTTGCCACAGATGAATCGCTTAAGTGTGAAGGTTCCATATGCTTCTTTCTGAGTTCCATGATTATGTCAGGATTTTGCATCATTGCAGTCGTTTTAAGCTTGATACTTGTGTACCGTACCAAGACTGTTTATGCTCATCTTTATGGAAAATCTCGTATCCGATATTGAGGATGAAATCGACTGATCAAGGAGGCCTTCCATGAAAATATTCAGCCATTTTTATTAATATGACCATAAATGATTCCACTAGTAGCGTTCAAGTGGTGTACACATTCTCAGTTGATTATGTAGATTTTACCTATCTTGATAATGTTTAAAGCACTGTGGCCTTGATGGTACTTTAAAGGATGTGATTCCTGGACTAAACTTGTCTTTCACATATTATCATATGATCATCTTGTAGTGCCACTGGCAAATACAGCTATACAATCCTTTGCTCATGGTGAACTACCAATAGAGCTTACTTGGGGTCTTACTGAATTACAGGTTTATATCCTTTTCCAAGAGAATTTCAGATGAATTTACACTCAGATGAAAATAAATCAGTTCAGTGATGTTATTAAGGTCAAAATATCAGTTTCATTCCATGAGGTGTTAGGTTCTATGTTGGTCACCCTTGTATTCTCAACTCAGAGATGTATCAGACATGGAGGCTTCAAATAAAAAATGGAGTCAAAGCAACATAAAATTGATGGAGCTTCATTTTCAAGTAGACAACAATAGATTAATGACTTACATGCATTGTAAGAATGGCATGATATCTTCCAATTTTACTCCATTTTGAGATGCTTGTAAAACGAGTGTTGCTAAATGCTAAGTTACTAACAGTATCCTCTCAAGAAAGTAAGGGAACTAAAATCAGATGCCAAAAATAGACAAAAATAACAAATGAAACTAGCCATTAAAATTGCCAAATTGGATACATCAAGTTTGTACACTTTTCAGATACCAATCTAACTTCAATACAGAGAAAAGCACATATAGATATAGTTTCACAGATTCGATCAGCAAACAGGATTATCACCCGTAGCATCAGCAGCCGAAGCAAGGACAAGTTCGGGTTGAACTAAAATTCCTTCCTTTCTTGCCTTCCTTCGTTCACGTTGCATCCTGAAGTACTCTCTCTTCCTTGCTCTATAGCTGTTGGGATTCTCAGGCTGAAGTACTCGTGGGTAAACACTAACCTATGAATCACAAAAAACCCAGAATTCATATCAGCTCCAGGAATGCAATGATATGAATGAATGAACTGCAAACCATGAATTTGGAAGTCTTAGTGTGATTCAAAATGACCGAAACCTTCTTCTTGTCGGGTCCGAACTTCTCGAATTTCACAAGTCCATCAATCAATGAAAAGATTGTGTGATCCTTGCCAAGCCCCACATTTTTCCCTGGATGAAACTGCCCAAGCAACAAAACTTTCCGAAGGTTACTCAAATAAAGCTAGAAATGTTGTAATTTATAGGTAAAATTATGATTTTCAACCTTGTGCCATACCCAACTTGAATATTAGTCCTTTAATTTAACGTACTTTGATCCTCCTACTATTATTAACGTTATAACTTAGTCCAAAACACTAAATCCTCAAGTATACTACAGGGACAAAAGCCATAAATTAACCTAATTTGTAATGCTTTCTGGCTTTGAGTCTTCAAACTTGTTTTATTCTTCTACAATTAAGTCTTAAAAGTCATCATTACAGCATTCCTTTTTTTTTTCAGTTCAAAAAATCCAAATATAACAATTTTTTTCAGCAATTAGAAACTAAAAATTTCCCTATAAAAGAAACCAAAAAATATAATTAAAAAAGCAAAAAAAATGAACCTTGGTTCCACGTTGCCTAACGATAATAGCGCCGGGCTTGGCGACCTGGTCGCCGTAGATTTTGACGCCGAGTCGCTGACCCTTTGAATCGCGACCGTTTTTAGTACTACCGGCTCCTTTTTTGTGCGCCGATTCGATCGTCAAAGGGAACGGAGACTTCCTCGGGAACGAAACGACTGCCGTTTTGGGAATGGAACCCACTTCGCCTTTCATAAAGGACGACGTCGAGCTTGATGCTAGAGAAAGACCCCTAAATGCTCCCACCAAATTGAAGCTCATTGTTGCAGTAGCCATTTCCTTTCAGCAAAAAGAATAAAAAAAAAAACAATTAATTTAAGTTAGTTTATACAATTTTAATTGATTTTTCTGTTTTCTAATTTAAATTTCTATATTTTTAGGATTTATTTTGGACTTACAGCTGAATTTCAAAGACGAAGGAGAGGTTGGAAAAGGAGGGAGGGCTTATCGTTAACTGATATAAATGAAACCTCATCGCATTCCTTTCAAAACCTTTATTTTCAAGGGCAAATTATACAAATGGTCACTCAATTATGCCTATGTTTTTGTTTTGGTCATCTAATTTTAATTTTTTTTAATTTAGACACTAACATTTGAATTCATTAATGTGGAAAGTTTTTTCTTAACCTGTAAAATAATACATTTAGTCTTCATTACTTACATATTATATCAATTTGATCATTAAATTTCTTAACCAAAATTTTCAACTTTTAAAACATAAGCATTCCGTGTCTATAAATTTATAAACCAAAAAAAAAAAACACATTTAATTGATACATACATTTAACCTATATACTTTATCCTATTAATTAGATATATCAATTAATTGATGCACAAAAGTATATATGAATTAAAATATTTTGAATATATTTTATGATTTTGTAGAAATTTAATAATTGATATTATATTTAAGTTTAAATAATATTTTATATTTTGTAATTTAATATCTTATTTGATAAAATTAATGTCTTAAATCATTGTTATATTTTTATGGTATATATAATTCTCTAGATTATACATATATGAAAAACCATTTATAAAATCTATTATTTTTTTATTTATGAAATATATTTACAATAAATATTTAAAAAATGAGTTTTAAAATTTTGTTTAATATTTTGAAAACATGTTTAAGTTTTTTTTTAAGTTGGATTTTTATTAATCTATTTTGAAAATATTTTGTTTACATAGTTTAAATTTTAAATTTTAAGTTAAAGTATGCTACTTAAAAAAATTAAATTATTTTTAATTTATTAATAGTTAATGGTTATTAGTGTAATTTATCTTTAAAAAAAACTTAAAAACCCAAGTCTATAAATTATAAAATGATTAAATATATTTTAATTGATACACACATATAGTTCGTGCATTGCATGAGTATATTTTATTGCATGAGATATAAAAGGATGTCTTTGTTTTCTTGGGATGTCTCTTCTATTAATTACAAATCATATACTTATTAGGTTAAGTGATAAAAAAATTCTGGGTAAACTAAAAAAATAATTACTCTTGTTTGTCTCAGGTTACATTTTAGTCACTTATGTTTGAAATGCTACGTTTTAGTCACTTATGTTTGAAATGTTACGTTTTAGTCACCTACGTTATCATTTTGTTACTAAGTAGTCACTCTAGCTCGTTACCTCCCTAACGACAATCATATATGGCAATCCAAATGGGTTTTAAATACCAATTTGAATGTCTAGCTAGGATGAGAATAGTTTTTTCAATCAAAATGAAAAAGAAAAATAAAAGAAAAGTAGACGAACAGTTTTTCTTTTTCAGATCTAGGTGTAATTAATTTAAAATTTTTAATTAATTAAATTTATTTAATTAAAAATCTATTCTCATCTCAGTTGGACATTCAAGTTAGCATTTAAAACGATAACGTAAGTGACTAAAACGTAACATTTCAAGCATACATGACTAAAATGTAATCTAAGAGTAACTATTTTTGTACTTTACCAAACATTTTAATATCTAAAATTTTGAATTTGTGTATTGTATATTAGAAAAAAAAAATTTTATTTGGTTACTTTGATACCAATATAGAGCCTCTTATCATTTGTTTTATTGGAGAAGGTTTTTTTTTTTTGGGGGGGGGAGGGTGGGTTTAGAAATTTATAGATGTGGTATGCTTTTGTTTTAAGAGTTGAAAGTTTTGGTTAAGAAATTTGAGGATTAAAATGATAGAATTTGTAAATGTGAAGGGTTACATTTATTGAATTTTTCAAAATTAAGATCAATTTGATAGAATATTTAAGTATTGAGAATTAAAAATGTTATCATACTAGTTAGAAAAAAGTTTTTCATTATCAATTTAACGACGGATGACCAACACAAGAATGAATTCAAATGTTTGTGCTTAAATTGAATTTTTTTAAACTTGAGTAACCAAAATAAGAACTCGGACATAGTTGGGTGACCATTTGTACAGTTTACCCTATTTTTAGATGGGGTAATATATATTTTTATCCTAAACTTGACAACTAGGTCCACTTTGGTACTTGTATTTTTTTGTTCACTTTGATACATGAACTTGGTAATCAAATCCATATTGGTCCTAAACTTGGATTTCATCCAGATTTAGTGGTGTGATCAGTGTTCTTCGAACATGATTAAATTAGTTAGTCAGACTGGTTGGACCGAGAACCTATCGATACTAGTTCAAAAAAAGGGGTTGAACCAATTGAATTGGAAACTACTTGAAATCAGAAAAAGAAAAGAAAATAATAGGACAAAAATTAATAGTTTAAAAAGATGAATCGATTTAATCGATTTTTATTTTTTATTATTTATTTAATTATTGTTGATATAATAGTTGAATTGATCAAACCGATTGGATCAGGAACTAGTGATCTGACTAGTCCAACCATTAGTTCAATTATTAAAATACTATATGCGACATTCTAATATTGTACCACGTCATACCTATAAATTTATATAATTTTTTTAAATTTTCAAGTGATGAGGTGATACAATCTTAAGTGTCACATCATCTAACTTTTATATTTTTCAAGCTCAGTTATCAAAATGAATTTAGTTGTCAAGTTTAAGTAACAAAGTGGATAAAAATATATATATTTATCAAAGTGGACTTAGTTGCCATTAATTTCTTCTCTTATTAACAAATAGTCTGTTGGAAAATCTGGTTCGAAAAATGCAACAGAAAATAGGTTTAAGGAAAAAATAAAGTTTTAATTTTTTTTTCAAAACTAGAACTAGGGGTGAGCGTTCGATTGAATCGAGTGAAAAAATTTTGAGTTAATCAAGTTCACGAATCCTATTTTAACATCCTAACTCAATTTAAAATTTTCAAATAGAGTTGAGTGAAATGAAATTTGAGTAGAATTGAATCGAGTGAAATTATTCGAGTTAAATTAAAAAAATTAAACATGTCAAATAAAAATATTGTTACAGTATAACTAATTTCATGTAAGAGTAAATAAATTTGAAACCATATAATTTTAAAATATAAATTTTGAATTTTTTTTGTAATTTTTGGTAAGAGAGAGACCAATTTGCTTATTTTCAAAGTTGACATGGACCAAAAAGGTATTTACACCAATCTCATATTTGAATTATTCGAGTTATTCGAATTGTGAAATTCAACTTGACTCAAACTCGAAACTCGAATTGAGTTATTCGAGTTGACTGGAATAATCCGAATAATAATCCGAATAACTCGATTTGATTAGCTCAAAATTCAATTTTTTTTCGATATTTTGGAATTGAATTGAACTTTGCTCACCCCTAACTAAAACTTGGTTGTGATATCTAAAATAATAAACAGTTAATAAAAATTTTACATTTTTTATCGGTCTAGGATGAACGCTTCGACCAAATAGTCTTCTCCAATATTCTTAAACTCACGTCTATTGAGTGTGGGCTCGCTTCGAATCAAAAAATTTTCCACAAAATTACTAGTAGGTTAATTTCACAATTTTTCTAAACTTTTGAGTCAAATTGTAAATAAAAAATATTTCTACAAATTTTTTGAAATAATTTCTTCCAAGAATTTTCTTTTTACAATTTTCACTTGAATTCAAGTAAGTGAAAAATAATAATTCATAGCTCTCTTTATATTGGGAGAGTTTAGAGAGTAACTATAATTAAACTTAATCACTTTAATATTAAATTAATATAATACTTATCAAGATAAATATTAGATTAAATTTAATATTAAATCCATTAAATTAATAAAATATTAAATTAAATTTAAGATTAAGATAATCAGTTTAATATTAAATTAATAAAATACTATCAAGATAAATATTAAATTAAATTTAATATTAAATCAATTAAAATAATATTATTTTTGGAATAGTTATTTTGAAATTAAATTATCTGGTAGAATCCTAGAAGAAGTGTGATTCTTCTACTACTCAACTGCGGAAGGACCACCCGTCGGCCACCAAAATGCCACCGTCATCACTGCCACCGGCACCGTCGTGTCCGATGGTGCCATTATAGGTGTGACACCCTCAGGACACCTCGAGCCGGTTCAGACAGGGCTAGTTACGACTCGACTAGTTTCGTCCAGCCATTGGTTGGTGTCAATCCGATTTCACATATCAGGCCCGGTTTGACCAGTTTTTGGTCTCAATCTCGATTTTGGTTCTTGGGCCCAATTTTCAATCTCCGTTCTAATTTTCAAGTTCAATTACCCATTGAGCCAGTTGTCTGACTTGAAAATTAATTTTCGGAAGATATCATATTTATTTTAATTAATTTGATTAATTTAATTTTACTTGATCAAAATTAATTTTTCCAAAAATCATTAAGATTTTTCAAAATTAACTTTTCAAGAAAATTGTTAATCAAATTCTTTAGTTGAACAATTATCACGATCGTCTATTTAATTCCACATCGAATAAATCAAATCAATTAAATTATTTCAAAAGTCGTAAAATTTTCTTCTGATTCAAATGCAGTCCGATTGAGCTTTTGTTGAGCTAGCGGAAGGACCAATCAAACATATACAATTAGGCTTGAGTAATTGTAATTATATCCAGAAGCATCGTTCTAATAATTCGTAATTTACTTAATCATAGAGTCAGTCTACGAGAAGTACTATGATTGAAAACTCCTTATTGTATACTCTTTATGAAAGCAATTCATCCAACTATTTTGTCCAATGACATCGTCATGTGTGTGTTACCCTCAATTGATATCCTTGATTCCTTTGAGTTAAATCCATTCACTCAATACAATCTTATTTTATCTCATTCTCACCATTATGTCTTCTTAATTATTAATATGATCACTGTAAACAAATGACTGTGATAAATTGTTCGTTCAAGAATAAGTAACCCATGACCACATTGTTGCTAGAAATGTCATGCCATACACAAGTCATGTACCCAACATATCGGCTATGGGCTTGATCATCTTTAGAGCATAAGCCTCCACTTATATAAAAACACATGAGTTACAAATGCATGGTCAGAGGCTAACTCAGAATTTAGGTAAATCACACTATGAACGTCACAAGTGAATTAATTCATAAACAGATTCAAAATTAATTCATCTTGGGTCCAATCCAATGTATCATTCTTCCAATGAATACATCTATGTCTCTATTCGTGGAGTAAACTGCTTCGACAGCCAAGACTCGTGGAGTCAACTGCTTCGACAATCAAGACTAGTCATCTCGTTGATTAGAATTGTAGACAATATTATAATCCTTCTAAGTATTTGAATCAATTGCTCACTGATAACGCTTAAAAATAGTATACTTTTGGGTATTAGTTATATATATTTTGTGAGTATGATCCTATTAATTTGGGCTATTTGTGATCCTTTTATCTTGTAGGGATTAAATTTAAGACAAAGGATAAATTGGGGCAAAAACCGTGATTTTGGAAGTGAAAGAGAGAAGTTGTGAAAGAGTGGAAGACTTGAAGAGAATTTTGTGGGACATAAAGACTTTATTTTAATTTATTTTATTTAAAATTTTTTTTATTAGGATTATTATTAGGATATTGTTTATATTTAATTTATACTTATCTTTTAGAATTTAAATTGGATCCAATTAGAGAATTAATGTTTAGATTTAATTCTAATTATCTTTTAGAATTTAGATTTGATTCAACTAGGAATTTTTATGAACTATAAATAGGGGATGGAGTGATTGAATTATTTACTTCTCAATCATTGTAAAAATCCTCCATCACCCAAAAACTATAGTTCAATAAAAAGCTCTATTTTTATTATCTTGTGTTCTTTCCCCAAAAATATGAGCAACTAACAACCTTTCTAGTCGAAAGTTCTCAAATATTCTTCGAAAGTTTATAAGGCTTAGAACCTGTGCTTAATTCTTCTTGCCCGAGTATTCATCAATTCTCTGAATTACGGGATCGACACTTCCGTCCAAAATCCCTACAAAAGTAATCTTTTCATCTTATGCAAAGACGACCGCTTTGTGTGTTTTGAGGAGATCGCATAGTTGGTTTGCTAACTTACTGCATCAAAGGTTGCCGAGACAAAGAGATAAAACGGGGTGGCATTCGTCGTTGGGAAAAGGTGATCTAGTGTAAGACGGTTCCATTGGAGCGACGGTTGGCTATAGTCAGGTTCCTCTAAGTAAAAATTATATCTGGAGCTAGTGGTCGTAGGCGTCCTCTTCCACTATAACTGACTTATTCAAGCACGAGAAGAACCATCCAAAAGTTTATGATTGAACCGAGGAGAAATCAAGAAAACCGGAGGCTGGATCTCTCAATATTGATAAAACTTTTCTTCCTTCGACTTTGTTTATTTTTATGCAATTTATTTTATTTCAACACCTTTATCTTCTATTTATTTTAATTTTGTTTTTTTTTAATTTCTCCAGATTTTGATGTTTTTTCTAGGCAAGATTTCGCTCAGGTTCTCGACATAAAAGATTCTTTACGACACTTTAGTCCCTGAGGATTAGACCATACTTCCCTTTACTATTATTTTTTTATAATTTTCGGAATAGGTTATATTTGGTGTTCCCGATGACACATCAAATTTTGGCGCCATTGTCGGGGACTGGCAACGTACTAATCTTTTTTTTTCTTATGACTAGATCTACTTTAGGAAATCTTGCATACCCATATGATCCCGAGATTGAAAAGACTATAAAAGATAATCGTAAGGAAACAAAGTTATGAAAGAGGCAGTCAAAAGTTGTAGGAACTAAGCATAGTCCACCTTCAGAAGTAGAAGAAGGCGATGAAGGCGAATCTAAGGAAAACAAAAACCTTAATCCAACACTGGAGAACCAAAGAGTTGATCCACCGACGGTAGTGCCGAATGTTAGGGTTAATGAAAATCAAAATCTGCCACCACCACTTATGGATCAGATAATTCAGCAACTAGTCGAGGCCTTTGATGGTTAACCGCCATTATGCATTACGTATCCTACTGTAGATGCTAACTTTGAGCTTAAATCAGGTTTAATCCAGTTATTGCCGATTTTTTCGTGGGTTGCAAAATAAGAATCCACATAAAAATTTGAAAGAGTTCCATATGGTTTGTCTTAGTATGAAACCTCAAGGGGTAACTGAGGACCAAATTAAATTACGCGCTTTTCCTTTTTCTCTAGCAGACTCCGCTAGGGAATAGTTATTTTATCTACCTCATTGGTCTATTACAACTTGGGCTAATCTTTCTCGCTTGTTTCTTAACAGGTTTTTCCCAGCCTTGCATGCTGCTGAGTTAAGGAGAGAAATTGTTGGGATTAGGTAAAAGGATGTGGAGTCTCTTTACGACTATTGGGAGCGATTTAAAAAGTTGTATGCGAGTTGCCCACAACATGGGATAACTGAACAATCTCTTCTCCAATACTTCTATAAGGGCTTGAAACTTATGGAGATAAATATGATAGATGCCACCAGTGTAGGAGCGTTGGTTAATATTACACCTGAACGAGAAAGGGACTTGATATCCACAATGGCTGCAAACACTCAGCAATTTCGAGCCAATCCTGAACCCCCTTGAAGGATTCACCAGCTAAGTAATTCCTCTTTAGAAGATAAAATTGAAAAACTTACTAATGTTGCGAGTTCTCTTATTGTAGGAAAAATAGGGTCAGCTCATCAATCCGAAATTTGTGGAGAATCTGAACACACAACCGATGCATGCCCTAGTTTGTTTGACGATTTTATGGCACATTTAGATGCTGTAGGGAACTTCCTTGGACCACCCAAAGGCGATATGACCCTTATGCCAATACATAAAACCCTAGATGGCCCTAACTTGAGTTATGGGGCGATTCCACGTGTCGAAACCATCCTTTTTTGGAAAACGACGTGTTTCGAAAAATTATTTTAAAGTTGGGAAATGGGAGTCGCCACCAATCCTTTGTTCGGTGTGATTGGATCACCACAAAACGTTTTAAAAGCCGTTTTGAAAACATGTAGGTCTTCGAAGTCCAAAAAAATATGTTCGGGAGTCGGTTACGCATGAGGAAGGATTAGCACCCTCATGCGACCAAATTGGTACCGTATTGATTAAAATACGATCCTTGAATGCACGAGTTAAGTTTAAAAGAAATTGAGTTTATTTGAAAATCCCGCTATTTTAGAGTGATCGAGGAAGAAAAGCTACGTCCAGTGAGTTAGGACACGACCTTTCAAGATCCAGAAATAATGAGCTTTCCTTTGTAAAACCTTTTGAAACTTTTGCGAGAAGGATATTTGATTATCTCGGTTTGAAGAAAGGTTGCACCTAGTAAGTTAAGGCGCAATGTTTCGGAATCGAAGATAAGGAAACATTGTCTCGATTAAGGGTATTCGATTATTTTGATTTGAAGAAAAATTGCACCTAGTGAGTTAAGGCGCAAATTTTTGAAACTCGAAATAAAAGAATATTGCCTCGATTTTAAAGTTTTTATGAAAAAAGACAATTTCGAAAACAAGCATGCGAGTTTAATAAGAATAAGCAGTTAATGATGGATATTAAACGCAACGTGAAATAAATAGGAAGATAAATTATTCACGAGAAATCAGGATGCAAAATACGAGCTCAAAAGTTAATGAGAGAGAAGAATGATGTAATCGAAGTTCAAAACAAGACTTTCGGATGCACGGGGGCAAAATGGTAGTTTTGGAAGGTTCGGAGTAAAAAATGGGATTTTTGGAAGTTCGAGGGTAAAATGGTAATTTTCAAAAGGTTTGGGGTCAAAAATGGAACTTTTGGAAGTTCGGGGGTAAATTGGTAATTTTCGTAAGGTTCGGTGTCAAAAATGGGATTTTTGGAAGTTTAGGGGTAAAATGGTAATTTTTAGAAGGTTCGAGGTAAAAAAATGGGATTTTTAGGAGTTCGGGGGTAAAATGGTAATTTTTAGAAGTTTTAGGGTCAAAAATGGGATTTTTGGGAGTTTGGGGGTAAAATGGTAATTTTTAGAAGGTTTGAGGTCAAAAGTGGTATTTTTGGGAGTTTGGGGGTAAAATGGTAATTTTTAGAGGGTTTGGGGTTAAAAATGGTATTTTTGGGAGTTCGGGGGTAAATGGTAATTTTTAGAAGGTTCGAGGTCAAAAGTGGGATTTTTGGAAGTTTAGGGACCTCCGGGGTAATAAAACCAAATACGGGTGACACGTGGCAGCCTCTCAGGCATCCTAAAGTCAGAGGACTAATTTGAAAACCATTGAAAATTTTTGGGGCAATTTTGAAATTAAAACGAACCTGATTTAAGGATCAAATTAAAACAAATTAGAAATAAAGGGGACCATTTGCGAAAATAAGCCAAAATCATGACACGTGGCAGCTCCTGATGCTTTTGAAAGGTCGAGAGGCTAAATTAAAAAAACATGAGAATCATTGGGCCAATTTAAAAGTAATTAAAAGTGCGAGAAGGACCTGATTGAAAATTTGGAAAAAAGCGGAATGACCAAATGCATATATGACCCTTCCTTCAAAAACACGCGGATCCTAGGTCAGGTCGAATCAGATTTCGGGTTGGATTCGGGTAATAGCTCAGAACGATGCCGTTTTAGCACTTAAATTCAGCCTTCAGAACGCCACCGTTCTAAGGGCCTATGAATAGCCTATTTTAGAGAGAAAAAAAAAGCATTTCTTAACCCCTTTTTAAAAAAAAACCAAAAAACCCTCTGAAAAAGCTCTCGTCCTTTCCCGGCCGATCGCGCCTCGACCAGTCAGACTGATCGCCGATCCCGGCGCGTGGCCATCGCGCGTCGCAGCCTGGGTTTCTCTAGTGTACGCGTCGCTACCTTCACCGATCACGCGCGGTCGTTTGCCTCTGTCGTCGATCGCCAACCACAGTTTAGAGGTAGAAACTCGTCCTTTTATCTTCCTTTTTAAAAAAAAATAGATCTAGGGCTAGATCAAACCAGATCTAGCCTAGATCTAGATGGTTTTTCCTTTTTTTTTTGTGAAACCGCTCTTTTTAAAAACTTTTGTTCCTTCTTTTTGCAGATCCATGCACGAAGAGGCAATGACGGCACTCCGACGCGAAGCTCCGGCGACGGTAGAATCGACCGAGGGTAAGTCTTCTGTCCTTTCAGTTTTTCTTTTATTATTAATGTTTTTTTTAATCTTATTAAACCATTTTTAAAAAAAAATCCCTTTATCAATTCTTTGTTTTTTTTTTCTGTGTTTTGCAGATCCATGCGCGACAAGGAATAGGCGGCGTTCGGCTTCCGGCGACGACGACTAGGGAAGTGACTCTTCGGCTTTTTTGTTTTCCCCCCTTTTTTATTAATTATTAATTAATAATTATTAATAATATTATTATTAATATCAAAACATTTATTATTATTAATGACTATTAAGAAAAACTTATTTATTATTAATAGGGTCATTAGTATTATTATTAATATTAATATTAATAAAAGTTATTAAAACGTTTTGAAAATAAAAAGAAATAAATGACAATAGCGGGTATTGAATGCATGCATTGGAACTGAATAGGGCTTTAAATGATGGTAAACATTTATTGAGGATACCTGGATGCTTTAATGTTTAAGTGTTGTGATCTGATTTGCCTTCTATTACTTTTGTGGCTATTTAAGTAACCTTGCTCTGAATTGATCTCCGAAAATAGTAGTGTATACTGTATATTGATTTCTTAATATTCAAAATCCAACCCTTACCACTGAGAATTCATTCGGCTTTTATAGCCTGTTTTACAATCATTCTGTTTTGTTTTATGTAACTAAATGCATATCTAATCTGCTTTCTCTTCTTGTAGGTTCGGCGATGGCAGTGGCGGTGACAGCCAGTGGCAGGGCAAGTTGAAGCTGAAAAAGACGCTGGTTAGGTTGACGTGGCGCACTCTGAGTGGCTGAGGAAGAGGTGGCTGGTGCAAGTTGCCTAGTAGATTAGGAGTTTGGGTTATTTGGTCTGGTCTTATTTGGGCCTTTTTGTAACTTGGGTCATTTGAATTTGGGCCAAATTTGGGTCCAAGAATGTAATTTGGACTTTTTGTAATTATTTTGGACTTTTGTATTTGGGTTTTATTTATTTATTTTAAACTTTAAATTTGAAAATAATTTTAAACTTAAATTAAATTTAAATTTAAAATAAATTTAAATTTTTAAACAAATTTAATTTTAAAATAAATTTAAAGGGAATATGGGCCCAGTCAGAATTTGGGCTTCAACAGCTGCCTCTCTTTGCTCGTTGTTGTGTAACGGGAACAGAGCAAAGATCCAAAAGAAAGCCCAATTTTGTGTAACGTTTGTCGCTTAATTCCATTGCATCAGCTTCTCTTTTACGACTCCATCTCGTCCTCAAGTGATTTCCAAAAAGACAAAATTTGCTACTGTGATTTTTCCTATTCCTTGGGATTCGTCACCGTAGTCTTTAAGTTTGGTGTCCTTGACTTGGCCTTCTTCTCAGTATCTCATCGGGAGAATGACCGTGTCGGCTGTTTCAATCCGCTTCTCTGTATCTCATCAGGAAGACGAATTTGGTTCACTTCCCAATATCTCATCAGGAAGCCAACCATTTAGCTTCCACCTGCTTCTCAGTGTCTCATCAGGAAGCTGGGGTTCAAAGATTTTGCTCACTTTGAGCCTCGTTTGGGTCTTCTCCTCAGTGTCTCATCAGGAAGATGGTCCCATCATCGTTTCAATTCGCTTCTCTGTATCTCATCAGGAAGACAAATTTGGTTCACTTCTCCGTATCTCATCAGGAAGCTAACCATTTATTGCTTCCACCTGCTTCTTAGTGTCTCATCAGGAAGCTGGGGTTCAAAGATTTTGCTCGCTTTTAGCCTCATTTGGGTCTTCTCCTCAGTGTCTTATCAGGAAGATGACTGCATCGTTTGTTTCAACTCGCTTCTCTGTATCTCATCAGGAAGACGAATTTGGTTCACTTCTCAGTATCTCATCAAGAAGCTAACCTTTTATTGCTTCGGCCCGCTTCTCAATGTCTCATCAAGAAGCTGGGGTTTGAAGATTTTGCTTGCTTTGAGCGTAGGCTTGATCCGGTCTTCTTCTCAGTATCTCATCAGGGAGACGACCGTGTCGTTTTGTGGATAATCGTAATCTGTCTCGTGATCAGGGTAAGTCATTGGGGTCTCACACCTTTTCATCTTGGTGATCTCACCCTGTGACGGGGGTGTGACCTGTGAAATATGCTTCTATGGGCCTCTATGTAGGCCTAAATTAGAAAGTAATGAATTAAATGCTCTTAACTTATATGAATGTGTATGATGAATGTCAGATTTGTTTATTATTATCAAAGGGCGACCTGATTTGTTGCCCGTCCAAATTCTGTCCTTGATGTGTTGCTTTGTCTTTTCTAAGTTGTTCTGGAACTACTTGTTTTTAAGCTTGTCTTCCTATTGGCGGTCTTGTTTCGAGCTTCTTGTAATCTCTGAAAACTCCAGAATAATGCTCATAACTTTTTGTGTGATTTATTAGTTCATTACCCGTTATTTAGATGCAAAATGCTTGGACAAAATTGTGCAGAAACAAAGTCGTATTCCAAGAATTCTATTAAAAAGAAGATCGAAGGAAACAATATTAAAGGGAGGGTCAAAGGAAACAATCATTAATTGAAAATTGTCAAGTATACAGTGAAGAATAATTGGTTGCCCCGGGTATCGCAAAATGAGCTACTTTGTACCAACTTGCTTCTCAATCACCCTAGCTCAGAGGTGTGTCTAGAAGATCTAGAGTGCTTTGTTGATGCTTCAAGTTGTAACTTTCCTCCTTCTCGTCGACCTATTTTTGGACTTGAGCGCCCTTTGTAGGTTTTCAACTCAAAGTTCCCTTGGTTCCAGGACGCCCTTTGCGAGTTTTCATCTTAAACCCCTTTTTTTTTTTTGAACGCCCTTTGCGAGTTTTCATCTCAATTCCCGTTTTGTTTTTAGGCGAAGTATTTCTTCACCGAGTCTGAATTGACAGGGTTGTACAGCTCCTTGCCGTCCATTTCTGTTAAGATGAGAGCTCCTCCTGAGAAAGCCTTTTTTACCACGTAAGGCCCTTCCCAATTGGGCATCCATTTCCCACGAAAATCTTTGTGTATGGGAAGTATCTTTTTCAAAACTAGATCTCCCTCATAGAATTCCCTAGGACGAACTTTTTTGTCGTAGGCTCGCATCATTCTTTTCTGGTACATCTGGCCGTGGCGAATGGCTTTTAATCTCTTTTCCTCGATTAAATTCAACTGGTCATATCGAGCCCGGACCCATTCAGCCTCGTCAAGTTGAAGCTCCATTAAGACTCGAAGGGAAGGTATTTCAACCTCTATAGGCAAGACTGCTTCCATACCGTATGCCAACGAGAATGGTGTCGCTCCAGTAGAAGTTCTGACTGAAGTTCTGTAGGTAAAGAGGGCAAATGGTAGTTTTTCATGCCAGTCCTTGTAAGTCTCAGTCATTTTGGCCACAATCTTCTTGATATTCTTATTAGCTGCCTCCACAGCTTCATTCATTTTTGGGCGATAGGGAGAAGAATTATGATGCTTAATTTTGAACTGTTCACAAACTTCTGCTATCGTGCTGTTGTTCAGATTGAGGGCATTGTCGGATATGATCCTTTCGGGCATCCCATATCGGCAAATGATTTCCTTTTTCAGGAACCTGCTAACCGCAGACTTGGTAACATTCGCATATGAGGTTGCCTCTACCCATTTAGTGAAGTAGTCAATCACCACAAAGATGAATCTATGACCATTGGAAGCCTTTGGAGAAATCGGCCCGATGACATCCATGCCCCACATGGAAAAAGGCCATGGAGAAGTCATGACATGAAGATGTAATGGAGGTACATGGATCTTGTCTCCATAGATCTGGCATTTATGGCATTTATTGGCATAATTGATGCAATCCCCCTCCATACTAGACCAGTAATACCCAAATCTCATTATTTGTCGGGCCATCGTGAAACCGTTGGCGTGTGTCCCACAAATGCCTTCGTGCACCTCTTCTAAAATCTTTTTTGCTTCGATTGCATCGACACACCTCAGCAACACTTGATCTTTTCTCCTTTTGTACAAGATTTCCCCGTCCAGGACATATTCACTGGCTAGTCTTCGTAGCGTCCTTTTTTCATTTTCTAAGGCTTGCTCGGGATACTTTTGATCTCTCACAAACTGAAGAACATTCTGGTACCACGGGTGATCATCTTTTCCCTCTCCCTCCTCTGTCTCAATAGCGCAACAATGAGTAGGAGCTTCATAGACACTTATCTGAATGGGCTTTACATTTTCCGTTCTTCTCACCTTAATCATTGAGGCTAGAGTGGCAAGAGCATCTGCCATCTAATTCTCTTTCCGTGGGAGATAATGGAATGTGATGTCATCGAATTCGGTGATCAACTCGAGGACCAATTTACGATAATCCATTAGCTTGAAATCCCTTGTTTCCCATTATCCTTTTAGTTGATAGATTACCAATGCAGAGTCCCCATAAATCTCCAGAATTTTGATTCTCCATTCTATGGCCGCACGAATTCCCAATATACATGCCTCGTATTCAGCCATATTATTCGTGCAATCAAAATCAAGCTTGCTAGTGAAAGGGTAATGACCTCCCTCTGGTAATACCAAGACTGCTCCGACCCCATTGCCTGTGGCGTTTGAAGCTCCATCGAAATTCATCCTCCAAGGTTGTTCTTTCGTGATTTCCCCTTCAGTAGCCGTAACATACATTAAATCCTCATTCGGGAAATCGAAGTCTATAGGCACATAGTCTTCTAAAGCCCTACTTGCCAGGAAGTCTGCTATCGCACTTCCTTTTATTACTTTCTGATTGACATAGACTATGTCGAATTCAGAGAGCAAGATTTGCCATCAAGCTAATCTCCCATTCAATGCTGCTGACTCCATCAAATACTTCAGAGGATCCAATTTTGAAATCAACTAAGTGGTGTGATAGAGCACGTATTATCTTAATCTACGTGTAGTCCAGACGAGTGCACAACATAATTTCTCAATAGGCGAATATCGTGTCTCGCAATCAGTGAATTTCTTACTGAGATAATATATCGCCCTTTCTTTCTTTTCGGATTCATCATGTTGGCCTAGTACACATCCCATGGAATTTTCAAAGACCGTTAAGTACATGATCAATGGCTTATTAGGAATCAGAGGTACCAAGATGGGAGCCTTGGATAAATAGTCGTTGACCTTATTAAAGGTTTCCTGACATTCATCATCCCATACACTCGGGTTGCGCCTTCTAAGCAGGCGGAAGATAGGGTCGCATTTCTCAATTAACTGTGAGATGAACCGAGCAATGTAATTTAGTCTTCCTAAGAACCCTCGAACTTCTTTTTGAGTGTTGGGTGGTGGTAATTCCTGTATAGCTTTGACTTTATTGGGGTCAATTTCAATTCCTTTTTTGCTGACCATAAAACCTAACAATTTTCCTAATGTGGCCCTGAAAGTGCATTTGGCTGGATTCAACTTTAGTTGATATTTTCTTAGCCTTCCAAATAACTTTCTCAGGATTCTTACAAGTTCCTCCTCCATTTGAGACTTCGCAATCATGTCATCGACGTAAACCTCAATCTTTTTGTGCATCATATCATGGAATAGGGTCACCATAGCCCTCTGATAAGTTGCCCCTGCATTCTTGAGTCCGAAGGGCATCACTTTGTAACAAAATGTTCCCCATAGCATGACAAAAGTGGTTTTGGTCATAGCCTCAAGGTCCATCCTTATCTGGTTATACCCAGAGAAGCCATCCATGAAGGAAAACAGGGAATGCCCTGCCGTATTGTCAACTAGAGTGTCAATGTGGGGCAAAGGAAAATTATCCTTTGGGCTAGCTTTATTTAAATCTCGATAGTCCACACACATACGCACCTTTCCATATTTTTTGGGAACGGGGATTATATTAGCTACCCATTCAGAGTATTTAACCACTTGGAGGAAACCAGCGTCAAATTGTTTCCTAACTTCTTCTTTTATTTTTAACAACACATCCGGTCTCATCCTTCGAAGTTTTTGCTGTACAGGCTTGTTTTCTTCCTTTATAGGGAGTTTATGCACCACAATGTCAGTACTTAAGCCGGGCATATCTTGGTAAGACTATGCAAAAATATCTTGGAACTCTTGAAGCAGCTCGATCAGATTCCTTCTAGTTTCTGCGGAGATACTTGTCCCGATTTTCACCTCTTTCTCTTCATATTCGTTCCCCAGATTGATAACTTTCACCGGGTCAGAATGAGGCAGGATCTGTTTTTCTTCCCGTTCTATCATTCTTAACAGATCCGAAGGTAAATCACAATCTTGCTTATCTTCAAAGTCCTGAAGTTCTTCCAAACACATATCTTGCTCGAAGTGGGGTTCCAAGTTAGCGTCAGGATTGCTCATATTATTGATATACGAGGATCTATCAAAGAATGAAAGGAAGGTCCAAAGAGCGAAATGAATTTGCGAAAGAATGACTATGTGGTATATGTATGTGTATGCATGTATTGAACCTTGTTTATTAGATATGTACGAACGGTTTATTAGGCCGAATTTAAGAAATGAAAGAGTAGTTATGGAAAGAGTATAAAATGGAAAAGTGCACTTCATTCAAAATAACTAAGCAATGACCATGGGCCCCTTTTACAAAAAGATCCATATTGCTTTCGAGCCTAAAGCAATAGGTGTTTTTGAGCATTACTCTGAGGAAATCTTAAAAATTACAGGGAGTTCCTCCACGGTTCAATTATCCAAGGTGCTTCCTGGCGCACACGGGCCAATCCTTGACGGATCCCTTTCCTTTCCTTCATCGACTATAGCATTAATGCCTAGGTCTTTTACGATGACTTCCTTGGTTCCAATTGTCACTTGCTTTTTTTCCTGCTGGTTAATCACTTCCCCTAAGACGAAAGGCTCATAGATGTGCGGGAAAACCATGGGTTCCCACGAGATATCCCTTCCAACCAGCCTGGCCCTCCTTATTCCTTGCCTCTTCTCCAACTCTTTTCTCTTTTGTTTTGCGTCTGGCTTGTATCACAGGCCATAACGATCCCATTTTTCTATTAGCATCGGCACATTAACTCTTCCTTGGAGGTATTTTCCCAGTCCTTTCCCATGTCTCGCTCCTTTTCCAACTGTCAATTTCAAAATAATCCTGATGGTCGATGATATTGTAGGCACCGGTATTTTCCTCCCTTCCGAAATGAAGGTTGCATTGACAAACTCCAGGGAGCGGAACAAGCATTCCACAGCCTCTTCGTCTATTCCCACGTAGGGTGAATCGCTTGTTATGGACGCGATTATTTCCTCCTCAGCATTAATCGTGATCAGCAGCCCTTCATTTATTAGCTTCACTTTCTGGTGCAAAGAGGAAGGTACTGCCCCAACTGAATGGATCCATGGTCTTCCTAGCAGACAGTTATAAGTGGGCCTAATATCCATTACTAGGAAATCTACTTCATACGTATTTGGCCCAATTTGAAGGGGTATTTCAATCCTCCCCATTACCTTTCGTTCTGTCCCATCAAATGCTCTTACTATGTTATTACACCCTTTCATGTGAGAGCTATCGATTGGCAATCTTTGCAGTGTGGCTAGTGGTAACACATTCAGGGTTGAACCATTGTCTATGAGTACTCCAGGTAGCGTATACCCTTTACAACGGGTAGTGATGTGTAAAGCCTTGGTGAATCTTATTCCTCCTGTTTGTATTTCATCATCGCTAAAAGAAATGAAGTTATCAGCACTCACATTATTGACCAATCGATCTAGTTTGCTGACGGAGATGTCATTTGCTACATAGGTTTCGTTTAGCACCTTCATTAGTGTGCTTCGATGAGCTTTTGAGCTTAAGAGCAATGACAAGATTGATATACGAGCAGGCTGTTTGTGTAGTTGCTCTACTACACTATATTCACTATGTCTTAAAAACTTTAAAAACTCCTTCGCCTCTTCCTCAGTTACAAGCTCGGTGAGGGTTATTTCCGGCTTGTTAGTCATTTCCTTTTCAGGCTCACGTATTCTAGCTTTCCCTTTATTGACCTCTTTTTCTTTATTCACAAGGTCATAATCCTTACCGCTTCGGGTAACAACTTCTCTTCCTTTGACATGGTCACGTTTCAATTGTAACTCCATGAGACTCTCTTGCTGTCTTTGTAAGGAAACGTCGCGGGCTTTTGTATGATAATGCGGGGAGTTGTTTGTTCTCTCGTCGCACTACGAATAATCACCTTGGGATGATTGCTTCCATAAGTCTTAGCTGTCCCGTCTTCAGAGGCGCAAATGTCATTAGCTTCTACTCCTTCTTCGAAGAATTTCAGCTCTCGATTGTCCATCATCATTTGGACCACGGCTTTGAACTCGACGCAACTTTGAATTTTATGCCCTTTGACAACATGGAACTCACAATGGTCATCATCCCCGATTATCACACTCTCTTTATCGCTCAAGATTATCCCTTCTTTAACTAACTCCTGTCATACCCACCGAAGTGGAGACTAGATTTCTTCAATATTTCTCTTAATTTTTCGGGCTCCTTCTTCTAGCAAGGCATTCACCCCTTGCTCTGGGTGATTAGGCATAGGATTTCCAGCTATATTGGGTTTTGTCGGCTCTTCTAACTTCACGATCCCGTGCTCTATGAGTCCTTCAACTCGTCTTTTAAAGGCGGGGCAGTTTTCAATCGAATGCCCTTCTGCCCCTGCATGGTATTCGTAGTGAGCTTTTGCATCATACCAAGCCGAGAATGGAGGTTTGTACGGTCTTACATGTTGGGGAGCTACCTCATGCGCATCGTATAATATTTTGTAGAGTTCACCATATGACATTGGAAGGGGGTGCATTGAATTTTTTCCCTATTCAGCCTAGTGCCTGTCTCCTGCCACGGGGCATTTTGATAATTGCCTATTGGAGTCTTTGGCTGACTTGTCACGAAGGGTCTGGTATAACCAGGTCTGTACATGCTTGCATTGTTGACCTCGTTATCCCTTTTTCTTGGGGCAGGCCTTTTAGGGCTTTCTCCGGTCTTAATCTTATCGGTTTTGATCGCATTTTCAATCATTTCCCCTGACATGACCATATCGGAGAAACTCTTGGTAGCGTTTCCTAGCAGATGATTTAGGTAAGGAGCCTTGAGTGTATTGACGAACAACATTGTTGTCTCCTTTTCTGTTAACGGTGGCTATACTTGTGTTGCCACCTCACGCCACCTCTGCGCATATGTTATAAAGCTCTCATTTGACTTCTTTTCCATGTTCAGCAGTGTAAGCCGATCAGGGGCTATTTCTATTACATGGCCGTATTGTTTTAAGAAAGATTGTGCCAAATCTTTCCACGAATGGATTTTTGATCGGCTCAGCTGATTGTACCATCTGATCGCTGACCCGGCCAGGCTGTCTTGAAAACAATGAATTAATAGTTGGTCATTGTGTACATGCCCTGCCATCTTCCTACAGAACATGGTTAGGTGAGCTTCAGGGCAGCTCGTCCCGCTATATTTTTCAAATTTCGGAGCTTTGAATTTGGGAGGGAGCACTAGTTTCGGAACCAAACTTAGTTCTTTAGCATCTATCCCATAGGCGATTTCAACCCCCTGCATTGCGTCAATTTTCTCTTCCAAACGCCTGTATCTTTCGTCAAAATCTGGAACACCCAAATTTGCGACATTATCCTCTGGATTTAACCCTGATCCAATTGGATAATTAGCCGGTCGTGACGTGTTGCTGTGCCCTTACAGTAATTGTGGGCTCCTGTGCCGGTATTTCTTACGACACTGGGTTATGGAGGGGAGTAAAGCCTGGGGGGACCATCGGGTCTTCTTCTTCCTCAATGGCTGGGCTTTTCCCTTTGTCTGCCATGCTTTGTTTTACTTGTGCTAATTCGTTCATCAGGCTCTTCTGTACTTCCATGAATTGATTCTTCATTTCTCTGCACATCATGCTCATTTGCTCTTGGATGCATTCTTGCATCTGGTCTTGTAACTCCTTTTGAATTTGTTCAAGTCTTTGTTCCATGGCTTTAGTTTTCTTTCGAGTATTATAACGGTGTGAGTTTTCAATGGTTACTGATATAGCTCTGGATGGTAAATATTAATAAGTTAAGATTGTTATGCAGAAGTATGCGAAAATATGATGCATGTATGCAAGAGAAGGGTATTGACTTATAATTCATTTTCCATTTAGAAAACTTTATTTGGATAACAAGTTCCTTAACATAAAGCAAATTACATAAACGGTTTCGCTTTAATGCTTAGAGTCTTGACTTTCTTAAGGAGTTTTGACAGCTTCTGTCCTCGTTCAGTCTTCGTCTCGTACTGTATGCTTAACTCTTCTGCTTCAACTGCCAGGGTGCACGTGGTCAGCTACTCCGCGGATTTGATTTAAAGCTTCACCCATGATGTAATCCCTTTCTCTGACTTCCTTTTGAGTTTGCTGAAGATGCCAATCATTTGTTTCCAACGTCCTTTCCAGAATCTCAGTTCGTATTTCACTATTTTGCATAGAGGCCTCTAATTCTTCCACCCTTTCATTTAGTCTCTCGATCTCAGCTCGGCTTGCCTTTAACTCCATTACTGAATTTCAGCTACGATGCCTATACAAGGATTCCTCCAATTCTCTTACTCGAGCTTTTAATTCAGCTACTTCGGCTTGACTTTCCAGAAGGCTGCTCTTCATAGCATTTTCCTAGACTTGGGCGTCTTGGAATTTGTTTTTCCAGTGACTTGTTTTATTTTTCTCTTCGCGGACTTCCTGCTGCCATTGCTCTGATGTCTTACCCAAACCGGCGGTTCTTATTGACAATCGAAGTTTTTTATAGTCCTTCTTTAGGCTGCTCAGATCTTCTTCAGCCTTATTCTTCCCTTTTCTTAATTTTTCCGCCTCCAGCTTCTGAACATCAACATCTAGTCCTAAGAGCATCTTCTCTTCCTCTAGTTTTTCTATCACTTTCCCTATCTCAGCATTTTTCTTTTCAAAGTTCTGTTTAATTATCTCTAATTCAGTCGGAACTACCTGCAAGTGTTCTTTAATTGGGCGGACAATCTCTGGGTTTGGCACAAGAATATTGTCATTGATCCTCTTGTTTCTCCACCAATCGTATTTCGCTGTTATCATGGGATTGGCACCGAATGCTTTCATTTTTCGAACCTGGTTCCATGCATTTGAGATTTCCTGAATCCTTTTCTTATTGTTTTCTCCCCGATACACGAATTCACATTGAGCTATCCCCTGCGTCGCGGGTATGAACTGTCTTGATCTGTATTGTCTTGAAACTAGCAAAGGTGCATATCCAGTTGCTCCCCATATCCCGGCTAATGGGACCCAGTCGAGATCTCCGCATTGATACAATATTTCATCAGGAATAAACCATAGTGCTCGCCACTCTATGTTGTCGTCTTGGAGGCTTTGAAGTATGGCCATCCATTTTTCTTCTGAGAAGCTTTCTTGTCTCTGCGTGGCCACGAACTCTTTCAAAGGGGAGTAATCTTTAGACACGTACTGATAAGAGACTTTTTCTGTTTTCTGAAAGTGACTATGAAACCATACCATCAGTAGCGGTGCGCAGGCGATAAATCGACCCTCGCCCTCTTTTATGCATGTACTTAGGGATCTGAAAGTTTCAGCTAGTATAGCCGGGGCAGGTGTCACTCTTTTACTTAATCTATCAAACAAATCTATCACCGCGTCTTCTATATGCCCCAAGGCCTTTGGAAAAATGACCAACTCGTAGATACTTAGGGCTAAAATATCGATCTTTTTCTTCGCATCTGGATAAGTCAATATCAAATCCCGCAGGCTTTTCCACGTTATGCATTTGTTATCACCTTTTACCTTAACTCGAGCTGCAACCCACTGTTCGCTCATGCCTGTGATGTTTATTAATCTTTTAACCATGGTTAGAAGATTCGGAGCTCTAGAGTAAGCTTATCTACTAACATCTTCGGGCAACGGAGCAGAGTGGTGTATTCTTCTATTGTCGGTGTCATGTCTATATTCCCGAAGGTGAAGCAATTGTAGGCCGAATTTTAATACTGTGTTAAGGCTCTAAAGAGGGATTTATCCACCTTAACTTCGCACAAGTACGACAAATCTCCGTATTCTTGGTAAAAGGTCTGTTTCATGTTGTTGTCCCAACTGTCCCAGATCTCCTTCAATTCGAGCACATTGTTTTGAGCCGTGCTGATCCTGGTGTAATCCCAAAGCTCGGACTCATATCCTTCCACTAGGCTGTCACCCTTTTGGCGTTGAGTCTCCTCCGACCACATGCGCACGACCATATTGTCCTCCACTTTATCAAAGTACTTGTTTTCCATGATTAATTCTCTTATCGATAACTGAACTTTTGAGTCTATACCTTCTCTTTATATGATGATGAAATGCGATGTAAAAAGAGACAAAATAAACTAGTTAGCGAAATGCAACAATATCAATATATAAGTATAGCATAGAACCTAAGAGTCTAATTTGGAAGATTACTAAATGGTTTAACACGACTCCTTCTAAAGCAAGCTTCTACGTCTTACTACATGTGATTTTAGGCTCTAAGGTAAAGGTACCCAAACCAGCAGATTCCTCAATCCTCACCCATTACAGGATCATACGAATGAGTTCGGTTTAGGGGGACGCATTTCCCACATGTTTGCACGGAAGTGAAAACTTCACGAAAATAAGGGTACTTTGTAATCCCGAAAGCAATCCACTATCCTGCACGGAGGTGAAGACCTCACGAAGGAGTAGTTTCAGGCTTCCACTTATTAGGGTAATATCGTATGCAGATGTATGCAAATATACACTAGCAATATCACATAATATAATGTCACAAAAGGTGTCAAGGATCGCATATTAAACAAAACCGAAGCTTTTAAAAGTTTCTAAAGAATACCCGAAAATAATCAATTTTGGCTTGACTCTCGTTTATTTTGAAGTCCCCAATTGAGTCACCAGCTGTCGAAACCATCCTTTTTTGGAAAACGACGTGTTTCGAAAAATTATTTTAAAGTTGGGAAATGGGAGTCGCCACCAATCCTTTATTCGGTGTGATTGGATCACCACAAAACGTTTTAAAAGCCGTTTTGAAAACATGTAGGTCTTCGAAGTCTAGAAAAATAGGTTCGGGAGTCGGTTACGCATGAGGAAGGATTAGCACGCTCATGCGCCCAAATTGGTACCGTATTGATTATTTTCGGGTCTTAATTTGTGACATTTAAAAGTTCAAATAAAGCTTAAAATACGATCCTTGAATGCACGAGTTAAGTTTAAAAGAAATTGAATTTATTTGAAAATCTCGCTATTTCAGAGTGATCGAGGAAGAAAAGCTACGTCTAGTGAGTTAGGACACGACCTTTCAAGATCCAGAAATAATGAGCTTTCCTTTGTAAAACCTTTTGAAACTTTTGCGAGAAGGATATTTGATTATCTTGGTTTGAAGAAAGGTTGCACCTAGTAAGTTAAGGCGCAATATTTCGGAATCGAAGATAACGAAACATTGCCTCGATTAAGGGTATTCGATTATTTCGATTTGAAGAAAAATTACACCTAGTGAGTTAAGGCGCAAATTTTTGAAACTCGAAATAAAAGAATATTGCCTCGATTTTAAAGTTTTTATGAAAAAAGACAATTTTGAAAACAAGCATGCGAGTTTAACAAGAATAAGCAGTTAATGATGGATATTAAACGCAACGTGAAATAAATAGGAAGATAAATTATTCACGAGAAATCAGGATGCAAAATACGAGCGTAAAAAGTTAATGAGAGAGAAGAATGATGTAATCACGAGAAATCGGATGCACGGGGGCAAAATGGTAGTTTTGAAGGTTCGGAGTCAAAAATAGGATTTTTGGAAGTTCGAGGGTAAAATGGTAATTTTTGAAAGGTTCGGGGTCAAAAATGGAACTTTTGGAAGTTTGAGGGTAAAATGGTAATTTTTGAAAGGTTCGGGGTTAAAAATGGGATTTTTGGAAGTTTGGGGGTAAAATGGTAATTTTTAGAAGGTTTGGTGTCAAAATGGGATTTTTGGAAGTTCGAGGGTAAAATGGTAATTTTTAGAAAGTTTCGGGGTCAAAATGGAATTTTTGGGAGTTTGGGGGTAAAATGTAATTTTTAGAAGGTTCGGGGTCAAAAGTGGGATTTTTGGAAGTTCGAGGGTAAAATGTTAATTTTTAGAGGGTTCGGGGTCAAAAATGGTATTTTTGGGAGTTCGGGGTTAAAATGGTAATTTTAAAAGGTTTGGGGTCAAAAGTGGGATTTTTGGAAGTTTAGGGACCTCCGAGGTAATAAAACCAAATACGGGTGACACGTGGCAGCCCCTCAGGCATCCTGAAATCAGAGGACTATTTTGAAAACCATGGAAAATTTCTAGGGCAATTTTGAAATTAAAACGAACCTGATTTAAGGATTAAATTAAAACAAATTAGAAATAAAGGGGACCATTTGCGAAAATAAGCCAAAATCATGACACGTGGTAACTCCTGGTGCTTTTGAAAGGTCGAGGGGCTAAATTAAAAAAACATGAGAATCATTGGGCCAATTTAAAAGTAATTAAAAGTGCGAGAAGGACCTGATTGAAAATTTGGAAAAAAGCGGAATGACCAAATGCATAAATAACCCTTCCTTCAAAAACATGCGGATCCTAGGTCGGGTCGAATCGGATTTCAGGTTGGATTCGGGTAATAGCTCAGAACGATGTCGTTTTAGCACTGAAATTCAGCCTTCAGAACAACACCGTTCTAAGGCTTATAAATAGCCTATTTTAGAGAAGAAAAAAAAGCATTTATTAACCCCTTTTTAAAAAAAAACCAGAAAGCCCTTTGAAAAAGCTCTCCTCCTTTCCCGGTCGGTCGCGCCTCGGCCAGTCAGACTGGTCGCCGTCCGGCGCGCGTAGGGCCGCATGCGCATCGCCGATCCCGACGCGTGGCCATCGCGCGTCGCAGCCTGGGTTTCTCCGGTGTACGCGCCGCTACCTTCACCAGTCACGCGCGGTCGTTCGCCTTTGTCTTCGACCGCCGACCAGGTTTAGAGGTAGAAACTCATCCTTTTATCTTCCTTTTTTTTTTAAATAGATCTAGGGCTAGATCAAACCAGATCTAGCCTAGATCTAGATGGTTTTTCCTCTTTTTTTGTGAAACCGCTCTTTTAAAAAAAAAAACCTTTTTAAAAACTTTTGTTCCTTCTTTTTGCAGATCCATGCACGACGAGGCGATGACGGCACTCCGGCGCGAAGCTCCGGCGACGGTAGAATCGGCCGAGGGTAAGTCTTCTGTCCTTTCAGTTTTTCTTTTATTGTTAACGTTTTTTTTTTTAATCTTATTAAACCATTTTTTTTAAAAAAAATCCCTTTATCAATTCTTTGTTTCTTTTTTCTGTGTTTTGCAGATCCATGCGCGACAAGGAATAGGCGGCGTTCAGCTTCCGGTGACAATGACTAGGGAAGTGACTCTTCGGCTTTTTTGTTTTCCCCCCTTTTTTATTAATTATTAATTAATAATTATTAATATTATTATTATTAATATCAAAACATTTATTATTATTAATGACTATTAAGAAAAACTTATTTATTATTAATAGGGTCATTAGTATTATTATTAATATTAATAAAAGTTATTGAAACGTTTTGAAAATAAAAAGAAATAAATGACAATAGCGGCTATTGAATGCATGCATTAGAATTGAATAGGGCTTTAAATGATGGTAAACATTTATTGAGGATACCTGGATGCTTTAATGTTTAAGTGTTGTGATCTGATTTGCCTTCTGTTGCTTTTGTGGCTATTCAAGTAACCTTGCTCTGAATTGATCTCTGAAAATAGTAGTGTATACTATATATTGATTTCTTAATATTCAAAATCCAACCTTTACCACTGAGAATTCATTCGGCTTTTATAGCCTGTTTTACAATCATTCTGTTTTGTTTTATGTAACTAAATGCATTTATAATTTGCTTTCTCTTCTTGCAGGTTCGGCGATGGCAGTGACGGTGACAGCCGATGGCAGGGCAAGTTGAAGCTGAAGAAGACGCTGGTTAGGCTGACGTGGCGCACTCTGAGTGGCTGAGGAAGAGGTGGCTGGTGCAAGCTGCCCAGCAGATTAGGAGTTTGGGTTATTTGGTCTGGTCTTATTTGGGCCTTTTTGTAACTTGGGTCATTTGAATTTGGGCCAAATTTGGGTCCAAGAATGTAATTTGGACTTTTTGTAATTATTTTGGACTTTTGTATTTGGGTTTTATTTATTTATTTTAAACTTTAAATTTGAAAATAATTTTAAACTTAAATTAAATTTAAATTTTAAAATAAATTTAAAGGGAATATGGGCCCAGTCAGAATTTGGGCTTCAACACCACGATATAACCAGCCATACCAAAACTGGTTTCCATAACAAACGCAAAATTCAGGGACTTCTCTGGAAACCATGGTAAATAAATTAGCAGCTAATATGCTTAATTTCCAACAGCATACTATTGATTTTCAAAATAGAACTGAGGCATTTATAAAAGAGTTGACCACGTCAACTGAGAAATTAAACGCACAGGGAAGGTTGCCGTCACAAACAGAACTAACCCAAGACAAAACGCAAATGCAGTGACGCTACAAAGTGGGAAAGTACTGGAACCAAATCATGCCCAAGATTCTGCCCAAGAAAATCAAAAGAACAGCGAACAGGTCCGGTCGAAACCTCCATTACCTAGAATTCAACCTCTGTTTCTAGGACGGCTAAGGCAAGACCAAAAAGGTAAGGAGAAAAAAAAGATCCTCAAAACAATCAGAAAAGTCGACGTAAACATACCGTTGTTAGATGCATTAAACAGATTTCACGGTATGCTAAATTTCTTAAGGAACTTTGCACCAACAAACAAAAATTTACAGGAAACGAAAAGGTAAACGTTGGTGAGAATGTGTCTGTGATTTTGCAACGAAAGATGCTAACAAAATGTAGAGATGGAGGCATGTTTACAATACCATGCAAAATAGGCCACTTAGGAATTAAAAAAGCTATGTGTGATTTAGGGGCCTCTATAAATATAATGCAATTTTCTATTTATGAATCAATTAACATGGGTTTTTTGAAGGAAACAAGTGTTATAATCCAATTGGCGGGCAAATTTATTGTGCATCCCGAAGGAGCCTCGAAGATATGTTGGTGAAAGTCAACGAACTGATTTTTCCTGTAGATTTTTATGTAGTGAAGATGGAAGAGGATAATATTCCTGGGTCTTCCGACATCTTGTTAAGGCGACCTTTCCTTAGTACCGCAAATACTAAGATTGACGTGCGTAGCGGAACCCTCACAATGGACTTTGACGGGGAGATCATGAAGTTCAATGTTTACGACACCATCAGTCACCCTAGTGAAATCTTGAGCGTAAACTGTGTCAATATAGTTGAATCCTTAATAGAAGAGACTTCCAAATCACTTAATGAAAATGAACCTAAAATATTGTTTGATGATTTAGATCCCCTATGAACACTAAACTTTTACCTTCTGTTATGTAGGCACCAAATTTTCAAGCATATACGATCGAAAAAATTCAGTTGGAATGACCCCAATACTAGTTTAGGCGTCAAGCTAGCGACATTAAACAAGCGCTTGTTTGGAGGCAACCCAATTATTTTTATTTTTATTTTATTTCATTTATTTATTTTCTTATTTGTCCAAGAGACTTGAGGAATTTATTTCATGAAAAATCGAAGATGGTGACCATATACGATAAGGGCACATTGTGGTAAAATCCCTATCCTTACATCCAAACAGCCATCGTCATAATACCTATCTCACATAGGAATAGTGCACCCCTTCACCTAACCTATCCCTATACCCAAACACCACCCAACCTATAAAACCCCCCCCATTTTTCACCAAACTCTAATTTCTTCCCTTCCCCTCTTCACCCTCAAGCCGCCGCAACACACACTCCCAACCACCCACTCCTCCACCCTTTTCCCACCATCGCCAATCCATAGCCCAAATCCACTCAACACCTCCCTCCACAACCACTCGTTATCGCTCCTTTCGCCAAACTCGAGGTGCTCCAACCTAACCACCACACCAACTCGACGTCACATCTTCTACGGGCAACGAACAACCCACGTTGAAATCTGACTTGCAGCATTATGAGAACAACAATGACATGAGGAGTACTCTCAACCCTTTCCTTTTCGTATTTTTCTTCGTGGAGGGCAATGCATTTTAAGTAGGGGAACGTTCCTCACTTTTTTTTTGCTGTTTTTATCTTTTGTTTGTGCTGTTGTGGGTTTACTATTACTGTTGCTTGCTATTTTCTGCCTGTTTTGCCCACATTTAGTTTTTAAAGTATATCCTGTCTCTTTTCATGCCCAAGATTTTGCCCACGAATTGCCCACTATTTTTCTCATGAATATGTTTTTTGTCTGCTGAGTTAATTTTGATTTTGCTATGGTTGATTTCACATCCACTATTTTATTTTTGTTAGGCGAACATGATTATGATTAATGAAGGTAACCTTATGTTGCTTATGGTAAAATCGATTGAGTCTAAGTGCAAAGAGGATATTTAATTCGGATGCATGCTAAATTGTTCTTTCATGACTGTTAGTCAGTTGCCAAACTTATTTTTGATACTTGATTGTTTTTCCTAGTCCTCCTAAATTAAGGCTCTCTGTCCGAAAAACAAGAAAAGAGAACAAAAAAAAGGAAAATACAAACTCTGATGATTTCGCGGTTATGAGCATAGCTTAAAACGTGACTAATTGAGTAATCGGGGTAGGGTACTAGACTAATTGAGTAATTCGCGTAAAAAAGTTATGTGACGTGTTTAGTAAAACTCCGCTAACCGAAATTATGGAAAAAATAAAAAAATAAATTCGGAATGTGTTAGACTGGGTAATAAGGGTGGAGTACTTGGTTGTCATTTCATATCGCGTCAAAAGGGCTAACACATTCTAAAAAAAAAAAGAAAAAAAATTATTGAGAGCATGTTGGGTTGAGTGACAAGAATGAAGTGCTTAGGTGTCATTTCATTTCGCATAAAAAAGTCTAATATATTATTAAAGAAAAAAAGAGAAAATCGATAAAATATTATTACAATATAACTAATTTCACGCAAAAGCACATAAATTTGAAATTATATATATTTGAAAAAAATTCAAAGCAAAATAATAAAAAAATAATATCCTTGAGTACGATAAAGTTGAATCATTAAATAGTTCCTAAAATTATTATTTTAGAAAAAAAAATTAAAATTTTAACTTTTTCATATAATTTTAGAATTTTAATAGATTTTAAAATATAAATTTTGATTTTTTTTTGTAATTTTTGTTAAGAGAGAGACCAATTGCTTATTTTCAAAGTTGACAAAGACCAAAAAGGTATTTACACCAATCTCATATTCGAATTATTCGAGTTATTCGAATTATTCGAGTTATTCGAATTGTGAAATTCAATCCGATTCAAACTCGAAACTCGAATTGAGTTATTCGAGTTGACTGGAATAATCCAAATAACTCGATTTGATTAACTCAAAATTCAAATTTTTTTCGATTTTTTTGAATCGAATCGAGTTTTGCTCACTCCTAACTAGAACTTGGTTGCGATATCTAAAATAATAAACAGTTAGTAAAAAATTTACATTTTTTATTCGTCTAGGATGAACGCTTTGACCGAATAGTCTTCTCCACTATTCTCTAACTCACATCTACCGAGTGTGGGCTCACTTCGAATCAAAAAATTTTCACAAAATTACTCGTGGGGTAATTTCACAATTTTTCTAAACTTTTGGGTTAAATTGTAAATAAAAATATTTCTAGAATATTTTGAAATAATTTCTTCAGAGAATTTTCTCTTTACAATTTTCACTTGAATTCAAGTGTGTGAAAAATAATAATTCATGGCTCTCTTTATACAGGGATAGTTTAAAGAGTTCAACTATAATTAAACTTAATTAGTTTAATATTAAATTAATATAATACTTATCAAGATAAATATTAGATTAAATTTAATATTAAATCTATTAAATTAATAAAATATTAAATTAAATTTAATATTAAGATAATCAGTTTAATATTAAATTAATAAAATACTATCAAGATAAATATTAAATTAAATTTAATATTAAATCAATTAAAATAATATTATTTTTGAAATAATTAATTTGAAATCAAATTATCTGGTAAAATCCTATAGAAGTGTGATTCTTCCATTGTTCAACTGTAGAAGGACCACCCGTTGGCCACAAAAATGCCATCGTCATCACTGTCATCGGCACTGTCGTGTCTGATGGTGCCATTGTAAGTGTGACACCCTCAGGACACCTCGAGCCGGTTCGAATAGGACTAGTTACAACTTTACTAGTTTGGTCCAACCATTGGTTGGCAATCCGATTTCACATATCAGGCCTGGTTCTACTAGTTTTTGGTCTCAATCTCAGTTTTGGTTCTCGAGCCCAATTTTCAATCTCCGGTCCAATTTTCAAGTTCAATTACCCTTTGAGTCAATTGTCTGACTTGAAATTATTTTCCGAAAAATATCATATTTATTTTAATTAATTTGATTAATTTAATTTTACTTGATCAAAATTAATTTTTCCAAAAATCATGAAGATTTTCCAAAATTAACTTCTCAAGAAAATTGTTAATCAAATTCTTTAATTGAACAATTATCACGATCGTTTAATTTAATTCCACATCAAATAAATCAAATCAATTAAATTATTTCAAAAGTCGTAAAATTTTCTTTTGATTCAAATGTAGTCCGATTGAGCTTTTGTTGAGCTAGCAGAGGGACCAATCAAACATATACAATTAGGCTTGAGTAGTTGTAATTATATCCAGAAGCATCGTTCTGATAATTCACAATTTACTTAATCATGGAGTCAATTCACAAGAAGTACCATGATTGAAAACTCTTTATTGTATACTCTTTATGAAAGCAATTCATCCAACTATTTTGTCCAATGACATCATCACGTGTGTGTTACCCTCATATGACATCCTTGATTCCTTTGAGTTTAATTCGTTCACTCAATACATTCTTATTTTATCTCATTCTCACCATTATGTCTTCTTAATTATTAATATGGTCACTGTAAACAAATGATTGTGATAAATTGCTTGTTCGAGTACAAGCAACCCGTGACCACATTGTTGCTAGTAAAGTTATGCCATACACAAGTCATGTACCTAACATATTGGCTATGGGCTCGATCATCTTTAGAGTATAAGCCTCCATTTATATCAAAGAACATGAGTTACACACGCATGGTTAGTGGCTAACTCAGAATTTAGGTAAATCACACTATGAACGTCACAAGTGAATTAATTCATAAACAGATTCAAAATTAATTCTTCATGGGTCCAATCCAATGTATCATTCTTCCAATGAATACATCTATATCTCTATTCGTGGAGTCAACTACTTCGACAGCCAAGACTAATCATCTCCTCGAATATAATTGTAGACAATATAATAATCATTCTAAGTATTTGAATCAATTGCTGACTGATAATGCTTAAAAATAGCATACTTTTGGGTATTAATTATATATATTTTGTGAGTATGATTCTATTAATTTGAGTTATTAGTGATCCGTTTATCTTTTAGGGATTAAATTGAAGACAAAGGATAAATTGGCGCAAAAAGCGTGATTTTGGAAGAGAAAGAGAGAAGTTGTGAAAGAGTGGAAGACTTGAAGAGAGTTTTTGTGGGACATAAAGACTTTATTTTAATTTATTTTATTTTAAACTCTATTTTTATTAAGATTATTATTAGGATATTGTTTATATTTAATTTATATTTATCTTTTAGGCTTATCTTTTAGAGTTTAAATTGGATCTAATTAGGGAATTAATTTTAGATTTAATTCTAATTATCTTTTAGAATTTAGATTTGATTCAACTAGGAATTTCTATTTACTATAAATATGAGATGGAGTGATTGAATTGTTCACTTCCCAATTAGAGTGATTGAATTGTTCACTTCCCAATTATTGTAAAAATCCTCCATCTCCCAAAAATCCTAATTTAATAAAAGCTTTATTTTTATTATCTTGTGTTCTTCCCCCAAAAACATGAGTAACTAAAAACTCTTCTAGCCGAAGGTTATCAAATATTCTTCCAAAGTTCATGAGGCTTAGAACCCGCGCTTAATTCTTCTCGCTCGAGTTTTAATCAATTCTCTGAATTACGACACTTTCGTCCAAAATCCCTACAAAAGTAATCTTTTTATCTTATGCAAAGATGATCGCTTTGTGTGTTTTGAGGAGATCGCACAATCAGTTTGCTAACTTACAGCGTCAGAGGTTGCTGAGCCAAAGAGACAAAACGACGTGGCATTCGTCATTGGGAAAAGGTGATCTAGTGTAAGACGGTCCCATTGGAGCGACGATTGGCTAGAGTCTAGTTCCTCTAAGTCAAAATTATATCTGGAGCTGGTGGTCGTAGGCGTCCTCTTCCACTATAATTGGCTTATTCAAGCACGAGAAGAATCATCCTAAAGTCTATGATTGAACCGAGGAGGAATTAAGAAAACTGGAGGCTGGATCACTCGATATTGATAAAACTTTTCTTCCTTCAACTTTGTTTATTTTTATGCAATTTATTTTATTTTGACACCTCTATCTTCTATTTATCTTAAATCTGTTTTTTTTCTCTAGATTCTGACGCTTTTCCTCGACACTCACTTTGATTCTTTTATGGGATTACTGACTCGTTTAGATTTTCTACTGAAGTAAGTTGTCTTTCTTATAATGTAAATGTTCTTACAGTGCCACTTATCATCAGTTTGAACTTAGATAATCTATGAGCTAATATGTGTTTGTCACAATTTTGCTATGCATGCAAAACATGAAAGACAGAAACAAAAAATATATAATAGTGAAATGTTAAATTAACTTTATTTATTTATTCATCGTTCAAATACATAGAAAATAGTTACATGTTTACTACAATATGGGCACAATTCCCAACAAAACCCTATAACAATCACTTAGGAATTTAATTTATCAATAGCTTTAAGAAAGAAAGAGACACAATTCTAACAAACAAGTGCACAATCAATGTTTATTTAAGTTAGACCACATATTGGTCACTCCTTAGTGTGCATGCACCAATGTAGATAAACATTGCAATTAAATATAAAGAAGTGCGATGTACTGCAAGTAGACAGGTTAAATTGTAATATAGTTAAATTACAACGAAATAATGAAGTATTTCAAGGATCGTACCCAAAGGAGGTATGAACTAAAATCGAATTAAACTTTAAAGAAGAACATGCAATGTAAAGTCTAAATAGTTGTTTTTCTAATCATTATAGTACAACTAATCACAAAATATGAGTATAAAACTTACTATTAACTAGAAAGGACCTAATTATAAAGATGGAAAAAATAGAAAACAAATTGAATACCTTTCAGCCTATGATTTACCAATTTACGATTTAGCCTGCCTTATTTTTCGACCTAAGGGATCTAAATAAGACAATTGAATTGGTACTTAGTAAAGTCTCCTTTACCTAAATTTCCACATAAAGTTGTCAATTCTAAGGTTTTAACTCTTATTCAATTTAGTCCTATTATTCAACTTTGAACCCTAATTTTGGTTAATCACTCCCACTTCAATTAACTAAATTATCGATGAATTTAGCTAAATTTAGTTATGAGAAACCACAATTCTACCATATCCACTAATTTCGTAAGCCATTTATTAGATTTAACAAAAAAGAATTAAAAGGTTTAGAGATGCTCAGTAATTAGTCGATAGATTATGATCGTGGAGATTATGTTGGAGCGAAACTAAAATTCTTATGAATCGAAATGCTTAATCACTCTTGACGATAATTAATCTACAACGAGGAAAATAAAAATAAACTATCTAAACTACTGGAATAAGTTACAAATATGTAAACTTTCTAGAAAACAAGACTCAAAATAACAACTTTGTAGAAAATCCTAAAAAACTAAACTACTTCACCCCAACTAATCGTAAAAAGTGTCCTTAATCATTTTTATAAGGTAGTATTTATACTACTAATTAGGTTTGACTTACTTTGGATGACTCTGCCTTGAGTTACACTTATATCTTGGATTGTGCGGACTTAAATGCCCCTTTAGATTTTAAGTTGTCGAGCTTCAATGTCGTGACACCATAAGTCCGGTGTTGTGACTTTCCTGGTAGTCTACTTGAGTCTTTGTGAGGTGGATTGGTTGTCGCGACCTTGTTTCTCAGTATTGCGACTTCATTACAACATGGTGATAAAATTTCACCTCTAGCTACTATCGTGGATGTCGCGACTATATCTATCAAATGTCGCGACTTTACTTCTATATGTCGCAACCTCTAGTGTTCAATGTTTCGAATTTGGGTCTCTTCAATGTCACGACATTCTGAACAATCCCCTAACATCTTTGCCCTTTGGCTCAAGCCATTTCTTGCACGACTATATCGCTTAGTTAGAACTCATTATGCGCGATGTTGGCATGTTGCCTAATTGGTCAATAAATGTTCTATAAGGATTATTTTATTCAACAAAACGTAAATAACATGTAAATCATAAAACTAAATAAATAGCATCAAATTGTTTGATTAAAAGCTCTTTAAGTATCGAAAAGGACTCGATTTTTAATATTAAATTATAATAGATCAAAATCTCCCCACACAACACAAATAATCATGCAGTCATTACAAATATTATAAATCAATCGATAGACTAATTATCTAATAGACAAATCAAATATTTTAAGCTATCAAATATTGGTCAAATATTTAACAAACTTAAACAATTGTAATTAAACCAAAAGATATGTAAATATTAAAGAACAAATGAAGATTAGAAGAATTTCAATATCACAAACTTGTAGAATTAAACTTCTAATATTACTTCAACTAGAAAAAAGGGTTTAAAACCCCATAAAATAAAGAAAAAAATGAAACTAGGAATGACTAGGTTTAAGTATCTTCAAGTCTTAACCTAATAATATCCATTTATAAGGAAAATAATAATATAATGGAGGAAATACAAAAGTGTCATTGAGTACATAAAACATAATTTTTCTAAGTTTTATCGTAATTTTTGTGTCAAACTTCCAAACCTTTTTTGGTTGTCTTCTTAATGTTTTTAGGCTTGAGTCGTGAAATAAATTTGGGCCTAGAAAGGAGGTATGTAGCTCAAGTTATGGGCAAAATACTGAAATTGCACTATGTGGAAAGTCTAAATCGCAAAAACTTGCCAAAAATAAACTTTAAACTCTTTTTCTCCAATTATTCCTTATATCAATAATAAATAAAATAGAATTAATAGCATAAATAGTGTAGACATATCCTATTTTAGTTGTTGGAATAGGTTTACAAAGAGTTATTGTACAAATCAAAACATTTCATAGCATTCGATATTCAAATATCTGTTTAGTTCCATTATTTAGTTATAATTCAAAATAATATTAAACATACTTGTACGAGCTCTAAATCAAGCCCCCGAAGCCCTAAAATAGTTTACGAACAATTAGGGACCAAATCTAAACAATTTAGAATATTTCATGCAAAACTAGAAATTTTCCACCTACAGGGGTCACGTGGTTGTGTGGCTCTCTCACACGCCCATGTGGCCATTCACACTCCCATGTGCCCCATCGTGTGCTAGACCGTGTAACTTACTGACTTGGGCCACACACCCATGTCTTCGCCCGTGTGTGACACATGACCGTGTGATAGATCGTGTCCCAGGCCATGTGTACATAAAAGTAACCAAATTCAAGCTTGCTTCACATCTAATTTCACAAGTACTTATACCATTTTATAACATGTCATTCCAAGACCTTAAACACACCTAAGACCAGCCAAAGACATGCATTTTCAATCACCTAAATTCACCAATGCATCTCACACTCAAATACCATAAGATACATCTCCACATTCAATAACAAAGCTAGCATCCATAATGCCTTAACACACCCAAACTAACCATTCAAGCACATCATACCTACTTGCATATATCCCTTACGATTTTATGACTATGTTTCCAAAGTTTAACATTCAAATTTAGCAAGAAAACACGCAAAACTTCTAGTCAACATCATATACACCAAATATCATACACATAGCTATGGAATATAGTTGTCACATGCCATATATACATCATTTTCTTTATCACATGCCATATAAGCCTAAAATGCTATAAAGTATACCAAGAGTCCTCGTGATAGGGTGAGCCTTCGAGTTGATCTGATATCCCGTCCACAAAATGTAATCTACAAGAAAAAGGATAAGACATGAGTAAGCCTACGAAATCTTAGTAAGTTTTTCGATTAAACGATAAATCTTACAGAATTAGATATAATAAATCAAATAACAAGATTAAGAATAGAATTCTTATCACAAGGTTATTATCAGAATTCCTATCAATCATAGCTCACAACAGGTGAGTAATGCTCAATACATTAGTACAAATCAGTTTCCACATATCAATAACTTTCAGAGATCAATAAAACATAGCTTGATGAACGATAAATGGATACGAGTACATAGTTAACCATCTAACACACCAAATGCTCGTAAGAGATAGTCCATCCAACACACCAAAATACTGTAACATATCTCATTATCCAGCAACAAAGGCAGGACCTCGACATATCTAGTGAACATAAAATTTGCTGTAATCATCTCCACTGCTCCCATCAACCCTATACCACATGTAACATAATCTATTGGCATGCCAATCGTACTTTATCCTACATTCATCAGTTCAGAGCATTCCATCACAGAATAATACATGAATAACTCACTATTTCATATTCCATATGCAAGCATTAGTGCAACAATCAAACATTCATCGACTCAGAATATCTCAATCCACGATCAACATCATATTAATTCATTATTTCCATTTTCAATTACTTGCATCAATATAATCCAATATAATATAATTAAGTTCATATAATACATTTAAAAATGTATTAAAATTAAATCGAATGAACTTACCTGACTAAACTGCAGCAGTACACAATACAGGGGCTATTCCATAACTTTCTCTTTGCCTTGATTTTCAACCTATTCTTGATCTAAAATAATAATTTCATTCAATTAACTAATTCAAACAGTAAAATAAACTCATTTTATACAATAAAGTCTTTTTTAACATTTTACAAAATTGCCCCAACATTTTACTTTTTTATGCAAATTAGTCCCTAAACTCAAAACACGCAATTTAACCAATTTTAATAAAATTTAAGTTCAGCTGAATTATTAACCATTTCATTACAGCCCATACTTGCTGTTATTTTGCATCAAGTTCTTGTATTTTTACTATTTTCACAATTTAGTCCTTGAACATTAAAATTACCAAAAAACACTTTACAAAATAGTCCTATTTAACAATCAAGCTTAATAATCTATCATAAAACTTCAAAACACACTAAAATCATCAATGAAATAACCCTCAATGTTTAATATTTTTACAAGTTAGTCCCCGACTTAGCTAGATCAAGCTAAAACGAACTCAAAAACATAAAATTACTAAGAACAAGTGTCAAACACATACCAAATAGGGGGCCTAAGCTAGCCGAAGCTTCCTTCATCTCCAAAAATTTTGTTTCGGCCATTTGGGAAAAGAAGATTAAAGAGAAGATAATTTAATTTAACATTTCTTTTAATTTAACCATTAATTTACTTAATTTACAATTTTAACCCTCACATTATAGCTTATAAAATCAACAAATCATGTCCATAAATGTCCAATATATATGTATATGGTATAATTTCCATCTAAGGAAGGTTTAATTGGACAATCGATCCTTCAATTTCTTTAAATTCCAATTAAACAAACTCATTTACAATTTAACCTTAAATTAATTAGGACTAAATGAACAAATAACCCAAAAGTTAGTGGATGGTAATCATGTCAATCGCTTGGACTTTTGACCATGGTTTAATCACCATTTTGGTCCCTTTAGTATTTTAAATCTATAGCAACTAACTTTTACTTCTTTTACAATTTAATCATTTTACCTTAATTAAGCAACTATTCACAAAAATTATCGAGCCAAACTTCAATTCACCTATAATACGACTCTATAAATATTTAATAAAAATATTTACAGCCTTAAATTATGGAAATGGGGTCCTAATATGTCGTTTCCATAAACCACTCGACTTTTGAACCGAACCACTTATACTAACTTTTAATTCAATAATTAAAATTCATCAAATCAAAATTAATATAAAAATTATTATTAACTCATATAATTCAAATACTAATTATACAATCTTCCTCGTCGGATTTGTGATCCCAAAAACGAGCTGTTACAAATAGCATAATTCAAGGTGAGAAATATCACAAAGAAATAAAATTATGCACTTATTAGAGAAAATTAAATCTAGCATGGGGATAAAGTTGGTACGGAAGGGGATAATGTAGTAGGTGATGGTATGGCTAGAAGGGAAGAGGGTTGAGCATGATGCGAATTGTCATATATATGGGATAGGGTTTGGCTGTGTTACTTGAAAAAATGGAAAAACATGCTCATAAAAGGTCACATGCCTAGAAACATAGACCTTGCCCGTTGGTGACAAGCATCTATAGCCTTTATGCAGTAAAGAGTAACCAACAAAATGTACAAGGTGTGGACCAAAAATGGAGTTTGTGAGTGCTATAAGGCCACAAGTTGGGAAAACAAAGACATCCAAACACTCTAAAGAAGGTGTAATCAGGTTTAACACAAAATAATTTTTCATATGGAAAGAGGTTACTTAAAGGAATTGAAGGCAGCCTGTTAACCAAGAACATTGCACTATAAAAATGCATCATTTCAATAATATAGTGGCAAAGACACATGTGCTAACATAGAGAGTCATGTTCCAACAATCTGACGATGCTTCCTCTCAACAAGTCCATTTTATTCTAATGTGTGTGGAAATGAAAATTTGTGTATAATTCAAAAGAACAGAGATAAGCCTTAAGAGTCTGAAATTCACCCTCACCATCTGTTTGAAGAACTTTTAGCTTGCAACTAAGTAGACGTTCAACCTGTCAATGAAATTGCTCAAACATTGAGAGTACACCTGATTTATGTTTCAAAAAATACACCCATGTATACCGAGAGTGAGCATCAGTAAACGCTACATAATATCAAAAACCATTGGAAAACAGCGAAACAAGTCCCCAAACATCAATGACAACTAATTCAAGAGGTGTTATATACTGAGTATCAAACTTGGTGAAAGGCAATTTATGTTGTTTACCAAGATGACAAGCTACATAGACAATACCAGCTTTATTCTTTTGAAAAACAACATTACAATGAGTCAATGCCTGCATAAGAACAATGTTACAGGGACAACCCAACCTATGATGTCAGACATCCAATGAAACAGAATTTTTAGCTACATAGCAACCAGCTGGTAAAGAAGAAGAAGAAGACTTCTAGAGTGAAGTCTGAAGGAAATAGAGGCCATGTTGTAGAGAGCCACGGAGTAACACATCCTTTGATTTCAAGTCTCGAACCTGACAATGAGTTGGATGAAACTCAACAAGTACCTGATTATCCTTTGTGAACTTAGACACAAATAACAAATTATTGGCTATCCCAGGAGCATACAACAATGAACGTAGATAAAAAGGGCGAGATCTTGTAAATAAAGATAATTGTCCAACTCGAGCAATAGGCAAAGCACTACCATTACCAACAAAAACCTTACTTGAACCAATAAACTACACACTTGAGGTAAGAGATGCGGCATTATTGGTAAGGTGATGTGTAGCCCCTGAATCCAGATACCAAGCATTGTCATCAACAACATCAAGTGTAGCAATTGATCTGTCGATTTTATACCTATCAGATTGAACTAGTTTTCACACTTGAAGAGCTTGAAACCAAGTATTTTCTTTATATTTTTGTATGATTTAACTTAGATTATTCTTTAGAATAAATTATGTAACCTAAGTGCTAAAATGTTGTTTTATTGTCTTTAAGGCCTATTGAGGCCTAAAGGTTAGCTAATGTACTTTGTGAGTGTACAGGAGACCATAAGAAGTTGCAACAATATGAGGTTGATCACTTCTTCCTGACATAGGCTGAGTTATGTCACAACCAAAGGACTAGACTTGGAGATTTTGAAGTCTGACTTCTTTGTAGCGACATACATGGGCTATGTCGCAACAACGCCTATAGGATAACACTTCACACGGAGACTGATGTGTTAGAGTATGCCCAAAGAACAATCATGAGATGATTGTAATCACATACTCATTTTACCTTTTTTATTAATAAAAGACATTGTCACTGTTATTTCAGTTTCTTTTTCTGTGTGTTTAAATAAATTGATTTATAATAATGTACTGAGGATAATATTATTTTTCTTAAAAGATCCTTAGTCAAGTATTATTGTGGGCTTGGACAACAATAATGCATTGAGACTAATATGTAGTTGATTGGTGACAAAGTGTTGTCATTAACATAGGGATGTCAAAATCAATTAATGAGTATGTACTAGAGAACGACATATTTGACTGACCCGCTATGAGTATGTTTTTTGTATTATTATTTAATAGTCACAACATTACTCATAGTGATAACTGTGTATACAATTCTTAGACTTGAGATAATCATTGTCCCAACATAGTGAATCGTATATTTTGATACAGTCAAACGTCTATTGTAACAAGTTTGACTATAAAGACTGATGTTAGGTATACCACAATCTATGTAGTGAGATATGATTTATCAAGATAGGATTTTTCCCTCCTACATAATGGGAGCAATATCTTCGGCCACTTGATGAAGTGAGACTAGAAATGCATGGCCATGCTCAAATAAGTTAATATGAGATATTACACTTATTTGTTTATTGTAGTCTACTTCAGATATCAAGAAACATGAGATTGGATTATACAAGTGTGACTACTCCATGACTTATGTCCAATCTAGATATAAAGGACAAAAGGATATAATACATGTGAATTTATCACATAAAGGTTACGTCAAACCACGACTTCTTGTAACTTGGGTAGCAATGATGCATTGCTAGATGCCACTCATTACTTGAAACATTAGAATTGTTCTAGTATTACTACCAATGTTATAAGAACCTACAGGGTCAGATTCAATGGTTGAAACGAACAGAATCTTAACAAAGTTGATATTAAATTTAACTATCATGAGAATTAAATTAATTATTGAATTAATTTAATTTGACAGTTAAATTGTTCACACATTTTATGTACAAATTTTTTGTATAAGAATAAAGAATATAGTTGAAATAAATGCATGAATTTGATTCATATAACATATTAACTATGTATTATTATTTACTGAAATTATTAATTATAATAATAATAATTTCGATTAAACATAAAATATGGAATTAATGTCCTTTTAGGAAGGATATAAATTAAAACAAGGAAAATATATATGGTTTTAATGCTTTCCATATTTTGAAAAGGGAAGTATTTTCGTTTATTTGTATTTGATATAAAATAAAAAAAAATACAAAACCTTAGTGAGTGTGTGAAAACCAAAAAGATTACAAAAGATAAAAAAAAAAAAAAAAACCTTGGTCTAGCACCTATTAAAGTTTTTTTTCTTTTCGGAATTCTCTTTAAAATGTTTAGGGAGAATTTTTTCGTTCTTAATCCGGTGGACTACGTAGAGGTCGGGACGATTTTTGTTGTGGCTTGGAATCGACAGCATGTACAGGAGGATTTCACAGCATTGTTTCTAGGGATTTTCAAAATTTCGAAAGGTATAATTTCAAACCTTTCCTTCTCGATTTGTTACTCATACATGGATCCAGGGTTAGGGATTATCGAAATAATTTTTTTGCTACGCCACGGGGTGTAACGGCCACCGAACATGATGTCTTTGTCACGACATAGATCTTGGTGTGTCATGAAATCAACCCTTGGATGCGGATTCTACACTAAGTGAAGTACGTTTCGATCTTTACAATGCCACTTAAACATGAAGGATGACAGCAGACCTAGGGTTAATGAAAATGGCCGGCCAAGGCTATAAATAGGGTCTTTAGCATTAGGTTTAAACACACCGTTTATTAGTTTTTATTTTTCATTTTGTATTTTCATTTGAAATGAGATTGTAGAACTCACATAAACGTTTGAGGAATTTTTCCCGACGGATTGCCAATACAATTCTAGTTTCTTTTTCATTCTCTTATTCAATTATATGTCTTCATATATTATTATTTTAATGATGATCAAGAAAACCATGAGAAACTAATTCCATTTTGGGGAATTAGGGAGTGGAAGTATAAATATTTAACTATTGTTTCACAGGGATTTTACCTTTCAGATCAGTTGTTTAGGAAAGGAAGAACATCAAACAAACACTAGGCCTGACAACCCTAGAGCGTCATTTAGGTGGGAATGAAGCCAAAATTGGTATTGCCCAACCGTGAAAACCTTTTCCCCAAACCAATTTAGACTGTGACACCTAGCGATAAGTAGTCTCTATCAACTTGCTATGTTGGTGGAAGATCGAGAGATCTAACTGGGGTAGTGACTAGTTGATTAGAGGAAAATTTCCAAAACCTAACAATTAAAGAACTCATACGGAAACAACCTAAAACCCCTCAAAGTCATTTATCAACATTCTACATCTCAAACTCTTTACTTTATTTAATTTCTTTTTATGCTTTGTACAAACTACTCTTTTATTACCTTTCATACTATAATCCCTAAAGTGATTACTAATTATTTTATCCTTTGCAAGGATTTAATTTACTATTGTCTCACGCCTCCTTTGGGTACGATCCTCGGAATACTACCAAGTGTTTCGTTGTACACACTATATTTACAACATGGCCCTTATACTTGCGGAAGCCTAAAATCTACACCGAACAGGAGTACATTTGGAGGCGGTCAGCAATCAAGGCCTAAGCATCATTGTTAACAGGTGGAGATGAGACAGTCGTAGAAGAAGGTACTCGTGGTGAGCTCAATGATAGTGAAGGATCTGCAAATGAAGTGGACCAAGGTTGTGGATAAGACCATGCACCAGAATATCCCGAAACTATCGAGTTGAAAGGGTAACCAACAAATTGAGGAGGTCTATTTGGGGAATACCATGCTGACGTCGTGGGAGGCACCATTTGAGGGTGCATTAAGGGATCACCAAAACTAAACACATAAGCCTGAGCTAGTAGACAATAAGAAGTGCTTTTGTAACTTGTATCAAAACGGTGATAGCATTGATCTACCAGATGTCCAACCTTTCCATAAAGCTGACATTGAGGTCAAGAGCCAGATCTGTCTCAGCCACATCCTCTGTAGAAACCAAAACAAGATATGAAAGCAGGTGATTGATAAGTAGGAGTGGATTCAAGGCTAGATTGATCTATACTAGAATCATGAATCACAACATTTGCAGCAACTGGAACTTCAATCATTAACTTCTGTTGACGGGCTTCAGCATCAAGGAGCATTGTTGAAACATTCTAAACACTGTACAGCATCGTGCTAGCAGAGATAAATGTAAGGACGTCTCGTACTTTGGATGAAAATTGTTGAGAATGGTTGTAACATACTCAGGTTCACTTATCACTTCTTCACAACTTGCTACCTGATCACAAAACATTTTAATCTTCATAAGAAAATCCTTCATTAACAGCTTACCTTTCTTCTAATAGTGCAAAGCTTGACAATAACACATCAGCTTGGAGGTGGTTTTGTTACCAAACAAATTACTCAAGGTTGTCCAGATCTGAATCATGGAGTCCATCCCTATCAAGTGAGGAAGAACATCTTGACTTATAGATGAAAAAAGTCATGATGCCAATGCGCTATCTTGTTGTTTGAAATGTTCAAAATCAAGATTCCTCATAAAAACCCCATCTGTACCTGTGAGAAAACGAGGTGGAGAAGAGAAAGAAGCATTCAAAAAACATTGAAGTTTGTGTGTTTTGAGAGTCAACAAAACCTGTTGTTTCCACAACAAGTAATTTGAATCATCAAGTACAATTGTAAGGCATTTAGTAGTGAAGAGTCGGCTATCAGGTATATCACTACCAACTAAAGAAGAAGAGTGATCTTGAGTCATGGCAAAGAGTCAACAATCAAGAAAAAAATAAAGAGCTTAAATCGTGAGGAATAATGGCTCCGGTAATAAGTTAGAAATACAATAAAATAACATGATTAGCTACTATTTGGCATCAGAGAAAAAGAAGATGAATATTTTTGTATTATTGAATTTTCAATTCAAGAGATCTGTTTTAGCAGCTATTACTCAATGCATACATATACTAACTGAGAGACGCTGACCACAACATGAAGCATGCTTGTACGTATGCATAACCTTTATAACAGACCTTGACTAACAACTAATCAGTTGAGTTGTTACAACAACTAGATAACAAACTCAAACCATTCATTTTGTTATTATACTCAAACTCAAACCATTTGGTTTATGACTCGGAGCTAACAAAACTTGGTCGATCTTATCTCTAACCTCGAAGCATTTATTAGACCTAACCGTAAAAATCAATAGTCAATGCAAAACCCACCACCGAAGGAAAGAGAAGAAGTAGTCGATCTAGTAGAAGATCTCGCTATCAACATAAAAAAACGTTCATATACCTTCGCAACTCCCTCAAAATGAACCAATGGAAGAAGCACCAAGAACGTTAAGGGAGTACTCTTTACCTACTCTAGATCTAACTCAAGGGAGTATTGCTAGACCTATTATCACTGCTAATAACTTTGAAATAAAACCAACAATGATTGAAATGATCAAAAATAATTTACAATTTAGAGGGACAATGGCTGAAGATCCTATTTTGCATTTGAAACGGTTTTTACAATTATACGATACTTTTAGGTTTAATGGTATTATTGATGATGTCATTCCTCTTAGATTATTTCCCTTCTCATTAACTAATAATGTTTTTTAATGGCTAGGTGCGCAAGCACCTGGATCCATCACAACATGGGATGAACTGGCGAGGAAATTTTTGTAAAAGTTTTTCCCTATAGGGAAAGCAATCCAACTGAGGAACCTTTTGAAAATTTGAAGGCGAAAGGCTCCACGAAACATGGGAACAGTTCAAGACATTAGTACGAAAATGCCCTAATCATGGTTTGCTAGTATGGATACAACTACAAACGTTTTACAAAGGGTTGGACGCATCTACCAAATCTACTCTAGATGGTGCAGCAAGAGGAGCCCTAATGAATCGGACTTATAATGATGTTTATGGGCTAACCGAGAATATGGTGATGAATTCCTGCCAGTGGCCTACTAAAAAGGTTCATCAATGGACAAAAACCCGCTTCGATGAAGATGATCCAAGAAGACAACAAATACCAACAATTATTTGGAAGACTGAATAGAATCGAGTCTGCTACAGGGGTACCACCATCCCAAGGAGAAGATAAGCCTCTCTATCATTATCTCACCACTCTTGAGGAGGCCAATTATGTAAGTAGTCAAAATCCTTATTCGAATACTTATAATCCGGGATGGAAAGATCACCCTAACTTTAGAAGGGAGGAAGCCAAGGGGGAAGTGGTAACAGTAACACACAAGTAAGAAATCATAATTACCAACCCCCATTTTTACAAAGATAGGCGAAAAGAGCGAGTCAATGTGACCATACTGCATATGGTCAAAGGTTAGATAGAATCGAGGGGGAGATGCACTCTATGAGGACGGATGTAAAACAAGTGTAGCCTGATTGCACTAATACCGCCAGATCGGCAGTAATGCTAGAGGAGAGGTTAGACCAATTAATGAGTATGGTAAGTGATGTTTCAAGATAAATTGGTTCAGGGATCCCTAGCAATACTGAGAATAATCTCCGACGGGAAGGTAAAGAACATGTCAAGGTGATTGAGTTCAGATCAAGCAAAGTACTGAGTAGCCCAATATAACCTAAAAATGGAGAAGAGCCTAGTAACTCTCATGAGATAATAGACATCCCTTCTGATGATGACGCTGAAGTCATGAAACCCAAAGAGGTGTCATCCAAAGAGGCATTAGAATCGAAGGAAGACATACCTAGGGAAGGAAAGAGTTTTACATTTTCATTCCTGAAAAGGTTAGAAGAAAAGAAGTGATAAGACAAAGACGATTTTGTAAGTTCTCTAAACCTTTTCAAATCTCTAAATATTAACCTACCTTTGATTGAGTTAATAGTGAAGGTACCCAAGTACGCCAAATTTTTAAAGGAGATCATGACAAGGCATCGAAAAATCAAGGTAAGTGAGCAAGTGGAGGTAAACGCATCCTGCAATGTTATTATCTCCAAAGTAATTCCTCAAAAACTGAAGGATCCCGGTAGTTTCACCATTCCAATTAAAATTGGGAATCTTCAGTTCAACAAGGCTTTGTGCAATCTCTGTGTAAGTATAAATTTAATGTCTTTATCAATATTTGAGAGACTTGGGAGTGGAGATCTAAAAAATACCCAAGTTAGTCTACAACTCGCTGATTGGTCATTTGTACGACCAAGGGGAATCCTGGAGGGCGTACTAGTTAAGGTACGGAGTTTCATCATCTCTGCTGATTTTGTTACGCTAGATTTTGAAGAAGACATGGATATCCCCATCTTGCTAGGAAGACCATTCTTAGCCACATCTCGATCTACCATTGACTTGAACAATAACGAGCTTACTATGCGAATTAATGGTGAGATTAAGACTTTCAAATGTGGGGATAAAAGCAATGAAACTAAGGAAAACAATGAGTGTTGTCACTTGTTAGAATTGAATAAGGAAGAAGGGCACAATCGGATTCCCTTCATGAGTAAGGAACGAATTAATCGATTTAAGGAAAAGGATCGATTGAAGGAGGTAGAAAAATTTAATAAGAGATAGGCCAAATGAGAACAAAGTTGGATCCATTCAGCAATGGCAAGCATATCGGATAAGCCCGATAGTAAGACTTAAAGGTAAAACGGTGGTACTAACTTATGTATATTATTGTATATATTTTTAACATGTTTTTATTTCAGCAATTAACAAGAAACAGAGGTATGTTATGACACACCATCTGCTGTGTCGCAACATAGGTGACAGAATCTAGGAAAAAGCGAGACTGATACCGATGCCACGACGTAGCTATCTCTATGTCACGACGAAGCTACAAGTTCGGCAATCTCAAGAACTAAGGAGGATGTCGTGATGACTCCCCAAGTGTGTCGTGACCAAGAGAAACTGAGGTGTTTGTCGTGACAAAAACTCTCTATGTCACGACATCGATTGTAATTTTTGCAAGGTCAACCCGACTCGACTGTGCAACCTGACGGCTAAGGGCTTATATTTCTCAAGTTTTTACACCTTAAAACCCTAAATCCTAACCCCTATAAATATTAAAACACTATTCTAACTCACTCCATCTTATTTCAACTCAAAAAAACCCTTTAAAAACCTAAAAATCTTTTCTTTTCCTGTTTTCTCTTTTGACTTTTCGAGTTACCAAGCAAGGGTAGAAACACACCAATCCAGGTGAAAAGTTTCTACTATCATTTTTCCATTATTTAAAATGCCTCCTAGGATGGTTAGACATATTGTAGAATCGGAACCATCATTGGGTACAAATCCTTCGAATTTTGTGAATGTGAATGTGGATAATTTTTTTAATGAACTCCAAGGAAAAACATTCATTCAAGAGAGGGGTTTTGACCTATTGATGGTTTGTGCAAGGAAATCTAACCTTTAGTTAGGTATCATAGATGGGAACATTTTTAGACAATCCCCATAGAACTTACAGTTATCCTTGTAGTTCAAAAATTTTATGCTGCCCTAAAAGATTATATCTCTAGGATTAAGGACGAATTTAATTGGGAAACCTTAGTAATTAGAGGGATTAGTGTTAAGGTAACCCTCAAAATAATTTGTAATTTCTTTAATGCTTCTTATTATGAACAGGATTTCTTAGATCAAACTGACTTAGAACTCTTTAGTGATATAGACATGCATGAGGTAATTACTTATTTAATTAAGGTAATGGGGGAATGGAAATTTAGGCCAGGTACTAGTATTCCCACTTCATTTAATCAAGCCATCATGTTTCCTGAAGCCAAGATGTGGATCCAATTTATTTGCACACGCATGATACGTATTTTAAATGTTTCTAATGTTAATGCTTTTCGAGAGGTTTTATTCGTAATTTTGTAGAATAAGCAGGTTTGTTTATGAAAATGGATCCACCAAAATATGAGTCGTTGTGTGGGAAGCCAAAAAGTGGGGATTTTCTTTCCTCACTTAATCATGACTTTGTGTAGAAGGGCAAGAGCGCCCATGACATCCACTGAGCAAACATTGAAGCCGTCAAAGAGTGTCATTGGTGACACTCTCTTCCAACAATATGGGGAACTTTGTGCTAAGCAATTGAAAGAGGGGAAGAGGAAATCATGAGATTCGACGATTGCACCAACTTCCACACAAAGTTTGGCACCAGCCTAAGAAGAAGTTGGTGAAGGAAGTCATTCAAAGCTCGATCGGATGAATCAATGGATGTAAGAATCGAGATTGATATTTCAAGAAGTTGCTCGACAACATAACATTAAGGTCCCTAACTACACATCGGATATGTTTGGGGCGGTGGATGAGAAACATAATGAGGAAGAAACAGAAGATGAGGATGATAGTGATAATTAGGAGAATGAGATGGACGAGGAGGACTAAAGTGTTTTTAGATTTTTAATATTTACAGACTTGTACTTTTGGAAAAAAAAAATTTAAGACTTATATAATTTGTAAGAGTAGGATTAAAAATTATTTTGGTATATATGTGTTAATTCTTTTTGTAGGAACCCCACATTATGGAGACACAACAATTTCAAGCATTCACGCCAAGGGGAGAAAGACAACCACCATGAGAAGAAGAGGACCTTCACGATCAATCGGGTAATTTCTTTCCTTACTACTTATAAGGCTCCACATTGAGGACAATGTGTTTTGTAAAGTGTGGGGGGTAACATAGGAATTTTGGCATATAGTTTTCATTTTCAATTTTTTTATCTTTATTTTGATGTGTGCTTGAGCTTGTAGAAATACAAATGATTGGTTAGGAGCATGTCTAATAGGTTGATTGTATTTATTGTTAAATTTGGTATGATGATGAGGAATTTTTAATTTTTAAGCATGAAATCTTTGAGGTCTAAAGATTACAATAAGTATAGATAGAAAGGTATTATTGATACCAAGTGATGAAAGGTATTATTGATACCAAGTGATGTGCATAATATAAGGAAACGAGCGTGCTATTATATATGATAGATGATAATTTTGAGATTATGCAATTAAATTGATATTTGTGCATATTGAGGTGTTTAGGGATTACCTAAGGTATTGTTTGGATACATCTAGAGCTAAAAAGCCAAACCCTGTTCTGAATTTCCAATTAGTACTCATCTTTGAGCTTTATGACCCTTTTTGATGAACCACACTACAAGCTTTTTTAGCCTTAAATGATGATTTGTGTGTACTCTTTTCTTTGGTTCTGTTTTGCATGGAAATAGATGTATGGTCATTAGTATTTATGGTAAATAGACACATTAAGGTTACAAAATAAAAATAGGAAAATCAATATAATGCATGAACTTTAGTTTAGCCAAACAAAAAGAAATAGTGAAAAATTAACCTCATCCAAATTTTGAGTTAGCGAACACAAATACTTAACAAATTTAATCCTTAATTAGTGGATATAGGAATATACCAGGAACAATTAGAGTAATAATCAACATGCATTTAGTAATAATTTTGACTAAAATTAAATCATTGTGGTTTAATTCAACTATATAAACCTATGCAATTTAAGTTTTTGATAAAACAAAAAATTATTAATAATTTTCATAAAAATATTATTTTCTTAATTATTATAGTTAGGTTTTTATTTATATTACTGATAAAATTTAATTATGGAAAAAATTATGACAATACTGATAAAATGAATATATTATAATTTGGTCATGGATATGCATCACTACAATTACATTTGAAGAGAATGGAAAGACAATAATTAAAATTGATAACATGTATTCATATTCGATTAACATTAGTATTATTGTCAGTGTAAAAAATGTAAATTACATTAAAATGCATTATTCTCTTATTTAAGGCAAGAGCAAATTTAAGGGGTTGGCAGGAGCCCCCGGCCCTCTCTAAAATGGAAAATTTTCTATTTAGACCTTTAAATTTTTTTAAAATTTTAAATTAGTAAAGGTAAAATTATACTTTACCCCCTAAAATGATAAAATTTTGATTTAATTTTTTAAAAATTACAATTTAATTTCGACCCCTAAAAAAATAGAGGGATATATTTTCATAAAATAGAGGGATATATTTTGGAATTGGACCTTGTTTTAAAAAGAAAACGATAATTGTGTACCTAAGTAGAGGGATAAATTGTACAATTAGAGCATTTAATAAAATAAAAATGTCAACTTCTCAATTTTTATAAAATAGAGGGATAGATTTTGTCATTTCACCGTGCTTGGAAAAAGGAAATAAAATGTGGGGAGTGATATTTGAACCCACGCCCTTTCGGACCAGAACCATAATCTGGCGCCTTAGACCAACTCGGCCATCTCCACTTATATTAATAAAAAAATCAATAATTAGATCAATAAAGTTATCTCTTGCACTAATAATAGCAATAATTAGGACCCCTTTAATAAAATTAAAAAAAAATTCATAACTCAGGTCCACAATCAGTTTTTGTTAAAATTCAATGGAGAAGTGTTAACTAATACAACCATAAAACTCAGATGTCTGAGAGCTGAACAACACGGTAAAGGCATCGCTGTACGATTTTTCTTGGAACAACAACAGCTAGACTCGCGTATGTTAAACAGAACTTTCCAGCAATGGCAGTGCACTGTGTAGTTGAAGATTCATATATCATGGTAGTAGGAAGACTTGCACCTTTTGGCTCTTAGTTCATCATTCTGTCAACTCATTGACTAACACATCAATTGAGAAAAGAGAAACAAAGACTTGGTTAATACATACATATATACATATACAAACACCATCATTTCATATAGTATGTAACATGCTAAGACTGAATGATGCAGAACAGTAAATCAAGAATAGACTCACCTTGGCCTAAATAGAGGAGACACCCTCCTTCGAACAATCTCTTGTATCTGCTCAGCTGACAAAATTGATGCCTCACTCTCAAAATTAGCATCTTCCATCTGATGGTGTAACTGAATGGAAACAAGTCACAAATGATCGCCCATTTTCTTGCTATCAAAAATGTTTTGAATCAAAATACTACTCCAGTTTTGGTTAATTTCACAAAACAAGTAATCCATATGCTTAACGGTCCAAGTCTCCGCACAATATAGGCCAAAGAAGAACATAAGCACCTACCTTCTCAAGGATTGCAGATTGGTCATCCAAGTGAAATTTGCGCATGTACTTTAGAATCTCCAGTTGCTACAAAATTGTTCACTTTAAGGACTTGAGCACAGTAAAGTTTCAAACTTTCACAAAATCTTGAATAATTACTACCTGCTCATGAAGTTCTTGTTGACTATGAAGCTTTTCAGCAAATCCCTCAGGTCCAAGCTCAGCTTCATCACAGGCTAACTCCTCACTGTTGTTTCAAAGAATAAACATTAGCGAGTCTAGATACCAAATCTCATACATCCGCAGCACACAGTTCTTTGACAAAAGAAAATTGCAAGTGGTACAAATATCACAAAATATAATTTGTTATTGGCCAAATCCATGTTAGGAAAGGCCATTAACTTGGTTCTTTAATTAAGGCTTAGATTTGCTAAGATTACGCTTTTATTTCTTAGATTTCTTGATTATGTTTTTGTTTCAGTTGATTTATTTTCCTTTTTATGTTGTAAGATTGGTCTTTATTATTAAATAATAAAATAATAAGCATAATTTTTATCAAAAACCCTAAGGAGAGTTGGGTCTCTCTCTAACGAGTCCTAAGGTTTTAGTCTCACTTTGATGAGCTGATCTATCAATCCAAGCACAAGGTCGTAACATAATTCTTTTTTTCTATTTCCTTTGCTTAACCTAAACCAAAGTACTATAGACCAAACTATACTAAAACATATACAAATCAACCTAGTATGAGATGTCTTATATATTACAATGATTACACGTGTCATGCAAATCCCTGATAGACAAACAAGAGACTATGTGTGACCAAAGGCTTAAAGAGTCCACAAAGTTCTTCAAATATCTGAAGTAGTAAATGTAACATCTGAATTTACAACAGTTCATGAAATGTTTTTACTAAGAGCAATTCAAACCAAGTCATAACAGGCACATCCACAGACACGCACCAAGACAGAGAGAGAGAGAGAGAGATTACTTGGCAACAAATCTATAATAACGAATCATCAAATCTTGATCATTCTCGTAAGTCATATTTACTTTCCCCAGGCATGCAAGGCCGAAACTTGGATCTGTAGCAGAGAAATGAAATCAAGTAAAACACTGTCAGAAGCTCCAATAAAAACGAGATCAATCATTTTGCTAGTTCCTGGATTCAGTCTTGTAGACAGAATACAGCTTCGCAACAAAACCATGTTACATTCTCAAATGAAAATAGAGAGGGAATTCCCTTCAAATATTAACAAAAAAGAGGTAATATCACTTTACCATACCCTGAAACCCACTTTCCATTACAAAAGAGATGTTTAATTGTTGGACTATAGAATTACAAAACATGCTCGACGATGATGGGATGACCAATAGTCACACGAAGTTTGAATGTGCCTTTAAAGAAATAAACCAATGACCACAAAAACCTAGCATCTATTCACATAAAATGTAAAAGATAAACATGGGTTACATTTTACACTTGTATGATCATGTAAGATTAAAATTATTCCAATCATAATTCATGATATAGAAAGACAAACTTACCAACACCCATCTCCAAAAATATCTCTTCCTGAACAACCGTGGTAACAGCAACCGGCTCCTACAGAAGGATTTGTAAATCTTTAAATGGGGTTAAGACACTTAAAAATAATCAACATTCCCTATGATACTACGAAGGCCATATCTGAATTCTGAAGTCTTACTTTCATGTCCACAAGTACAACTCAAATGGAAGTACTAAAAGACAAATTACAACAGTCTAAAAGCATATTGTTAAAGCATGATCAAAATCAGTTTACATAATAAAAAAGGAACATATTTAACCAACATAATGAACTAAAGGTATGCTTGGTTGGGAGAAAAAGAGGAAGTAGAGAAGGAGGGAATGGAAAAGTGGAAAGAAAATAAATTTTGAGTGTGCTTGGTAGGGAAAAAAAAATGAGAGGAAAAAGAAAATAGGAGAAGTGATAATTTTCCATCCTAATGCATAAAAGCCAATCTTTCCAAATTCGAATGATAAGAGGAGAGAAAATGAGAAAAAGTGTATCTAAGTTCGCATTTTTCAAAAGTTACATTTTTTTTTCATCTCCTTTTTTAAACTCTACCAAGCAATAGAAAGAAACAAAATGTAACTTTCTTTCAATTTTTCCACCTTCCCCTACCAAGCACTTTTATGGAAAGAAAATTTATATTTTCCATCTTTCTACTTTTCCACCCTTTCGATTTCACATCTTTCCAATTTTCTTCCCACCCAACCAAGCAAAGCCTAAAGAATTTTGATAAAATACAAAGCCATTTACATAATTATTATTCGATCACAAATTCAGGCTCACATGAAAATCTTGTCGACCATGTACGATCAATAATAATTTTACATGGCAGATGAAGTAGTTTGAAAACAAATCCATATCATCACTAGAACAATATTATCAATTTCGACCTATACTAGTCATATATTATATAGAATAGAGAGACCAAATTATGTAAAATGAAAGTAGAAGCATAGAATACTAAATTTTGGCATAGTAAAGGGATCAAAAACATAATTAGACCAATCATAAACGAAGCATTCTCCTCAAAAGTGAATTACGTATCCAGCTGAAGCTCTCAAGCCCTTAATCCCTAACCACAGAAACTAAAAGCAAATTAAAAAAAAAAAAACACAACCTGCTTGTCATTCACAGCGTCTACAATCCTCTTCTTAAAATCTGCCAAGATAATGAAAATGTTACTACTTACGAGGAGGGGAAAAAAAGGAGAAACGAAGGCAATTAAAAAGTAAGGGAAATGAAAGAAAACATGGAAAATACCTGGCTGGGAAATAAGAAGAGAGAATCGATCAAATAGATATACCAATTGCTCCCTTGATAATGTCCCGTATTTCTGCAACTGGGTATTCGCCATTGATCACAAAATTCAGGGAAATGAGATATCCAAATGAAAAAAAAAAAAAGTTAAGCCTTCTAAAAGTAGAGGACAGGCGAGTCAACAAGGTCCGTTTCTCATCGCTGTACAATTACAAAGTTACCCTCTTTTAGATTAAGTTCCACCTGGAGGGAGTTATTCAACCTCATCAGCCCGGCCCGCTTTGGATCAGATTGGACCTAGATTTCGTTCCCCAGTCAGTTTCTTGGGAGTCATTTTATTTTTTAATTACAACAACAGAAAAAAAATTGAACAATAAATATGATTATTGTGATTTAAATTCAGGTTTTATTTGAAGTGATAAATATCTTAATCATCAGATTATCACATAAAATTTTTTAGATTCATTTTGTTCTTTCAAAATAAAATAAAAATTATAAATATTAAGGTTTAATTAAATAGAGATCTTTAAATTATGTTTTTTTAAGTTAAATATTCATATTTTTTTTATTGAATTGGGTACATAAATTTTATTTCGTAATAAATGTTGGCCCTTACTATTATATTCATTTAAATGAAAACTCAAAATCAATCAAGAAGCACCACATCACCACACCATTAAAATATAATTAAATAAAAATTTATATTAATATTAAATAAAAATAATTATATTTATATTAAATTAAATGAAAAATATTTCTTTCCTGATCGAGAGTTCGATCCTCGCCCTAAGTATAAAATAGTTTTAAAACTCGTGGCCAGTACTTATCCTCTTAATATTTTTACAAAATGCGAATGATTAATTATTAGATTTGCTCCAACAAATACATTGAGAAATAAATAAAAAAAAAAATTTATTCCTCTCCCTCTCCCACTCCCACCCCTTCCCTCATCCTCCTTCCTCTCTTCCTTTCCGTCTTCTCCATTGCAGTTCATTTAGCTAGGAAGACAATGCTTGCTTTAGCACTTGCTGTATTTGCTACTATTTATAGAGACTTGTGTTTGCTGAAGTGCTTCAATTAAAGGTCTGTTTAATATTATTTCTGATAATATTTTTGAGACAAAAATCTCAGATCAAGAGCGCGTATTTAAAGCTTTGATCGAGAAGACCAAAATTACTGAAGATGTTAAGAGTTTGGAATGCAAGTCTTTACAAAATAATAGCTGATGCTTTTACTTTTGTTATATTTAATCAAAGTTTTGTTCTTTTGGCAGGGAAGCAGGGATTAAAATGTTAATTCGATGTAACCTTCTTTGTTGGCGACATCATTCAAATTTCTTTGTTGGTTCTCCATACACACGTGGAGGCAGGATAAAGTGGTGTATCCTATATGGCGATACCGGTAGTTTTATATCACAATATACAACAGGAAAAATCTGAGAAATAAATGACAAAATAAAAATTTTCGATGTCTGCCGATTAGGGTGGTGACACTAATTAAAAATTAATTTTTTATTTAGAATAATTAATTAAAGATAGATATATTTTTTAAGAGGTGTCACTTAACAATATAGCCACACTATGAATTACGGTTCAAAATGACTTATTCTCGTAATTAATTTACTTTTCACACCATTTTCATAATTATTTTTATCATATTATTGGTGTAAAAGACCTGTAATTTTTTCTATATGTTGTAGTGTTATTTAAGCTTGGTTTCAAAATCATCTCTAACATTGACGCCTTTTGGGGTTCAAGTTGTGAGGAACACATACAATATTCAAAGTCGGTGACCGATCTCAATCGCTCGAAGTACTTGTTTGTATGCTTAGCGATTGCTTTCGAAAGTTTGGACTGAGGTGCGTTAAGGAGTTGATTGTTCTATTGGTAATGGGCAGTTGACGAATTTCTGGTGGGACTATTGGATTAATGGAATATGCCCAGTTAAAAACTTTTAGAGTGGTAATAAACCTTGTAATGGGAATTTAATGGCTATGGATATTGTGAACCCAAATGGTGAATGGAATTGGCGGAGTTTGAGATATATGCTGCACAAGACATTTTTTTCTAAAATTAAGGGTATTTTACCGCCTTCAGAGGATGTGGGAATGAATGTTGATAATGCAAAGTTGTCGAGGATTTAGAGGATGCGGGAGTGGATGTTGGTAATGTAAAGTTGTCGAGGATTTAGTAAGGGTTTGTTGTAGATTTTGTGATGTGATTATGGTATTTTTATAAAATTATTCATGCCTTTTTTATCATATTATCCTTCTATTACTACTATAAATAAAATACCAGTTTACTCATTTTGATATTCTGAAAAGAAAAAATAACTTTCTATAATAATATTCTTCTCCTTCACTTTCAGTGTGTTTTGAATTTGAGTTTTAAGTAGGATTGATTGTGTAACCTTTTCAAACTTTTCTGAAAATTATTTTTACTATGATATCCCAAAAAAAGCATCACCAATCGAGTTCATCTTTCATATTCAAGTGTACGAATATCGAAAAACTGTATTAATATTGAGAGACGACGTTTACTACACAATTGGGGGAAAGCTGAGCCGGTTTGGATACTCATTTGGAAGTGCCCCACACCTTAACGTGTCCGTCAGTTCATTTGGATTGTTATTAAAGGTGGCCTTTTGACTAATGAAGAATGGTTAGACGAGGGATGAAGGGGATTCTCACTGTTCCCGGTATGATGAAGGGGTGGAATCCACTCTGCATATCCCAAGGGATTGTTTTTTTGCTAGGGACGTTTGGAACTCCATTGTTCCCAACAGGACTAAGGATGGATTTTTCTCACTCCCTTTGCAAGAATGGGTTCTTTGGAACTTACTGAATGCTGGCTGATTTGACATTGGGGATGATACGTGGATTTCTTTCTTTTCCATTACTGTTTGGCTCCTCTGGAAGCATCGTAACACACATGTTTTCCAAGGGACACGTAGCAATACTGAGGATTTATTGGTTACTAGGTTATCCTAGGACAAAAGAAAAATTGAAATGATTACAAGTGATGGAAAGCACCAAAGAGAGAATAGGTACAGATCAACTCAGATCGATGGGTGGACATTGAGGCGGGTGTTGCTGCTATAGGTGGACTGCTAAGGAACTCAAGAGGAGACTATCTGCTGGGCTATACAAGGAGACTGTTTACCAAACTGAGGCTCAATCATTATTGGAGGGTCTCCAGCTAGTGTGGGATAAAAGATACCGAAAGGTGAAACTGGAAATTCATAATGCCCTGCTGATTCAAACTATTTGCAACTATGCAAATAATGGTTTTGCTGAATTGAGACAGCTACACTTTTTCAGATATGTGAAACGTGAGAGTAACAAATATGCTGATTTGATGGTCAAAATGAGATGATTTTCAAATAAAAAATTGTGTGTTTTTTAAAAACCACCTAATGCAGAAAGACGGAATTTTAAGTTCATGCTACGTTGGTAAATAATGTAGCTGCAGTGTAGGTTCTTATGAAACTGTTTTTTCCTTAAAAATTTAGAACTTTATTACTAATATAATAATATTAGAGTTGATTCAACTTGATTTTTATATAAAAATCAAAGTAATCATAAAATAATTCTTTTCAAAAAAAACTGTACTTTTAAAAAAAAAAAGTCAATTTTTTAGAAAAATGACTTACTCTCCGTTGATTTATAAGTAATTAGTAATTTTTCGTTCACCAAATGATTTTCTACAAAACATATAAAGGAAAATACAAAAGAAAAAAAAAAACATTTTTCCTAAATAATTTTCCGTAAAACGCTAGTCTTTAGTAACAAACTGCTCACAAACTTTGAAAGACACGGAAGAAGACAGTTAACTGGGAATTTTACTTGCGCCTTTTTGTGATGACAATATGGAGGATATCAGACATGTTCTTCGGTCATATTTTCATGCATTAGGCCCGATAAGCTTGAGAAATTTTTCTCACTAAATATCAAAACCTGGGTTCAAGTCCCAGGTTATAAAATATAAAACTAAAAAAATGTATTAATTGGAGTTCAATTAACTGTTATAAAATATAAAATTAAGAATAATAAATGATGATTAAATTGTAACAATTAAATTTCAATTAAAATAACAACCAAATAGTAGCTAAAAGATATAAAAAAAAATGGTTAATGAGAGCTTCAACAGCTATGGTTAGAGTAGCAAAGTCGTTGTATCTTGACAGTAAGGGCCGCTTTGGATGGCGTTTACCTTCAGCGCGGTACGTTTAATTTTCTTTTTGTCTCACGCTATAGTATCTAATCTCACCATCACTATTGTTTTTAAACTAATCACAGGTAAACGCACCGATCATCCAAAAGGACCTAAGTCTTTGCTTGGTAGAGTAGAAAGAAAATTGGAATAATGGAAAATTAAATAGGTAGAATAGAAAACATAATTTTTCTTTTCATATATGTGCATATCTCTCTCATTCTCTTTTCTCTCATCATTTCAATTTGGAAGGATTGATTTTTGTGTATTAAGATGGAAACCCTCCTATTTTCTTTCCTCTCACTTTTCTTCCCAACCAAGCACACACACAATTTATTTTCTTTCCACTTTTCCACTCCCTCCTCCCATCCTTCTACTTTTCCACCCAACCAAGCACAATCTAAAACCAAAGTTCAAATCCTCTAAACCCATCTCCTTCTAATAATAATCATAAGAGTTTTTGTCTAAATAATAATAATAATAAGAGTTAACATGAAAGTTGGAAGAGCTATACAAAATACAATACCTTTGCTTGAACTCAGTTACTAAAGATAAACATTGATGTTGATCTCTTTAGTGGAAGTGAACTAATTCGACCTTGAATCCGAATGAACCATGGGCCTCATGTACTGTAAGCTTACAAAGAGAAAGAATCTTAAGTGGCTGATGGAATGAGCTCGTCTGCATAGACAGCAGATTCGTTATCATCTTCTGATACCATCCAGTGCAATTTGGGTCCCTGCATCATACATATAACAAATGGAGGCAAGCCATCAGATTCAGAAAAAATTGTTGACAACATTGCACAAATAGCTTCTTGATTCCCTCTTAAATTCAAGTGTTTCATCCCTTCCTTTATCACCAAGTTAGTCATGAATAGGATGGGCAATAGATAGTGTGGATTCGGATATTTGTAAATATTTAAATTGCTTTTATCAGATTTAAATATTACTTACTAGGATAAATTTTAGATTCATATATTCTAATTATTGGTAGTAGCAGATTCAGACCAAATACAAATATTAGCCTCGGATATCCGTTATCCAAATCTGCTTTACTTTTGTGGATAACATATTCGGATTTTTCTATCCATTATCCTAATCTATTTTACTTTGCTATCCAAATCTGCTTTACTTTTTTAAGTTTTATTTTTAAAAAAATTTAGGCTTATTAAATTCAGATTTGGATATCTGGCAGATAATTTAATTAATTAGGATTTAGATACTAGGATTCAATTCAAATAATAAATGGATTCAAAATTTTAAAGCAAATTTGTGGATTCCAATTTAGATTTTACAGATGTCCAACTTCTTGTCATCCCTATTCATAAAATTCTAAGATACCACACAGCTCTGGTAATAACTAGGTCACAGTTAAAAAAGAACTATATATGCAACAAAAGCAGGATTTCTTAGGTTATAGAAAGATAACATGGTCCAATGCATTCCTCTTACTTGACTCAGGAATACTCAGTTATACCTTTCCAAACCGTACAATTTTGGGAGAAGCCCCAGTCATTTCAACAACGGTAGAAGGATCAGCAACTCTTATGCCACCATCAACGACAAAATCAAGACCCTAAAGTAGAAATACAGCTCAATTGTGAGAAAAACATGATTTAGAATAGTACTGATGGAAGCCTCAGATACTTCCCAACCAAAAGATTTGGAGGGTAAAATGTTGAGTAGCCGCAGATAAGGTGTAAGCAACAAGTGCTATGAAACAAAATATATAATTTAACTCCCTCCATTCTATTTTCACTTCTTCAAATTATATTTGCATGACATAGACATATGAACTTGATATTAAAATCAAAAGTAGAACAATCTAGGTGGTTCATTAAAGAGGGATCCAAGAAAGTTTACTGCTCTCCGAGCATAATTTGTCTGGAAAGTACTAGATACTGCCATAGCTCAAGGTGAAATTTTAACCTTGTAAGATAAATTGAACCAGGCAAAGTTCATACCTCTGCTCCATATATATCAGCTATCACAACTGGATCTATCATCCACTCATTTTCTTTTGGCCACTTGACACTAGCAAAAGGGAACAAGACATTAAATATAAAAAATAAAATCATAAAGAACATAGAATAAAAAGCAGGAGCCATATAATTAGTTTGGTTTATCCACTGGCCTATTAATGTTTGCAGCATCAGTATACCAACCTTGTGGATATTAAAGGTGCATCCAACTTTTCTAATATTGCTTGACATATAGCATCATCGGGCATACGAACACCTACATTTTTCCTTGCAGCATATTTTGCTGTAGTTGTGCCATACCTCACACATTGTTTTGGCAACTCTTTGCTTGCAGTTAAGATGAAAGTATACTGTTTCCACAGAAATTTTGTTTCAAGTTAAAAATATATTCAGAATAAATTGTAGAACCTATTTCCCACAAATATTCCACTTCATGACCCTGCAATCTAACAAGCAAACGCACAAGGAGAACATATTTAGCCAAAAAGGTCATAGGTTCATAAGAGTTCATCATGTTTGAAATTCCACAATATTGTGTTCATTGATTAGCCAACCATGGGGAAGCATGAAGATAATAAACATTAAAGCCATTAAGACTAGGTGCAGAACAAGAAGAATTTCTGCAAAGAAACCACAATAAGTGGATCCTACACCTCATCTTAACAATAAATAACAAAGCATTCCTTCTATTCTGGCTCTGTTATGCCACCAATGGGTACTTAAGGTTCCTTCTGCTAACAATAATAACAACAAGAATAAGACAAAGAACATTCTTACAGGCCCAGGCAAGCAATTCTTAACAGCTCGAAAAATATTCAGATGACCTTGGCCATCACCACGAGGGAACCCCATCGTATAAGTGTCAATGTCTCGAAGAGAGCGGCATAAAATACTAAGTGGCTGCACAAAGCCATAATCAGTAAAAAGGACATGAAAAAGCAAAAATAGATGCATGGAAATTTTTGATACTTCGCTTTTGGTTTGGAAAAAAGCGCCCAAAAGCAATGATAGCATCAAGTTTGTTAGGTATTGAAATTTACCTTGGAAAGTTCAATGTTTTTTATTCTGCAATAGGAGAATATACAACAGCTTTTATCAGCTAAAGATTGAACTCAGATAAATGTTTAAACCTATAAAATTAGTATCCAAAAAAAAGAAAAAGAAAAGGAAAATTGCTACCTGTAACCTACCTTCGAAGACGTTCAATAGCTGAATGGCTTTTCAAATGACAAACTATAGCATACCTACATATGAACAAAGGAACATTAAATTGAAATTAAGAAATTTCAAAAGGACGTTAAGGCCCTGTTTTGACCCTTATTTTTCACATTCTGTTAATTGCTTCAATTAAAAAAAAAAAATCAAACCTGAAAGTACTAAACTACAACAAGTTCAAATATACTAATCATTTCAGTCAAAAGTAAATGATGCAGAATTTTCCTTCTAACAGAACACTTGATGTTTTCATTATATTTTTTACATCCAAACATGGTTTTCGCTTCTAGAAACCAAAAATAGAAGTAAAAGAAATAATAATAAGAGAAGTAATTTTGATAGCTCTTACACGGTATCAGTAGGAATAACACCAACGGCTCCTTGGTTTAAAAGTTCAATTACAGGTTCGAGTTTCCAGTTTTCAGTTCCTAAAGGATCGACTTTCACGTAAACCAAATCATCTACCTGCCAATTTCAATTTCTTCGACTTTTTTTTTTTTCACTTCAAGTTTTTTACATATCACAAACATGACTAAATTGAGAAGAAATTAGACCTTGGAAACGCGAGGAGCAGAGTACTTGAGACGCTTCGGACTCCTTTTAGCGGCCATAGCTAAGACACGAAGCCTACTGAGTTTAGCACAGTCGAGGCGGACACGGGTGGGATAAGACACCGCACGCGGCGGAGCGAGTGCGAAAGAGTGGCGAAAGGAGAGGGAGTGAGTGGATTGGGTACGGAACAGTTTCGTTCCCGCCATTTGAAGGAGGCTGGGATGAATGCTTAAGTTTTATCTGGAATTAGGAAGAGCTTTCAAAAAGCAGTTAAGAATGATGAGGAATCAACTGTTTTCTATTCACAATTTGTAGAGATCAGCCAAGCCAAGTGAAGCCAACTATGACCGGAAGCAGCAAGAAATTTCGATTTATTTTTTACTTTAATTTAATTTAATTTCACAATATAGTCCTAAATAAACCCAACTTTTATAGAAATTATCTTAGGCCCGTATTAGCGACATGACGGTTCTTTTCGATCCAAATCCACCTAGAATTCATGTATTTGAATTTAAGAAATTATCAGCTGAAAAGCAAATATCTTAATTTAGATATTCAAATCTAAATTTAGGTTAAACTCAAAATAGTCATTTTTATTTTTCTTTGGTCATATTTTAATTACTTATGTTTAAAATTTTAAATTAAATTATACAATTGATCCTTATATTTTTTTTAGAGGAACTTAATTTTTTTTTTTTACGTTAAAAGAGATGGAATAAGGAGGACAATAGAGAGAGGTGCAGAAGAGAATAAAAAAAAGAAAAAAATTAAAAGAACATAAAAGAAAAAACTAAATTTATCAAAACAAAAAAAAATATGGGGGTTAATTGTGAAATTTAATTTAAAATTTTTATTTGAAATGATAATTTAACGTGTCACATCAATTTACTGTTATACCGTTAACATCAATTAATGATTTAGTAGTTAAAATGTTACAACAAGTTAATGGAAGTAATTAAAACGTGACATTTCAAGTATAAATGACTAAAATATAACTTAAGAGAAACAAAAGTGACTATTTTAAAAATTTACCCTTAAATTTAATATTTAAAAATAAATATCCAAATTCATTACGGGTAAAAGTAGAACTGATATAATAATATTCAGTGGCTCTGTACAAATCTACAATATTTAAATTTGCAAAAGCAAATCACATAAGTACAAATATTAAATTCGCACTATCCACTGTTATCTTTAAATAGGGTCCATTGTCATCTTAAACCTTGAATTATTTAGAAATCCGGTTAAGTACCATCCGTTAGAAATAATTCTCAACGGGTAAATATACATTTTAATATCCGAATTTGATTTCAAGATTTAAATTAATATCTAAGGGTTCTTTTTATCCAATTAGTTACTTAAAATTCTATTTGATACCTAAACTCTTTATTTTTATTTTTTGTCAAATTAAGTACCTAAACTTGGTTTGTTGATTCAAATATATGCATGAAGAATTGGCTTTATAGTTCAAATAAGTCATTTATTGTAACTACTAGTTTGGACCAAAAAGCCAAATTCAAATACCAATTTAAACCAAAACAACCAAGTTCATATACCTAATTAGATCAAATTAAACTTTAGTTACCAAATTAAACTTTAAAGTCAAATTCAAATACCTAATTAAACCAAAAAGAAAAAACTTAAGTATCAATTTAGACAGTGAGCAATGCTTTTATAAGCTGAGCGAACCGAAAATTTTCCATCTGATTCAACTTCCAAATACATATGTCATCTCCAAGGTCAGCTCTAGGGGTATGGCATGCTAAAATATGTTTCAAAACACGTTTCAGAAAGTACTGTCTGAGCATCCCCAAATTCCAGCCACCAGGTGCAGCTGACAAAATCCGAAACTTTTACATCCAAAGCTAAATGCGTCCCTGGGATGGTACAACCATATAAAGGCCCCAATTGTGGTATCCAAACATCCTGTAACATTCTAACACGCTGCCCATTCCCTATGCTCTAACAAACTTTGTCACAATAAAGATGCCAAATTTTGGAAAGAGAACGCCAAACAAAATAACAAATAAGTCTTGTAATTGAATTTGGGCAAACCTCAACAACCTTATATTTGGACCGTAAAACACATAAAGCGTTACCAATCTCTTTACGTAAAACCGCATCCGTATTATCAGAAAAACGGATTTGACACTTACTCGCATTTACTTTATATCCCGAGCATGAACATAATTCATCAAGAATCGCTTTCATCACCACTGCATTATCCACACTTGCTTCTCCAAAAAGCATCAAATCATCAGCGACGAAAAGGTATGAAAAAGGAGGCCCTCCCCGACTCAAAACAACTGGCACCCAATTCCCATTCGAAACCGATCGCCTAATCACCTGCCCCAACCTTTCCATTGTTAAGACAAAAAAATAAGGAGATATCGGATCCCCTTGCCTAACACCTCTAGTTGGCAAAAATTCATCCGTAAAACCACCATTCCACAACACTTGCATCGAAGATGTCGTGATACAGTTTAGAATTAAATTCACCAATTTTTACGGGAACTTCGCAACCTCCAAAGTATCCTTGATAAATTTTCACCGTAACCGGTCATAAGCCTTTTCCATATCAATCTTGATTGCCATCCAACGTCGTTTCCCTTTCTTAATCTGCATCAAATGAACCACCTCTTGAGCAATGACTACATTATCCATGATATGACGACCACCAACAAAGCTCGTTTGGTTCTCAACCACTAAATGAGGCAAAACAGGCTTTAATCGATTAATAACAACTTTAGTAAGAAGTTTATAGGGACAGTACAAAGGCTGATAGGACGGAAATGAGACACTAACTCCGGTCCAACCACCTTCGAAATTAAGACAATAAGTGTTTTGTTCAGATACAGTTCCACTTCTCCACGTTCAAAGCCATTTTGAATCATTGAAACCAAGGAATCCCTAACAACACTCCAATGTGTTTGATAAAACTGTGCATGCAAACCATCGATCCTCGGAGCTTTCAACGGAGCCATCTCAAACAAAGCATCCCGTACTTCTTGGTGCGACACATGGCTATCTAAAGACGTCATCACCAACGGATCCACCGAAGGAAAATCCTCTCTAATTGAGCACTCCTCCCCTATAAAATCAAAATCAGTATATAAGTGTTTAAAAAAACCCACAGCTTCGTCTTTAACTCTATCTTCATAATAACACCAATTCTCATCATCCAACTTTAAGGCTCTTATCTTATTTCTTCTCTTTCTCTTGTTGACTTGGCTATGGAAGTAATTTGTATTACGATCACCCAGCATAAGCCAATCATTTCGAGATTTTTGCTTCCAAAGGAGCTCCTCGTTGTCCAGCACCTCTTCCAGCTCTATCTGTGGTTCTTTCTCCAAATCAACTAATTTTTTGGACCAATAATTGTCAAGGCACCTCTGTACACTCCCGATATGAGCTAACAACTTGCGTTTCATCTGCATAATATTGCCAAAAATCTTCACATTCCATTTCCTAGCAGCAATGACAAACTCCCTCACAGAATCTTCCAAGTAACCCACATTGTTCCAATTCTCAGTGACCAATCTACCAAAATCAGAATGGGACAGCCACCCACTAAAAAATAGAAAGGATGAGGCGTTTTGGGAATAAGATCCTTACCAAAATAGAAAGCTAACATGCGATGATCGAATTTAAGTTTATGTAAATGGTGCACAACCGTTGCAGGAGCTAGTATTTCCCAATCAAAATTGCATAATACTCGGTCCAAACGTTCACATAAAGGCCTCCTACTCCAAGTAAATTGAGGCTCTTGAAACCCCATGTTCATCAATCTCTTCTAAGAGCAAAATTCCTGAAACAATCAACAAACCATGAACTAACCCCTCTCTTTTCTCATCGTTACTCAACATAGGATTGAAATCCCCAGCAAGCAACCAAGGACCTTGAATATTCTAAGCAACACTCCCAAGATCAATCCATAACTCGCGCTTTTTCGCCCCATTAGGAGTAGCATAAACACCAAAAAAAATAACCCATTCAGAGAGACATGGAAATTTGACTTTTAGCTGAACAAATTGGAATCTACTAACTTTAACAATAACATCCACCCTATCATTCCACAACACCCAAATCCCACCTGAAAATCCCTTGGCTTCAATTCTATAAGACTTGGGTGAACTTATCTGCCGAATGACACAATTCGCCTAAGCCATGCTCACTCTCATCTCCAATAAAACAACCACATTGGGATCGAAATTACGTAAGTACTCTTTTACAATCCTATGAAAATTCGAATTAGCTACCCCTTGGCAGCTCCAAATAAAAATGTCAGACTTCATTAAAAATATACAAAGAAACAGACCTGGAACGAAGCTTCTCAATCAGAGCAACCCTCCATTCCTTCGGACTCCCCATCATCATCAGGATCATCCTCAAGAACTGGTTCCAGAAGTTCGAACCCTCGTCCCTACCATCCTTATGTGCGATGTGTCCACCCATCGAAGGACCTAAACAATTATCCTCCACATCCAAATTATTGACCATGCTATCCACTGCCAAATCAAGAGGCACCACCACCGCCATATTAATCCTCTTGTCCCCATCGAACCTATCACCAAGATGGAGGTTTTCCTTCAAAAGTTTCTGTTCAGTGCTGAAGGAAACTCACGAGGAGAGATCAAAATTTTAAATCCCAAGGCAAATTATGGTTTGTCAGCCTTAGCCAACTCCAAATTTGGGTTATAATTCTCGTCCAGCACAACACTGTATGATGATTCGGATCAAGTTTAGATTTTCCAGTAGCTCGATCCTTAGCCCTATTCCCTGACCCTACTTTAAAACCAATCCCTCTACTACCAATACCCAAACCCTTATTCCCTATTCGCTGGCCCAAAATCGGCCCCTTCAGCCAGACAAATCATTGCTTCATACGTCTGGGCTTAGAAGCCAATTGCGGATCCTTACCACAGCCACCTTTTGCCCCATTTGATTCTGCCAAATTACTGGATAGTGAGCTGTCACCTTTGGGTAAATCAGTCACATCCCCCATATTACCCCCTTTTAACTGCTGTCCAAATTGGAAAGGCCCCTTAGATTGCTCCCGTAATTACTCCTTCGTTCCCATTCTAGAAAGAATATCAAAACGGGATCCATCCTGATTGTTGCCATTTTTTGAGAACGATGAGGCTGACCCTGTCTTGGTTGTCGACGTTGCTGACGATCAACTATCATCCACTCACCAAAATCCTCCTTTTCAACCCTCTTTTGAACCTTCATCCCATCATAGTACCCATCATCGTCCCTCCAAAGACACTCGTTCCATCCCCACAGCCTCTTTATCCACGCCACCATGAGTGCATGACTCTCTTAAGTGACCAAACCTACCACATTTAAAACAAATTAATGGCAGTGACTCGTACTTAACCCTGTGAATTTTATTGGCAATTCGAACTTTAGAAACAAGAGGTTTTGACAAGTTTACTTGCACAGCGAACCGAGCAAATTGACCCCTTGCCCCTTTCTCTGTTTGCAAATAGACTTTCACTACCTTCCCAACAAGGCTGCCAATCTCTGTGAGTATGTTTCTTTTATAAAATGCCCCGTAAAGCCTTGGAATACATACCCACGCCACTACACACTGAGGGAAATCCTCATTAGCCAAAAAATATTGCAGCGGGAGTTAATGTCCAGATATTACTCAAGGACCTTTATCAACCACATTTGTGTAATCAACCTCCGACTCGAATTCAGTCATATAATATCCATTGTCAATATCCATTAATTGGAATCGCATCTTAGGTTTCCACATAGCACATACTTTATTCTACAAAGCATTATAGTTGATCCTTTTTCCTAACAATTTCACTATCAATGTTTTCGACATGCTCTCATCAATGAGCCCATAAATCCTGTCGGAAAAAATCAATAGTAGGCACTCCATCCACAATCTCCTTCCGCACATCCTCCTCCTTAAGTAGTAGATCCTCCATCTCCCATGCATCATCCCTAGTTCCTTTGGCAATATTAGAATTCAAAACCGCATCTCTAAAAGACACAGGCGGTGTAAACCCTCCCCCCATCATCTCATCATCTCCACCCTCATCAGGCAGTTCCTCTTCACGACGTCGAACTTTCTTCCAAACCCTGCCGCTCGCGTTCTTTGGAGGAATATTCATGAGAGAAAACTTCAAATATTTATTGGCCACTTTTCAAAAAATGGGCTTAGTATGTAAATATAGGATAATCTTCTACTTGGCTTGAATATTTGAATTAATTACTTAATATAAATATATTAAATATATATTAATACTATCTGATAATACACGTGTTTGATTGTATGTATTAATTAAAATATATTAAATTATTTTATAATTTTATATAAATTTAATTTTATTATTGATATCATAAATAAATTTAAATCATTTTATATTTTTTGTAATTTAATATTTTATTTGATAAAAATAATATCTTAATTTATTATATGTATATGATATATATATATATATATATATTTTTTTTCAATATTAAACATAGATGAAAAAGTGTTTATGAAATCCATCAATTTGTTATTTATGAAATCTAGTTATAATTATAATAAATATTTTAATTTTTTTATTTTTTAGAAACTCAATCCTATAAAATAATCTTTATTATAATAAAATCTAATTAGCATAAATTATAACATAATAAACTTCAAAATTTTTTTTAGAATAACGGGATAGGGCTTTTATTACTTTGAAGAAACTAAAACGAGACAAGAAAATAGGCCAAAATTTTGGTCAACCAAAACAACAGACCAACTAAGCCTCAGAAAACAACAAAACAAAAGAAACTAAATGAAATTACATTGAAATATAAAGCAAAATGAAAACCAAATTAAAGAGCCCTCTTTTGGAAAAAGAAATCCTATCTTTCAAGAAACGTCATTTTCAAATCAGATGGTAGCTCTTATCCATTCAAAACTTTTCACTTCCACAGAATCTAGTAGAACTCTTTCTTCCAAATTTAGACGATTCATCTGGTTGCTTTAGGTCGTGGTGGTGAAATCCCATAAAACCCTCAGCTTGGTTCCCTAACAAAACTATCAAACACCATTCATCTGCCGACTGCTGAAGATGAAGCGACCAGGTACACTTCTTCCTTCATCTTTAGACAATCACTAGCGATGGTGTAAACCACTGTGTTCCTCAATCTCCCTATATGGTTAAAGGAAACACTCTGAAAATCCAAAGATAGTCTCTTAAAATCATGAATGTAAGCCCTAATTTCTGATCTATCAGCCAGATTTAAGGAGCATTTTTTAATAACTGAAAAGGCATCACCTTCAAAAATAACTTTGCTAAACCCAAGATCTAAACTTCTTTGTACTGCAGATAGACATGCAAGTGATTCCGCAGCGAAAGCCGAAGCGACTCTGTTTCTAAGGAGTGAGCGTTTGAACAATACTGAGCCTATTGAGTCACTAGCTACCATTCCTATCCCTGTCTGATGTAAACTCCCACTAAAGGCTGCATCAAAATTTATTTTTACAAAGGGGCTTTGAGGTGGAGGCCAAGAAATATCTTTAGATAATTCGGTAACAGGCTTAACTTTTACTAAATCTTTTTCCTTTAAATATCCTTGGATAAACGCTACCATTTCTTTACTATCTCTTCGATCTTTACCATGTACCCATTTGTTTCGAAAACTCCAAATGGCCCAAAGAGAGCAGAAAAATAATCTCGAATGGGGACTTGAACAGGACGAGACAACCCAGGTAAGCCACTCTATCCAAATTTCAATATCTGATTCTAAAATCCAATTCAAACCTAATAATTTCCAAACTTCAACTGTTATTGGACAGATCCCAAACACATGTTCAACTGACTCGAGGTCTGGGCACCCTTGTGGGCAAATACCATTTCGTCACTAGTCTTCGATAGGACAGATTAGTCAAAGTAGGTATAAATTTATGAGCAATTCTCCATACTGTAATTTTAATTTTTTATGGCAAATCTCACTACCACAATTGTTAGTAAAAAGTAGCATAGATCTATTGTAAATTATTACTAGGACCGTAGGAATTTTTCTATAATAGTTTATAAGCACTCTTAACTGAGTACACTCACTTAATGGGTCAAGCTTCCAAACAGAAGCATCTTCTTCTAGGACAACAGCAAGGGGTATGCAAAGGATTCGCTCAACATCAGCAACACTAAACATACTGGTAACCATCTCTCTCCTCCATGTTCTAGTATTCTGCTTAATTAAGTCTGCCACATAAACTATATTTTCAAGACTATCATAATCTTGCAAACGATAATTCAATGAACCTGGAATCCAATTATGATCTCTAATTAAAATCCTTACCCCTTTCCCCACACGCTAACCTAAGCCATTGGAAATAGTTTTTTTTATTGACCAAATACTTTTCCATGCATACGATGCCTCGTTTTTAAAAGGAGCATTTAAAAAATCTGATAAAGGGAAATACTTGGCTTTTAAAACTTGAGACAATAATGAATGCGGATTTTGAATCAGTCGCCATCCTTGTTTCGCAAGTAAAGCAATGTTAAAGAAACCAAAGCATCGAAAACCTAACCCTCCCTCCTCCTTTGATATATAGAACTTTCAATCACACCAATGAATACCTCTTCGAATAGAATCTTTTTGCCACCAAAAATTTGCTACTATTCACTCTAAATCATCACATAGAGATTTTGGAAACAAAAAGCACAACATTGCATATGTAGGAATTGATTGTAACATAAACTTTATAAACACTTCTTTTCCCCCTTGCGATATACACTTTATACTCCAACAATCAACCTTTCTTTTCATCCTGTCTTTGATATTTTGAAATGCCCTTAGCTTATCATGCCCTATCATACTTGGTAAACCTAAATAACGTTCTAGATTGTTTGAATACCTTACACCCAACTCATTAGCAATTGAGTAACGATTTATCAAAGCAGTATTTTTGTTAAAAAAAAACACTTGATTTAGCAAAATTGACACACTTACCAGAAGTATCCTCATATTCCTTTAAAATCACCTTTAAAAATCTCGTTTCTTCTATCGTTGCGTTTCCAAAAAGGATACTATCATTTGCAAATAATAAATGAGAAATACGAGGTCCATTTTTGTTGGCTCGAACCCTTCATAAACGCCTTTCACTAATACCAAGTCTCATAAGGGCAGAAAGCCTTTCTCTGCAAATTAAGAAAAGGAATGGACTTAATGGATCCTTTTGTCTAAGACCATGACTCGATTTAAAGGATGGACCTAGCTTCCCATTGATGCAAATCGAATACGAAACAGTCGAGACGCAACGTAAAATCAAATTAATTAACACTTGAGCAAAACCCATTTTTTCCATAATAACTTAGAGGAACAACCATTCTACCCTATCATAAGCTTTATTCATGTCCAATTTTAGACCCATTAAACCTGTTCGACCTTTCCTCTTTTGGCCAAAAGAATGCAACATCTCATAAGCTAGCAAAATATTATTCGAAATTAACCTACCTAGCATAAAAGAAATCTAAGCAGGATCAATACAACCTCCAACACTTTGCGAAAATGATTTGCTATAGCTTTTGCGATCAACTTATATAACACATTACAAAGACTAATAGGACAAAATTTGACCAAATTTGTGGGCGAAGAGACTTTGGGAATAAAGACGATAGTAGTGTCATTCAAAGGGCCAAAATCTTCTTTATTGTTCAAGACAGCCAAACAATACTCCATAACATCAGATCCAATTATGTGCCAAAACTTTTGATAAAATAAAGCCGAAAAACAATCACAACCTGGGGCTTTCAAATGAACCATCTTCTTAAGTGCATTCTTAACTTCTTTTATAAACTTGCTCGTTAGAAAAAAGTTATTGACACCAGAAACACATCTCCCAATCCCTGATAACACATGAGACATATCTTCTCCCAAGGCTTGGGCTTTAAATAAAGTCGAGAAAATGTCTCGAGCTATTTCTTCCATCTCTCCCTCAACCTCAGTAAATTGACCATCTACCTTTTCAAGGCCTCGAATAGTGTTCTTACATCTTTTGATAGAGGTGTATCTATGAAAGAAACTAGTATTCCTATCACCAAACTGAAGCCAATTAATATGTTCTCGTTGTTCCCAATACAATTCGTCTTTCTCAATTTCTCAATTCAGTTGAATTTTTGTGTCAATAAAACTAGTTAAATTCTCATTATTTTGATCTTCCTCAAGTAACCTTTCAAAACAAGCCGTGAGCTCCTTTTTCTCCTTATTTCGCCTTTTTCAAATAGTTAACGCGCACTTCATTAAACCTTCTCGAAGATGATGAAAGCGGCAGAAAATATCACCTTGAACGGAATGTTATAACTCTTACACTATTTGCTCAAAGGTATCTTCTAAAATCCACCAAGCTTCAAATCGAAAAGTTTGGCCAAAACTTTCTTTTTTATTTTGTTCTAATGAAATTAAATGAGGGTAGTGATAAAAAATAGAGTGTGGTAAATGTCTAATTATAGATTTTGAAAACAGTCGAATCCAATCATCATTAGCAACACCTCGATCTAATCGCTCCCGAATATTAGTTTTCGAAATATTACCACGTTCCCAAGTAAACCAACGCCCTGAAAATCCAACGTCCTTCCACTAACAAAAATCAAGAGTTCCCAAAATAAATCCATTTTTCTTTCATCTCTAAGAACGCCACCAACTTTCTCACATGCATAAAGAATTTCATTAAAATCGCCACAGACTAGCCAAGGGTACACATTATTAAGGGAAAGGTCTTTTAAGACTTGACAAGAATCATTCTTACTTTGTGCAAAAGAGGAACCATAGAAACCGGTAAGCCATCACGGAATCGACTCCGAATCTTTCAAAACTAGCACATCAACAAAATTAACAGCGAATTTCAACAAGGTGACCTCAATATCTTCTTCCCACGCAAGATGCAAACCTCTTTTAAAACCGACAACGTCAATCTCCAACCCATGTTGATAACCACCTTTAATACGGACAACTTTCATTTTTTTAACACAATTTAGTCTCCATAAAAAAGACAACTTGGGGTTTATGATGCCTCAATAATTGTCTAAGGCATCTACCTATACGAGGTCTCCCCAAAACCTCGGACATTTTATCCTAGAATTTTCATTGCGCCCAGTCGGCATACCTTTCGGTAGCCACCAATCCTAAAATAGAAGGTGAAAAAGTTCCAACTCTGACCTGCTTTTAATAGTTACTCCACCACAAACTTCCACCTCACTTTTCTTTTTTTTGGAAATTTGCCCTCCACTAGAAACATTCAGCCTCAAATCTACATTCGCATAAGCTTTTGTTTTCCGTTATCTATCTCCATTAAAGATTCACCTCTTTTTAAACTCCTTGGTATACGTTTCCATTTTGTAGCAACTTGTTTAGAAGAAGTAGGCTCAGTAACTAACGTACCCCTCAAAATCTCCTTTGAACATAAACTAGAGCCATCAATATCCAATATACCATCGTGGTCCATTAGAGAAGAGCCTGTTACCGTACCTTCACTAGTTTTAATTTCATCAGAATTCCAAATAGGCGCAAAAGATGTTTTCGACTTTGAGTCATCATCTACTACCATAATTTCATTAAGACTCTGATGCTTATCAACTTCCCCCAAAAGTCTCGCCATTTTACTGTATTTTTCGAACAAATTTTTTTGTCTTAATTTTCAGAATTTCATCCCTAGTATACAAACAGTGTTTCATAATTTTCCTAGCAAAAATCCCAAATTTCAAACTCTTTTTTCCTAGCATATTAGATTCAGCTTTTAAAGCTGCTGGAAAAAGGTAATTCATCATTTGCAGTCTGCTTAATTTTATTTAAATAACATCACAATCTTGGAGGCCATTACCCATTTTCCCACAGCCATAACAAAAAACAGGCAAGTTCTCGTATTTAAAAGGTACCCAAATTTTTTCACCACTCTCATGAACAACAAAAATTCCCAGTCGCAAGTGTTCTTATACACCTAAGATAACTTTAATACGACATTACTCACCTCTAACCTCCGAACTATGCAGCCCACTAAGATAACTATGTAGGCCCTATTTTGATCCAAACAGTGATGAAACTAAATGAATCTTTTTTTCTTTCCAAAGGTTATTTCAGACGTTCAAATAAGACGTGCTTCCTTCTGAACAACCAAGGGCGTCCACCAAGCACAGATTCCAAGTCATCCTCCTCGTCAAAAACAAGCATGAATAAATTTTGCCCAAAAACATTAATCCCAAATTTCTTCCTCGTCTTTCAAATACTTTTCATCTGAGCTCGAAAACTGTCCAGATTATATGTTTTCGTAGTCCAAACTGAACAAACCAAAGAGGGTTTCTTAGATGGAATCACTTGAGAACTTTTAACAGAAAGTTGGATAAGTTCTTGATCTAACAAATAAACCTCATCTTCCTCCATTGATTAATCTCAAAAAGTCATCACTTCACCCTAAACCCTAGCCACAGTAGCCACCGAATTTTTAGAGAAAACAGAGAAATCACTCTTGAGTTAACTTCAACTTTTTTAATTTGCTTTAGAATTTAACTTTTTTAAAAAAATATATTTAATATTAGTAAATATGATTTTTATATTAATAAAATTTAATATAATGAATTAGAATAAAATTTTAATTTAGCATAATGAAATTAATTATTTATTAATCAAAAAAGTTTTTATTTAAAAAATAATTTATGAAACAAATTAAAAAATTTAAATTGGCCTCAAAATATATTAAAAACAAAAAATTTACAATATTTAACACAATCATACACAATTTATAAAATTAACTTCATTAAAGAGAAAAACATATATATATATATATATATATATATATATTTAATTTGTACAACAAATATGCATGCATGTTAATATTAACACTTAAAAAATTTAAAGCATTTTTAATTCTAAAAGTAAAAATTAAATATTTTTAATTTCTTAACAATATATTAAAATTTTAAAAATGTCTTATTATGTGGTGAGGACCTTTCGGGCTCGTTTCGTCAATCTCTTCGAGTGGGCTCTTTTCAGGGCGTTTGGCTTGGTCGTATGGGGCCTCTGTTGACACACCTCTTGTTTATAGATGAGTGCATGATATTTGGTCCAACCATCACAGAGGGTGTATCCACTGTTCAGGGTATCTTGCGCGAGTATGGCCGTTGTTCGGGGCAGTTGGTCAACTTTGATAAATCATCGGTGACCTTTAGTTCAAATGTTCACCTTGCTAACAGTTTGGCTTTTGGTACTAAGTTGGGAGTTCGAGTTGTTTCCAAGATGGATAGGAATTTGGGCCTTCAACCAATGATCGATCGTAGGAAGCGGGAGACATTCTAATATTACATTGATCGGTTTCGCCAGTGTGTTGATAATTGGAACCTATGTTATTTATCTCAGGGTGGTCGGGGTGGCTTTGTTCGTGCGGTTTTACAAGCAATTCCATTCTTTGCTATGCAGTGTTTTTTGTTTCCATCTTCTCTTTGCAAGACTCTCGAGGGTATTATAAGTGGGTTCTGGTGGCAAAAATCGAAGGGTTGTCAAGGAATCCATTGGTGTTCATGGGCTACTTTGAGTGCATCTAAGTGTGATAGGGGTTTGGGCTTTCGTGGCTTGGGTCAGTTTAATATTGCTCGTTTGACCAAATAGGGTTGGTGGCTCTTGAAAGATTCTGATTGTCTGTCGAGTAAGGTTTTGAAGGCGCATTATTATCCAAATGTTGATTTCTTGCGTGCAGGTTTGGGCTATAGGCCTTCTTACACTTGGCGTAGTATTTAGAGTTCTCGGGGGTTGTTGGAAAAGGGTCTTGGTTGACGAGTGGGGAATGGTAAGTCGATCTCTGTTTCGAACGACAATTGGTTACCCGATCCCTTTCCTTATCATGTGGGATCCTCTTCGGTTTCTCCTCGAGTTTCGTGGGTATGTGACTTGATAATTCTGGACACTGTGTGCTAGAACATGCCTTTGATTTGTGAGTTGTTTCCTACTACGGAGGCGGATCGTATTTTGAGCATTACTTTGACGGCTTCAGTTGGCTCAGATTTGTTAGTTTGGTTAGGGGATCCGTCGGGTAGTTACTCCGTTCGGAGTAGCTATCGTATGCTCCATTGGCCTTCACGTCATTTCTCGTCTCCCCTATCCACCACCACGTCCCCTTGTTTTCGAGCTTTGTTTACTTGTATTTGGAAGGCTCGGGTTCCTCCTAAGGTGCTTATCACTGTTTGGCGTTTCCTAGGTAACTACGTTCCTACGTTGCATGCTCTTTACAATAGATTTATTTCTGCAATAGCCAATTGCCCACGGTGTCAAACTTTACCTGAGACATCTTTACATGTTCTCTACGACTACTCGTTTGTGTCCTCGACGTGGGAGCGGTTGTGCATATCTTGGGATAGTACCTATAATGGGGTGAACATGGTTAGTTAGGTGGGTCATCTCAGTCAATTATATGCTGGGGATGATTTCACAGTGATTCTTAACACTTTTTGGACGCTCTGGTGGTCTCGCAGTGGATTCTACCACGATAGAGTGTCTTTCACGCTGGTGGACCTTATCTCCTTTATGCGCTCTTGTACGGGGAGTTTGTTGCCAATGGATACCCCGAGACCGACCCTCAGTTCGCGTACTGTCTGGTGGCAACCCCTTTCACCGCACCTGGTCAAGGTCAACTTTGATGCGACCTTCCGCGGGAGCTTGACTTTGTCTTGTTCAAGGGTGGTTGTCCGAGATGCTCAGGGTCAGGTGTATGGTGCATGCACGACGCTTTACAGTCAGGTTCCAACGCCATTCGCTGCTGTGATACTAGCTTTTTTATCAGCGGTGAACTTTGTCCGGGACTTGAGGCTTACACGAATCGTCTTTGAAGGAGATTCCCTGCATATCGTTCCCCGCCTTCAGTCACTGAATATGGATAGATAGGATATCAGGGCTTTAATAACAAAGGGTAGGTCGAAATTACTTACCTTTTTCGTCGAGGCTTCGTATCTCATTGCTTCCGCGAACAGAACCACGTGGCTCATCAACTGGTGGCGTTGGGTTTTCGTTGGTCCTCGAATCGATTTTGGGTTAAGGAGACTCCCTTCCAGGTGGATGATTTGGTGGTGATGGACAGAGGGTCCTCTTCGACGGCGTCACACTTCTGATTTATTCCACTAGAGGCGGTATTTGGCCTACGCGCCGCTTTCCTTTTCCATTGTGGTGTCACAAAGCAAATTTGTTTGGTTATGGTTCTTTGACTTCCATTTGATGCGTTGCAGCTGCTGTTATAGGATTTTTCAATTTTTTTGTTTGGTTTTTCGCTTTTGAGGGGCCTTTGTTGTTTAGGTTGCTTGTGCGTTTGGGCTTTCTCGTGTTGGACTTATTGTTCTGTTTGTTTAATAAAATGGAAGTCTTTTTCAAAAAAATAACAATATTTGTGTTTTTTAAATTATTATTTAAACTATTTTAGTTAACTAGTTATTTTTATTTTATTTTTAAAATATGTTAATATTTAAATTATATATTTAAAAATATATATTAATATATGTATAATTATTTGTTATTTTAGTGGTAGAAAGTTTTAACACCATAAACGAGATTGCGATTTAAAAATTTTCAATCGCCATATATACTTTTATAAATTATAAAGATGTAAATACCCTTAGGTATTATACATTTCAAACATGAAAAAGCTGGTCCTTTAAGAAAAAGTAAATAAATTAATCCCTGCACATTTTAATTGTACATTTTAATTGTGAGCAAATAAAGACAACAATAATATCATTGATGATTTCCGTCAAATTTATTTAACATGACGATAAAAAAAAAATCATACTTAAACAAGAAATCCGTGTCATGTTCTTTATATTATAATGATTACAACAATGCTTCTCACTCCAATTGAATATGTTAAATACCTACCGTCTTCTTCATCTTCTATATTCTATTTCCTCTTGTAATTCTTTTCTAATTCATACTCTAAATTTATCAAGTTTTAAAGATAAGGATTTTTTTTTTTTTTTGCTTTTTGTGTTCATTAGAAACATGAAACAAAGAGTTCATGAGAAACAACACATTCCAAGAAAGATTTCCACTCAGTGCAAACAGATATAAGTCCAATTCAAAGGGCATCCTTCTACTTGGATACATTTAGTATTCAGAAACACAATAGTTAGTTTATTGTTTACTTGGTATTTTACTTATGTTTTGGATTAGTATAATTATTACTCTTATTTTTTAATAGCTTCCCTAATTTCTAAGAGAACTCTTTAGAATTCAGGTATACAACTTTGTATTTAAGCATCATATTTCATTTGAATAAGATTGGCTCAATTTTTCATTCCACTACAAGTTTCTATATGGTATCAGAATCCTTTAAACTCTAACGAGTAAAGAAATAACTCTTTTGTTAACCTACAACAATGACTCTTTTTTTCAAACATGTGATTTCTTCTCTTTGTTCTTGATTTTCAATTAAGTATCTTAACTTTTTCATTACTTTTTTGATGTTGAGGTATCTCGTCCATGAACCATGTTAGTTCTCTCACAGTGAAAATATATTGAAGAGATTCTCCAGGATGCCAAAATGCATGAAAGTAAGGGTGTCTCTACCCCAATGAGTTTTGCGCTTCCACTATTCTCCAATGATATCTCACTACCTATAGATGCCATTAAATATAGGCAAGTTATTGGAAAACTACAATATTTATCATTCACATGGTTTGACATATCTTACTCTATTAATAAACTATCCCAATTTTTCAATGAACAAGCGATTTTTATCTCTCATATGATGTTGCAAACAAATCATCTATTTATAAGTATAAAATAGCTTGTTCAATTACAATCAGTGTGAATATATAATCTCACAAAAGTAGCTTCTCGTAATAAAACACATTGAAGATCAAGTCTTTTATTTATAGAAACTTCAATTACATTGAAAATCTTAATGATACCCTTACTTCGCTTGATTCTTGCTTGTATTTAGTATTGCGCTACTAGAAATCCTCATATATCACCAATTGAAAGTCTAATTAGTTTTGGCCAAAACATGTTAACCAAATAAGGTAAATTACAATAATCTATCAGATATTTTTTAAATTGCAACTGACATTGCATCTAACAACTGGAATTGGCACTAGCAAAGAGGACGGTGAGAAATTTTCAATATATTAGGCAAATTAAATATTGTTAAAAAGTCAATAAGTTATATCTTAAACAGTTAATTCAAGTTTTTTTTTTTTCCTTGAGTGAAAATTAAATTAAAAAAACACATACTCAAGTAATAAGATGACATGTGAATTTCTTATTCCAATTTATTTGCTATTTTGATATAATATCTAGAACTATCCATAATTAGAGGTATTCATGGGTTTGGTTTGATCTGAGCCTAAGTATGATATTAACATACTTTATACTTGCCCAAATTTGATCCGGCCCGAAATCTGGGCTTAAAATTTTACCCAAACTCGTCCATATTTATAAATAACTAACTCAAACCCTTTTAAGTTTGCCCATATTAACTTTTAATTTTTTTAAAAATATTTATATTGTTTTATTTTAATATTTAATAATTTTATAAATTTTTTATTTATTGAAAATTTTCATATAATTATTTTAATATTTTTTTAATGTTTACATCAGAGTAGTATTATATATTTAATATAAGTTTATTTTTTTTATGTGTTTTAAATTATATAATATATAAAAATAACATATTATAAAGTATTATAAACTTAAAACAGGTCAGATCGGGCCGGGTTCGACATTAAATATTTAAGCTCGAGCCCGATTCATATTCTAAATAGGCTTAATTTTTTGCCCAAGCTCATTTTTCAGTGCCCAAATCCTCTCAAATTTCGGACAAGCTTTCGAGTCTAGATGGGTAGCCCGACCCATGAATAGGTCTATCCATATCCTCTCCCCAACTCATAAATAAAAAAGTAATGTGTTTCAGCTCACTCGAACCCACGTACTCCTATATTAACAATAATGTTCATATCAATTGAACTAAAATTCAATCCACTAATATATATAATATATATATTTTAAATCTCAAAATAAGCTCAATTATTTTTACCCATTATTAAAAACATCAAAGCAAACCAATATCTCAATTTCAAAAGACTATTCCTCAAATTCAAATCCATTAAAAAATAATAATAAAATGATTAAATTATTAATAACTAAACTTTTTGAAAAGTGATTTAAAAAGTATTTTTGAAAACCGTAGTTTAAGACTTCAAGTATTTAATTAATATTACATTATTACTATAAAATATATTGTGAAAATTATAAATAAATAATAAATAAATTTAAAAAATATTCAAATTAATTAATATTATAATATATAAAATATCATTTCTAAATACACTTAAGCAGTTCATATAATTAATTTTAAATTTTAATTTTAATATATAAATAATATTTTATTACATTAAAATTACAAGTAATTTTTTATAATTAATGGATTAATTTACTCAAATGTAAAGTTAAATGTAAAGTATCATTCTTTTTTCATGTCTCTATTATTACCAAAATACTATGTTAGTATTATTTCAATATAAAAAATATAAGTTATTATAATAACTATAGGTTTAAGGGTGTAAAAAACTCTCAAACTTTTTTTTTAAAAACAATTAAACCTTTATTTTTTTTGTATTTAATTGAGTACTTGAACTCTCAAAATGAATCAAAAAGGCTCTCAAACTTTTTCAAAAAAATCAATTAAGCCCTTGCTTGTTGCCCGTTAAAATTAACTGTCCTTAATTTTTTTAATTAAAACCACCTCGTGTCACAACCACAGCGTAGCATGTGACAATAAAATTATAAAAATAAAAATCAATAAAAGTTATAAAATTTATAAATTTTAATAAAAAAATAAATAATATTTAAAATTTATTAAAAATTATAAAAATCGTAAAAAATATAAAAAATTGTAAAGGTTTATAAAAATCATAAAAATATAAAATGCATAAAAAAGACCCTTTAACCATTAACTTTAACAGTTGATTAACGTCTCTAGTTTTTTTCAATTAAAACCATGACATGTCGCAATATAACGTGACATATGACGAAAAATAATAAAAATAAAATCAATAGAACTTATAGTAAATTATAAAATGCTTTTTTTGGTACGATAATTTTTATAATTTTTTACGAATTTTACATTTATTTACATTTTTATAATTTTCTTACGACTTTATAAAATTTTATAAATTTTTCTATATTTCTATATATTTGATAAATTTTTTACGATTTTTTTACGACATTTCTATTTTTTTTTCTAATTTTTAATAAAATTTAAATATTTTTATATTTTTATTAAAAATTATTATTTTTTATAATTATTATTTTTTATTTTTTTATCACATGTCACGTCGTGATTGTGGCACATGGTGGTTTTAACTAAAAAATTAGAGGCAATTAATTTTAATGGTCAAAAAACTTTTTTGATGTATTTTGGCAATTCAAGTACTCAATTAAGTCCAAAAAAAAAAAGCAGGAGCTTAATTGTTTTTTTGAAAAAGTTTGAGGGTTTTTTTATACACATTTTGAAAGTTCAAGTACTCTATTGAATGTAAAAAAAAAAACTTAATTGCTTTTTTTTGAAAAAAATTAAGGGTTTTTTTACCCTCTGAAACAAAAAAAAAATATAAAAAGAACCCAATGAGTAACTCCAGTGGTAGAGAAGATATTGTTCATCTTAAGAGATCCGAGTTTGAGCATCGGTGTGTGCAAGGTGTGTATACGTTGTCAGAGAGTTAAAAAGTATGAACAAATATTATTATATAATCACACCAGTATATTCATTATATATATTCACGCCATTGTTAACAAATATAAATCTTAAATAATTTTTTAAATTAATATAATATAAGTTAAGTCAAAAAGTTAAAATGTAAAATTTTATTTCGTCATTTATGTTAATTATAAATATAATTATAAATATAATAATTTGACATTTTTTTATAAATTAGTTAAAATTATTGATAAAATAGGACTGGTGAATTTCATTAACTCGAATTTTTTTCACTCAATTCAACTCAATTTGATCAAACGTTCACTTTTATTAACATTCACGAGTCCTATTTTATCACCTTAACTCAATTTAATTTTTTACGAATCAAGTCGAGTGACATACAATTCGAGTCGAGTCGAATCGAATCGAGTGAAATTATTCGAGTTTAATTAAAAAAATTAAACATGTCAACTAAAAAGATAAGTTTGAATGATCAATTAGGTCCCAAAATTATTATTTAAAAAAAAAATTAAAATTTTAGCATATATATATTAGATTTTTTTTATAATTTTTATAATTTTTAAAATTTTTATAAATATTTTAAAATTTAAAAATTATTTTGAATTATTTTATAATTTTTGTTTATTTTAAAAAATTAAAAGGGATCAAAAGGATATTTACATCCTTCTGTTATTCGAATTATTCGAATTGTAAAATTCAACTCTACTTGAAACTCTAATCGAATTATTCGAATTAACTCGAATAATTTAATTTGATTTGACTCGAATAATTTAATTCGATTATTTTCAAATTCAAATTTATTTTTAATTTTTTCAACTCAAATCGAATTTTTGCTTAACCCAATACTAAACCTAGTGTCAGCCTTTCTTAATTGACAAGCAACTTTGTGGCTATTGTCAAATTAAGATTCACATGTTTTTTGGGCCATCAAATAAGATTCACATTCGATTCTTGGAACTTAACTCGACCCCACCATCCATTCTTTTCATTTTTAAATGCGGAGTTATTTCATTTAAAAAATTCATTTATATGTTTATTTAAATTTAAAAAAAATTTAGAAATAAGGAGATTTAAAATTAAAACAAAATCGAACCTAACGAAGAAGATGATGTTCGTGTGGTTAAAATGTATGTGTTTTTTTAAATGGTTAAAAAAATATAAACAGATATTTTCATTGATGATATAATCACATCAGTATATTAAAAAAATAAAATTTTAAAAATATATTTTTATTATTTCGACAAAAACTTTATATAAATTTTTTAAATATATTTTCAATCAAAATCTCCAAAATTATATATTGTAATAGAAAATTAAAAAGCACTAAAAATTAGGCTGAGATAAAGAACTCTGTGGCTATCGTCGTCAACACCCACGAGATGCTATGTGGAATCCGTGAAGACGTCGTGAACTAAACACCACAAAACAATCCCATAAAATAGATTTTGTCTCCATTGTTGGCGTTTTTATTAAATAAAAAAACTCAAAGATTTTATCTTCATCGTTGAATTGGGTCCTACTTGCAGATGGACGGTGAATGATTGCTCTCTTCCCTATGTAATGGTAGCCTCGTCATCACCAAACCATTCTTTGGAACTTAGCTAAAAAGTCGACACACACCTACACTGTGTTTCTCTTTCTTTTTCTCTAGTTTCTTCCTCGCCGGTTCAACTTTGATAGCTTCAGTTTTTGAGTTTTTCAGGGAGCCCTCGAAGAAGGGGAAATGCCAGGAATAAAGGGACCTTCTGATTATTCACAAGAACCCCCGCGCCATCCTTCTCTTCAAATCAACTCCAAGGCAAGTTTTTTTTTTTTTTTTGCTTTTTAATCACTCTCTTTATTGTATTTCATTTTGTTTTTATGTCGATTTTATTTAGAGAAATTACTTTTGATGTGTATTGATATTAACCAGTGAAAAAGAAGTCCTAGTAAACTTGATTCATTGTATAAACTTTCCGGCTTTTATTTTATGATGATTGATTTAATTTCATTAAAGAAAAAGGGTATCCAAATTGCAAATAAAGCTGTTTCTTTGCCTAATGTGTTCATTGATTGGACTTTCAATGAGTAATCCGCTTGGTATTGGCATCTTTGATGTAGGTGCCTTTCAATGCTGAGCCGCTGCGTTCTGCTTTAGCTTCCTCTTATGTGACTCCTGTTGATTTGTTCTACAAGAGAAATCATGGACCAATCCCCGTAGTCGATGACATAGGGAGGTTATAGGCTCTGACTTTATTTCATGCTAACTGTTATTGGAACTTTTTAAACTTGTTTGTCTTGATGGGAATCCTTACTGACTTTCGGACTTGTTTTGGAATGCAGATATTATGTCGATATATGCGGTTTAATTGGAACTCCGAAAAAGCTGTATATGAGAGATGTAAGGTGAGTGATGAGCATTACCAATTGCAATCCAAGAAACTAGCTGTATGTTTTAGGAATTTCTGGTAATTAATCTTGCATGAATACAGTTCATTTTATTTTCTAGTTTCTTTTCTGATTATATTCTTCAATATGTTAGTCTGTATTTTGAACAATGTATTGAGAATTTTCAATGACTAACAGGATGCTGCCAAAATACAATGTCACCGCCACTTTACAGGTAAGTTTCGTTCAACATATGTGATGCTGATAGCGCTGAGATTGTTGTTTGTTCACTGATTTGCCTTTGATGTTTTATTTAGTGTGCAGGTAATAGGAGGACAGCCATGAGCAAAACCCGAAAAGTGAGAGGAGTTGGCTGGGATGTTTCTGCTATAGGGAATGGTTTGTTTTCTCAACCTCCAATTTGCAATAATTTTTTGAACTTATATTTCATGTGTGCGTGCATAGGTAGACATGCATATAGGCATTTGCGATGTTCACACACTTGTTGGTGTACAAAATTATGAATGAATCAACTTATTTCTTTTGGCTTTCTATTGATTTCACCCTCAAGTCTATGTATCTTATCATACTGTTCTGTAAATTTAGTATTCATAATCACATTTGAAATGGCCATTGAAAATAATCTGTTTATCATCTTTCTGACCTTACAGCTGTCTGGGGCGGTGCCAAATTGGCTGATGTACTTGAACTCATCGGGATACCAAAGTTGACATGTAGCACTCAGTCTGGCGGAAAACACGTGGAATTTGTGAGCATCGATAAGTGTAAGGTAGTACATTGCCCAATTGAATTTCATTGTCAACTTTTATGCCGTTCAATGACTTTTTTCCCTGTCAATTGTAGAACATCACTTAATAATCTGCCTTTTGTGTTCAAAATAAATGTAGGAGGAGAATGGGGGCCCGTACAAGGCATCGATTCCACTTAGTCAAGCCACTAACCCTGAAGCAGATGTTTTACTTGCTTATGAGATGAATGGAGAGGTAAGGAAAGTTGCTCTCATCATATCATATTCTTTTCTATAGTATGCATTTGCTTGGACTTCATCAATGTTTCTTTTTTCTCACCATGATGAATGGTTTTTGGGAGCATAATGTCACAGTTTGTTTCTCTAACGTGAGGAAGTGTCTTGTTATCATGCTAAAGCCTCTCAACAGGGATCATGGTTATCCGTTGAGAGTTATTGTGCCAGGTGTTATAGGTGCACGTTCTGTCAAGTGGCTTGATTCTATCAACATAATAGCTGAAGAATGCCAGGTAGAAGAGAGGTTTCATCTTTATATTTAATTGATTTTATCATTTTCCGTATTGTAATCTGATCGAGTTCCTTTTACCACCTTGTAGGGCTTCTTCATGCAAAAAGATTACAAGATGTTTCCGCCCTCTGTTGATTGGGATAACATCGATTGGTCTACAAGGAGGCCACAAATGGATTTCCCAGTTCAGGTGTTACTCGATTTTTGATTTGATTAATCCAATGTTATATGTAAATTGCTTATGAATAGCTTCAAGGAGGGGTGTTTAGCACCTTTAGTCTAAGTTTTCTAGTAAGCCGTATAACTATGGAATAGTGTTGTCAAGGCGTGCCTGCACCTTGCGCCTTGCATTATACAACAAAAATGCCTCAAACCATTCCAGGTGAGGCCCTTTTGATTAGGCACATGCCTGGTGCACCTAGGCATGCTTTTCTGTAAGGCGATAAGCACAAAAAAAAAAAGAACAAAAAAAAAGGCCCGCCTGATTGAATTGCACTTTAGTTTCTTTTATTTTTCATTGTTTTCATTTGATATGCATTTACTAGTAAGAAAGGGATTATATGGAACTCTATACTTCTCAAATTTTGAGCATTTAACAACGAACATTGACAAGAAGGAAGTCATGCATATTGACCAATAAAAAAGTTGCATGTTTTGTAGATAAACTAGACCACAATTTAGAGTTTACCATGTATCTTAAGTTTAATACATTACATTATACACACCTAGACTTGCAAAAGCTCACACATACATATTGCGCTTTACAGCACTCAAGCTAGTGCTTTTTTCTGCTCCTTGCGCCTGAGGCAATATAAGGGTTCTAGAACCTAGAGTGAGCCTTGTGCCCTTGACAGCAATGCAGTATGGAAACAATGTCTTAACAGAAAAATAAAGATCCACACAAGCTGTTTTACACTTTTACTTTTACATAAATAAGCCGTTAACATAATCACTGACCTTTAACCAGTATAGTTTGGGGCTTTTTTAATGTTTTAGCCGGAAATTTTTACAAACTGAATTTGCTTGAATGTCCTGACTAATCTTTAGTTGCTTTGCTGGTTGGCAGTCTGTGATTTGTTCTTTGGAAGATGTGCAGTCAATTAAACCCGGAAAGGTTAGTTCTCCTTGCAATAATTTCTCCATAATGGTGTGAGTGTATGTAAACATGATTATAATCCTGTCATTATGAGATTTACTAGCCTTTATTCAGTCATATTTCACATGGCTTGCATGATTATTTCTTGTTTATACTTGAGATAATGGTCTAATACACAGGCAGTAGAGCTTTTTAACTGCACAAGTGGCTTTAAACTGTTGGTGTCTCCATTTATATACTTAAAAAATAATCAATTATTTATAATTAAATAGGCATGGTAATCATATGATCCTGCTTGTGGAGCTAAAAAACCCCACCGATTATACCTGATCATACTTATTAATTGAAGTTTTGTCATATTGTGAGACACTGAGACTATCATGATGAAGTTTTGTCAAATTGTGAGAGACTCTGACTATTATGATCCACGCATATCTGGTAGGAGCAAGTTCTTCCTTTATTCTAAATTTGGATCAATTGGCTCGGATGTACTCCTTTTGTCTCCAAAGTCAACCTAGATTTTTACCAAGAAGAAGTAAACCTCGACCTCATGTGCAAGTTTAGTCCCAATCAATGAACCCTTTACTGTCATGTTAAACCTTGTTCTCCAGGGTTCCCCTGCAAACTGAATGCTAATCACAGTTACTTAGATTTTATGCTGTCAAATGTTATGCAGGTAACAGTTAGTGGATATGCAGTATCAGGAGGGGGCCGAGGAATCGAGAGAGTTGATGTATCTATTGACGGCGGTAAAACCTGGTTGGAAGCATCTAGATCTCAGAAAACCGGTGTCCCTTACATGGCAGATCATGTAAGCAGTGACAAATGGGCATGGGTGCTTTTTGAGGTCACAGTTGATATCCCATACAGTACTGAGATTGTTGCCAAAGCGGTACATTTCTTTCTGTTTCATTTTCACAATGTTAGAATTTAGAATGAAATGATTAATATACGAGCATTAGTTATATGTTCCACCCATGGCTTTTGTAATTGTATGTCATCCGAAGTGGCCATTTTTCAACGGCATCTCTTGAACCCTTTCTGGGACGGGAACAGGCCCTAACAAACTTATGCAACATATAATCCTTATCATATGTCTGCGAAACTTTTGTGACATTAGAGATACATTAGTAGAACCCCAGGATCTTAGTTATAATAGGCCTGTGGCACCACAGAGTTCCGTTGTCCCATCTCAGTTCTTCCATTGCCCATTCATAATTTTTCATTGGTTTGCAGGTGGATTCGGCTGCAAATGTGCAACCTGAAAACGTGCAAGGTATTTGGAACCTAAGAGGGATTCTCAACACTTCATGGCACCGAGTTCAAGTTCACGTGGGGCACTCAAAAATGTAAATGGAACAATTAAAAAAACTTGATTAGCATGCTGAAATATGTGGCTGACTTTTCTTTACCACTGTGTTTTTTGAGAAAATAATATCACCTGCTTTAACAATGCTGTTTTTGAGGATTGTCTTGCATGATTTCAAATTCTGGGTTATATCAATGTGACAAATATTAGCCCCTGTTCTTTTTAATCTCGAAGGCCAATTTTTTACCATCCCCCGTTTCTATCTGGTCAAATTCTGCTATTAGTCCTTGTTTGCATAAATTGTGGATTTAGTACCTATAATTTGATCAATTTTAGTTTTTGTATTTTTCAAAATTTAAAATTTTAGTCCGGACTCAATGGTAACAATTAAAATATGTTTGGTTAAATTATATCGTTAGTATTGTGTTGCGCGTAAAGTTATAAATGAAGTTTACTGTTTCCAATTGAATTGATTTTTGTGGTTATAATTTTTTAATTTCAAAATTTTAGTTGCAATTTAATCGACAATCTTTAAATTTATTAATTGATTTTTTTGTGAGCAATATGTAAAAATAACAAATATACAAAATTTAAAAACAACAGAACTTTAATTTAATAAATTTAATAATCATCATTTGATTTTAGAAGTATAAGATTGAAAATGATCAAATTAAAGTATATGTATACAGGTCTAATTTTACCTTTATATTTGACTATGCCATGATTTGTTGCAAAAACATCTTAGATCATTTTCCTTTCGTTCTTTGATCTCTTTTATTTGGAGTAAAATATTTTTATTAGTAAAATTATTGAAGTAAAATATTTTTCAATGATACTTTATTGTGGTCCAGATATAAGTCATCAAAAGCAAATGTCTATTATATTATGATGTGTAGATGTTTCAAGTCAAATAAAAGTTTCAAAATATGTTTTAGAAGTTTTAGAAGTAGATGATACAACTAGAAAATGTATTTTGGATGCTATTGTGGATGATATAGATAACATAAAAGGACAATGATATGATAATGGGTCTAATATGAAAGGAAAACTTCAGAGAGTGCAAAAAAAGTTAATCTCATATCATTTTACATTCTGTGTGATTATCATAGTCTAAATTAGTACTATGTGAGATAATTTGTTACATCCTTTTCTGCAGTACTACAACAAATAATACTCATTATTTTCTTCTTCAACGAAGAGATGGAAAATTCTACAAGATCATGTATTGAGTCTAACTCTTAAATCATTGTCACAAACATGTTGAGAAAGTCAAATAAAAGTGAAGTTGAATGTTTAACAAGATATGAGGTTGAAATTTTTGAGTTTTTTTTGGGTATGACTATTTCGTATGAAATATTACTTGCTATGAACTCGATTAACAAAAATTTACAATCGAAAGATTGTGAATTGATGTAGATATAGAATAATTGAAAGGTCAGCTTTTTTTTGTCACACCCTAAAATAGGACCTAAGAATTTCAAGGATATTTTAGGAATTTTAGTCTATATATGCTCGAAATTTCGTAAGTTTGGTAACCTACAATATTTTTGACAATTGCTATTAGAAAATTAAATCAATTTCGGAAAATGAGTTTTAAATACTTTTAATTTTGAAAATAGGATTGATTTGTAAAAGAGTCAAAATTAAGAGTTTTTATAAAGAAATTTGACCAAACTTTAAATTTCAAGCTAAAAACACCATTTTCTCCATATTTTTCACCTCAAAAACTCCCCCCATATTTTGTGCCATCATTTGCTCTCCCAATCTCTTCCAATTTCTTTTGATCACAATTTCCTAATCCTCTTTGATTTCTAATAACCCTTAAACCTTAAATACCCATTAAAACCAATAAAAACACACAAAAACTCCATCATCTCCTCCAAAACGCGGGTTTTTCCGAATTAGCGTCAAAGCTCATTTTTCTTCAAACAAAAGTAACCTTTCGACTTTTTATGAATTTTAAATGATATCTAATCCATTAAACTGAGGTTTTAGCCATTAAAATGTAAGTTTTAAATAAAAGTCGAAAATCGGGTCATTAATAGTGAATTTCGAGTTTGTGAATAAAAACTTGATTTTAAAGTGTTTTTCAATTAGTTTTAACATGATTAGAAGATTTCTAAAGTTACTTTGAAGTTTTGTTAAAGATTTATTGAGTCTTAATAAATTTGTCATAATGGTCATTGTATGTCAGAAAATTTCGATACCTTAAAATGTGTAGTTTTGTGTAGTTTAAAGGTTGAGAATTAGCCGTAGATGAATGGAATTTGTTTTGTGTGAAAAGATTAAGTGTAAACTGAGATATTAGAATTTTAAGTTTTCTATGTCGAAAGTTTCGATTAAAAGAGAGTGTAGCTTAGGCTTATATTTGTAACTATTTAAGGTGAGTTGATAACTGATTGTTGGTTGTGTATTTGAGTGGTTTGGCGTGTTGAAGCGTTGAAGTTAATAGAATCTTTAACGAGTAGAGACAAAGGCAAAGAAAAACTTGTTTGAGCTTTCGCTTTTCGGCGAAAGCATATTTTTGGTGAGTGTTTTACAATAGCTGCTTGTAGATGATTCATTGTGTATTTGAGAATTTAGAGGTAGCCTAAACCCCTACTTTAAATATCGAGTGTAAGTGTTCTCACATTGATGATTAAATCTGATATATGTGTGTTTTTGCAATTGTGAAAATATGAACATATATAAGATGCTATGACATGTATTATAAGCTTGTGATGACTGTTAAGACAATAATATGTGGGTGTGTTATTCATGCCGTGTGACAATAAATATATTGTGCCAATGATGTGAATATGCAGTGATGTTGTGCGGAAAATCGGTAAGTAAATGTGTGATAATAACGTGGATATTTTGGCCTTGTGACTTTATGAGACCATTGGATATAGTTGGCATACCATGAGATTGTGATTACTCACCTATATGTATATGTGATTTGGGCATTGAGGTCTTGAGACATGTTTGAAGAGATTAAGGAATGTGAGCTAAGCTCCATTCAACGAGACATGTGAGGGAAAATAAGGAGAGTTAGCTTTATGCTTCACTTTTGGCACATGTTCGACTCTATGAGTCTTTTGGTGTGTTTGGAGAGTGTTAGTTATATGCTTCACTTATGGGACATGTTCGACTCTACGAGTCATATTTGGTGTGTTTTGAGATCCACGTATCCGATGTGTGGTGATAGAGTCCTCTTTATGTTTCATAACCTCAAGAGTCAAACTATCATAAACTATTATTAAATATGATTATTTGTCATTTTAGGTGGATATATGTGATTAATATGTGATGAGTAAAATGCTTAAATATTCGTATGATTATTGTGTAAAAGAATGCATGAAAGATAATTAAATATTAATGTGATTTGTGATTAAATATTAATGTGATTTGTGTTTAAAAATTAATGTGATTTGTGTGTAAATGAACCCATGAAAGATGTTAAAACGTATGTAATATGACGTTAAAGTTGTTAATATTGTGAATACGTTATATGACTGTTTCGTTAATGCATAATGGCTTATTTGAGTAGTAGTTGTTCTGAGCATTTATTGAGCTTGTTTAAGTTTACTCACTCCTTTTAAACCATTAATGCAAATAATTAGTGTCGGTGTGTTCTCGAGAGGTGTTCCAAGCCAAATATTTTAGTTACTATTCGTACATGTTATTTGCTTATTTATGTTTTTGGGAATAAAAGACAATGTGATAAATTTTATTTTGGTTTGTTATGAGATTTTCAGTTGTTTGCATACCTATTATGCTTGATAATTTGTGAGCTTTAAATGTGATGTTTGAGACTCTTATTTGAGAAATTTTGCTAAGTGATCTTAATGCATGTTTAGTGCTTAATTTATGTCTAATCATTGATTGTTTAGCAGGTTTAGAGTACGTATGACCTAAAATTTGTATGAATGCTACAATAATAAAATATAAAAAAGTGTATGTATATTAATGTGACGGTTTGTGATGAAAACGATGTGAGACAGTGGTGTAACGTCCTAGTATTTGGGCTTGACGATCGGATCGAGTATAAAGTATTACATTTTTTTTGAAAATACAAGATGGATTTCAAAATACTATGACGTGTCCTAAATAAATAGCTATTGAGATAAAAATAGAACCTACATTTTGTGAAAAAACGTAGTATTCGTACAAATAAATAATTTGATGAGAATGTTGATAATGAAACAATAAAATTTCCTCAAGAATTTTTTAGAATTGATTATTTTTTATAAATAGTAGATCAAAAAAAAATTCTCTCTAAAATAAATTTCAACAATTTAAAATATACAATAATATTTTTTTATTTAATGTAGAAAAATTAAAGTCACTAGATAATGAATATTTGAAAATACATTATTTTAATCTTGAAAATTCTTTAGAATATGGAAGTCACATGGATAATGACACTCCAATTGAAATAATTATATAAAATGATTTGTTTCCTTTTATATTATGTAGAATAATGTTAACTATTTCTGTTTTCTGTTGCAATAGCTAGAGAAGTTTTCAAAATTAAAAATGATAAAATTTTAATTAAGATTAATAATATCTTAATAAAGATTAAATGAATTAGATATTTTATCAATAAAAAAAAATGTTACAAGAGATTTATTATAATAGTTTAATATATTTATCAATTTTTTAAAATTACTTGTGAAATAAAAATAATATACTATCAGTGTATCAAATATTATCTCTAAAATGAAAGCCAAGTACTTTGGTTAATTTCCTTATATCATATCTTTCTAAAATTCCACAAGCAACGGAAAATAAATAACCTCATTTAATGTTGCTAGTATTAAAATGAAAGGTAAACTATGCAATTGGTCATCAAATTATCATAAGTATTCACTTTGAGTATCGAAAATAAAAAAATTTCATTTTAAGCACCATAGTAAAATTTTTTTTTTATTTTACACACTGCCGTTAAAAATTATTCTCATTTTGGACACTCGTCGTTAATTCAATGTTATTGTATACTTATTTTAGTCCCTAACTTCAATAAATTTTAATTTAGATCACTCATTTCCTTTTTAAAATTAATTTTATTTTTTTAAAAAAAAGCCCCAAGTTTTTACAGGAAATTGAGTTATTTAATTGCGGAGATGAAACCTAAGTTTTTCTTTGTAACTCAATTCTTTGTAAACACTCAACTTCTTCCCTATAAACACTCAAGTTCACCAAAACTCACATTCAAAGTTCACCGCAAAGGCTATCCTTTCCTGTCATGTTTATGATATGGATTTGCCTAAACTCACATTTCGTGAGGCTTGCCCATCATTGTCTTGGGACATGCAGAGAACCCCATTGGGTAATTACCATCCTTTAGTTCCTTTCAGAGGGTGCCATGGCAATGGACTATCCCTTTCAAAGTTCGTGTTTAAATTCTCGACAGATCCCTTTAGACCATACCGTGGAGACAGAAACTACTCACTTTACAGACTCTTCATGCACTGAAATAATCCACTTTCATAATTTAAATCACTAACATACTCTTAACATAACACACCTCTCATAGCATACATCAAGACACATGTATACGATCATACTTAAACTTCTCGGATCTCCATACCAAAATATGCATACTATCATCATCAATAATTCATACAATCATATATATCATTTAGTATTTACCTACTATAGCATTCTTGATCTCGCCTTTACCTTCTGATTAGTGTCCTATAAATGTCCTAATATGAACAGTACACATGCAAGAGTCAGTTTACTCACTTAATTCTCACCCACTACAGTTCAAAACTCCAGATCCAAACTTCCATCAAGCAATCGACAACAACCACTACTACAAAACATAGAAACCCATTAAAACCTAATCATATACCTTTTTACCATCATTATTAATGTTGGAAATCCTCATGCAGAGCCTTATTTCTTCATCTTACTATTCATGCACCCATACAGACTTAATCTTTCATGACTTAAGATGCAGAGTTATAATACTTACCTTGACATGGTGTATCTACTAGAAAAAACCCCAAATTTACAACTTATAACTTAAAGGAAAAGGAATACTTTTCGTCCTTTAAGAACCAGATAGCATCACTTTAGAAGAAGGAAGAAGAAAACTTCCCCCTTACTCAACTTGAGTACAAAATATATATACAACTTAAATCCTTATTGGAACTTGACACGTGTTATATTTGTTGGAGCCCAATTTTGACTAGGCCTAAGTTTTGGATCAAACTTTTAAATTTATATTAAGTTTAAATTGATTTTAAATTTATTTCTGAATTTAAATTTAAAATTGTTTTAAATTTAAATTTAGTTAAATTTAAAAATGGTTTTAAATTTAAATTTAAAATTGAAATATCCAAATACAAGCCCGATTGGGCCCAAATACAAAGTCCAAGCTTTAATGTCCAAGTTACAAAAGCCCAAATTACCAAAGCCTTAAACACTACCCAAAGTACAAGCCCAATTGCAAACCCTTAACCCAATACATAACCCAATACCTAAAGTCAAAAACCTAAAAGATGACTACTCCCACTTGCACTACTGCTGCTGTCCACCCTCAACCATTCAAAGCACGCCACGTCAGCACCGATAGCACAAACTATCAACCTGCACTGCCAAACCGCCATTGCTGCCTGCAAAAGAAGAAATGACAGCAGTTAATGGCAAGAAACAAAATACCATGATTGTAATACTGGTTATAAAAACCAGATTTAAATAGTTTGTAAAAAACTTTTTTTTTTTCGGAAGGATCAATAAAAAGGCAACAAGCATTTTGAAATCAAAATAAGAAGTAGTTAATACTCAGCAGATAATATTCAAGCAGGCATACCAAGCAACAGAAGTAGATTCAAAGTCTCAAGCATCGAAATCAGCCAGATACATTCAACGAGTATTCAATGCCATTTATGTTTCAAAGTTCTAAACCCATCAGTTTCTAAATGTGCATTAATATATGTATTTAATGCCCCTGTTGGTATTTGTTTTTAAAACGCATCAGTAAATATCAATACTAATATTAATTAATGTATTATTAATAACATTAATCTAATAATAATAATGATAATTAATAATAATAATAATAATAATAATAATAATAATAATAATAATAAATAAATAAAAAATCGAAAGGTCAGTAAGGTTCTTATCCTTTGTTGGCTCTGCTGTCGCCAGAGTTTTGCGCCAGAATCCCCTCTAAGTGCTGTCACTACCACGTTGGGGGTAAATTTGCAAAAGGGAATGATGGATTTAAGATTGTAAATAAAAAATACAATAGTTTTCAAAAAGGAAATCTCAAAGAGCAATTTCGAAACAAAAAGAAATAAGAAATCAAGATTTGGACTCTTAACAAACCAACCCAAACTTTCAGATTCTTGAAATAAAATCAAAAGAAAAAGGAAAACAAAAGGATTTGGCTGCAAAAAAGGGGACAGTTTTGGTTTTGTTCGATTGGAATTTCAAAAAAATAGAAAAGGACCCCTTCATTTTCTTGAAGATCTAGGCTAGATCGGGTTTGATCTAGACCTAGATATGTTTTCAAAAACTAAAAACGAGAACGAAGGAGAAGAGAAGGAAGAAATTTCACTCACCAGCGGTCGAAGACGACGACGTGTGGAGGGAAGAAGAGACCACGGCGATGAAGGTGACGGCACGTGGCGGAGCGGGGACCAGAGGGGTGGCCGGTTTCTGGGCTGTTGCAAGAGGTGGGAGAGGGAAAAAGGGGTTTTTGAAGATTTTTTTTTTGAAACTAAAGGAAAAATGATTTTTTTTTGAAGAAAGAGGGCCTTTTATAGCCAACCAAAACGGTGCCGTTCTGGTGTTAGCTTAAAGATCCCAAAACGGCGCCGTTTCAAGACTCTGCCAATGACCCGTTTGACTCGACCCGAACCGCCCGTAGGATCTGCGTGTTTTCAGAAAGAGGTTATTTATGCAATTGGTCCTTCCACTTTTTTCTAAATTTTTAATTTAATCCTTTGCATACTTTTAATTATTTTTAAATTTGCCCAACAATTTCATCTTTTATTCAATTTAATCCTTTAACCCTTTTGAAGCCCCAGAAGCTACCATGTGTTAATATTTTGGTTTATTTATGCAATCAATCCTTCCTATTTTATTTTTGTTTCAATTTTACCCTTAAATAAAGTTTTATTTTATTACAAAATTGGCACAAAAATTTTAAATGATTTTCAAATTAGTCCTTTGACTTCAGAATGCTTGAGAAGCTACCACGTGTCACCATGTTTTGGTTTTATTGCCTTGGAGGTACTTAAACTATCTATAAATCTTATTTTGACCCCTGAACTTTTCCAAAATTCCATTTTTAACCTCGAACTTCACAAAAATCACATTTTATCCCCGAACTTTCCAAATTCCATTTTTAACCTCAAATTTTCCAAAAATTACATTTTTACCCTCAAACTTTCCAAAATTCCATTTTTAACCCCAAATTTTCCAAAAATTACATTTTTACCCATAAACTTTCTAAAATTCAAATTTAACCTCGAATTTTCCAAAAATTACATTTTTACTCTTGAATTTTCCAAAATTCCATTTTTGACCCTAAAATTTCCAAAAATTATATTTTTACCCTTGAAATTTCCAAAATTCCCATTTTGACCCCTAATTTTCTAAAAATTACATTTTTTCCCTCGAACTTTCCAAAATTCCATTTTTAACCTCGAAGTTTCCAAAAATTACATTTTTATCCCCGAATGTCTAAAAATTTCATTTTTAACCTCGAGCTTTCCAAAGTTACCTTTTTGCGCCCGAGTGTCCAAAATTACCCTTTTACCCTCGGGTATCCAAAAATCTCATTTTCGCCTCCAATTGTTTTATTTTTCTTCCTCTTCAATATTTATATTCAAATTTTTATTATTACATTCGTATTTCGTATTTTTTATTATGTATATCAATTATCTGCTTACTTATTTTCTCTTTGTATTATTTAATTTTCATTATTAACTGTTCATTCGCATTTGAAATTACACATTTGTTTTCAACATTATTTTAAAATCGAGGCGATGTTCTTTTCGTGTGGAAAGTTCGAGAAATCATGCCCTAACGTGTCGGGTGTGATTTTTCGTATAACTCACACAAATCAAATATCCTTTTCCTAGTTTTTTTAAAAATCTCTTTTAACTTCGAGATTCTGAGAACGTCGTACCCTAACGTGTTGGTCACGACTTTAATTCTTCGCGAAAATCGAAGTAAATGGGCTTTCTATCTTCAAATCTTTTAAATCATGTGTCCGAGCATATTTTAAACTCAATACGAAATTTCAAGTTTTCAAATACATATATACAAATAATTTTAAAGCAAAACGAGACAATGTCTTTTCGTGTGAGAACCTCGAAAAAACCATGCCCTAACGTGCAGGGTGTGATTTTCGTAATTCATGCAATCGAATATCCTCTTTTAAATATTTCAAAACGTCCTTCAATTTTGAAAAATCGAGAACGTAGTGCCATAACGTGTTGGACACGACTTTCAGTTCTCATAGAGATTCGGAACACGGGGACGAATTTCCTCAAAAGGGTTTTCTTTGAAATCTTACTAAGTTTTCTAAAACGAATTTTGAAATTTTACTCGAGTGTTCAATGTCTTAACAAATCAAGACCCGAAAGTAATCAATGTGGTACCAATTTTGGGCGAATGAGGGTGCTAACCCTTCCTCATGCGTAACTGACTCTCGAACTTGTTTTCTGGATTGCGAAGACCAAAATATTTTTCAAAACGGATTTTAAACATTTTATGGTGATCCAATCACACCAAATAAAAGATTGGTGGCGACTCCCATATTTCAATTTTAAAATAATTTTCGAAACACATTTTAAAAATAGTTTCGACAGCTTGGCGACTCCACTGGGGACTTTTTAAAAGTAAATGAGAGTCAAGCTGAAATTTATTATTTTTGGGTCCTTTTTGAAAACTGTAAAACTTTCGGTTTTGTTTAATATGCGATCCTCAGTATCTTTTATGTGACATTATATTATGTGATATTGCTAGTGTAATTTTGCATCCATGTGTATTATATTACTACCCTCTTAAGTGGAAGCGGGAAACTACTCCTTCATGAGGTCTTCACCTCCGTGCAGGATAGTGAATCGCTTTCGGGATTACATCCGTACCCTTGTTTTCGTGAAGTTTTCACTTTCGTGCAAACATGTGGGAAATGTGTCCTCCTAAACCGAACTCATCCGTTTAAGCCTGTAATGGGTGAGGATCGAGGAATCTGCTGGTTTGGGTGTCCCTTACTTTAGAGCCTAAAAACCACATATAGTGAACCATAAGTACTCGCCTTAGACAAAGTTACACCGAACCTTTTAGCAATTACCCAAGATATTTTCTTAGGTTCTTCGCTATATATTCGTATGTTGACATTATTATATGTTGCTAATGTGTTTTTTTTGCCTCTTTTCTTTTGTTTGCATATTGCATCATCATATAAGAAAAGGTGTTATTCACACTCGATTACCAAATAGAAAGTTTTGACATGGAAAGCGGGTTTCTTGATAGAGTAAAAGACAATATGGTTGGGCATTTATGGTCTAAAGGGAGACAACGTGAGAATGACCATTTATCAGAATTTTAGGATCACACTCGAGTAAACGTGACTCAAAATTATGTGCAAGAGCTAAAGGATATTTGGGGTCAATGGAATGACAAAATGAAGTAGGTATTTTATAAAGAATATGGAGATTTGCCTTATCTGCTCGAGGTAAAAATAGACAAGTATCTTTTTCGGGCTCTCACTCAGCATTCAAATCCTGCGTACGATTGCTTTTCCTTTGGGAGTTTTGACATGACGCCCACTATAGAGGAATACACCGCGCTGATCCGTTGCTTAAAGATTTAAGTTGACAAGGTTTACTCGGAAGCTATGAATGTCCCGACTCTTCTGAAAAGATTGATAAATATAACCGGGATGAGCGAACAATAGGTGATGTCTAAAATCAAAGTAAAAGGGGACAATAAATGCATCACTTGAAAGAGTTTGAAGGAGCTGATAGTAGCACATCCAGATATGAGGAAATGTGTTAACCTTTTCGCTTTGAGTATTTATGGGCTGGTTATTTTCTCGAAAGTGTTAGGGCACATAGAGGATGCAGTTGTGGATCTCTTCGATCGCCTTGGTAGGAATGTCACACCCGTCCCAGCAATCCTTGCAGAGACCTTTCGATCGCTGACTACCTGTCGGAGAGAGGGCGAAGGAAGGTTCATTGGTTATGCATCGCTTTTGATGGTATGGTTTCATAGCCATTTTTGGAAGAAAAAGAGGATTTCGTATAAAGCATACTCAGTAGACTACTCGCCCTTGAAGGAATTTGTAGCAACGCAAAAAGAACTAAATATATCAAGGGGAAAATGGATGGCGGTTCTTCAAAATCTCCGAGAAAAGGACATAGAGTGGAAGGCATCATGACTTATTATCGACGAGATCCTTTACCGTTGTGGTAGTTTTGACTGGGTTCCCTTACTTGGAATATGTAGAGCCGTAGGCTATGCCCCTCTACTCGTGTTGAGGTAGTTCATACCAGCGACACATGGTTTAGCTCAATGGGAGCTCACCTATAAAAGGGATACCTATAAGAAGAGGGTCAGAGAGATAACTAGCACTTGGAGGCAAGCGCATAGGATGAAGGTAATCGCTGTAGACCCAATGACAACGCCGGAATACGATTGGTGAAGGAGTAAAAGTATCAATTATAATATTCCAGCACTGAACCTTGATGATGCTAGATCATTAGAAGAATGCTTACAAGAAGTTCCATCAGAGTTGGACATCATAAAGCAGGATTTTGAAAGAAAGAGCTCAGAATTTTGGAAAAGGATAGAAGTCTTGGAAGAGGATAAGATGAAGTTGGGATTGGATGTTAACATTCACAAGTTAGAAGCTGAAAACTTGAGGAAAGGGAAGAATAAAGCCGAGGAAGACTTGGAAGATTTAAAGAAACACTATAAGAAACTTCATCAAACCATGAAAAACGCGAGACATGGAAAGACTTCTGAGAAGTGGCAACAAGAAATTCGAGAACAAAAGGACCGAGCAGAGCAGTGGAAAAAGAATTTTCAAGATGGTAAAGCCCGAAAAAATGCTATAAAGAGAGAGTTGTTAGAAAGCCAAGTCGAAAAAGCTGAACTAAGGGCCCAAATAACTGAGATGGAGACTAGAATCATGGAATTGGAGAAATCTTTGCATAGATATCGCAGCCAGAACTCTGTCATAGAATTTAAGGCAAGTCAAGCCGAAAATAGAAAACTAAGGCAAAGAGTACGAGAGCTCGAGGCTTCACTCCAAAGCAATGAAATCAGGTTCGAAATTCTAGAAAGGAACTTAGAAGCAAGTGAATGGCACACCCAATAGGCCCAAAGGCAGGTGGGAGAAAGAGACTATGTCATAGGCGAAGCACTTACACAGATGCAAGAAGTGGCTGATCACGTGCAGACGCTAGCCATAGAAGTCGACGAGTTAAGCCTACAGTATGAGTCGAAGTCAACATGAGGACAAAAATTGGCCGAACTTTTTAGGAAAATTAGGGCTTTAGGCACTAAGGCAAAGCCATTTATGTAACTTGTTCTATGTAAGGAAACTTGTCTTCTAAGTGAAGTTTATCTAATGGAATTGAATTCAGGATTAATGCCTTCTCTTGCATTGCATGCATTACCTTCATTCGTATTACATTCTTATGTTTTAAATACCTCTCATTAAATAAAATTTGAAATAGTTAAACCTGAAAAAATAGAGAACTCACATCCTTACGGTACTCGGAGAGCCATGGACCAAAGAATAGAAATGTTAGAACAGTTACAAAAAGAAATGCAAGAGCAAATGCAGGCACAGTTGCAAGATCAGTTGGCAAGAGTCCAACAAGATATGAGAGACCAAATTATTGAGTCTCAAAGCAACATAATCAACCGACTGACTCAACTGTTGCAGGGAGCAAAAAAAGGAAAAAAACCCTGCAGTAAGCCCAAGGGAGGAAAATGAAGACCCCTGATACCCTCCTAGCTTTACCCTCATGCACAACCAAGTTCTACCGGAAACAAATTGACAGGGAGCTCCCATCTTTATTTGAGCACAACCACAGCCTATCAGTACCTCAGGCCAAGCTAATTATTCGACTGGATCAGGGTCTAATCTAGGGGAAACTACTGTGAACCCCATTAATCCCGACTTTGATGAAATCATGGAGGCAAAGAAAACAAAATTGGAAGTTTCCAAACAGATAGAGGAGCGGTATAAGTGGTTGTAAAATAAGGTCAAAGCAATGGAAGGGGCTGACACCTGCTGTGGGATAGATGTTAAAGAACTAAGACTAATTCCAGACTTAGTACTGCCTTTAAAATTTAAAGTTCCAGAGTTTGAGAAGTACAATGGGACAAGTTGCCCAGAAGCTCACATCACTATATTCTGCCAAAAAATGACAGGATACGCCTATAATGACCAATTACTGATCCACTGTTTCCAAGACAGTTTGGTAGGATCCACAGCAAAGTGGTAAAATCAGTTAAGCCATGCAAAGATCAATTAATGGACGGACCTGACCCAGGCCTTTATGAAACAATACGGTCATGTTACTGACATTGCTCCGGATAGAATCACTTTGTAAAATATGGAGAAAAGGCCGAGCGAGAGTTTCAAGCAATATGCTCAACGATGGAGAGATATGGCCACCCAGGTGCAACCGCCATTAACGGAGAAAGAGACGACTATGCTTTTTGTCCACACACTAAAAGCACCATATCTCAACCACTTGTTAGAAAATGCTACGAGTAGTTTCTCGGACATGGTTATGTTTGGAGAAATGATTGAAAGCGCAATTAAGAGCGGTAAGATTGACGTTGGGGAAAGTGGAAAAAGAACAACCCCCAGAAGGAAAGAAGTTAAGATAAACAGCACAAGCATGTACAGGCCAAACTATGCGAAGTCAATCATGATGACGCAATCTAAAACCCCTGCAAGAAATTATCAAAATCCATCGAAGTCGGAACTAAGCTCTAGAAAAAAACACTGAAAGAATTCAGTTCACTCTTATTTTGGTGACATATAAAGAGCTTTACCAGCAATTATATGACTAACATGCAATGGCTTCATACTACACGAAGCCAGTACAACCACCTTTTCTGAAATGGTACGACGCCAATGCTCAGTGCGAATTCCATGGAGGAGTAATCGGACACTCCATCGAAAACTATTTCGCTTTCAAGAAGATAGTGGAAAGATTAATTAAGATGAAGTGTATAAAATTTGATGAGCCGTTTGGACCTAACGTAGCTAGAAACCCTTTACCTGCCCACCCTGATCAAGGGGTGAATGCGATTGCAGGAGCAAAAGGTAAAAGGGTTAAGACTAATATCGAAGAGGTAAAATCACCTTTGAAATGGGTATGACGTCAAATGATAGATAGAGGAATGATTACGTGAAATGGTGGAGATATAACGATAACGGCCAAGAATTATTGTGACTTCCACAATGCTGAGAGACACGAGATTCAACACTGTGCAAAGTTCAAGATTTTGGTACAGGATCTGATGGCCGCAAAGAACTGGAGTTCTTTGAAGAAATAGAAGAAATAGCGGATATTTGTGCCTCTGAAGAAATAGGGATGAACAAGCCTGATCGCCTTGTGATAATTATCTCTACGTCCAAGGGTACTGAAGTAAGAAGACAAATGACACCTTGTGTCATCATACGAAAACTTGCACCGTTTCCTTATGAGGATAGCAGGAGAGTCCCTTGAAATTACGGGTGTAACATAATAACGCCCAAAGAAGAACAATCCAAAGAAGATGTAAACCTCGTTACCTGTAGTGGGAAATTTTATGACTTGAAAGAAAAGAAAAAAGAAGCTGCAAAAGGAAAGACCCTGACAATTGAACCAGAAGAAAAAGAGACTGACAAGCCTGAGCCAGTAGCAGAAAAACAAGCGAAAGAATTCTTGAAACATAGCGAGTACAGTGTGGTTGAGCAGTTACACAAACAATCGGCGCGCATATCAATCTTAGCCCTGTTGCAAAGTTTAGAAGCCCACCGTAATGTATTGATGAGGGTGCTCAACGAAACATATGTGGCTAATGACATATCCGTGTGTAAGCTGGATAGCCTAATTAATAACGTCAGCACTGACAACTTTATTTTCTTCAGCGACGACGAGATCCCATCTGGGGGAATGGGGTCGACAAAGGCTTTGCACATCACTACTCACTGCAATGGGTATACATTGCCCGGAGTGCTCATTGATAATGGCTCAGCTTTAAATGTTTTGCCACTAGCCACCCTGGAAAGATTTCCAGTCGATAGCTCCTATATGAAGACGTGTCACAACATAGTTAGAGCTTTTTTGAACCAAAAGAAAAGTGATGGGCCAAATTAAAGTATCGTTGTAAATAGGCCCAAATACCTATGAGGTGGACTTCTTGGTAATGGACATTAAGCCCACCTACAATTATTTATTAGGAAGACCTTGAATCCATTTAGCGGGAGCGGTACCATCCTTACTTCATCAGAAGCTTAAACTGGTAACCGAAAGAAGATTGATTACAATAAACGCAGAGAAGGATATTATCGCATCTGTGACAAGTGATGTCCCGTACGTAGAAAGAAAAGAAGAGGCGGTGGAATGCTCTTTTCGATCGTTAGAGTTTGTTAATGCAACATTTATCGCAGAAGGAAGTAAAATTCCCAAACCGAAGTTGTCACGAACCACGAAGATAGGGTTATGATTAATAATTGGAAGAAGGGCACTGCTAGGAAGAGGGCTTGGGAAACATCTGCAAGAGGTAATCAATGCACCAGCACTACTAGGAAAGTGGGACCGCTTCGGGCTGCGATACAAGCCATATGTAAAGGAAAAGAAGAAAGAGTTAGAAAGGAACGAAGGGTGAGAAAAGCACGACTGGCCAGGTAGGAGATCAAATGGGAGCTGATGATCTTTCCTCATATATCGAAGACTTTCGTTTTCGGTGGAATGAGGTTTAAAGAGGAAGAGAAGACTGGAAGAGTTGTGATGGAGTTGGACATTAATGCCATCTTTGAAGAAGGCGAAGGAAAGAGTTTATCACAAATTTACCCGTACGCACCAGGAAACATTCTAAACAACTGGACGGAGAGGAGCTCCCTGTAGCCTTTAAGATCATTTCAGAGTAATACTTGGCACATATCTATCGTTCTATGCCCGAGAGCGATAGAGATCTTTTGTAAAGGGCATTTGACTTTTATCCATTATCTTAATGAAAATGCACTTTATCCCCTTTCGACTAATATCTCTTTATATTCTTTCATTCTATTCAAATAATTTGTTTACCTTAACCTACACAATTAATCATTCTTGAATTTTGTATACATATACTCATACCCATACCATACAATCATTCTTAAATTTACTTTGTTCATTGGACCACTCTCATTCTTTTGACAGATCATTGGATATCAATAATATGAGCAACACTGACTGTGAGCCTCATTTCGAGCGAGATATGTGTCTCGAAGAACCTCAGGACTCTGAAGATGACCAATTTAGTAACTTATCTCCTAATTTGTTGCGAATGATGGAATAAGAGGAAAAACAGATCTTGCCTCATAAGGAGTTAATCGAAACTGTGAGCATAGGGGATGAATATGAAAAGAAGGAAGTGAAAATTGGAACCAGCATCTCGGCAGAAACACAAAAATATCTTATTGAACTGCTCAGAGAATTCAAAGACGTCTTCGCCTGGTCTTACCAGGACATGCTTGGGTTAAACACCGACATTGTAGTCCATAAGCTCCCGATAAAAGAGGAATGCAAGCCTGTCCAACAAAAACTCTGCAAGATATGACCAGATGTGTTGCTAAAAATAAAAGAAGAAGTTCAAAAGCAGTTTGACGCGAATTTCCTCCAAGTGGTTAATATTTAGAATGGGTTGCCAACATAGTCCCCGTCCCCGTCCCCAAAAAGGATGGGAAAGTACGTATGTGTGTGGATTACCGAGACTTGAACAAAGCCAACCCAAAAGATAACTTCCCACTACCTCACATTGATACCTTAGTAGCCAATACGGTAGGTCATTCATAGTGCCCTAATGTGTTGGACACGACTTCCAGTTCTCATAGAGATTCGGAACATGGGGATAGATTTCCTTAAAAAGGGTTTTCTTTGAATTCTTGCGAAGTTTTCTAAAGACGAAAATCGTATTTTTAAATTTTACTCGAGTTTTAAAAGTCTTAACAAATCAAGACCTGAAAGTAATCAATGTGATACCAATTTTGGGCGTATGAGGGTGTTAACCCTTCCTCATGCGTAACAAACTCCCGAACCTATTTTCTGGATTGCGAAGACCAAAATATTTTTCAAAACGGATTTTAAACGTTTTGTGGTGATCCAATCACACCAAATAAAAGATTGGTGGCGACTCCCATTTTTCAATTTTAAAATAATTTTCGAAACGTATTTTAAAAATGATTTCGACAATATTCTTTTAGAATTTTCCTTGCTAATGGTTTATAGCTACAAGGAAAACATAAATGAGAATCTAATATGACAATATCCAATTCATCTGATTAAGTTATTCTTAACTATAATATTTACAATGTAACTAGCACAGTAACTCAACCAACTTGGAGTGAAGTCAAACAATCATTACCCTTTTACTGGGTTTACATCCTATTCCAACTAACATAGTAATCCAACAAGAGCCATCACAACCTTACACATGATTATAATACACCCATCCTGTTCGCCAAAGGAAATATTTGGGCGGATACTACTTCACCAGTAGACTAATTTTTAAGACTTCACGCCATAACCTTGAATCCACCAGAACCGAGGTGTTACAGTTTGAACATACACTTATACATATACTCTTTCCCTACAAAAATTCCTCTCTTAAACGGAATAAACTTATCTGCCTCAGAAACAAGTTTGAAACCAAGCTTATTTAACAAACTTTCAGACACTAAATTCTTCCTAACTTCTGGTACGTAATATACATCATTCAAGGTTAAAACCTTTCTAAAAGTGAATTGTAGTTCAACAGACCCTTTTCCTTTGATTGTTATGGTGGAAAAATTTCCTATGTACAAGACATTGTCATATTCACATTGTGTGAACTTTGGCAACATGCTTTTTGTCTTTGCACACATGTCTGGTTGCTCCAGTATCAATTCACCATGCATTATCATCTTGTTCCATATTAATTTCAAAAATCATGGAAACAAACTTTTTGTTATTATCAGTTTTAAAAGATGATTTCTTCTTTTAAGAATCGACATTTATTCTTGAAATGTCCCGACTTACCACAATGATAGTAAGCCCTTTTGTTTCTTTTTGAACTTAGGTGCTCTATCAGTCTATTTGAATTTTCTCTTGGATGGTTTAGTAGTCTGTACTTCCTCCGTAACATGCACTTCGGCATTTTCAAAATCTAAGTTCTGATCTTGCTTTTGATATTCTTCTTCAATACGAAGATGATTTGCTAAAGCCTTAAGAGATACTTCCTCTTTCTTATGTTTTAGACGTCTTTTAAAGTCTTTCCAAGATGGAGGAAGTCTGTCAATAATGGAGGATACAACAACCATTTCTTTCATCTTCATATCATATTGCTTAAACTAATTCAACGTTATTTCAATATCACAAAATTGTTCCATAATAAAACGACTATCAATCATTTGATAATTATTGAAACAACTAACAAGAAATTTCATACTTGTAGAATCTTCGATCATGTATCTTGTTTCCAGTTTGTCCCATAATTCCTTAACGATGACCTTGTTTTGGTAGGTGTCGAACAAACCATCAGATAAACCATTCAATATATGGCTTATGCACATGTAATCACTATTGTTCCATTTTTGCCTTTTTGGGTTTGCAACAACAGATTCGTTTTCATTCTCTTCCAATCTTGGAGTATCCAAAAATAGGCAATCTTCAAAGTTGATGATAAGAAGTGCATCTTTTTTTTTTCATCGTCGAAAATTACCACCATAAATCTGATCAAGTTTGACAAAGTTGAAAACCAACTCCCTTAGTGTTCAACTTTCATATGTTGTGGTAATCATCATGAAATAGAACCTTAAAATTGTTAGTACAAATCTCTAGTGAGGAAAATCTCGAATGCATGAATGAAACTTGAACAAAAAAAGAAAAAAATAGGACAAGGATCCAAGGCGAGTATCAAGTCACTATCTTTAAGGTTCTATTCGCCACCTATATTTGGTGTTCAAAGGAGTTTGTTGGTATGATTTTCAAATGAAATTTCATTCCTATTTATAGTAATTTTCATGTATCTTTATAGGGACATATTTTAATAAGTGTCTTTTCTGAATAATAACACCAATAAAAAGACACATAAATATTCATCTAATATTATAACTATTCAAGTAATATTGTTTGAATAGTTATAATACTTTGTCAAAAATCAAGTGATATAACTCTTGACCAATAATAATAAGATTTAACTTTTGATTAATTACACCGTTTCATTTATAGTTATTGGAACACATAAACATTTGAAAATGTTTCAACACATGACACAAAACATGTCACTGTTTGGTTATTTTGTCAATCATGCATGTTTTTAACAGTACAAATGAATAAAATTTTCCATAGAAAGAATCAATTTACTATTTAATATAATTTACAAATATTAATTGTAATACCCCAATTTCACCCGACCCAACGAAACCCAAATAAACAAAATAAAATAAAAACACAAAAATATCCATTTTATTAAAATGTCCAAGTCCATTTACAAAAATTAAATTACAACACCTAACCCATTACCCAAACCCACTAAATCCTAAGTCCATCAAGCCCAAACCTTAAAACAATCCTAAGCTACCAGAAACCCGAATCCCCTAAGCAATCACTACCCTTGCCACGATAGCAACACGCTCACCGAGGCTTCAAGGTCACCCACGCCCCATGTCAGATGCCTCCTCTGCCACCTTTGCACCCAAACGACAAAGCGTGTCCCCCACCACCACTCTGGACTTGAGTAGGTTGCCATTTCCATGAAAGATCTGCAAAAGACAAGGAAAAGCAGAAAAAAAAGAAATATATGTATTTCAATTAGCTATAAAAGCCACAACAGAGCTATTGTAATTTTTACACACGAAGTAAAAGAGAAAAAAGAAAAAGAAATTGAAAGAAATCAAAGAAGCCATTCGAAGGTAGTTTGCATTGTTATTTTATTTGTTTATTTTTTTTATATCAAATAATATAAAAAATTAAAAAGAAAATAAAAGGCTAGGGTTTTACCTCTTCCTCTTCCCATTTGCCGCCGCCGTTGTAGCCATGAACGGAGTCCCTCTAAACTCATCAATGTTTGTGGGGGGCTCCAATGAAAGGTTTTTTTTTTAAAAATGAAAAAACAAAAACTTTTGAAACCTAAAAAAATCCAAAACAGATTTAAAAAAAAAAACCTAGGAAAATAGATCGTTTTCGGACCTTTTTGGGTTTTTTTGCTCATTTCTTAGTAGATCTAACCTTAGATTTAACATAAGGATGTCGATTAATCATTAACTATGGATGGATACGTGTAAGGGCCTTGGGGAATTTTCTCACAAGGTCCCTATACTTTCCGAATATTCGAATCTGACCTCGAATCTTTTTTTTTTTACTTTAAACTTTGTTTTAATTTTAATTTAACCCTTATTTTTTTTTATCTTTTTTATCTTTTCTATTTTGTGCTTGAAAACTTTATTTTAAATTTTAATTTAACCCTTTCGTAGTGTTATTTCCATTTTAATTTTTTTTCTTTTTAAATTTAACCCTTTTATTATATTTTTTTCTAATTAAATCATTTTATTCTCTTTTTTTTAAATAATCCTTTTAATCTATTTAATTTTTTTTTTAACTTTTTTTTCTGTTTTTTTTAATAAAATCATTTTTTAAAATTAATCCTTTTGTTCTTTTTATTAAATCCTTTTAATTATTCGTATTATTTATTAAATCATGGTATTTAATTTGCATTCTGCACTTTGGTGTTATTTTTATTCCTTTGTTCATTATTTTTGCCATTCTTCTTTTTGTAAATTACATGAATATTTTTCTTTTTGTAAAACATTTTAACACAAATAAATTGTATATCATTTTTTTAAATACATTAATTGTTTTTAAAAAAAAGGAAATATTCTTTTATTTTAGGGAATTTGAGAAATTGTGCCTTAACGGTTGTGTATGGTTTTTTTTTTCTTTGAACCTAAATAATCGAGTATTCTATTTAAAATCGATAAATGCTCAATGTTCTGTTACTTAAGGAACTCGAGAAATTGTGTCCTAACGTGTTGGGCATGATTTTTCCTTAAACCTAAATAATTGAATATCCTATTTAAAATTGATAAATATTTTTATTTTCAAAGATTCGAGAATGTTGTGCCCTAACTCATTGGTCGTGATTTTTCTCAATTGGTTCGAAATAAATGAGCTTTCTTTGCAAAAATTTGATTTTTAAATAAAACATCTCTTTCACACATGTATGAATCGCATTTTAAATTCTTTTGAGTTTTCAATTTTCAACAACTAAGAAATTAAATAATCGACTAAGTACCAATTTTGGGCGTGTGAGGGTGCTAATTCTTCCTCATACGTAACGGACTCCCGAACCTATTTTCTGATTTTGTAGATCAAAAGTCATCATTTTAATAACTTTAAACATTTTATTAAAATGAATATATTTGCGAGGTGATCCGATCACACCTAATAAAAAAGATTGGTGGTGACTCTATTTTCGTATTTTAAAATAAAAATCGGGACTATTTTAAAAAAAATGGTTTCGATAGCTTGACGACTCTGCTGGGGACAAATAAGAGAGTTAAGCCGTGAGTCAATTATTTTTCGTGTTTTTGATTGAAAATTGAGAATTTGGTTTAAATTTAATTTGCAATCCTTTCTTGCATTTTGTGTTCATATATATTTGATTTGAATTAATTTGTCTATTGACTTATTTCTGGGTCGAAAGTAAGGGTTTTTTATGCATTGCATTGATCGGTTACTTTACCCTTTTAAGTGAAAGTGAGAAACTGCTCCTTCGTGAGGTTTTCACCTCCATATAGGATAGTGGATCGCTTTCAGGAATATATTCGTACTTATGTTTTCGTGAAGTCGTCACTTTCGTGCAAATATATGAGAAATGTATCCCCCTGAACTGAGCTTGATTCGTATGAACCTATAATAGGTGAGGATCGAGGAATCTGCAGCTTCAGGTACCTTTTCTTTAGAACTTAAACCGCATGTAATTGACCATAAGAGCCTACCCTAAGTAGAGCCATGCCAAATCTTTAGCGGTTACCCAGAAGAATGTAGAAGAGAGACGTTTTATACTTTGTTCTTTACTTTCATTTGCAATTTCGTTCTTGTACTGATTGTACCGACTTGTTTTGCTTTATCTTTATTTTTCTTTTCACATTGCATTTTCATCTTAGAAAATTTGTTAATTCAGACTCGATCACCAAATAGAGAACTTAATATGGAAAACGAGTTTTTAAATAAAGTGGAAGACAACGTGGTTGTACGATTATGATAAAAAAAAGGGCAACTAGAGAAAGATGATAGCCTGCTAGAGGTACATATATCAGAGTTTTGGAATTTCACCTAGATAAGCGCAATTCAAAATAATTCTCACGAGCTAAAAGAAATATGATATTAGTAGGATAATGAGACAAGGCAGATATTCTACCGAATATGGGGTTTATCTTACCTACTCGAGATTAAGGTGGGTAGGCATCTTTTCCAAACCCTCTCGTAGTATTGAAATCCCTTCTATAGTTGTTTCACTTTTCTAAAAGTAGACATAGTACCCTCGATAGAAGAATACACTATGTTGCCCAATTACCCGAGGATTGATGTAACACCCAAAAACTCAAAACTATCACCGGTCGGGGTCCTGGTGTCTTATTGTTAATTTATCACTGTTCATCCTTTATTATCATCTCATTCAATCTTATTTTAATAAAGATATGCACCCAACATGTCGTAAATCACAATTGATTATAATCACAACTCAACAAGGGCAAAAAGGTTATTTCCATGATTTTTGGAGATTTCTACTGATACTTGTTGGACAAGTATCACTGTTAATTTCTAAGTTTGCACAATAGTCTACAACATTTACCAATTTCTCAAAATCATATCTACATAGACATTTCATATTGGTATTTAATTCTTCATATAACATCAAAGAATACATATTAAAACATTCTTGAAAATGTTACCATGCTATTTAACCATTACACCAAAACAACTCAAGTAACACAATCCTAATGCATGCCGTATAAACCAAGTGATATAGAAACTACTGAATGAGCTCCCGAGATAGTGTGACTTTTCTTAAGGATTCGATCTTCAATAGCAGACGAATCTACAAAACAGTAAATAGATACACAGGTAAGCTTACAAAGCTTAGTAAGTTCATAAGAACAATTAACTTATAGAATAACATATTCAGTTACGGAAAGAGCAATTGAATATCTTCGTTATCCCATGGCATTAGCATCAGGTTGATCTCACTAAGTCTTCCAAAAATTTAGCTCATACGAGCCCAGACAAAATTAGCTCATACAAGCCTAGATAGCTTAGCTCTTACGAGCCCAGATAAGTTAGCTCATTTGAGCCCAAACAGAGTTTAACCATATACGATGATGCTCACATAAGCTGATGAGAATCCGCAACATATGCAGAAACTCAGCCATCGATACGGTCCAGAATTACCCTCTCACGATGCTGCTCACACAAGTTGATGAGAATCCACAACGTATGTAGAAACTCAACCATCGTAGGGGTCCATATAATCATTATTCAGTATTCATCCTGAATCTATCGACTTGCGATGTTGCTCACACAAGTTGTTAAGAAACTGCAACATATGCAGGATCTCAGTCATCGCGTCAATACAAATCATCGGCCCAAGGCTTAACTCCTCCTTTCTTCATTCCTATCTCAAATTCCTCAAAGTATCCAGCATATTTAATTTGCTACAATAATAATCGAGAATAAAAGGTGTCGAAACCATCCTTTTTTTTTGGAAAACGACGTGTTTCGAAAATTATTTTAAAATCAAAAAAATAATGGGAGTCGCCACCAATCCTTTATTCGGTGTGATTGGATCACCACAAAACGCTTTAAAAACCGTCTTGAAAACATGTAAGTCTTCAAAATCCAGAAAAATAGGTTCGGGAGTCGGTTACGCATGAGGAAGGATTAGCACCCTCATACGCCCAAAATTGGTACCGTATTTATTATTTTCGGGTCTTAATTTATAACGTTTAAAAGCTTGAAAAAATTTTAAAATACGATCCTTGAATGCATTAGTTAAATTTAAAAGAAATCAGGTTTGTTTGGAAATCCTGCTATTTCAAAGTGATCGAGGAAGAAAGTTACGTCCAGTGAGTTAGGACATGACATTTTAAGATCTAGAAATAACGAGCTTTCCTTTGTAAAACCCTTTTTTAAATTTTTGTGAAAAGGATATCGATTATCTCGATTTGTAGAAAGGTTGCACCTAGTAAGTTAAGGCGCAATATTTCAGAATCAACGATAAGAAAACATTGCCACGATTAAGGGTATTTGATTATTTCGATTTGAAGAAAAATTACACCTAGTGAGTTAAGGCACAAATTTTCGAAACTCGAAATAAAAGAATATTGCCTCGATTTTAAAGCTTTTATAAAAAAAATTTTTGAAAACAAGCATGCGAGTTAAATATGAATAAGCAGTTAATAATGAATATTTAAATAACGCGAAGTAAGATAAATAAGAAGATAAAATGGCAAAAAAATGCAAAATACGAGTGCATAATGGTTAAAATAAACGCAAATATTGATGATGAAGAAAGAGGACGCAATCGGGTTTGAAAATGAGACTTTTCGGTTACCCGGGAGTAGAATGATAATTTTGGGAAAATTTGGGGTTTAAAAATGGAATTTATAGATATTCGAGGGTAAAAGGGTAATTTTGAGAGTTTCGAGGTCGAAAATGGAGATTTTGGAAATTCGAGGGAAAAATGGAATTTTTGGAAGTTTCGAGGTCAAAAATGACATTTTTGGAAGTTCGAGGGTAAAAATGGAATTTTTGGAAGTTTTAAGGTTAAAAATGAGATTTTTTTGGAAGTTCAGGGATAAAAATGGAATTTTTGGAAGTTTTGGGGTCAATAATGAGATTTTTGGAAGTTTAGGGGTAAAAATGGGATTTTTAGAAGTTTGGGGGTTAAAAATGGGATTTTTGGATGTTCGAGGGTAAAAATAGAATTTTTGGGGTTAAAAATGGGATTTTTAGAAGTTCGAGGGTAAAAATAAAATTTTTGGAAAGTTTAGGGACCTCTAGGTCAATAAAACCAAAAATAGGTGACACGTGGCAGCCCCTTAAGCATCCTGAAGTCAGAGGACTAGTTTGAAATCCATGAAAAATTTCTGGGTCAATTTTGTAATTAAATAAAACTCGATTTGAGGATTGAATGAAAATAAATTAACAATAAGAGGGACTAATTGCATAAATAAGCAAAAATCATGACACGTGGCAGCTCTTGGTGCTTTTAAAAGGTCGAGGGATTAAATTGAAAACCATGAAAATCATCGGGCAAATTTAAAATTAATTAAAACTGCAAAAAGGACCTGATTGAAAATTTTAGAAAAAGCGAGAGGATCGAACGCATAAATAACCCCTCCTTTAAAAAACACGCGGATCCTAGGTCGGGTCGGGTCGGGTCGAGTCAGATTTCGGGTCGACCATGGGTTATAGGATGAAACGGTGCCGTTTTAAGCTTCTGAAGCCATGCCAAAACGACACCGTTTTGGATGGCTATAAATAGGCCATTTCTCAGAAAAAAATTCACTTTTCATCCCTTTTAAAAAAAAAACCAAAAACCCTTCAAAAAAAATCCTTTCCCCCCTCCATGGCCAGCCATGCTCCGACCGGTCAGTTCGATCGCCGTCTGTCGCGCGTAGCCGCCACGCGCCTCCGTCCGCGGCCGCGCGTCAAGAGCGTCGGTCTGACCGTGTCTCCGTCGCCGCATTTCCTCTCACGCGCCACGCGCCTCCGTCGAAGGTAAAAGCCATTTGATTTTTTCCTTTTTTTTTGTTTTAATTTTTTTTTTATGAAACCATTTTTTTAAAAATCCCTTTATTAATCTTTCATTTCTTCTGTGTTTTGCAGGTCCATGCGTGACGAGGTGTAGGCAGCGTTCAGCTGGGTTCGACTTTCGGCGTCGGCGACCAGAAAAGTTTCCTTTTTTTTTGTCCTTTCAATTTCCATTTATTTATTTAATATTATAATATTTATTATTTATTATATATTTATGGTTAATAAAATATTTAGTAATAAATATGAAACAAATGACAGTTAATACATATATTAATATGTAATAAATGATAGCCAAACTTACTAATAAATACATATAAAAACTTTTGAATTCCAAAAGTGATAATAAGTCAACAAAAAAATGAACAGGTTAGTATGTTAGGATATTTAAATGATGTACCTCAAAAACCAATATTTAGAAGCTTGGTGTTGTATTTAATATTGCTTCGAACTTTGGTATCTATCCTGTATTGCTTTGAATGCGCTGTTTGCTATTGATCTTTTTGAATCCCTATTTTTGTATTGATTTTGAATGATCAATCGAGGGTTCGTAACCTATTACAAATTTGAAACTGATTTTTATAACCAGTGTTTCAATGATGATTTTTGTTGTTTTACAATTTAATGTCTGTCTTCTTTTCCTTTTCTTGGTTCGGCTATGGTGGGTCGTGGCAGTGGCGGTAGCAATGGCAGAAGCAAGTTACGGTGGTGGCAAGTTGTCGATGACATGGCGGCTTCTGGTTGGCTGAGGTGGAGGTAGCAATAGATTTAGGTCTTGGGTTAATTGGTTTGGGCCTATTTCGGCCATTTAGGCTTAGTTTGGGTCATTTTGAATTTGAGCCCAATTGGGCTTTGTAATTGGGTATTTTGGACTTTTAAACTTAATAAAATTAAATTTAAAATCCATTTTTTGGTTCAAATTGGGCCCGGACAAATTGGGCTCCAACAAAAGGGATTATAACAATATATAAACTAACAATACGAACTTACATGACTGATTTGCAGTAATCGTCAAAGTACAAGGACTATTCCATAATTTTCTCTTTGCTTCGATTTTCAACCCATTCTTGATCTATAATAGTAATTTCATTCAATTAACTAATTTAGTAGTAAAATAAACTTATTTTATACAATTAAGTCCCTTTATATTTTTACAAAATTACCCTTAACTTTTCACTTTTATTCAATTTAATCCCTTAGCTCAAAACTTGCAAATTAATCATTTTCAAACAAAATTAAGTTTAGCCAAATACTATAGTACTTCAATACAGCTTACTTTTGCAATTATATCAACTTAAGTCCTTGCAAATTTTTCACTTTAACATTTTGGTCCTTAAACATTAAAATCATAAAAAACTTCTTTACAAAATAGTTTTATTTAACAACCAAGCTTAATAATCTACCATAAAACTTCAAGAATACCCAAAACTCATCAATGGAAAAATCCATAATCTTTAACTATTTTGAAAACAGAGATACGAGTTAGTTGGACCTAGTTGCAGCGATCTAAAAAACATAAAAATTACAAGAAACCGGATAAAATCGATTTACCAAATTGAAACACAAGCTTTACCAAAGCTTCCCAAGCCTTAAAGATGGAGTTTTGACTTTCTCTCAATAAGAAACTAGAAGAAAATGGCTTATTTCATAAGTTTGATGAATAAAATAATATTATAATTTGTTTATTTACAATTTTACCCTTTATTTCACTTAATATTTAAATTTAAGCCAAAATTGTCCACACAAGTCACTAATGGTTATATTACCATTTAAGTATCTTGACTTACCTTTTAATTAATAGAATTCAACTTTTGTACCTTTTACGAATTAATCCTTTTTACTCAATTAATATTTATGATCTAACACATCAAATTTGTGGCCTCGAAACCACCATTCTCCAGCAGACTAAATTAAACTAATTAGTAAATCCTCATTTTATTAGGATTTAATTGCAATTTACCAAAATCTAAAGAGTTTCATAACATTTCTATTATTAGGCCATTTAAAGAGAGTCAAATTTCATAATTGGTCCTTTAATTATATTAAATTTCGATTAAACAAACTTACTTCCAATTTAGTCCTAAACTAATTAGGACTAAATGAATAAATAACCTAATTGTTAATGGAATCAATCATATCCACTACTGCTTGGACTTTTTGACAATGGTTTAATTACCATTTTGACCCTTTTACTATTTTTAATCAATAACAATTAACTTTTACCTCTTTTACAATTTACTCATTTTTCCTTAATTAAGCAATTAATCATCAAATTTCCCAACTAAACTTCAATTCACATATAAAAAGACTTTGTAAATATTTAATAAAAATATTTACGGTCTTTAATTTTAGAAACGAGGTCCCGATACCTAATTTTCTAAAACCACTTGACTTTTGAACCAAACCACTTATACTAAATTTTAATTCAATAATTAAAATTCGTCAATTCAAAATTCCAAATAAAATTATTATTGACTTATTTAATTTAAACACTCATTATAAAAATTTTCCCGGTGGGTTTGTGGTCCCAAAACCACTATTTTCGACACCATTGAAAAATGGGCTGTTACAATTGAGGTCGATAAAGCCTACTATAGAGTCGCCAATATCTCAACTTTCTTAAAGAAGCTTATCAGCATAACCGAGGAGCGAGCATTAAGTTACGACCCAAATTAAGGAAAAAGGGATAATAAGTGCATCACCTAAAAGCGTTCGCGAGACTTAATTTTGGTACACCTTGAAGTAAGGAAAAGGTCGACATATTCGCCTTAAGTGTTTATGGATTAGTCATCTTCCCCATGACATCATTGCATATAGAGGATGTGGTCTCAGATTTATGACTGAGCTGAAAGGCAAGCCAGACTAAGAATGAGGAGTTAAAAGGCAGAAGAACTTGAGGTCTCACTGTGGAGTTGTGAACTATGAGTTGAGCTTCTCGAAGAAACTGCAGAAACAAACAGTGAATATTGAAAAACAACTCCAACGCTTTCACGGGCAGGTCAAAGAAGGGACTATGTTGCGAACAAAGCTTTGTTCCAAAGACGAGAAGTGACTAACCACTTGCATACCTTAGCCATTCAAGACCAACATTTTGAGCTTGAAAACGGAGTCAAACTGGAACAAAAATTAGCTTGGAAGATTAAGGCTTTGAGCATTAAGGCACAACCATATATGTATCTACCTTATATAAAGAAATTTGTTTTCTAGTAAAGTTGTTCCAAAGGAATTGAACTAAAATCAACACCTTTTTGCATGCATTTTACCATTCATTTGCATTGCATTTCATGCATTAAATTCCAAAAAAAATCCTACATATATTAAACATTCGTGTCAGAAAGAGTCATCAACCCTGAATAGAAATTGAGAGAAAGCAAGACAATTAGGAATGTGGGAATGTTTTTAGAAAAATGGAGAGGGGAACCTATTGATAATTCGTCCTTACACCCTTAGAAGTGACAATTAGACTGTGGAGGAGCTCCTTGCAGTTTTTAGGATTGTTTCAGAGTAATGCTCAAAACATACCTATTGCTATAAGCCTGAGAGTAATAGGGATCTTTTGTGAAGAGGGCTGATGGTATTACAAATGACATATATTTTCTCCCTAAATTAGTGTTTTAATTGTCTCTTTTATATCTTATTTTGCATGCATCATAAGAATTTCATACTTAGTTTTTATATTTTCTAACTCATTGCTAGTTGGTTTAAATTCTTGTTATTTTTATCTCTTTTTGTACTAATGTCATCACAATCAGCCTACATATTGTGTTTTAGAATTGTCAGCACAGGAACTTATCTCAGAAGATCAATGCTAGAAGAAGAATGCAGCCACAAGTATAGCTTGGAATTGCGGCCAGAGAAGTCGACACATAGAAATCTTTACTTTGCATGAGTGAATTCAAGCTAGAAGTACATCTGGAAGCACCAGTGCAAGAACTTCACACGTTGTCCTTGCAATTAAAGAATTCAGATCGCGACCAGAAATGCGGCGACAATCTGCAGATAACACACCAGATCTGCATGAGTGCACAGTTAGAATTTAACTAACTTTGACAGCTGTCATTAGATCTGGATCTGAAAAGAGATGAGGTCAACCATTCTTGACGCTAGAAAGCATTCAGAGTTGCAGCCATAGGTTGGTCCAGAAATGCGAAAAATTGTCGGCCCAAATTTTAATGCGCCAACATTTTGCAACAGTCCAGTAAATAAATCAGATTTGCATAGCTGTCAATAACAGACTTTTACAACTATACAAAGTTGTTGGATATGAGAATGAGGAAAATCTACAATTTCTTGAGCTTATAAATAGAGGAAAGAAGACGGAGATAAATCATCAAGGAGTAAAGAATTTAAATCCAAAAATCTCTCAAATCTTCGAGCAAGCTACCATGGAAGCTTGGCGTCGGAGAAGGGTGAGCTGATGGAGCAAGTATGCAGCAACTTCTGACGAGGAGTGCTTGGTGATGGGTAAGAGGGGCGGTTAAGGAATAGTCCTAGTAGTCTAGAGATAGTAAGCTTCGATGTATTTGTTAACCCCTCTTAAATGCTAATGAATTCTAACGACATTTGGATGAATACGAGAGTATCTTTCATTGTTAGATTGCTTTGATTCTTATTTAATGCTTTTCATCTGTTTATTCTTGGATCTAACCGCATTAAGCACGAGAGTGAAATTGTAGTGCACCGACAACGAGAGATGCGATGACAAGTTAGGTTAACAAGTAAGTTAGGTGAGAGCTGCTTGGGATTAGAAGAGATTCTAGTCACTTGTTCTTAAGTGCACAAAGTAGCTCACACCGAGAGGTGGGGTGATTGTAGGTACTCGGGTCTCGAGTAAATGGAGGATTGTTATTGGTAAGAATTCATTGGAGTGTCACTACTATGACAATTCATCTATACAATACCTTGTCGGTGCATTTAGCATTGCTACTTAGCAAAGTCAGTGATCCACTCCAATTCTTCACACTTGATCACACCTTTACTTTTATGCATTTAAATTCTCAACACTTCAAAAACACTTTGATTTACTTTCAGTTGCTCTGACAATTAACTTTTATAATTGCATTGACAATATTGACTATTTAGCTGTGTAGATCTTACTTAATTGAGCTGACATCTTTATTTACATTTCATCTAATTCCAGTATTAGTTGCTTCGACATCTGAACATCAAGAACCTATTCCTCGTAGGATCGATATCTGATAGAATTGTTCTATCAACTATATTTGCATCGACGTGTGTTCGCTTGCATAATCGCTATGACGTTACAAACGCGATCAAGTTTTGGCGCCATTATATGGGAATGACGTTTGTTTGATGTTTATTTTTGTCGTTGCATTTATTCTTTATTATCTAAATTTTATTTGTCACTAACTTATTTCCCTTTTGTTGATTACTTTTACATTCTTTCTTTCAATGAAATATGGTTAGGAACGAGGTATATAGAACCTTAAGGAGTTGGATGAGTGATGCTATATAAATGAAGCTCGATGCCATAAACGCCGAGGTATCTTCTTTGACTAATATTAGTAATTCAATGCAGAATGCTACAACAATTGCAGAATGGAAATTTGCAATGACAATTTGTAATTACTGTGGGGGCAACCATGAGTTTGAAGAATGCCCATCAAATCCAGCAAATATGTACCACATGGGGAATTTCTATCGAAATGAAAATTCATATTCCAACACTTACACACCAGGGTAGGAGCAACATCCAAATTTTTGTTGGAACAATCAAGACCTTGGAAGTATATAGATAATGATGTTAGATTCGAGTGGACATTGCCCAATTATGATCAACCTTTGTCAAGGCAAAATATCTAGCAAGACGAAGCATTAGAGTTTTCATCAATTGAAAATTTGCTAAGACAATATATTGCCAAGACTGATGTTGTGCTTCAGAATCAAGCTGAATCCATACGAGCTCTAGAATATCAATTTGGCTAGCTTATGGTCGCAATAAATTTACGACCACAAGAAACTTTGTCAGTTGATATTGAGAATTCTATATCACAAGGACAAGAGCATGATGAGGAAATCATTCTCAGAAGTGAAACTCAACTAAATAAAGTTGTTAGAGATGCTACAACAAAAGAAGATAATTCAAATCTCAACAATGGAAAGATGTCAGTTCAATCTGAAAAACAAACTGCAGCTGAAGAGGTTAAACAAAATATGATGGCGACAAAATCAGATCACTTTGTTGCCATAAGTGCTATAACAAAACAACCTCAATACCCTATTCCATTGGTGATCGGTATAGTAGGAGATGTCAAAGCAATCGCACTTACTGAAGGGTGCACTTTCATGACAATTAATTTGCTCCTAGAATTTAAGGATCCCAAGAGCTTCTCAATACCCTATTCCATTGGTGATCGGTATATTGGAAAGGCATTATGTGATTTCAATGAAAGCATAATTTTGATGCCTATATCCATAATTAAGAAGTTATGGAATTGGAAAAAGGGCAAGAAAGAGTGGAGATTTATTTTGGACCGTGGGGAAAATAAAAAAGTACCAAGCACTTGAAGAAGAAGAAACACATATTGTGTCTGGACCAATTGAGGAATAAGTAAACACTATTTTCAATGCACTGAGAAGTCTGAACCCAAATCCCTACCAGAGTTCCTTTTCTTCCTACCTATTATTATGGAAGCTACCTCATCCTCTGACCAGCCTATTAATGATGGTAGGCCGCAACATGTTTCCTCTCCGATAAGAATCCACATTTCAGATGACGAGGAGCACGAGGGACATTCTAATGCTATGAAAGATTGCTACAGAACTATAGCTAGCTTGTTAGAAGAAGAGTTCTCGAACAACCTTAGGGCTAATATGGCAGAGCGGGTAGCTATGGTTGAGGAGGTGCATACTCCAGTTGTATCCATGGGTGTGGACGCAGAGGAAGGCGTCGATAAAGACACCACTGAGTAGGAACAGCATGAAGAAGGAGAAGCAGAACAATAAGAAGGACCCTATAGAGAAGTAGGAGGAAAAGCAAGACGATGCCCCAACAGATATCACTGAGGATATTATCGAAGAACCCGTAAATGTGAGGGCATCCAATGCAAACATGGCTCCACTTGAAGCGAGCCAAGCTAAGGTAGTTACTAGCAGTGTTGAAGATTGTAATCATTTGAACACAGTGCCTTATATAGTACCACTTGCAAAAGTCCACCCATCAGATGTAACTGTCGATAAGGCCGCCACCTAACCAACTGAAGAGGAGTAATCCAATGATCTGGTTGGAACGAAGGACAGAAAGAGGAAGCACAAAGACATGAAAATAAGGCACAAGGATGAACGGAAGCGTAACAAGAAAAAGACCAATGCCGCTGCATCTTTGGCTGCAGCACACTGAGTTAGTTTTTTTATTTTTTAGCACTTCGTTTAGTTTTCATGCATATCATGTAGTTGTAGTATAATTATCCCTGCATTATTAATGTCATTACATTTTTATTGTCACTTTATCTACATTGTCATTGCATTTCCATATATATATATATATTTATTAATGTCAGTGCATTGGGGACAATGCACACTTTAAGTTTGGGGGGAGATAATGTGAAATGGAAATGCAATTACACCCACATTTTTTAATTTTACTTGTTCCTTGTGTTAATGAAAATATGCAGAATTTCAACAAAAATGTGCCCATAATTTTTATTTTTATGCATAAATCTTGATTTGCTTGGAATGTTTATGTAAATTGAATGAATGTGAATGGATAGTGAGTCTTCTATTTTTGAATGAATGATTGGAATTGCTTTAGTAATTAATGGATAGTGTGAATGTTTGAATCTTGAACTAGCTGACCAGTCGCAGCGACATTGTATGAATAAAAGACACTCCAATGTGAGTGCATTATGACTTTTCAAGGGAGAACACTCCGCTGCCGATTTAGAAAAATCATATAGCCAAAGGTTGTCATTGCAAGAGTGTGTGTCGGCACAATTACATACCTCTTGGGGGTTTGTTGCACCCCATCGTTACTGCCCAGGAACAAAGGTAGAGTAATGCAATGACATCTCTATATCACTTGAAAAAGAAAAATAAGAAAAAGAAAAAAAAAATAAATGTTGTATTGGTTAATAAGGATTAAGATTCAAAGCATGTTACTAACATTAGTGAAGTTGCAGTTTTCAATTGTTCATGCATATAAATTGTCGGCACATTATTCTATCGTATGAATACAATTTGTACATAAGGATTCTAGAAAATTCAAGTTGTGTGAATAATGATTGCGGTGATATTTCTACTTGTGACTTTGTTAATTTTTGTTTACTTGAGGAAAAGTAAAAACTCAAGTTTGGGGGTGTGATGGTATTACAAATGACATATATTTTCTCCCTAAATTAGTGTTTTAATTCTCTTTTATATCTTATTTTGCATGCATCATAAGCATTTCATATTTAGTTTTTTATATTTTTTTAACTCATTGCTAGTTGATTTAAATTCTTGTTATTTTTACCTCTTTTTATACTAATGTCATCGCAATCAGCCCACATATTGTCTTAGAATTGTTAGCGCAGGAACTCATCTCAGAAGATCAATGCTGGAAGAAGAATGCAACCACAAGTATAGCTTGGAATTGCGACCAGAGATGTCAACGCATAGAAATCTTTACTTTGCATGAGTGAATTCAAGCTAGAAGTACATCTGGAAGCACCAGCGCAGGAACTTCACATGTTGTCGCTGCAACTAAAGAATTCATATTGCGATTAAAAATACGGCGACAATCTGTAAATTTATGAAGAACACACCAGATCTACATGAGTTCACAGTTGAAATTTAACTAACTTTGATAGCTGTCATTAGATCTGGATTTGAGAATAAATGAGGTCTACCATTCTTGAAGCTAGAAAGCATTTAGAGTTGCGACCAAAGGTTGGTCTAGAAATGCGGCAAATTGTCGGTGCAAAGTATAAATTGCACCGAAATTCTACAACAGTTTAGTAAACAAATCAGATCTGCATAACTGTCAATAATAAACTTTTACTGCTGTACAAAGTTGTTGGATCTGAGGATGAAGAAAATCTGCAATTTCTTGAGCTTATAAATAGAGGAAAGAAGAAGGAGATAAATCATCAAGGAGTGAAGAATTTAAATCCAAAAATCTCTCAAATCTTCAAGCAAGCTACCATGGAAGCTTGATGTCGGAGAAGGGTGAGTTGATGGAGCAAGTGTGCAATAACTTCTGACAAGGAGTGCTTGGTGCTAGGCAATAGGAGCGGTTAATGAATAGTCCTAGTAGTCTAGAGATAGTAAGCTTCGATGTATTTGTTTACCCCTCTTAAATGCTGATGAATTCTAATGACATTTGGATGAATACGAGAGTATCTTTCATTGTTAGATTGCTTTGATTCTTATTTAATGCTTTTCATTTGTTTATTCTTGGATCTAACCGCATTAAGCACGTGAGTGAAATTGCAGTGTGTCGACATCGAGAGATGCGATGACAAGTTAGGTTAACAAGTAAGTTAGGCGAGAGCTGCTTGGGATTAGAAGAGATTCTAGTCACTTGTTTTTTAGTGCATAAAGTAGCTCACACCGAGAGGTGGGGTGATTGTGGGTACTCGAGTCTCGAGTAAATGGAGGACTGTTATTGGTAAGAATTCATTGGAGCGTCATTGCTGCGACAATTCATCTATACAATACCTTGTCAGTGCATCCAGCGCTGCTACTTAGCGAAGTCAGTGATCCACTCCAATTCTTCACACTTGATCACACCTTTACTTTTATGCATTTAAATTCTCAGCACTTCAACAATATTTTGATTTACTTTCAGTTGTTCTGACAAGTAACTTTTATAATTGCATTGACAATATTAACTATTTTAGCTGTGCAGATCTTACTTAATTGCGCTGACATCTTTATTCACATTTCATCTAATTCCAGTAGTAGTTGCTTCGACATCTGAACATCAAGAACTCATTCCTCGTGGGATCGATATCCAATAGAATTGTTCTATCAACTATACTTGTATCGACGTGTATTCGCTTGCACAATCGCTGTGACGTTACAAACGTGATCAAGGGCACATGGCCACTAACTTTATTTCAATGAAAGCGATGCCTTTTTGTCCCATTCTAGCAAACATTTTATTCCTTTTCGGTGATACTCATACCATACAGATTAATCATTCGTAAATTCATTTATTCTTTGGATCTCCTCTTGTCCCAATAACGGGTCCCTTGATATCAATGATATGTGTGAAGCTGTTGCTAATTCAAAGCCTCCTTCTAAGTAGGATATGTGTCCAAAGAAACCTTAGGATTTTGAAGATAGCCAAGAATGTAACGTGCCTCCCTATCTGCTACAAATGGTCGAGCAAAATGAGGAATAAATATCACCTCACAAAGTTAGCAGAAACTATGAGTTTAGGAAAAACGAAAAGAAAAAGGTAAAAATTGAGACATGTATCTCCGTAAAAATAAGGAGAGATTTCATAAAGCTACTTCAAGAATTTGAAAAGGTCTTCGCATGGTCCAATCAAAGCATGTCGGGTTAAGTATTGAAGTCATAACATAGAGGCTCCCCATAAAGGAAGAATGCAATCCAGTTCAATAGAAACTTTTAAGAATTAGGCTTTGGCATGCTATTAAAAGAGGGGATAAAAAAAAGAAGAGTCAAGATGAAAACCCGCAAAAGGCATCTTAAAACCCAAAAAAAGAAAAGAAAAATAAAAAAATAAGAAAAGAAAAAGGAAAGAAGAAAAAAGTCAAGATGAAAACTCGCAAAGGGCATCTTGAAAATCTATGTATCTCCTTCACCTCTTCACGTCATGACTCTTTTCTATGTGGGCATGGACGTCATTGAGCCAAATTTTCCAGAAGCTTCCAATGGGCATCGATTTATTACTTCACCAAATGGGTAGAAGTTGCTTCCTATGTCAATCGACGGTTAAGCAAATTCTTGAAAAAGAGAGGTTATATCTCGATATGGAATGCCATAAAGGATCATATCCGAAAACGACTTGAATTTGAACAACAACATGATAGCGGAAGTCTACAACCAATTCAAGATCAAGTATCACAACTCAGCACCATATCGCCAAAAAGTTAATGGAGTAGTGGAGGCAACCAATAAGAACATCAAAGGATTGATTCGAAAATAGCATAAACCTACAAAAGCTTGGCATGAGAAGTCAGCATTTGCTCTCTACACTTATTTGAATGTCCATCATGACCTACACCGAGGTAAAACCTCTTTCATTGGTTTAAAAACAAAGGTAGTTTTACCCTTTTGAAGACAAGATTCCTTCCATCCAAATTTCGGTATAAGCAAATTTGGATAAAGCAGAACGAAGTCAATCCAAATTTGACTAGTTGATCGAAGAAAGTAGGCTGAAAGCTATGGTCTAATGTACCAACGACGAATGATGCAAGCTTATGACAAAAATTGTCTGTCCTTGAGAACTCCATAAGTGATATCTGGTTTTGAAAAGATCTTCCTTGTACAAAAAAGATTTTCAAAGGAAATGGATTTCAAATTAGGATTGGCCTTATGAGGTAAAGAAAACCTTTTTCGGAGGAGATCTAACTCTAACCAAGATGGACAGCAAAGATCTACCCCAACCACGCAAAATCATATTTGATGCAGTATTTCACCCAAAAAAAAAGAAGAAAAGAAAAAAAAAGGAAAAAGGAAAAAAGAAAAAAGGAAAAAGAAGAAAGAAGAAAGAAGAAAAAAAAAGAAAAAGGAGAGGTCGAGATGAAAATCCGTAAAGGACATCTTAAAACCTAAGGAGATCTGAGTTTAAAACCAGAAAGGGCGGCTCAAATTTGGATCTAAAATGGTCTTCTCTTTCAAAAGTAACAAGGTGGAGAAACTTTACATCTTGGGCATTGATAGCATCACAAATGACACATATTTTCTTCCTAAATTTGTGTATTAATTGTCTCTTTTGTATCACATTTAGCATGCATATTAGGTATTTCATACTTAGTTTTTATGTTTTCTAACTCAATGATGATTGGTTTAATTTTCTGTAATTTTATCATGTTTTTACTACTAATGTCGCCACATTTAGTTGTTTAGTTTGCACTCAAAGTTATCGCAACATTATTACTTCCAGATTACACCCAAAGTTGTCGCCGCATTATTATTTCTAGATTGCACCCAAGACTGTCGCTGTATAAGTATTCTTCAATTGCACCCAGGAATGTCACTGTATTCAGTATCAATTTTGTGCCTAAGGTTGTCAGCGCAAAGATCCACCTTAAAAGATCAGAGTAAGAAAGCATTCAGAGTTGTGGCCACAAGTTGATCCAGAATTACGGCCAAATATGTCACCACATGAATGTTTCTACATTCTATCAGGGATTTCACGCTGCTAACATATCCAGATGCACTAGCGCAGAAGAATGACAAATTGTAGGTGTAAATTAAAGTCATAAATTACGTCCAGAAATACGCTGACATCTGCAACAGTCCAATAAACAAATCAGATTTGCTAGCTATCAATAACAAACTTTTACATCTATACAAAGTAGTTGGATCTGAGAATGGAGGAGGACCTGCATTTTTCCAGTGGTTATAAATAAAAGGAAGAAAGAGAAGATCAATTTTAAAGAGTGAAGAATTTAAATCCAAAAATCTCTCAAATCTTCAAGCAAGCTACCATGAGAGCTTGACGCTGGAGGAGGGTAGCTGATGGAGCAAGTGCACAACAACTTCTGACGAGGAGTGCTTGGTGCTGGGCAAGAGAAGCAATTAAGGAATAGTCCTAATAGTCTAGAGATAGTAAGCTTCGATGTATTCGTTAATCCCTCTTTTATGTGGATGAATTCTAATGACATTTGGATGAATACGAGAGTATCTTTCATTGTTAGATTGCTTTGATTCTTATTTAATGATTTTAATTTGTTTATTATTGGATCTAATCGCATTAAGCACGAGAGTGAAATTGCAGTGCACTGACATCGACCGATGCGGTGATAAGTTAGGTTAACAAGGAAGACAACAAGAGTTCTCGCGATTAGAAGAGATTCTGATTACTTGTTCTTGAGTGGAAAATGTTGCTCACACCAAGAGGTGGGGTGATCGTGGGTACTTGAGTCTTAATTAAATAGAGAAATGTTATTGGTAAGACTTCATTGGGACTTTATTGCTGCGACAATTCGTTTATATGATACCTTGTCAGCGTATCCAGCTTTGCTACTTAGTGAAATCAATGAACCATTCCAATTCTTTACACTTGATCACACCTTTACTTTTCTGCATTTAATTATTCAACACTTCAACACATTTCAGTTGCTCTGACATTTAACCTTGACACTTAACTTTGATTGCATTGACAGTATTAACTATTTTAGTATGTAGATGTGACTTAAATTGCATTGACAATCTTTATTCACATTTTCTCTAATCTTAGCTTTAATTGCTTCGACATTTAAATATCAAGAACCCATTCCTCGTGGGATCGATATCTGATAGAATTAATCTATCAACTATACTTGCATTTACGTGTATCCGCTTGTACATTTGCTGTGACGTTTCAGACGCGATCAAGTTTTGGCATCGTTTTCGGGGAATGGCATTTGTTTGATGTTTTTTTTTGTCGTTGCATTTATTCTTTATTAGCTAAATTTTATTTGTCACTAACTTGCTTCATTTTTTGTTGTTTGCTTTGAAATTTTTCTTTTAGTGAAATATGGCTAGGAACGAGGTATATAGAACCTCAAGATGTTGGACTAGCATGAGTGATGCTGTAGAAATGGAGCTTGATGTCTTAATAGCCCATGTTTCTTCTTTGATTAATATGCAAAATGCTACAGCAATTGCAAAATGGAAATTTGCGGTGACAATTTGTGATTACTATAGATGCAACCATGAGTTTGAAGAATACCCATCAAATCTAGCAAATTTGTACTACATGGAGAATTTCTATCGAAATGAAAATTCATATTCCAACACCTACACGCCAGAGTAGGAGCAACATCCAAATTTTTGTTGGAACAATCAAGATCCCGAAAGTATTAAAAATGATGTTAGATCCAAGTGGACAATGCACAATTATGATCAACCTTTATCAAGGCAAAATATCCAGCAATATAAAGTATCAGAGTTTTCATCAATTGAAAATTTGCTGAGACAATATATTGCCAAGACTGATGTTGTGCTTCAGAATCAAGCTGAATCCATACGAGCTCTAGAATATCAATTTGGCTAGATTGTGGGCGCAATAAATTTGTGACCACAAGAAACTTTGTCGGTTGATATTGAGAATTCGATATCACAAGGGCAAGAGCATTATGAGGAAATCATTCCCAGAAGTGAAACTCAACTAAATGAAGATGTTAGAGATGCTATAGCAAAAGAAGATAATTCAGATCTCAATGATGGACGGATGTCAGCACAATCTGAAAAGCAAACTGCAGCTGAAGAGATTAAACAAAATATTACAATGACAGAATCAAATCACTTTGTCACCAAAAATGCTACATCAAAACAGCCTCAGAAACTTGAACGAAATTAGAAAAAGCGCACAAAAGAGTGGAAATTTTTTTTAGGACCGTGTGGAGAATAAAGAGTACGAAGCAATTGAAGAGGAAGGAACAAATACTGTGTCTACACCAATTAAGGAATAAGTAAACACTATTTTCGGTGCATTAGGATACCATTGTCAGCGCAATTTCATACAATTGTACTGCACCTGCTAACTGGATGCTGAAAAGGGAAGAAGTTCGTGTGGAGGAAGAAAAAGATGAAAAAATAAATGTCGAGGCAAATTTTGCTGAGAAATTGTCCCCGCACATAAAGTTGTGGGTGTAATAATTGAAGGCTTCGCGCAAGATGGAACGAGTTAGGTGGAAGCTACTGATAAAAACCTTTGGGCGATAGTGGTCTATACTAGATCAACAAATGAAGCAGCTGATGATGCCAAAGCAGAGATAGAAACTGAGGAGTAATCCACAGACCATGCGAAGCTCAAACGAAAGTAAAAGAAGAAAGAAGAGAAGGACTTGATGTTGCGACAAATTCGGCTGAGGAATTTGTCACCGCACCTGAACTTGTGGATGCATCATCTGATGAGTTGGCACCACCTAAAGTGAGTCAGGCGGAGGCTGTGATGCCTGCTGTTGAGGAGCAATTCACAATTTTGGACAAGCCAAAGGAACGAAGGAGGAAACGTACCAAAGATAAGAAGCAATGCAAGAAGGAGCGAAAGCGCAAGAAGAAGATGACTAATGCAGCCACATCTTTGGCTGCAGCACACTGAGTTAGTTTTTATTTTTAGCACTTAGTTTAGTTTTCATGCATATCATGTAGCTGTTGTATAACTTTCCCTGCATTATTAATGTCACTGTATTTTTATTATCGCTGCATTTACACGGTCATTGTATTTCCATATATATTTATTCATGTCAGTGCATTGGGGACAATGCAAACTTTAAGTTTGAGGGAATTTATGTGAAACAGAAATGCAATTGCACCCACATATTTGAGAATTTACTTTCTTTATTTTAATGAAAGTATGAAAAGTTATAAGAAAAATGTAACCACAATTTTTAGTTGATGCATAAATCTTGAATTATTTGGAATACTTATACGTGAATTACATGAATGTGAATGAATATTGAGTCCTTCTATTTTGGATGAATGATGAGATTGCATTAGTAATGAATGGGTAGTATCAATCTTTGCATCCTGAACTAACTTACCAATTACAGCGATATTGTACAAATAAAAGACACTCCAATGTGAGTGCATTGTGACTTATCAAGGGAGAACGCTCCGCTACATGTGTTAGAAAAATCATCTAGCCAAAAGCTGTCACTGTAAGAGTGTGTGTCGGCGCAATTACATACCTCTTGGGGGTTTGTTGCACCCCATCGTTACTACCCAGGAACAAAGGTAGAGTAATGCAATGACATCTCTAAGTCACATAAAAAAAAGAGAAAAAGAAAGAAGAAAAGAGAAAAGAAAAGAATTATATTGCTATAAATGTTGTATTGGTTAAAGAAGGGTGAAGATTCAAAGCATGTTACTAACATTAGTGAAGTTACAGTCTTAATTATTCATGCCTATAAATTGTCGGCACATTATTCTATCTTATGAATGCAATTCATACATTAGGATTCCATAGAATTTAAGTTGCTAGAATGATGATTGCGGTGATATGTTTTGATTGTACCTTTGCTAACTTTTGTTTACTTGAGGATAAGTAAAAACTCAAGTTTGGGGGGTGTGATAGCATCACAAATGACATATATTTTCTTCCTAAATTTGTGTATTAGTTGTCTCTTTTGTATCACATTTACCATGCATATTAGGCATTTCATACTTAGTTTTTATGTTTTCTAACTCAGTGATGCTTGGTTTAATTTTCTGTACTTTTATCATGTTTTTACTACTAATGTTGCCACAATTAGTTGTTTAGATTGCACCCAAAGTTGTCGCCGCATTATTACTTCCATATTACACCCAAAGTTGTCACCGCATTATTATTTCTAGAATGCACCCAAGACTTTCGCTGCATAAGTATTCTTCAATTGCACCCAGGAATGTCGCTGTATTCAGTATCAATTTTGCACCTAAGGCTGTCAACGCAGAGATCCACCTTAGAAGATCAGAGTAAGAAAGCATTTAGAGTTGCGGCCACAAGTTGATCCAAAATTACGGCCAAATATGTCACCACATGAATGCTTCTACATTCTATCAGGAATTTCACACTGCTAACATATCTAGATGCACCAACACAGAAGAATGACAAATTGTCGGCGCAAATTAAAGTCATAAATTACGTCCAAAAATGCGCCAACAATCTGCAACAGTCCAGTAAACAAATCAAATCTGCTAACTGTCAATAACAAACTTTTACAGCTGTACAAAGTAGTTGGATCTAAGAATAGAGGAGGACCTACATTTTTCCAATGGTTATAAATAGAAGGAAGAAAGAGAAGATCAATATCAAGGAGTGAAGAATTTAAATCCAAAAATCTCTCAAACCTTCAAGCAAGTTACCATGGGAGCTTGACGCCGGAGGAGGGTGAGCTAATAGAGCAAGTGTGCAGCAACTTCTAACGAGGAGTGCTTGGTGCTGGGCAAGAGGAGCGGTTAAGGAATAGTCCTAGTAGTCTAGAGATAGTAAGCTTCGATGTATTCGTTAATCCCTCTTTTATGTTGATAATTCTAATGACATTTGGATGAATACGAGAGTATCTTTCATTATTAGATTGCTTTGATTCTTATTTAATGCTTTTCATCTGTTTATTATTGGATCTAACAGCATTAAGCACGAGAGTGAAATTGCAGTGTGCCGACATCAAGAGATGCAGTGACAAGTTAGATTAACAAGGAAGACAACAATAGTTGCTTGGGATTAGAAGAGATTCTGATTGCTTGTTCTTGAGTGCACAACGCTACTTACACCGAGAGGTGGGGTGATTGTGGGTACTTGAGTCTTACTTGATCACACCTTTACTTTTCTGCATTTAATTACTCAACACTTCAACACAATTTGATTTACTTTCAGTTGCTCTAACATTTAACCTTAACACTTAACTTTGATTGCATTGACAGTATTAACTATTTTAGTATGTAGATGTGACTTAAATTGCATTGACAATCTTTACTCACATTTTCTCTAATCTTAGCTTTAGTTGATTCGACATTTAAACATCAAGAACCCATTCCTCGTGGGATCGATATCCGATAGAATTAATCTATCAACTATACTTGCATCGACGTGTGTCCACTTGCACATTTGCTGTGACGTTTCAGACGCGATCAAGCATCGACAAAGTACTCCAAGTTTCATGGGCACATATCGAGCTCAAAATGATCCTTATCAAGTTTGCTCAGAGAAGCTCATACTTTGATATCTTGGGCACCTAATTTTATTTCTGGTGTTTAGCAACTCTTGATCAATGTTTGCTATTTTTTACCAACATTCGCCATTTTTTACCAATTTTTACAATTTTTGACCATTGATTAATGTTTTCCATTTTTAACCAATGTTTTACATTTTCTCATTCAAACTTTGTCTCAAATAACTTCGATCTTATCCATTTTCATAACTTTATTCAAAGCATTTTTTGCACTGAAATAACGGTTAGTGGACTAATGACTATATAGGGAGAGAAAGGATTTCTGTCTATTGCTCTGAAAATTCCTAAATAGTACAGGGACCTAAAACAGGATCACTAGTTAGAAAGAACCAAACATGAAGGTTGGAGGGTTTCCCGAAGCAAGTAGTTCATGTTATGACTACCTCATCTGGTTTCATGTCAAAATACCAAACCCGAAAGGATGACATAGTAACACATCAGTGATAGAACTTAGACGAACGAAGAACAATGTCGACCTAAGGACTAAAAAAATAAAATCATTCTCAAGGATGACATCTTTGCATTCTCATTCATATCCATCTATTTAGGAGCTTTTGATACATTCCAATCATAGCATCCTAATTACTTGGCCTAAGTAGAGGCCCATAAAGCAGATTCTACAAGTTCTACTCCCCAAAGAAAGGCGTGATGGATCAAAAAACACCAAATCTTATCTCCTTACAGATGCAGTGGAGTAAGATGACTTTCTATGTCAAATCTTGTCTTCCTGAAGATGTAGCGAAATGGATACGACGTCAATTCCAATTCCCTTGAAGTTGCAGTGTGACAAAATAAAACCATATCAACGAATCTTTATCTCCCTGAAGTTGAAGTGGAGCAAGATGAAAGTTATGACATTAAATCTTATACCTCTGAAGTTGCAGTAGGTCGGATCTACAAAAGCAAATATTTATCTCTGAAGTTGCAGTAGAGTAAGATGAAGCTTCAAATCCTATCTTCCTAAAGTTGTAGTGAAGCGAATTAAAACTACAGTAGTGGATCTCTATCTCCCTGAAGTTGCAGTGGAATTGAGTGAAGTTACATCATCCCATTCAATCTCTTAACCCGACCATAGGGCAAATTGAAGACACCATCCAATCTCTAACCCTGATCATGAGGCAGATTGAATACACCATCCAATCTCTTACCCCGGCCATGGGGCAGATTGAAATCATCCAATCTCTTACCCCGACCATGAGGCAAATTGAAGAATTGTCAATCTCTTACCCCGACCATGAGGCAAATTGAAGACACCATCAAATCTCTTACCCCGACCATGGGGCAGATTGAAGAATCGCCAATCTCTTACGCCGACCATGGGGCAGATTGAAGACACTATCCAATCTCTTACCCCGATCATGGGCAAATTGAAGCGATCCAATCTCTTACCCCGACCATGGGGCAGATTGAAGTCATCCATCTCTTACCCCGACCATAGGACAGATTAAAGAAATTCAATCTCTTACCTTAACCATGGGGCAGATTGAAGAAGCCATTCAATCTTTTACCCCTAATCAAGAGGGGCAAATTGAAGCCACCATCCAGTCTTTTACCCCTAAGTCAAGAAGGGGCAAATTGAAGCTACCATCCAATCTTTTACCCCTAAGTCAAGAGGGATAAATTGAAATCACTATCCAATCTTTTACCCCTAAGTAAGAGGGGCATATTGAAGCTACCATCTCACAGAAGCGAATCTCAATCTCCCCGAAGTTACAGTGGAATGGAGTGAAGCTTCAATACCAAATCCTATATCCCTAAAATGTCAGTGGATCGAATCAAAGGCGATAGCAAATCTCAATCTCCTTGAAGTTACAGTGGAATGGAGTGAAGATACAACAACGAATTTTATCTCTTTGAGGTTGCCACAGGGCAAGATGAAGTCACGACGCTAAATTCTATCTTCCTAAAGTTGTAGCAAAGCGGATACAGTGTAGTGGAGTAGCCAATGAGTTGAAAGAGTGGGTTGCGAAGTTCAGCAGGACTGGATGAAATTGGTTCTCCTCTTAGTCTTTTCTTCATTCTCGTTACACGATAATGAGCAAATAGGGGCAGCTGTAATACCCCAATTTCACCCGGCCCAACAAAACCCAAATAAACAAAATAAAATAAAGACACAAAAATATCCTTTTTATTAAAATGTCCAAGTTCATTTACAAAAATTAAATTACAACACCTAACCCATTACCCGAACTACCCAAACCCACTAAATCTTAAGCCTATCAAGCCTAAACCCAAAAACAATCCTAAGTTACCAGAAACCCAAATCCCCTCAGTAACCGCCACCCTTGCCACAACCAGCAACACGCCCACCGAGGCTTCAAGGTCACCCACGCCCCATGTCAGACACCTTCTCTGCCACCTTTGCACCCAAACGACAAAGAGTGTCCCCCACCACCGCTATGGACTTGAGTAAGTTGCCATTTCTATGAAAGATCTGCAAAAGACAAGGAAAAGCAAAAAAACAAAACAAAAAAAATATTTCAATCGGCTATAAAAGCCACAATAGATCTGTTATAATTTTTACACATGAAATAAAAGAGAAAAAAAAGAAATTGAAAGAAATCAAAGAAGTCATTCGAAGGTAGTTTGCATTGTTATTTATTTATTTATTTATTTATTTCGAATATTATATCAAATAATATAAAAAAGAAAAAGAAAATAAAAGGCTAGGGTTTTACCTTTTCATCTTCTCATCCGTCGCCGCCATCGTAGGCACGAACGAAGTCCCTCCAAACTCATCAATGTTCGTGGGGGGCTCCGACGAAAGGTTTTTTTTTTTTTTTTTTAAACAAAAAAAACAAAAGCTTTTGAAACCTAAAAAACGAAAACAAATTTAAAAAAATACCCTAGGAAAATCGATCTTTTTTGGACCTTTTTGGGGTTTTTTTTTGCTCATTTCTTGGTAGATCTAACCTTAGATCAGACATAAGAACCAAAAGAGTAGAAAAAAATATTTTTTTTTTGAATTTTCGACCTATGGGAACGGTGGTCGCCCTCGCCAGTGACCAGTGGTTAGGACGGTGGCACGGTGAACTCACGTGGTCGGGCATGAGAACATTTGAGAGAAAAAAATAAAGCTTCAAAGGTTTTTTTTTTTTAAATACAAAATGATTTTTTTTTTCTGAAAATTTGGCTTTTATAGCCACATGAAACGACGCTGTTTGGGGCCAACTCTAATGGCCTCAAAATAACGTCTTTTTGACTTCGAACCCAAACTGACCCGACTCATTTGGAAGGATCCGTGTGTTTTCATTTAATGGGTTATTTGCGCCTTAGGTCCTTCCGCTTTTGTGTCTTGTTTCGATTATGTCCTTTTTTATATATTTTTATTTGGCCACAAAACTTTTATTCCATTTTCAAATCAATCCTCTAATCATTAACTGTGGCTGGATACATGTAAGGGCCTTGGGGAATTTTCTCACAAGGTCCCTATACGTTTCGAATATTCAAATCTAACCTCAAATCTTTCTTTTTTATTTTTTTTACTTTAAATTTTGTTTAAATTTTAATTTAACTCTTATTATTTTTTAGCTTTTCTTTTCTTTTCTATTTTATGCTTGAAAACTTTTTTTTAAGTTTCAACTTAACCCTTTCGTAGTTTTATTTCCGCTTTAATTTTTTTTCTTTTTTAAATTGAACCCTTTTATTATATTTTTCTAATTAAATCATTTTATTCTTTTTATAAAAAAGTAAACCTTTTGATCTGTTAAAAAAATAATTTTAACCTTTTTTATTATGTTTTTTAATTAAATCAATTTTTAAAATTAATCTTTTTGTTCTTTTTATTAAATCTTTTAATTACATCATCCTATTTATTAAATCTTGGTATTTAATTTGCATTCTGCAGTTTGGTGTTATTTTTATTCCTTTGTTGATTATTTTTGCTATTCTTTTTTTTTTTTTTGTAAATTACATGAATATTTATCTTTTTGTAAAACATTTTAACACAAATAAATTTTATATCATTTTTTTAAATACATATTATATCATTTTTTTAAATACATAAATTGTTTAAAAAAACAAGGTAATATTCTTTTATTTTAGGGAATTCGAGAAATTGTGCCCTAAAGTGTTGGGTATCTTTTTTTCTTTGAACCTAAATAATTGAGTATTATATTTAAAATTGATAAATGTTTAATGTTTTGTTACTTAGGGAACTCGAGAAATTGTGTCCTAACATGTTGGGTATTATTTTTTCTTGAACCTAAATAATTGAATATCCTATTTAAAATTGATAAATGTTTTTATTTTCGAAAATTCAATAGTGTTGTGCCCTAACGTATTGAACATGATTTTTCTTGATTGATTCGAAATAAATGACCTTTCTTTGCAAAAATTTGATTTTTAAATAAAACATCTCATTCACTCGTGTATGGATCGCATTTTAAATTCTTTTGAGTTTTCAATTTTCAACAACTAAGATATTAAATAATATATTATGTATCAATTTTTGGCGTGTAAAGGTGCTAATCATTCCTTATACGTAACCGACCCCCGAATCTGTTTTCTGATTTCGTAGGTCAAAAGTCATCATTTTAATAACTTTAAACATTTTATTAAAATGAATATATTTTGAGATAATCCGATCACACCTAATTAAAAAAGATTGGTGGTGACTCCATTTTCGTATTTTAAAATAAAACTCGAGACTATTTTCAAAAAAATGGTTTCGACATTAATTTATCTCCTTTTAAGTAAATGAAGCAAAATACAAATCGACTCCTAATACATAAGCTTCCATAATACTTCTATTAATTATAAATGATGATTAAAAATATCATTTAACTTCAAAACCTTGTTTATTTGTTGTGATTCCAAGTGTGTTTTCCACTTCAAAAGTAATTTAAAACCCAATCACTATGAAAGGTGATTTTTTATTTTTGGAGAATTATTAAAAAAGGGTAAAACCCTAATAACAATATAATTAATGCGATTCGAATTTAAACTACACATAAAATGATTAACACTTTAACTATTAAATTAACACACGAAATTCGAAAGCTAATTTCTTTGATGGCAACCACCTGACGTGTCTTCATCTTTTATAGATTGTGATTGTTTCCAACCTTAAGCTTTTCAACTCAATTAATTTTATAAACCATACTTTCACCATCAAACCTCAATTGCTTGATTGTTTCAACAGCAGTGTTTTATCTTTTTTTTCTACAATTTACCTTTCAATCCACTTATATTTTGGTGTAATGATAAATTTAGTTTTTAATGTTTATATTTTTTTTGTTCATTTAATTTTTATTTTTTAAATTAAATTTGATTATTAGTTTTTCAAAAAGATTTAAATTATTTTTTAATATAAATGATAACTAAAACATTAATTTTTCAATGATATTGTCATGACAGCTTGCATGACAATCTATCCACATGTACTTCTTGTTGATATAATACTATTTATCTTATATATCACATTAACAAGTAACTTAAAAATTATAAAAAATATTCAAAAAATAAAAAATCCAAAATTTAAAAAATATAAAAAGTTAATAAAATTAAATATATAAGTATATATGAAGTACACGTGAATTGTTATGCAAGCTATCATGTTTAAAAAATTAATATTTTAATCTGCATTCCTGTTAAAAATTAACAATTCGACTCTTTCTAGAAGATTAATAATCATATTCGACTCTTTTTTATAGGTTAAGAGTCAAATAAAACTAAAAAAAAAAAAAAAAAAGCAAAATTGATTAAAAAAATGTAAACAGTAAATATTATACCTTATATTTTCTCACTTCATTCTCTAAAAACCTACAAAGATTATCTTATTATTCTTTTTTTTTATCAATTTTATACTTTGTGTTTTAACCTAAATCCTCACCCCCATCACTATTTAATTGGATGAGTTGGATAAATATGGGTTTTAATTTTTTTAAAGATTATTGAGTTTAGATCCTTTTAGTTGAGGTAATTTTTGGTTTAGTTCTTGTCTCTTTTCAAATTTTGATCATTCAGGTTTTGTTATTGGAGTTTTCAAGTTAGGTCATTTTAGGATTTTTATTTGAATTTGACACTTAAGTTCAATCATTTTAAATTTATTTTAGTATTTTTATTTGAATTTGACACTTAAGTTCAATTATTTTAAATTTGATGTCGTTTTAGGTTCAGATCATTTTAAATTCAACTTATTCTGGGTTTAGATAATTTTAAGTTTAAATTAATTTCAAGCTTGGTTGGACAAGTTTGAATGATTGACTTTTTTTAAACTCAAATAAAGTCTGGTTGAATTTAGATTCAAATCAGTCATTTGGGCTTCAAGTCAATTTCTGGGTGATCCAAGTTTTCCATTTCGGCCATTTCAAGTTCAAACCATTTTGAATATTTTTTTCATTTGTATTTGACAATTGAGTTTGTATCGTTTCAAGTGTAGGTCATTTTAAATTTAATTCATTGTAGATTTGAATCATTTCAAGTTAGAGTTAAACAAATTTAAATTATTGATTTTTCATGATAAAATTAATTTACATCAAATTCAAATTTAAGTTAATCAAATTTTATTTCCAATTCAATTATGTTGTTATAAGTCTTAATAAGAGAAAAGTTAGGGAGGAGAAAGTGATGATGCAAAGGAGGCCGATTCACCTAAACAGGTGGAGAGTCAGAGAACGTACAAGAGGAGGGAGAAGGTTGTTATGAAGGCTAAGAAGGCTAAATTAGAGAGCAAGTACCCAAGGACGTGGCAGGGTGATTACCAACATGATAGGGTGATTACCATCATGAAGCACTTGAGGAACGTGCATGGTAAGACGCATTATGTTATTCCTTTTGAGGGATTAAAAAGCTGTTATGCTCAGGTGAATCTTAATGGTCTCTGCAGAGGTGTTCACACTTGGAGGAGTGCTCACACTAAAAAGCAGGTGATCAAACCATAGTAAGTGAGAAGCCTGATGAAAAGGGACATTCCCTTTATTGACAAATGGTCTCACGTAGTCGAGGATAAATCGATGGATGAATGGTGAAGAAACATTTTCAGGCATCCACCTTATACATTCTAAAAGTGCCCCTTGTTTGGTCCCATTGACAAATTCAAATTAACAAGTATAGCAGCATAGCTATTTTATTGCAGATAATTTTTTTGGTGAATTATAAGAGGGAAAAGTCCTAACAGCAACGCGACTAGCGTGACTCAAATTCAGACCATATCTGAAGCAATGTACACCCTAACTATCAAACCAATACACAGAGTTCAATTGCAAATCAACTTTAAAACCAACGTATAAAGTGAGTGAAGTGTGAACAGCTGGAAGTTAAGCTTTATTTAATCAAAAGATCATTGCATAACCATCCATTTAAACTAGTTTTGTTTAGCTAATCAATGTGCTTTTTAATCTTTGATTATTCAGCAACTTGTCCCAAATTTCAACAGTCCATCATTAGACTAATAGCAACCAACCAATGTGATGCCATTTTCTTAAATGTACTTTCAATCTACTATGTCTTTTTGCTTTTGGTCAAACATACCACATGCCCATAAAAGAACAACCCTTAAATTCCCACAATTAACATTAAAAATATAATTTCCTTTGAATCCATCAATCAATTAAAATTTTTTTGGGTAAATTATACTCGTGATCACTTTTGTTTATCTCAGATTACATTTTAGTCATTTATGTTTGAAATATTACATTTTAGTCATTTATGTTTGAAATATTACATTTTAGTCATTTATGTTTGAAATATTACATTTTAGTCAATTACGTTATCATGTTCTAACATTTTAGTCATTGAACTGTTAACTGTTAACGGTGTAACGATAAGCTGACGTGGCACGTTAAATCATCATTTCAAACAAAAATTTTAGAATAAATTATACAATTGATCCCATTTTTTTTTTTTCATTTTGAGCAATTTAATTTTTTTTTTATGTTTTTTAAACTTTTATTTTATTTCTTTTTTTTTTTTTCATTCTCTTCTGCTTCTCCTTCTATTTTCCTATTTTTCCTATCTTCTATATTTCTTTTAACATATGAGGAAGTCGAATTGGCAATGAAGAAAGATGCAGGAAGTCGAAAGCCATCATTACCTATAACCAAAATCAATAACCTCATACCATCTACTAACTATTAAAACCCTCCACCACCACCCATCATCTTCATTTCATCCACTAACACATTCACCACTACCATGACCTCATTTCAAAAACATCTAAAAAAATCCCCAACTTTTGAACTACCTAAGATCGAATCTCTGACACCGGCCATTAGATCAACTCGATTTTCTGATATGTACTCCTTCGTCACCGATAATTGTCTAATTTTTGTCTCTCTGTGATTTTTTTGGGGCTTATTAATTGTTGTTTACTTGGATTCTTGATTGACTTGAATGTGAGTTTACTTGGTGAGGGATGATATTGTTGGGTTTGTCATAAATGAGGTCATGATAGTGGTGAAGGTATTAGTGGATGAAATGAAGATGATGGGTGATAGTGGAGGGTTTTGATAGTTAGCAGATAATATGGATTTATGGGTTTTGATGAGTTTCGACTTTCTACTTCTTTTTCATTACCAATTCGACTTCCTGATAAGTTAAAAGAAATGGAGGAGGAGGGAGAAGCATAAGAGAATGGAAAAAAAAAGAAAAAAAAAGTTAAAAGAACACAAAAGAAAAGAATTAAATTGTTCAAAACGAAAAAATATGAAGACCAATTGTATAATTTAACCTAAATTTTTTATTTGAAATGATAATTTAACATGCCACGTCAGCTTATAGTTACACCATTAACGACTCAATGACTAAAATATTACAACACGATACAGTAACTAAAACATAACATTTCAAACATAAATTATTAAAATATAACTTGAAATAAACAAAAGTGACTATACACATAGTTCAACCAATATTTTTTTATCAAATAAGTGTGAATATAATAATAAGCGTGATGTAGTTGAGAAGATATCCATGATTATAAAAAAAAAATAATCTTTATTTATAATAAAACAAACATAAAAGATAATTTAATTAAAAAAATAAAATATTTGTTCCTTATTGGCAGGCATAGAAAACTTTACTTCCCATAAAGAAGTGGGAACCAAACTTTGGTGATTTGTTAAATATATCACATTCTTTTCCTATTCATAAGCTAATATATATTTTAATCATCAGGGTTTCAGTTCACATTTTGGTCAGCATTATTCTCCACAATTTAGTCAGGTAAATTCTTAAAACGGAAAATTTTTTATTTAAATTTTTGAAAATTTTTAAAATTTTAAATTTGTAAAAAAAAATTTACTTTATCTTCCTTTAAATATGATAAAATTTTAATTTAATTTTTTAAAAATTATATTTTTAATATCGTAAAAATTATAATTTAATTTCGACCATCCTTAAAAATATTTTTTGACTTCGTTTCTAAGTAACCATTTATGGTTGGTTGGCTACAGGGAAAAACAAGGATCAGTTAGTAAAAAAACATAAAGGAAAAGATAAAAAGAAAGGATTGGCAGTGTGTGGATGAGAACATGCACCTCTTTAGGGAAAAAAATATGATTAATTGGTTAATATTTTAAATTTAATTTTAATATTAATATTATATCAATCAAGTCATTCATAAGTTTATTCATTAGCTTAAGTGTTATATGTTAGCTTGAATTTAACGTGAAGTATTTTTAAAATAAATGGATGAAATTTTAAACATGTACATACTTACTATGTAGATTAGGTTGAGCAAAAAATCGATAAATTGAGAAACCGAATCGAACTAACAATTTTATTGAATTCGGGTTTTTATAATTTAATTCAATTTTGGTTAGATGATATCATTAAATTACATCAATTCAGTTTGATTTTGGCTTATTTCATTGGACATCGAAAAATCTCAAAAAAAAAAAACGTTTAAAAATTTCAAAAATTTTCATTTAAAATTCAAAACAAAACTCATTGCTTTTAAATTCTAAATATAGATTTTATTATATTTTTAAATATTCTATAATTAAATAAAAAATAAACCCTAAATTTAATTTTAGTTTAAGTCTCTCACGAATTCATTACTTGTTTATTAATGTTGTTAAAATTTCCAAGAATTGAAGTGTTCATCTCTTTTTTACTTATTATGTATTGTGTTCTTTTTTCTATTATCATTGTTGTTAAAACTTCTAAAATTTTGGTTATCATTATTAGCATTTCCAAGTTGGATGTTTTTTTGTTGTCATTACACATTAAATCAAATAATTTATTTGATTATGTTTAGTGAAGATTTAGAGATTAAATTAAGGTTTAATTAGATTTTTAATAAACAACTATAATTATAGATTTTACATTTTTTTTGAGGTAATAAGACGATTCTTACTAAAAATCAAAACATCATTGTTACAAGACTCAATCCAATCAATAGATTATAGCCCAAAACAAAGAAAATAGACACAACAAAATAAATCTGAAAAGCATGATCCAGTTAAACTAAACTTGCTACTCCATACTCCAAAGAAATAACCCTATTTGCAATGGAAACAGTCCTCAGGGAAGCATCTAGATCCGAGTACAATAGGCTTCTCCGATTGATGATATACTCCTTTACTCTCAGTCCGATTCATGATAGCGATTACGATGCATACCAAGCGATTCAACGCAAAGGAAGGAACATCTCCGACAAGGTAGAACGATTCGCCCTTCTTCAGACCTTCAGTAGCAAGGAGATGAGCAGTCTTATTTCCGGCTCTTAGTAAGAACTGGAATATAATGGACGTAAATCGGCTCTTATTTTCTTGGATTTCTCTGATATAACCTCCAATTTCTGCTTTATCAACACCCTCCACCTAATATTTCTTAATAATGGTCAAAGAGTCCCCCTCTACCTTTACCTTTGGGAGACCCATCAACTTCCCCAATCGAACGGCGTGGACGCATGCCAAACCTTCAGCAATGAACGACTTGGCGACCCTATCCTCAATCACTGACATGGATGCAAGGACAGACTCGTTGCTATCACGGATAACCACCCCAGTCACCAATCGAAATAGAAGAGGGTTAAACGTAACGTCAAAATTGATTCAGACAACGTCTTCATTCGGGGGTATCCAAACCTTGGGATTGATAGCTGAGGTAAGAAAAATTCCTAGTAAGCGTATTCAATTCCTACACAAAACATGTAATTTTCCAAGCAATGTCACGCCCATTACTATGTTTGTTCTTATGAATAACTCTATTCGAGTCATTCGAAATGGACCAGATCGTGAAGCTGATCACCTCGCACTGACTTGCTGATGCTACCCCAAAAAGCCAGGTGAGCCAATTCTAGTTCTCCAACTCTTTCTTTGCTAACACCCATTCAAAATTTAAGGCTTTCCACACTTTTATGGAAATAGGACACTCGCAGAAGAGGTGAAAAGAAGTCTTAGGATTCCTTCCACACCTTGGGCATATCACATTTGCGCATACATTCTTTCACTAGAGATTAGCTAGAGTGGGAATAAAATCCCATGTAAATTTTCATAGAAGTAATTTATGTCTTGTTAAAGTATTAAGACTCCACAGTTTCCTATAAAACTTGGTTTTCACAACTTGAAACTCCATAGAATCGATAGGTTTAGTAGAGTCAATCAGGATTCGTTATGCACTCCTAACTGAAAAATCACCTGACGTCTTACCCTTCCACACCAGCAAGTCATCATGAGCATTCAAAGCCAAGGGAATCCGCAATATACGATCTGCATCAGTTGTAGAGAAGGTAACCCGAATCAATGCTTCTGTCCATTGTCTATTTTGATTATCAATTAAATCAATGACCCATAAAGGCGAAGTACCTTGCAATTGATAGCTAAATCTGTAATCTTTCGAGCTAAGGATTCACGCATCAATCGCAACATTTATTCGTATACCATTACCCACCCGCCAACACAAGCCTTTCTCAAGCAACCTCTGAGATGCATAAATGCTTTGCCAGGTATATGATGGTAAGTTACCTAAACAAGCATTTAAGAAATCTGAATGTGGATAGTATCTAGCTTTAAGAACACGCGCTAATAAACAATTCGAAAACTCAATAAGTCTCCAACCCTGTTTTACGAGTAGAGCTGTATTAAAATGTGGCATAATGTGAAAACCAAGCCCTCTATTTTCCTTTAGATTACATAAATTCCTTCATGTGCACCAGTGGATTCCTCTTCGACCATGCCCTTTCTACCACCAAAACCTTGCTATTAAAGTCTCCAATTCATTAAAAAAATCTTGGGCAAAAGAAAGCACATCATTGTATACATAGGAATAGCTTGAAAGACAGTCTTGACAAATACTTCCCTTCCTACCTGCGAAAGAAAATGTGTACTCCAACCATCAATCCTGGCCTTAATTTTATCCTTTAATACTTGGAAGGCCATCTTTTTGTTTCATACCACTATATTGAGAAGACCCAAATAACACTCAATATCATTTGAATAATAGACACCCAAGGCATTCGAGATCTATAATCTTTCTTTGTCAATGACTTTCGAACTAAAACGAACAGAGGACTTATCAAAATTTCTGCATTGGCCTGAACAATCTTCATAATCCTTGAGTACCGATTTAAGTTCTCGCACGCTCTTCTCATTACTTCTCCAAACAATAGACAATCACTTGTAAACAATAAGTTCGTAATCTTAGGGTGCCCTTTACTGACCTATATTCCTTTAAGATCTCCTCGTTTTAGTGTAACACCCCTAATTTGATTTTAGGGATTAAATTGTAATATTTATGAATTTAGGGACTAATTTGTAATTTTAGTAAAGTTTAAGGGTTATTTTAGAAACCCTAGTTATTTTAAGGTCTTTTGTGCAATTTACCTAATTTTTTTGGTTTAAAAACCCCTTATTCTTCTTTGAGCAACCCTTTATCTCCATTTTTAATTTTCTTTTTCTTTTTCTCAACTCAAATCCTTTCAACCTTATCTCGTTTTCCATGAGGCTCTGACGATCGACCTATCATCGTCCATGTGCCACACCACTGTCGTCGATAACTTCCCCAACACCTTGTGATCCTAACTCCACTCTCTTCTCCTCCCTCGTCATCGCCGTTCGTGGGAATCAATGTTAGAATCGATTCGGTTTTCTCCCTTTCGTTGCCTCTATCGTGCAATCTTGGCATGTTAGGTTGTTCTCCATGTTAGGATCGTTCTTGTGGTCTCTTTTTCTTCCATCTCCGATGAGGGTGTGCGTCGCTCTGATAGTGTTTCAAGGTCAATACCGTCAAGGGTTAATCAAACACTAAATCTTTTATGCAACAAGTGTGTAGAGTGGCCCAGCAAATGCCAAACAAAGAACCTATTTTTAACCCAAACCATGGTGCCCAATTGAGTAACCCAAAACCAAAGGCCCAGCTAGGACCTAACTCAACCAAAACCCAACCTATGACCTAAGTTATGAGCCAACCTTAGCCTAAAATAGATGGCCCAAGTGTGAGGCCCAACTTGTAACCCAAATCAAGTGACCAAAAAAAAAAACCCAACCTTAAGCCCAATTTGGTGTGGCCCAACACCCATGAACCCAATACCCAAGCTTTGATCGACCCAACCCGTTGACCAACTTGTTAACCTTTGACCAAAGCATTGATCGTTGACTTTTTCGAAAAACCTTGCCATGATATTTTTCGATATCTTGATTTTGAATTCGCGGTTCATTTTATCAAATTTGAACTCGAAAGCCCCGTTTTACTATTTACAAGTTATTATACTCAGTAATTTCTAAGAAAATGAATAAGGAATTTGACTTAGGATATTCTATGTGTAGGTGATCATGATTCTGAGACTGAAGAGTTACCTGTTCCTCCACCTATGCAAGCAGCCTCTACACGAGTTACAAGTGTTGCATGTAAGTATTATTCGATTTATTGATGTGTTTAGTAGGTGACATAGTAACAGTTCTTTATGCAGAGTTTATTCTCGTAGGTTCTAATTCAGCTAGACCCGAAGTAAGATCTGAGCGTGGGAGGCGTTCTCCACAACATTAGAACTTCTACTTGCTTGAGGTGTGTCTCTGTCTATGCTACATACTATTGTGTGTTTCTTTCTATGATATATGTTAGTTGTGAGATGGTATTCCACACTTCGTGTGATTTTGATCTGTGTTGAGTGATAGCATGTTGATATTGCATGCATATCTATTAGACTGTGAATACTTGATTATCATGTTTAATGAACTGTGAGCTTCGATTTAAAATCATGAGATTGTGTTGAGACTGCGATACATGTGTACATCATACCATTGTATGTTCAAGAATGGGTTGTACAGTGAAAGACGTGGATATCACCCCTTCAAACGGTTGATATTAAAATCATTGTGATTGGTGACGATTGGATGGGGAGTGGTTCTGGGGAACCTCTTCACTATGTTGGTATGCTGAAGATTGGGTGCATTGCATTTTGTATGTGATTTAGTTACATTTGAGTTGTGACATACTGTGTGCCTTTTAAAATGTTGTGTGAAAATCTCTGTGATATCGTGATGTGTTTGCCCGCACTTTAGAGACACACTAGGCTCTTTAACTCATTCTCCCTCAGTTTCTCTTACAGATTTATTCGTACTTAGGGGACTTGGTACTCTGAGAATCTCTTGGTTTTATTCGTTTTATTTCTTCTCTTAGTATAGGTTACTTTGTGATTTTTAAACTATTTTTGGTTTCATATTTCTTAGGTATTGCGATGTAAATGTGAACTTGGGATTTGAATATTTTGGTTATACTTTTGCTTTCACTCATAAGTTTTATTCATATCATTTTTAATATAAATATTTTTATGTTCATATATAAACTATTGAGAATTATTACAAAAATGGTAGTTGTTTTGTTTTAATGTTACTTTATTACAAAATTATAATGCATTATGTTTAAATGGTTTTCTTGAGGATGAAATTACAACTGTAACCCTCTGGATCCGACCATATCTTCTAGGCCAGGTAAAAGGGGTTACATTTAGCTCCTCACCCATCAAGATTGAAAGACCTTCACTACAAATCAAGAATACAAAAGGGTTCAACGGGTCACCTTGTCGAAGCCCTCTACTAGGACAAAAGACCTTTCTCACCTTCCCATTAATAATAACATACTACAAAACTGAGGATATGCATCCCATGATCATTTCGAACTAAGAGGATGCAAATCCCATGCGAACCATCATCATGTGCAAGAAGGACCACTCCACTCGGTCATACGCCTTTCTCATGTCCACCTTCATTGTCATTAAACCATTCTTGCCCACCCATTTTTGTCTAAAGGAATGTAAAACTTCATAAGCCACGAGAATATTATCTATGATCAAACAATTAGGGACAAAAGCACTTTAAACAGTATTAATACATCGATTCAACACCCACTAGAATCTGTTTGCAATAGTTTTAGCAACTAATTTATATAATACGTTACAAAAGCTAATGGGTCTGTAATTAGTAATATTTATTAGATGTGAAACTTTTGGGATAAGAACTATGTTGGTAGTATTAATAGAATCAAGTGCCATACCATCATTCAGCATTTTCAAGCAAAAATCTGGTGTATCCCGCCCCACAATGTGCCAACAATGCTGGTAAAACAGCTTTGAAAACCCATCATCTCAAGACGCTTTTGTGGAACCCATGCATTTGAAAGCCCATTCTACTTCCTTTTCGTATATGCTTTAGTTAACATGGCATTATCCTCTTGGGCAATGGTTTTCACCACCCCATTAAGGACATTCTCCGTAACATGACTCCCTCTAAACGAGAATAGAGCTTGAAAGTAGTCACGAACTCCACACTCAATCTCAATTTCATCCGACACCATGTTACCGTCTGCACTTTGTAAATCCCAAATTCGAATAGTCCTTCTTCTTTGCAATGCATATTTATGGAAGAAGGTAGTGTTTATATCACCCAAACATAACCAATTTACCTCGAGCTCTCTACTCCCAAAACATCTCGACTTTGTCAATCTTCATATTCAAACTGAGTTTCGTTTATATAAGCTCTTCAAGAACCGACTCATCTCTATCCTCAGTCAACAATGTCTCCAATTATCCCTAAGCTCCTTTTCTTCATTTCCATTTCGGCTTTTAATCAATCGTGCCCATTTTTGTAAGCTATCCTACATACAACCGAGTTTACTAAGCTTCAAAATTAAAACGTCTAGAATTATGAGATTTTCCTTTTTTCAGGTTAATAAGAATAGGCAATAATCAGAATAGGGATAAGGTAAGTGACATACCAATAGATTCGGAAACATTTGACAAAATCCTTCGTTGGCAACCCCACTATCCAATCGCTCATGGATGTTGGTCTTTGGGAAGTTCCCTCTCTCCTATGAATACCAGTTGCCAGAATAACCCAAATCCACTAAATGACATTCCTCCACAGTTTCCCGAAAAGCTTTCATTCTTTTTTCATCCCACGACACACCCCTAATTTTCTCAAAAGAATACATGATCTTGTTGAAATCACCACAAGCCATCCAAGGGGTATAATGCGAAGAACATAACGCCTTTAAAGAACGAACACAATCCTTTCTATCTCATCCATAAGGGGTGCCATAGAAACTTGTGAATCGCCATTGGGAGCCATTCTCCTCATTTAAAATGTCCACATCAATGAAATGCCCATAATAACCTCTTTACGAAACCACATTATTTCCATTCCTGGCCAAACACATGCCACCTCTAGAACCTTCATCCAGAACCTCCAACCTATTCCCAAAACCAAAACGCCTACACATAATAGCCATTTTCTTACTATCCAATTTAGTCTCCATGAAGAAGACTATTTGGGGATCATTCAGCTTAATTAAATGTCAAACTCTTCTTACTGCCCGTGTGTTCCCCAGTCTACGGACATTTCAGCATAGGATTTTCATTATGCTCGGTTGGCATGCCTATTGGCAGCCGTCAATCCTATTGTAAAAGGAGTAGTCAAACACTCCATAGTTTTAATCTCAACATCCACAATCCTCGACTCATCAAAATTTTCATTTCCAAGTATTAGTTTTCTAGCCAAAATTTCTTCAACTTGCATATCTATCAACTTATTCTTTTTGAAAAAAAACCAGACTTTCTTTTCCCCCAAAACAATCTCCTTCACCTCCTTCTAATCTTTTCATGGATTCTCTAACAATACGCCTCCACGCAGATTTTTTAAGGGACCCACCATAAATTCCTTCTCGATCTACACACTCAACCAGATTCGACCCAACATTCTATCCTAAATTAGAAATATCCCCAATTTTCGTAGCCAAAGTTGCAGCAACATTACTTTTCCCCTTAAAATTAAAAATATACTCATGGATAGGATTTACCATATCTCTTTCACATTTAATAGGGACCAACATATGGGAAGAATCCCTCAAATCGCTCGTCGTTAAAACATTCAGTAAATGATTTTTTAAATCCCCCAAAGCACTCCCTGCCTTTTTTGAATTCACCATCGATTGAGCCATGCCGGGAACACTTTGATCGTCCTTTTCATGCATCCCTTCTCATTCAAACTCAGGTTTTCTAGTATAGTACTTTTCTGTCATAAACTTCTTTGTAGAAAACCAAATTTTTTTTACTCTCCTTCCCAAATAAAGAGGATTTCGCTCGTAAAGCAAAAGAGTAAGGCATCTCTTCAACTAACTTCTCTTTTTCACTTGACGAGATTAAGATGCAATCACCAACTTCATGTCCCAATCTACCACAACCGAAACAAAAGGTTGGCAGACTCTCATATCCAAACCTTCTCATTTTCTCCCACAAAGATAAAAATACCTCTCCTTAATGGACGATGTACATCCAAATGAACTTTGAGTCAACAAAATTCATCCTTGATTTCAGATTTTATTACTCCTCCAAACGTAAAACCAATAGCATGAAGGAGATACTTCTTATTGCAATCAGGTGGGCAAGGGCTTATGTTCATCCAAAAAGGGGATTGAACAAGCTTGATATCCTCACTGATCGTCGGCTCATTTAGTCTTTCAAACACAATCAGTTGTCTCCTAAACAGCCACAGTCGGCCCTCCATAATCAATTCTAAATCTTCCTCACAACCAAATGATATCAGAAACATACTTTGCCTAACAACATGAACATCAAATTTCTTCTTAGTTTTCCAGATGCTCTTCAATTGAGCCCAAAAGCTGTACAATTTCATAGACCATATTGAGCATACCAGTGTGTGATTCTCATTAGGAACTATTAGCGCACTCTTCACCGATAATTGAACCAACTCCTCCACTAACAGAGAGATCTCGTCTCTCTCTATTCTACCCCGCAAACAATGCCAAAGTCACTACCCTCCTTCAACCCAACCACAGTAGACTTGTTTCTTTGAGAAACCAAGAGAGAGAACTCTTGACTTTTTTTTTTCTTTAAAAGATAACTTGATTACAAATTATTTTTTAGATAAATATATAACTTGAGATTTTATGTATAATTGAAAAAATAAAAATTATAAAATATTGTTTAGAAACATAAAACAAATATAATTTTATCTAATTAAAGTTGAAAAGTCCAAATCCAAAGACAAATTTTTCTAAATAAAGTCAAAAGGCTTAAAGCCTAAAAATAATATGGAATATTGAAACCCAAACCAAACTGATTTAGTATAGTTTAGTATGAATCAATTTCTTATGTCCATTGTTTCGGTTTTATTTTGAAAAATGAAAAATTGAATACCCAGTTTGGTTCAAAAACTTGAAAAAGTCGATCCAAATTGAACTTAATCGATCTTGTAACACCTCAAAATTTAAACTTTTGTTTGTTAAATTCTATCATAAATAAGTATTTGCTTCAATGGTTTAAAGTTTTAATTATGTGTTTGAGATCAGGGGTTCAAGTTCTACTCTTGGAAATTTTTGTTATCTTTTTTACTCAACCTTTGTCTTAGAACTCTCAATTTATGTTTAATTTTGTGTAAATTTATGTCAATGATGAACCTAGTGGTTCAATGGTAAGGTTTTAGCTTATCCTTTGGTCTTGTGTTTGAGTCCTATGGAAAACAATAAGGAAATATTTTTCATCTTTTGAAAATGAATGAGTTTTATTTTAAATCATTTAATTAAATTCCTTTCCCACGTTTTCTTTTCTTTTTCCCAAATTTGTTTTCTTCTTCGGTTCTCTGCTTCTTTATGTTCTTTAAACTTTCTTTTTATTTTTTCTCTTTTGCTTTATTGACCCAATTATTGACGTGGGTTGTTGAAATATCAACACCAACTTATTAGAAAATAAGTGTAAGTGGTCTGTTAGTAGGAATGAATCCTACATTAACTATGAACAAAAGACAAATGAGTTATGAATCTCATATCGCACATTGCTTAGATAAATAAGGATAGTAGGATCTTGGATCTATAAAAAGGTCTATGTTCTATGTATTTGTCACACTGAAATAAATCAAGTATTGAGTTTTTCATTTGATTTCTTCCCTCTTTCTCTAAGTGTTTCGGGCATTTGTTGGGCAGTGAAATGTTAAACAATTGGTATCAAAGCAAGGTTACGTGTTAATTTTCTTTGTGGTTGCAGTATAATCTGATCTTCCACATTAGAAAATAAGTTTTCACTGTTGCTTGGTTGCTCATTTGCCTATAAGTGTGGTAGTGTGAGAGTGCATGTTTAGGAAAGTTCTGGTGAGGAAAGACTTGGTATTTGAGTTATCTGTGTAATCCACCTCTCTTTCCTAGAAGCTTACCTGGTGTATTTTTCACATATTTTCACTATTTCATGTAGTTTTGTGAGGATCATTTGTCGACACAATGATTGACTTACACGTTGTCGGTGGAATGAGAAAGCTTAATAACGACAACTACAATACATGGTCAACTTGCATGATGTCATATATGCAAGGACAAGATCTGTGGGAGATTGCCAACAGTAATGAAATTGAGCAACCAAGAGAAAAGGATCAGAGTGGTGTGCTAAGAAAATGGAAGATAAAAGCAAGCAAGGCAATATTCGCCTTAAAGACAATAGTGGAGGAAGAAATGTTGGAACACATTCATGGTGCCAAAACCCCAAATAAAGCTTAGGAAACATTCCCCAAGTTATTCTCTAAGAAGAACGATACAAAGCTCTAACTTTTCGAGAGTGAGTTGTTGTCTATGAAGCACGACAACATGACGATCAAATAATACTTTCACAAAGTAAAGCTGACATGCCGGGAGATTTCTGAGTTGGATCCAACTGCTCCTATTGGTGATACCAAGATGAAACGAATCATTGTCCATGGTCTAAATCCAGAGTTCAAGAGCTTTGTTGCTGCTATACAAGGATGGCAAACTCAACTATCACTTGTAGAGCTTGAAAATTTGTTAGCTTGTCAAGAAGCCTTACCTAAACAAATGGTAGGAGTCTCGTTAAAAAATGAAGAAGAGGCCCTCTATGCCAATAGAGGAAAGCGAAACTTCAAGCAACATAATAATGGCGGGTTCAATAGAAATCAAGGAAAATGGAGCTCTCGTGAAGGGGGAGGTTCCAATATCCATGACAACAGTAAAAGGTTTGAAAGGAAGTGTTATAACTGTGGAACGAAGGCTCACATGTCAAAAGCTTGTTAGTCGAAAAAAAAATCTGTGGAGAGTAATGTCGTTACTTCTAAAAGTGAAGAAGAATGGGACGCAAAAGCAGTCTTTGCAGTAGAAGAGGAAGAGTTAGCTCTCATGGCAACAACACCAAGTACAATTAATTATGAAAATGATTGGATCATTGACTCGGGTTGTTCGAACCATATGACAGGTGATAAGGAGTTATTTCCAAACTCTGGTACTCTTAAAAGAGAATTGCAGTATTCTAAAATTCAATTGAGTCTAGATGAAACTCAAATTGTTGACGATAATGGAGAAGAAGGCGAAACTCAAAGTCCATGAAAAACTAGTGTTCACTACCAACCAATCGAAAAAGGTGAGCCTAATGGAATAGAAGAACCAGCATCATTAAGAAGATCAACAAAGGCCAAATCCCAAATACGCTAACGCTATCATAGTAGAAAAATCTTATTTAGTGAGCCAATGGAGACCCATAGGACAACCAAAAAATAGTCATTCGAGGGACGTACTATCGACTTTGGAAAGTCGAGTGATCACTCTTAAAGAGTCAATGGAAGACGTCAAGGAGAAGCTCGATGAAGTCGAGGAGAGACTTTCAAGTGGATTACAATCCATGAAGGAACAATTGAGAGAGTACGTGTGCGATACTCTGGGTCCTTAAAAAACAATATGATGAGGAAATATGATGCTCTTGAGGCAATGGTAATAGCCTTGAAGAAAGAAATCACCGAGCTTAAGCGGGAGCTCAGGATTTACAAGGCTGCATTAGGTAATGGAATGTTGACTTCAACGTCGAAGCAACAGGTAATGAATGTGCCCAAACTGAAAGGTTTTAAAGGGACAAGGTCCGCAAGTGAAGTGGATAACTTTCTTTGGGTAATGGAGCAATACTTTCGAGCGATAAACATCGAGGATGATGCTACAAAGGTAAACACTGTTGCTATGTATTTTACTGACGTTACTTTGTTATGGTGGCAACGTAAGTCTATAGATGGGAAATGTGGTGGGACTGAGATTGGGACTTGGGTAAAGTTCCAACAGGAATTCAAGGCACAGTTTTACCCAGAGTATGCTGAGGGTGAAGCTCGAGCAAGGTTACGACGGCTTACACAATGAGGATAGGTTAGGGAGTATGTGCGGGAATTTAGTGAACTTATGCTCCAAATTTCTGATTTGAGCGAGAATGAAGCATTTTTCTCTTTCACAATAGGTTGAAACCATTCACGAAGCAAGAATTACAATGCTGAGGTGTCAAAGAACTTACCAAAGCCATGATGGTGGCAGAGTTCTTGGTGGAACTTGATCTGAGTAGAGACAAGTTTGAATCTTCCAAGCCCAACAGGAAGGGCAATAGTAGGCGAGACCATGAGGAAGATGATGTGGGACATAGCGATTATGGCAATAGCAGTAGTAGCAATAGTGGGAAACCACGACATGAGAAGTGGAGACTCAATAACTCGAAAGAGAAGAGGAGTAAGCTGAGATGTTACCTTTGTAGAGGACTGCATATGAAGAAGAACTACTCAAAGTTATCTTCGTTTTCAACTATCAAGAGGAATTATGAGCCGAAGGAAGGGAAGCCTGTTAAGAAGAAAGCATCGATGATTAATTCAATGATACTCATTCCTGCCAAGAAGGATGGCAAGGAAGGGTTGATGTTTATAGATATCAACATTGCAGGCCAGAAGAAGAGTGCTCTTATTGACACAGGCATGATACACAAAAAAAGAAGTTAGTGTTGAGGGAGAGTGTTGAAAAATCAACACCAAATTATTAGAAAATAAGTATAAGTAGTTTGTTAGTAGGAATGAATCCTACATTGCCTAGGAACAAAAGACAAATGGGTTATGAATCTCATATCCCACATTGCTTAGATAAATAAAGATAGTAGGACCTTGGGTCTATAAAAAGGTCTATGTTCTATGTATTTGACACACCGAAATAAATCAAGTGTTGAGTTTTCCATTTGATTTCTTCCTTCCTTCTCTAAGTGTTTCAGGAATTTATTGGATCGTAGGGTGTTCAACACGGCTGTGGTAAATTCATTACTCATTATCCTTTTGAACACTTTATTTTGGTCGAGTAAGGGTTTAATTCCTTCAATTGTTAGTTGATAATCTCTTTTTCTATTGAATACTGAGTTTAGACCGTAAAGATTAAATCCTGTTTGGACATTTGGTTTGATTGGTTTGTTTGAATCAGGAGAGGATCGAGAGAAGTTTAATGTTCCTTTAACGACTTAGGTTTGTCTAATCGTTGCTCATTTAACAGTAAGCGAACAATTCTGATTTTTAGAGTTGCGTTGAAGTTCTTCGACGTAATTTTGATTTTAAATGCTAATGTTAGCGAATTGATTAGGTTAAATCATTTAATTTGTCGTTTGAATGTCATTTTTAGGTTTTGAAAACACAACTGTTGCTTCTATATCAAAATCGTATTAGGCATGTAACGAAACCCGAGAATTCTACGACAACGAAAGCCAAAATTGAAGGCCTATCGACGTGACACGATCATGTGCCAGATCGTGTGGTAGATGTGTGAGGCACTTTGTTTAGTCATATGACCGTGTGCCAGGCCGTGCGAGGCACTGACTTGGATCATCTAACCATGTGCCAAGCTATGTGAGGCACTGACTTGGGTCACATTGGCATGTGCCCAGAGCATGCTAAGGACTATTTTTACTTGACTCACGGGCGAGTGACAAGAGCATGTGTCCAGGCCATGTGCGAGACTGAATTGAGTCACACGATTGTGTCAGGCCGTGTGAGGTACTAATTTGAGCCACATAGGCCAGCCAGGTAGGCGTGTGAATCCACATAGAGTGTGAGCCAAAATACTGAAATTTCCTCGAGGTTCGTGAACACCGTTTGGATCGAACATACGCTTTATTTAGGTTCTGTATGATTTGGATTCAATTATGAAACTTGATATTTGATAATCTGTTGATGTTTAATATACTTTTTGTACATACGTTTGATATGATATCTACTAAACGAGTATGATATGTAGCATTTTACTTTAATATGAATTCGTATCACTGCATACATATCTCTGATATTTGATAGTTTTGTTTCTGCATTGGGATGGGATTGTGTAGAGGAGGAAGTGTAGACAGTTTAATAATTTGCCGATTCTGGTGCCTAAGTGTCACAAACTTAGATTTTTCTCACGCAATCTATGCGGCCTTAGGTCGTTTGTTTGCTCCAAAAACGCATAAGTCAGCCTGATTTCCACGATTAAGGATTCACCAAGAGAATTCCTCCAAGGCACCAAATTTGTATAGCAGAAGCGAATAGCCAAAAGAAGGCTCAAAATACAACAGAAAGCCAAAGAAAAGAAGAACAAGAGAGAAGAGTTTGAGTAAATGCTCTCTATTGTATTCACAAAGAAACAATACAAAGAATGGAGTGTGTTACAAATGAGGGGAGGCTCTCTATTTATAGTTGAGTTCCCCCACAATAGACGGTCGAGATCGAATTACATTGACGGATGAGATTGCCCTATCCCTTAAATTATGGAATTTACAAGGATTATATTCAAATCAAATCCTATCTAATCCTAAAGATATGATTCTTCCTTATCTTCTAGGATTAGTTCCAATATTTGCCAAGAGGTCTTAAGTTGCCAAAGCTTCATCATTGGGCCACACAAGCTTCAATCTGATAGGCTTGACCAATAGCTCTCTAAATCGGGCCAGCTCATGTGGGCTAAATGATTCCAATGTTAATCACAGACCTCCATGGGACTCATTGTGTGTAATGGTCACGTGCTTTGAACTTTGGCCCGTGACATTCTCCCCCAACCATTCTCGTAACGCCCTCGTTGTGGCTCCAGAATGGCACTGACTTGATTCGCTTCGATCTCGTCTCGTTGCCTTAGCATTATCCCAATTAGTCTTACTATCGGGTCGTCCCCTCTTTTGGAACTTTCACCTCGACTTTCGTCGCCTCTTAACTCGAACCATCTCACTTGTTGGTACATCAGGTTGGCAAGAAGTCTCCATACTCACTTGCCTACATTCTGACTCGCTTTGATTGGAATCCTCTTGATTCACATTACTTGGTCTCGAATCGCGCATAGTCCCTCGACCTCTTTGCTTAAGAACTCTGAAAGGGCCTTTACATTCTTGCCAAGCAACTAAGTTAGAATGCAAAACACTATCAAAGTCTTTCGAATGTACCTTACTCGTCGCATTTACTTTGGTCAACTGTCCAGCTTGCATCGTCATTCTCGCAAACTTTGATGCACCACCCACTTTTCCCATAAGTGAAAGCTCATCCGATGTGTCAACATAAATGAGTCTCATTGAACCTAGCTTCCAAGTTCGCATCGCAACTTCTTCCTCTGAATTCGATGCCAAACTCACCCCTTCAATGGGTTGAAGCCTCGTCGATGACTCAGCCAACTCTGTCGCTTTCCTCGAATTGAGCCTCATTGGTCCCATCTTCATTGTTTTCATCGTGACTTTCTCCATTAAGTCCGATGACAAACTCACCTCTTCCTTAGGTGAAAGCCCCTTTAATGACTCAACAAGTTTTGATGTTGCCTTTTCTTTGACTCTCACGAATTGCTGCTTTGGACAGTTTCGCAACTCATGCGGACCACGGCACAAGAAGCACTTAACTTGCTTCTTTTTGCTCCTCTTTGCCCTCTTAGCTTCGCTCGAACCAACTTCATGGGCACCTTGTCTGTCTCATCAATGACAGACTTTTTCAGACATTCCCGCAACCTATACGAACCATGACACAAGAAGCACTCCGCTAGCTTCTTCTCGCTTTCGGCCTTTTTGGCTTCGACACCCCTTGCGCTCGAACCAAGTTTCGCGGCCTTACCTTCCATTTTGCCCCTTTTAGATAATTCGGATTTCCTTAGACATTTCTTCAGCAAATGTGGACCATCGCAAAGAAAACATTTTAACTTACCCCGCTTTTTGTTGGGTTTCTTCTTCCCAACTCATGGTTTCCCATTACAACCATTGTCACCGTTACCGTCGCCATTATTATCTTCCTTATGATTCCCTTCACATGCGCCCCTTTTCTCGGACTTGAAAGATCCAAGCTTGTCTTTCCCCAGACCAAGCTTGACCACGGACTCTACTATCGTAATGGCTTTTGACAACTCTTGGACATTTCCTTGTTCCAATTCCTGTTTGACCCACGGCTTTAATCCGTTCTTGAAGACAAGCAATGCTTCTTTCTCGGTCACATCTTTAACTCGGAGCATGAGTTCCTTGAACTCTTGAACGTACTCCCCAACTATGGCCCGTTGCGTTAGCCATCGCAACTTTGCTCGAGCTTCTTCCTCGGTATCATTTAGGTAATATTGTCCCTTCAATTCATCTTGGAACTCTTGTCACGTTCCAATCTCACTATGCCTTTTATCTATGGTCCTGTCTCGCCACCATAAAAGCGTACTATCAGTAAGAAACATTGAAGCAATATTTACCTTACTCGCATCAACCTCGATGACTTTGGCATGGAAGTAGTTATGCATCCTTCACAAGAAATTGTCCACATGGCATACAGACTTTGCCCCCGTAAACTCTTTCGGCTTTGGGACATCATTGAGTGCTACACTTGACACTCCATTCCCCACGGCTACTCGACACAAGGCAAGCTCTCCCTCGAGCTTCTCCAGTCTTGTGCTCAATGCCTTTATCGTGGCCATTGTTTCCTCCTTTAAAGCCACCAGCATGGCTTCGAAAGCATCACTCCTTTCTATCAGCTTAGACCTATGGGATTTAAGTAACTCTTTTACCTCATCCCTAGTGTTGTTGAGATTCATGATCAAATAATCCCTCGATTATTCCCTCAAGTCATCTATGCACTCATGAGTTCCATCGATGGACTCCTTCGCGTCCCTCATGAACTCATCAAGTCTATCCACCCGATCCTCTAAAGCTGACAGCATGTCCGTCAATGATCTCCAAAGCAACTTTTGTTGAGCAACTTCTTTTGACATCACGGACGGTGCCTTCATAATACTGGCTCTGATACCACTTGTCACGGACTTAGATTTTTCCCACGCAATCCATGCGACCTTAGGTCGTTTGTTTGCACCAAAAACGCCTAAGTCAGCATGATTTTCACTATTGAATATTCACCAAGAGAATTCCTCCAAGGCACCAAATTTGTATAGCGGAAGCGAATAGCCAAAAGAAGGCTCAAAAGACAACAGAAAGCCAAAGAAAATAAGAACAAGAGAGAAGAGTTTGAGTAAATGTTCTCTATTGTATTCACAAAGAAACAATACAAAGAATGGAGTGTGTTACAAATGAAGGGAGGCTTCCTATTTATAATTGAGCTCCTCCACAATAAACGGTCAAGATCGAATTACATCGACGGATGAGATTGGCTTATCCCTTAAATTATAGGATTTACAAGGATTATATTCAAATTAAATCCTATCTAATCCTAAATATATGATTCTTCCTTATCTTCTAGGATTAGTTCCTATATTTGCCAAGATGCCTTAAGTTGCCAAAGCTTCATCATTGGGCCACCCAGGCTTCAATCTGATAGGGTTGACCAATAGCTCTCTGAATCGGGCCAGCTCATGTGGGCTAAATGATCCCAATGTCAATGACAAACCCCCATGGGACTCATTGTGTGTGATGTCACGTGCTTTGAACTTTGGCTCGTGACATAAGCACATACATACCTGATTTTGGCGATTTATCTCACTCTGATCTGGCAGCTAGTCTGCAATTATTCTAAAATGTGACATACAATCACTACGCGGTGTGTAAGGATGGATGGTACTTGATACCCTATATGGTGTGTAAGGATGGACGGAGATGGTGTGTAGTGGATGAGGGTAGGATTCAACATCTGTATCTGATATGTTCTGTATCTGTATCAAATATACTCTGATTTTGTTTTCATTTCTAATTCTAAAAACTATCTAAATAATGAAAACCCTAGAACATATCTGATAACGTTCTGCTTAATTGATTACATATATTACACACTGAGCCCGTAGCTTATTTTGTCTATTTGTTTGAATTTTAGGTAACCCTTGCACTTAGGTGGGTCGACATAGTAGGAGCTTGGTTACTTCCGCTTTGATTGTTTTACTATTTTATCTGAATTTATACTTTTGCAAACTTTTTTGGATTGTTGTTTTAAAGATTAGATTTCTATGGTTTGTTATATTTCTTTAATTGGTTTTGGACGGTTTGAATTCTAAGTAATTTAAGTTGAACTTTTCAACGTGGATCACTGTAACTCTCCAGATTTGACTATGTCGTCTAGATCGCGAGTTTGGGGTGTTACAGATCTCACCCCTAAAATGGACAACTTAGATTTGATGTGTTAAAAATAACTTTACTAAATTTGTATGACAGTTAATGTGTTTTTAGCACAACCATATTCAAGTTGTTCATATGATATGCACACATGTGCTTAATATTCGATCCACATGTTTTAAATATGCTCAAAACTGACATTTAACACCCAAGCTGAAAGTAGTATTTAATTGATACGACATTGATACTCTGAGAAATCAATTAGAATGCTATTGAGATTAAAAGCAATTTAAAATTTAAATGATAATTTGAAAATATATGGTGCAATTAAACAAAAAAAAATATTAGTACTTCAAAGAAATAAAAGTTATAAAATGAAAAAAATAGTATTTTCACCATTAATATGAGAACCAAATACTAGTAAAAGAAGGGAAGCAATGAAATTGTAGCAAGAAAACTTTAGTACATTAGAACCAACTTCTAATCCTACTCTCTAATAAGAAAATTCTGATCATTCACTATAACCAACTATTAATCCTATTTTAGAAAACTTTAATCTCACACAAAATCCCTCTCTCAATCCTTCGCTCCAATAAAAAAATTGACCTCAAACCAAAACCAACTCCTAATCATGCTCTCCAATAAGAAAACTTTAGTGCTACACCAAAGTCAACTTGCAATCTTTCTTTCTAGTAGAAAAAAATAGTCTTGTACAAGAACTAGCTCATAATCTTGGTCTGTAGTGAGAAAACTCTAGTCTTGCACCAAAACCAACTTTCAATCCTAGTCTTCAATAAGAAACTCTGGTATTGCATTAAATCTAGGTCGTAATCTTGCTTTATTGCAAGAACTCTAATCTCGCACTAGAACTAGCTCTAAATCCTATTGTACAACAAGAAAATTTTGGTTATGCATTAAAACCTACTCCAAACCCTACTTAGTAACAAGAACTTTGGTATCATACCAAAACTTACTCCAAAATCTTGCACTTAGTAAGAAAATATAGTCCTGCACCAAAATTATCTTGTAATCTTGCTTTGTAGAGAGAACTCTATTCCAATATCAAAACCAACTCTAAACATTTTCCCTATAGAAGTGAAATCCTACTTCACGCAACCAAATTCCTACTTCATGCAACTCAAAACTTGTCTCTGAGTAGCCACTTAAGATTCCATAACAGGCTAAAACTTGTCACGGGCATTATATTAAGCTATATTACCATGAGCAACAACACATTAAGGCTTAATAGCAACCCAAAATCTTCCTTAAGCAACATAATAATACTTCATTGTAACCGAAAACCTGCTCCAAGAAATAATTTAAAGCTTAATAGCAACCTAAAACTTGTCCCAATTAGCATATTAAGGCTTCATAGTAGCCCAAAACTTGCCCAACCAACAATTTAAGGATCAATAACAACGGAAAACTTGTCTAAAAAAGGCACATTAAGGCTCTATAGCAGTCATGTTAGTGTTAGTTACATAGGCTAGTTACAACTTAGCTTCCATCTGGTAAGCCAACATAACTTGACATTTTTGGTTGACATCTTTTGACCAAAACTGTTGGACTCTTTAAAAATAAATTGTTGAGGATTTTCAACAACATTTTACTAAAGGGGATGTTGGAACATTTCAAAATATATAGTTTTCCAATAGTTGCAAATGAATAGTTATAAGTAAGCAAAAGTTATGTCACTTGGTTATTAACTAAGAGTTGTCACTATTCGTAATGATAAATTATTAACAAACAATTATGATTATTTAAGTAATATGTAATGAATATCGAGTTTGTTTTTAATAGACATGACTATCCAAATAGACATCTATTGAATAATTATGTCTCTATGAAGAGACATGAAAACTCCTATACATAGGAGTGAGATTTCATCTGCATGGTACACCAAAAAAAACTCGAAAAAAGTTTCTTTGTTCTCATCCATCTTCTAATATTATTATAGAAATTCTTTATAGAATTTGATACTTGTTATGCTTTGCTCAATGCCCAATAAACTAATTTCGTTTGTGCAAAATGTAGAAAGTTATCGGGTTTCATTGTACCATCAAGGTTCATTTGATAAGATCGGATCAATCGGTTAGACTAGGAATCAGACAGAGTATCAATCCAGAAAATGACATTGGACCAGTTGACTCGAGATTCTGTACGGATCGATTGAACCGAGCAAAAAATCAATTGAATCGCGTGGTTGAACTTGTTGAATCATATTTTTAATATTTTAATATTTTAATATCTTATAAAAATTTTAATGATTTATTTACTCTCATGGTTCTATAATTTTGAGATATAGTAAAGTTCTGAAATTTAATTTAAAAGCTGTGAATAAAAGATCTCATGTGTAAGGAAATAGCAATATGAATGCTATTATGTCCAATCAAACATGGTTTTGACCATAGTCACAAATCAAACAATAATAATATCCATGATAAATGGCATATAAATATGTGATGTTATAATCAAATGATTGGACAATTGATGGTTCATTAATAAGACTATATTTTAAAATAATATATAGAACATCCTAGGTCAACTAAAGCTCCCAAGCTCAAAGTTTGATTATGCAGATCAAAACGCTCTTGACTCGTATTAATTTTCTGTTCAAGATCGATGTCAGGACACCCTAAATCCTGTGTCTTGACATCGAAGACAGTATGCTCATTTTCAGGGTACCTTCAGCAGTGCGTCGTGACATCCTCAGCCTGTGTTGCGATGTTGAAGGCAGTCTTGAAATTCTTCTATTCTTCTCCCTATGTTGCGACATTGAACCCTCCGTGTTGTGACATAGTGAGCAGTATCGAGTTAGTACACCTTTTAACGGTCTCCTATACACTCACAAAGTATATTAGCTTACCCTTAGGCTTCATTCGGCCATTAAGGTCAATAAAAGACTCAAATTACACAATTTATTGAATCTAAGTGAATGTAAGAAAACTTAACTAAATCCTAACTAAAATGCTCATATTCAAGCTTCTCAAATGCGAAAACTAGTTTAATTTGCTACACCGAATTACGACAGATCACTTATAGAAACCGACAGAATTGTTATTCCCGAAAAAAAAGAATTTTCACTTAGAAATAAATTTTAACTATTTTCGAGCAGAATAACAATATCTCAAAGTTGTATCTGTATCCCTACCAATGTTATCTATTTATAAGGAGAGATAGAAAAAGTCTAGTTGAATTAGTATAACACAAACAATACCTATTTAATAAAAAAACAATCTCCTAGTTAAACTAGGAGAGAGGGCAGACTAACCCTAGTTAATAATACTAGGGTGGCCGCCCCTTATACTTAATATGAGGGGTTTTGGGCATCTCCTGTATCGGGTCTAATTATATGTGCTTCCTGAACTTTTAACTCATCATTTTATAACTTAATCCAACCCAATACATGTTTTTCTACTTTCCAAAATAAATATTATTTATTAATTAAAATAAATTAATATTTCAATAAAATAATTTTTAAATCTAATTCTAATTTCGTTAAAGTCATTTCAATTTTATCGTAAAAGAATCTATGAGAAAAATATATCTAATTTTTATATTCAACAGATTTCTCAATGACCAATTAATTTAATTTTATTTTTGAACTTCAATTATTTAATTAAATAATAATTTGAAAAACTTAAATTAATTATCAGAACATTTTCATATTTAGTGAGAAACCACATTCATTTTCGAATGTAACTTATTTAACTTAATCATTTTTTATCCATTTTTGTTCATTTGATTCAACATTCAATCCATTTATGATTTCAACGAGCTAGCGAAGAGACCGATTGAATATATGTATTTAGGACTCAAATGATTTATAATTAAGTTTCAGCTTTTCGCCTATTAATTATAAACTCATTTAGTCACGCACTCATTCCACTAGTATCGTGATTGAACTCTCCCCAATTACATATCATTACAAAAGTTACTCCTTCAATGCTCATCCAGTGACCTTATCATAAGTGTGTCACCCTTATAAGATATCCTTAATTCTTTTAGGATAAATTCGTTCTCCCAGGGTGATCCTATTTTATCTCATGGTAATCATTACATCACTTTTCATGAAAAGTCAATTACTATCAAATAGTAATTAAGCCATTTATCACAAAGATAAACGACCCATGACCACATTTACTTTTCATCTATTATGTAATGCCAATAAGAGGGTATCATTTACCCATTTCTTGGGCTATAAATCCCACTATTATGAATGATGCTACATACTACAGAAGTCGTATACCCAACGCACCAGCTTTTGGTTCCTTATCTATTTGAACTCAAGTTTTTACTTACATCAAAGTATACGAGTCAAGCATACATAGTCAATCATCCACTTAAGATTAAGGTATATCACACTATGAACGTCCCAAGTGAATAAGTTCATAAACGGATTAAGGAACTATTCTACTTGGTTTTTGTCTGAGGTAATGTCAATCCAATCAATCACCTTTATGTCTCTATCTTCTAGGCGTGATCCACTCCGATGCCGAAGACAAAACATCTCTCCAATTGGACTTGATAGACAGCATATTAGTCTTTTAATCGGCTTGCTCATTTTTTATTAGACTAAGGACCTGTTTAGGTTCATCTACTAATTAAAGTTGTCTTCCTGTATTACGATCCGACCACGGAATACCTCTTAGTATTAGTTAAACATTAGATAATCAATGAACCAATATTTGTTTCAATTTTATTTTGTGTGCAAAAATCATTAAATGCAATATACAAAGAATATTAATGCAACTCATGGGTAATTTTATTAAACCAATCTATACAAAAAGATTACAAGTATACAAACGAATATATTACACTTAAGGCACCTAGATCCAACAAATAATAGCCCAAAACTTATCCCAGATAGCACATTAAGGCTTCATAATAATCTATAACCTACGAAATAACAACCTAAAATACACTTTCAAGGAGCAAATACAAGCCCCATGCCCAAACACACATGCACCCTTGCCCTATAACAACAAGCACCAAGCTCCTAAGACACAAGTTAGTTGAGCAAACATTTTCTAGGCAACACAACCAAGTCATAGTAAATTGACTTCAAATACAAAAGCTAAAAGGTTTGTTGTCAATCTCAACAAATAACTTTAAAAAGTCTGGCACAGTGTACTAAGCAACCAAACTTATCAAGCCAAGACTTGGCCATCGGCTAATGAGGTATATCAATAAAAACACTTATGTAGCCAATTCAACTAGCCTTAGGATTAAGTATGTAGCCTCTTGGACATGCATGATGTGGAAAAGTAAAAGAGAAGTGAAAACATATTTTTGGTGGCAAGTAAATCAGTTAAATAGGTCAGTTTTGAATTAGGTCAATTTAGATTCAGTCATTTTGGCTTGGGTCATTTCAAGTTTGTATCAATTTTGGGTTTGAGACCCGAATTTTTTGAATCAATACATTATGGGTTTAGATCATTCCAAGTTCAACTAATTTCAATGTACTTCAGATTGTTTCAAGTTTGATTCGATTAGAGTTCAAGTTATTGATTTTTTTAATCATCATATCAAGTCGAATTGGATTGCATTGATTGGATGAAAATTTTGTATTCACGATTAATTATTGATTATACATGTTTATACAAGTATTCAATAACGAAGAGAAGATAGTGGAGATGGAAGTGTTGATTCACTTGTGATAGATGGAGAGCCGAAGTTCAAGTGTTTAGGCAGAAGAAGAAAAGGAAGTAAGAGAAGGTTGATACTCAAGGTATTTCTTGAGGGAGAAGGAGAATCCTCAATCCCTCGTGCTTTGGGGTATAAATAGAGGGGTCACCCTCATCTTGTAGTGCCACGTAGCCGAAAGTACAGGAGGTAGGCATGATCATGTGGTCAGTCGAGTTGCAAGGTCATTACAAGTTAGGTGTCACCATATAGTGTACTATGTAGTCTTGCTCTGACATTCTTCTCCCTTAAGCTGTACGAGGTTATTGCACCTTAATGGTCCTCACGAAAGGCATGTAGCAAGTGGTCCTCACAGGAGTGCGTAGCATGCAAGCCTATTCAAAAGGGTTGTGTTGAGGGTACCTTATGGACCGTCTTAAGTGAGAGGTTCCTAGCGATGGGTTTTGAACAAATTGCTCCTCCAAACGGTTTTTTGTGAGTCGCCTAATGTCTCGCTACATGTCACACCCGTGTAAAGATATAACAATACTTTTCATCTCACGAGGAAACTGTTGATCACATTTCAGTTTGGCCTCCTTACCAAAAAACACCATGGGTCAAGTTCAGCATTTGTAGGGTTTGAGCAAGATGAGATGAGGCCCCAAGGTACTTCTCATCTTGCAAAGACAGATAAGAACAGCTTTTTGAACATGAATAGACAACGATTTCCACGTTTTCCTAATATTTCGATTGTAATGAAAATATCGTCTCAAAAGCTCTGATTGAGATTCAGCAACAAGGAAAGAAGTTGAAGCAGCTCAAAAGAGTGTATAAAGTGACCCTTAAAACCGTGCAGTGTAGAATTAGATATATATAATTCATGCAAACACCGTGTGTAATCAAATAAAGTCATGCTGAAAGCCATTGAAATCTTTGATAATTTCTCTTAATAAAGAATGACTGTAACTTGAAAGACTTTGCAAGTCTACACTTTTGGACAAAGATGGACTAAAAAACCCTTTTAAGTGCTCTCCTGTCTACTCATTTTGTGAATGAAATTTGTCAATTCGTAAACAAAAGAAAATGGAAGAAAAATTAAGAAATAATTTTTTTTTAAGGCTTAATGTCCTGAATTTGACATTTTTTTCTTAATTTGGTTTTTTTTTTTTTTTTTTTGGTACCTACACTTGATACTTTTTCTTAATTTGGTACGTAAAGTTTTTTTGGACCCAATTTAATACCTAAACTTGACATTTTTTCCTAATTTGATACCTAAGCTTTTTTTTAAGATTTAATTTGATACCTAAATTTATTGCATATCAGTAACTTTACTCTTTGAAATCTTCAAAATTGAAGCTTACAGACTGAGATTGTTTAATGTAAAACCAACCTTTCTCTGTCGATCCTATGTTTTGTTGAAATATTTGGCTCTAAATTTAAGTAGTGGGTCAACTACACCTACCTGTTCATAACTTTTTTTCTTTTTGTTTTGTTTTTTTTTTGCCATCACAGCTGTTCATGACTTCGATAATAAATTAATAAATCATTTTAGTTTCGAGTTTAAATTATTTTAAATTTAAATAAATTTTATATTTAAATTATTTTGAGTTTAAAATATTTAAATTTAATATTCAAATTTTTTAGGGTAAGTTATTACAAACTCAAATTATTTCGAGTAATTTAATTAAATTTATTATACATTAGAGATCATCAATCTGATATTTAGTTAAGATTCAAGTCACCTACCCGCGACTTAGATAGGTCCCACCGAAAAGGCGCATGCGAGATGTACAACAAGAGAACAGCGAGGAGAGCTCGCAACATCAATTCACACGAGCCAAGGAGAACTCGCGATCTCAATTCGTATGCACCCAAAGAGCTCACACGAGGGAGATCACGAGCTCTGACAAACAAACCAAAATGAAACATATGCCCGACATACTCGAAATTCGCTCAAAGTATCAATCCTAAGAATAGTAAAGTTAAATTATGAACAATGATAATATGTATAAATACCCGAATATTCCTATTAATGAGATGAGACAAAATTACTCAACAAACTCATCTCAAGTTCCCTACTCGAATCATTTTGAATTTAGGTTATTAATATTTTATGATGAAATCAAATTTAATATGATTTTAATTCAAATTCATGGGGTCAAGTTTTCAAGTTTACTAGAAAAGCATGAACTGTTTTTCTTTAAAAAGAACACTGGTAGCTGAATAGCTGATATATTTTTCATAAACCTCCTCAAATTCTAGTTTGCAGAACCATCCGTTCATCTTTAGGCTAAGATGGAAATATTAACGTCCCTCTTTAGTGTTCCGACCCTCAAGTTTGTGTTCATGTCAGTGTTTTTCTCTTTGTTGCATATAATGTTACGTAAACTCTGCAAAACACCAAAATTGCCAGCACATGGCCCCCCAAAACACCCTATACTCGGCTGCTTGATTCCCTTCTATAAAAACCACCATCGCTTGTTAGATTGGTATACGGAGCTTCTCGCAGAATCAGCCACCAATACAGTTGTCATCAACCGGTTCGGTGCTCCAAGAACTATCGTGACAGCAAACTCAAAGAATGTTGAATACGTGCTGAAAACCAACTTCAATAATTTCCCTAAGGGCAAGCCTTTCACTGAAATACTAGGTGATTTTCTTGGCTACGGGATATTCAATGTGGATGGTGAGCTTTGGCAGATGCAAAGGAAGTTAGCGAGCCATGTTTTCAGCACCAGTTTTTTGAGAGAATTTATGATGAATACATTGAAGGAAGAGGTCGAAAATCATTTGTTACCTTTGCTAGAGTCATTAGCTGAGACATCAAAAGTGGTGGACCTGCAGGAGTTGCTAAAAAGACTTGCGTTTAATATGATCTGCAAGGTCTCGTTAGGGGTGGATCGTTGTTGTTTAGATCCTTCTCAGCCTGTTTCGCCTCTCAATGAAGCTTTCGACACGGCATCAAAGATATCCGCAAAGCGTGCAGCGGCTCCTTTGTTCTTGGTTTGGAAGGTTAAGAGATGGGTTGGGGTCAGATCAGAGAAACAGCTCAATAATGCTGTGGAGGAAGTTCGTACATATGTTGAGGGAATCATTCGTGGCAAGAAGAGAAAGATAGATGAAAGTGGAGAGAATCACGGTGAAGATCTCTTGTCGAGGTTGATTTCAGCAGGCAACGATAAGGAAGTGATAAGAGATATGATCATAAGCTTCATCATGGCAGGAAGGGATACAACTTCAGCAGCAATGACATGGCTCTTCTGGTTGCTTTCCTGCCATCCAGTTGTAGAGAAAGAGCTTGTGAAAGAGATAAACAATATGGAGAAAACCTTGTTACATTATGAATCATTGAATAAGGGACTTAAATTGTTGAAAGCGTCTCTTTGTGAATCCATGAGGCTTTATCCACCAGTGCCCTGGGACTCCAAGCATGCCATGGCAGATGACTTGTTGCCTGATGGCACTCCGGTCCAGGCAGGAGATAGGGTGACCTATTTTCCCTACGGAATGGGAAGGATGGAAGCATTGTGGGGGGAAGACTGGCATGAATTCAGACCAAGCCGATGGTTTGTCGAACCAGCAAGCTACCATGGAGGATCACTAAAGAAGGTTTGTCCATACAAGTTCCCAGTTTTTCAGGCCGGTCCAAGAGTTTGTCTTGGGAAGGAAATGGCTTTCATTCAGATGAACTATGTGGTGGCTTCCATACTTGGACAGTTTGAAATCAAACCGGTTGTTTCAGAAAAGCCAGTCTTCATGCCACTCTTGACAGCTCATATGGCTGGCGGACTAAAGGTTGTGATTCAGAAAAGAGATCATTCAAGATAAAACAAAAAATTAGTGATTCAATGTAAGATGCTAATATGCCATAATGTTTCATCTTTATTATAGTTGGGAGGAAATGCTTAGCTAAAACAAACACATAATACAAAATCTTCATCAAATATTTAATCATAACCATTTGCATCGATCAAGACCATTTATCAAAATCATGTGGTTATCCTTCAGGGGACAAATTTGTGACTGTAGAAGCTGAACATAGATAATTATCTTCAATTCCTAGTCAGAATAATACATCACATGCACGAGTGTTTGGAACTATTTAAGTCACCTGAACTGATTCTTTAAGATTAACCTTATCTATTTCTCCTCCCCTTTGATTAACTTCCCTGTTCCAATATTCAAAAGAACCAGTATAACTCAAGCTCTTGCTTTAACTAGATTGAGGTTTATTTCACTCTTCTTGTTTTGACACAAAGAAACAAGAAACGAACCAATGCTGCCAAATCTAGGATGATTTGTTTTCGAGTTAATGGAAATTAACTGGTACAAGAAGCTGCTGAGCGCTTACTATCGTGGTTCTTTTTCTGCCAAACATTCTCAGTTTTCTTTTGTTGCCTTGTTCAAGCATTAGAGCGATAAGCTTCCAAATTGTTTGTTCCATTCTTCATATGTACCTAATTCGTTCATAGAAACTGAGGGCCTCACCTCTGGTAATGCATTCTTGAAATCCTACATTAAGAAGATGAATTATAAATGATTAAGCTGATGAAAAGTTTTACCTCATAGACATGTGTGCTTTCTAATGCAGACGTTGAATGTCCATTACCTGAAGGGTTACTGGCCGCATATCCTCTTTCTTCAGCTGTGTAATTTCTATGCCTTGTCTTAGAGCCTCTCTAAGAGGTCCCATAGATGCATCTTTTACTAAATTTTTCATATCAGATCCTGAGTAGCCTGCAAAGAAAAGGCACCGAACAATGCAATTTCAAAACGATAGCTAAGATTAAACAAAGCAGCTCAACAGCCAAGAGAAGATAAGCTAACCTTCAGTTAACCTGCATATGCCACTGATATCCTCTTCTGAGAGCTTGAATAGTCCATCCTTCTCCAACAGATTACGAACAATCCAGGCTCTTGCTTCTTCATCATCAGTTAAACTGATTCAGAAAAAATTTCTTTGGCATAAATGGGTGAAGTATGATTAGATAAGAAATGCAAGTTGCACCTGATGAAGGAAGGGGAATGTAGAGTCTCTTGGTAAGTCGTCTCCTTGCTGCTTCATCTAGTTCTTGAGGTCTATTTGTTGCTCCTGGATCATACAAATATGTAATACAATTGCCTGATACAACTCACCATATTTGAAGAGATTGAAGCCCGATCCAAAAATTGAAATGTTAAATGTATCTTCAGATTTACTTCATTCTTATCAGATGCAGTCATAGTTATCGTACAATTGAACAAGTTTTCTTTTAACCAAGAAAGAAATAAGTATTTAGTAGAGTTCCAAAGCTCTTATTTCCTATAGGAGGTCCAGTTAATGAGGCCTTTGCAATTTGCCAACAAACGTATATGAATTAATAATTTCAACAATACCTATAAGAAGAATCTGCTCACTGCCACTATCAAAGCCTTCCATTTCAATGAGGAACTGTGTCTTGAGTCTTCTACTTGATTCATGCTCACCTTCTGACTTACGCTGTAACCACAATAAAATAACCTTTTAGAAGAACACTTCACTGACTGGACAAATTAAAAGAAATGAAAATTTTATCAATCAAAAGAAAATGGCTCCTTGTTTATTTACATAAATTCATCATCAAGTGTGACCAAATACCCAATCATTTGAGAAAAACAGTACAGCAGTCAAAGGTAACCTGATACCAATTCAAGTTTGAGTTTACGAGCAATAAGGTAAACCTAACCTGAGATAGAAGTGAATCTATTTCATCAACAAAAATAACAGCCGGCTGACGACAACTGGCCACTCCAAAAAGCGCCCTCACTAGCTTTTCACCCTCTCCAATCTGCATTCGCCAGTGCCATGCTACCCATTATAATTTATTCAATATAATCTCTGGTAGAGGATAAAGTAAAGAGTAACCTCTGGAACAATGTTAGCAGCAACTTAAGAAATTTCAATCTACAATCTTACTGCAGATGTTAGAGTTACAAGTTACAAGCCTTCCAGCATTTCAAAAAGACGTGCAATGTATTGCTAAAGACAAACAGGGGCCAGAAACATACCCACTTGCTTGTCAATGAACTAGCAGATATGTAGAAAAAGGTGGCTTTTGCTTCACCAGCTATAGCTTTTCCAATCATTGTTTTTCCTGTTCCCTGTAGTATAATAGGTGTTCACAGAGAAGTCATAAACCCATGATATGAACATCTACTTGTAGAGAACAAAAAGATACTTACTGGGGGACCAAAGAGAAGAAGACCTCTTCCAGGAGAGCGACAGCCTCTAAATATGTCGGGACGCAATAAAGGCCATATGACCATCTCTGTCACACATTTTTTGGCATGCTCCAAGCCAGCTGCAACATTTTTAGGAGAAACATAAAAGAGAGATTTTTAGATGAGCACAAAGCTCAACCAAAGATGAAACCTAAAAGCAAGTTTCATGTATCTTATAATACCAATATCTTCCCATCGGACATTTGGGTCTCGATCCATGATCTCATTGCTGATGTGCTCTATAAGGCGAGGTTCCAAATTCCTTAGTTTTTCTGGAAGTTCACCATCAGGACCACAAAGAAGTTCCAAACTGGATGTATAACCATTAAAACAAGTGAAGAGACAACATAAGACGTCTCAATTATGCCATTCCATATAATATTTGAAAACAGATCCTTGTGATATGAGCAAAAAGTAATTCCTAAGATCAGATTAATACATGTCTATGAAAGCATTACAGCTTGTTTATCTGTAAGAAATTCTTTTATCAAAAGAAACCTTACATGGTTGAATCTCCTTCCAGACCAGATATTGAAAATTTAATACTTATTCATTATCATAGGAGCATGGGCAATGTACAAGGAAATAACTTAAATTGCATTTTTCCTTTGAAGAATTTACATCACTCACCATGTCCTTGTTGAGTCATCTAATGCATCATCATTCTTTCCACCAATCCATGATGTCACATTTCCAACACTGCCACCATTAGATCTTATGGGGGGTACAAAATTCCCACGAACTCCACGTCGCGAAACCCCATAGGATTTTGTACCATAACCTCTAGAACTGAAATTGGTATCATTCTGTGGGGAGACAGAAGCACTTGGAGAACCAGCCAACCCCCGTTTTTGTCTCACATCCATTTCCTATAAGAAAGGGATTAAGAATGGTATGTATGCGAGTAATACAAGAACATGTAAAACAAATTAGACTTCCCAATGCTTCAGGAAAAATATCAGAACAACTGCCAGTTATACATGCCAAATCTCCAATGCTTTGTATTATACCAGTTTTGCTCTCGCTGTTACAAACGCATTCCCCGAAACATCAGCATTAACTTCTTCATTGCTGGATGGTGACCTTGCAGTGCTGTTTCTGGGGCTACCGATTTCTTTGTATGCACGCTTTGTGCCAAAGCTATTTCCATGTCCTCTTTCTTCCTCTTCAACTTTGGTAAAGTTTGAAACACTATGTCTCCTAGGAAAGTTGTGAGAAGAATGGCCCTTTTCCACTATAAAACAATCTTTGGAGCTGTTATTTTTAGAGTCCAAAGAACTTTTGTATGAGCAATTATTTGCTCTTGTAATTTTGTTTCCATACAAAGATGTCAACTTGGCCTGTGTCATAGCTTTAGACGGCTTGTTAATAAACTTATCTTGTTGTCCTCCCTGAGAAACAGTCAGAGCACAGGTTATTTATAAATTTAAAAAGATAACTTGCAATATATGGGCTTTGTTTCAGAAAGGAACTCCAAAGGCATATGAATATGACATAATGAATATTTTTAGAGAACAAAATTGCAGCTAAATTGATATACCAATTCATTTAGAGCCTTTCCCTTAGATTGCTGAAGCTGTGTACAGAAATACTTTGATTGCTTGATTTTGCCAATATCAATACCTCCTTTCATCCCAAAAACACAACCAGGAGCTTTACCTGCTTGGTCAAATGCTCGGCTGGAAGTACTCGATTCTTAGTACACTTTATCAACAACAAAGATCAATATCTAAATGCGTAACATTAACATTAAACCAAAAAGGTTCCCTATAATCAATCTTCATTGGAAATAAAATAAAGCATCTAATAGCAAAAAAATATCGAAGAAAACAAGCATATTAGAATTTCAGCTTATTCAATTGAACAACAAATAGGTTTAGAAACCTAAATTTTAATTCATGAGGACGCATATATACCGATCAGATTCTTGGACCAGGGCACGGCGAGCCAAGTCGAGCTTAGAGACAACGTCGTCACGAATGGGACGTGTGAAGGTCCGATCGACTTCAGAGTGAGAGTAGGAAACGAGGAAGCCGAGAAGCCGAAGCAAGAGGAGCTGAGCCTCCGGAAATTCCCGCTTCTCGAGACAGAGCTCGGCGCCGAAGAGCAGCGATTGGAGCCGCTTTAAGTTCTGATCTACTTCTTTTCTCCAACAAATTTTCTCTTTGGATTTCGATTCTTCCATTTTCTTTTCTCTCCCTTCGTTTTCCTGCTTTTTGGTTGCAAAGAGGAAGAAAGAGAATTAAAATAATAGGGTTGGGTTTTTTAATTTTCCCGCTACTTTCTGGCTTTGCCTCGCTTAAATTGAGAGGGAAGCTGAGAGATGGCATTTGGGAAGGGAGGGGCCGGGTTTTTTACTATAATAATATTAAAAAAAATTAAATATCATTAATTATCAAAATGATATATTTGGAGGAGTGATGCCTCTTAGATAGGCGGCACACTATGTATTTCTGACACCTCTGTTTTTTAATTTTTTAATATTTAAAAATTTTAAAAATATTAAAAAATTGGTATGGTATAAACTCGATATTAAAATACTGATATGGTATAATGATATGGTGCCTACCTAATAAGTGGCACCAAAGGTGTTTACCTGACAAGCGACACCAAACTCTAATTTACCCGCATTTTTTCCTTGAATAATAATAAAAAATAATAACTTAAATAATATAAAATATATATTTTTTAATCCTTTCCAATTATAAAAAATTAAAAAATAGTAAAAAATATTTTTTATAAGAATTCTATAAAATAATAATACAAAATTAAAAATTTTAATTAGATATTCTATAAGACTAATTCAAAATATTTGAAACAAATAATATAAAAAAATATTTATTTGTCAAAATAATACTCCTCTACTATTTACCAAAATGGTACAATTAGGAGAATGGTGCACACAATATTTTTTTATATTATTATTTTATATTTAAAAAAAGCAAAATTAAAATAAAAATTAAGACAAGTGGTGTCTTTGGGGTAGGCGGCACTAATGGTGCCTATTGGATTGACGGCACTAGTGCTGCCTTTGTCACAACTATTTAAATCCCTCCCACTAGAGATAATTTTTTTAAGAAAAAAAAAACAAATTTTAACAGCAAATTTTTAAAAAAGAAAATGAAGCAAAATTTTTGAAGAAGGAAAGGAAACAGAAAAGTTTAAAGAAGAAAGGTTAGTATAAAATTTTAACAGTATCAATCTTATATTATTTTAGTAAATAAATATTTTTTTATATTATTTGTGTAAAAACCCTATTTATTTCTTTTAACAGATGAAAAATCAATTTTTCGTATGGGTTTATTTCGATGGAGAAATTTTGACAACAACAATTGGATGTGTATTTGAATGTCGTCAACAACTAGCAATGAGATTTAGCAAAAATGTCTCGGTTGATAATATGAAGGTAAAGATTAGTGAAAAAATTGCTAGACGTTGTGGGAGAAGGATCTTGAAACTTTTCTATAAGTTTCCAATTTCATCAGATCCTATCAAATTTACCGAGATGGAACTCGTAGACAATGAAGATGTGGAGACAATGATCGCTCTTTATTGTGGGAATCGGAGTAACGAAAATGCACCAATTCAGTTATTTGTTGAGCTAACTGATGTTGAGAGAGCTGAAGATCCCACTCCATTAAGTATGATGGCTCCTACATCCTACGTTGATAGTCAATCTGTAGCTCGCGAGATCAATATTGATCTTAATGTTGCAGTCGATAATGATGCGGATGGTGATGATGGTTATGATAGTAGTGATCCATCTAATCACGAGGTCAATATTGATAGTGATCCCGACGTGGACGAGGTCCTAGATGATATCGACGAGGAAGGCCTGAATGACAAGGTCTCGAATGGTCGACGTATTGTGATGCACAATTATCCTGCTGAGGCACACATGTCACTTATAAACCCTGATGCGGTAGATGCAGGCGATTTTGCAGAGTACCTTGATATAATTCCTGCTCACCGATTGGCAGTAGCACCAGAACCTGAAGAGTTGTTCGTGGGTCAGAAATTTGACTTGAAGGAAGAGTGCGTATCCATCACCTGACCGCCTTGGAACGTATCCATCACCTGAACACCCTGGATGATACGACTCAAGCATCGGCTCAGGGTTAGGCTGGAGCTCGAGCTCCGGATCGGGCTCAGGCTGAGACTTCGAATCGTGCTCGGACTTAAGCTCAGCCGACTGAAAGTGGTGCCCCGTGGTAGCATGAACGGGGGGACTAACATCATTTGCCCACCAAAAATATATGGTTTCCCCATTCGGAAATACTACTGTCTGTACTCTACGGATACCTCAAAAGTGAAACCGTGATCTATTTGACGTTCAGGTATCCATTTCGCCCATCTCTGCCACACCGCAATGTAATCTCTATGCACTTGCCCTTAGTGCAGTCTTGGTTTCCCCTTCTTATCAATACCATGGATATCCCCTAAATTTACTGGGTCTCTTGGGATGGTTTGTATGTACCCGAACTGGCGAAGTACTCGATCTCCATGTTACCACTCCACTGTTTGAAAGCATATAATAGGTGCATCAATGCACGACAAGTGGGAGTGGTTGCGAGTAAAACCGGGAATAATAGTTGCAACCTCAGGGATTGAGTAGGGCATCCAAAGGAATTGCAAATTTAAATAATATTGTTATAGTAAAACGACTCAATTAATATTAATAAATTAAAATGAATCATGTAATTGAATGTCACGAATAACTTACCATCTCCCTGGCATGTGTCTCGAACATCTAGCGATATATTGAAACCGTGAATGACCTCTTGATATTGGGATTCCCACTCCATCTATGAAAAATAACTTTTTAGATCAAATTTACACACAAACAAATCAAATAATTGTGGACAAAGATTAGATGTTATCACCTGTTCACAAGTGGGAAAACGTATGGTAGGTGTCTGATATTAGCCAAGAAAGGCATCCAATATAGGGCCCACGATTGTAACAATACCAAGCACCCGCAAATGTCAACTGACAAAGCTCGTGATACAACATCGCTAGTACTGCCGAGCCCCAACTATATTGACCCGCTTCATTAAAATCGGTCAATAGGGGCAAGTACATGATGTGGACTCTATTTCTATTTGCCGTCAGCATCAATACACCCCCTATAAGGTGCATTATATAAGCCCGAGCGGTACACATCACGTCAAAATCGGAGGCATCAACTGCTAGATGGTGGAATCTTTCCCTCAACCATGTGAACTACAGTCCCGTGAATCTCGATCCACCATCACCGGGTGAGACTCCTAATAAGTTCTCACAGAGGGTCATCGGGTTAGATACTATCGATGAGCTCGTAATGAGCATCCCGTCGATTAGGAGCCCAAGCTACAGTGCAACATCCTCTAGTGTGATGGTGTACTCACCACACGGTTAGTGAAACGTGTAGGTCTCTGGTCGCCATCGCTCAACCAAAAGCGAAAATTAAGTCGTATCATAAATCGAATGTTCGAACCAATGAAGCTGCTCCAAATCCAGCTGCAATCAAGTATGGCATAATGCGTTCGTCCGGTTCATAATTAACCCTATTCACGCGACTCCTTAATTTCCGTTACTGCTGCATAGACTATTTAATTACTGAAATAATTAATATAACTTAGTTTAATCTCGTAAATTAAATGAACTTTTTATAATGTAACAAATAACAATTTATTACCTATATATATTCAGGTGTCGATATGTGGTCATCATCCTTAATTAATGAATCTATATCCATATTTGCAATAAAAAAAATTGAGATTATCAATCTGTCAGAAGTAATTAATACAATTTTTAACTAGAAGTAATTAAAATTTTTGATATATATAAAATAAATAATTATATATTGATTACGTTGATAAATTAAAATTTTAAGTATTGAATTTACTCTTACATTTTGCGGGTTAAGTGTGAAATTTATATTAAAAAATTATTTCGTAAATTATTTCGTAAATTCATAAAATATAAATTAGTAAAATATTAATTTTTAAATACTTATTTATTACTTTTAATATTATTAATATAATATTTTATATTATTACTTTTAATATTATTTTATATTATTCGAGACATTTTTAAATACTCTTATATTAGTAAAAAATAATAAATAAATAAGAAGGATTATACAGTAATTAATCACAGTTAATGTTTTTTTTCAACAACCACTCAAAGTGGAAAATTTGCATATCAAGTCTCTCAATATATTATATCATTACATTTCAATCTAGTGCCATTTTGATAAATAATCTCATCAGCATATCATACTATTTTAGTTATTAATTTTATTTTTTTGTATTATTTAAGTTAAAAAAATCGACTACTCTTTGTTTTAGACACACAAAAAAATGGTTAGTTTGAATATGATTGTTCTTTGATAATAACGTTTTGATTTTGTTTGACTGAATTATTCAAATGACTTAGGTTAAAATACTAAAACTTTATATCAAAATAAAGTTTTGATTTTTATTTAATCAATTTTTTAAAATATTGGGGACCATTTTAGCACTATTATAATTTTAGGAATCTAATTTTTTCTATTTCAAATAAATTAATGTTAAATTTCAAAGGTTTAAACTAACTAAAATAAAATTAAATAGATAAAATTTAAATTTACATAACATTCTTTCTTTGTATTTTTTTTCTCTTTTTGTACGTGTGTGTGCTTGTGATTTTGGGGACCATTTTAAGGTCCCCAAAGGCCCTTCACGAGAGAGCCTTTAGCAGCAACAGTGAAGGCATGCATGACACGCAACAACGGGCGGGAGCAACGGCAGGGGCAGTGTGCCGCCTGGCAGGTAGGCACCTTTGGTGCCGCCTATCAGGTAGGCACATCTCCAAAAATACCAAACCCGTATTTAATTATCGGGTTTATACCATACCCCTTTTTTTAAATAAATTTAATATTTTTAATATTTTAATATTAGAAATTAAAAAAAAAACCAGAAATGTTAGAAAATTCAATGGGTGCCGCCTGCCAAGGAGGCACCACACCCCCAAATGTACCATTTTGGTAAATAATACTAGGAGTGTATTATTTTGGTGTTAATTTTTTTATACTATAATAGTAAAAAACCCGAGGAGGGCCTCAATTATCAAACACTGTTGATAAAAAATTAGTTTTTTTTTAACCATGGGTCCAGTGGAAAATAATATGTTATTCATCTTAGGAATCCTGGATTCGAGCACCTGCATGTAAGGTGTGTGTGCGTTGTCAATAAATTTAAAAAATATGAACAAATATTACTATGTTGTCACACATCTATTAAAAAAGTAAAAAGAATAAGAGAGATAATGTGTTCAATTATTAAATAGATAAATTAAAAGTGTAATGAAAATTTTGGTTTTTTGATCATTTATGTTGAACAAAGAATGTAACAAACTAGGTGTACTCAATTATCAAATAAGTAAATCAAAAGAATGTGATGAAAAATTTGGTTACCATTTATGTTAAATAAAGAGTGTATGGGAAGGGGTTTGCTCAATTATTAAATAGGTAAACTAAAAGAGTGTGATGAAAAATTCAATTTTTTGGCCATTTATGTTGAACAAAGAGTGTAAGAGGAGGGGTGTGCTCAATTATCAAATAGGTAAATTAAAATAGTGTGATGAAAATTTTGATTTTTTGGCGATTTATGTTAAACAAAGAGTGTATGGGAAGGGTTTTGCTCAATTATCAAATAGGTAAATTAAAAGAGTCATGAAAATTTTGGTTTTTGGTCATTTATGTTAAACAAAGAGTGCAAGGGAGGGGGTGCTCAATTATCAAATAGAAAAATTAAAAGAGAGTGATGAAAATTTTGAGTTTTTAGCCATTTATGTTAAATAAATAGTGTAAGAGAGGGAGTTTGCTCAATTATCAAATAGAAAAATTAAAAGAGTGTGATGAAAAATTTGATTTTTTAGCCATTTATGTTAAACAAAGAGTGTAAGAGAGGAGGTTTGCTCAATTATCAAATATGTAAATTAAAAGAGTGTAATCGAAAATTTAAAAGAGTGTGACAAAAAATTCGATTTTTTAGCCATTTATGTTAAACAAAGAGTGTAAGGGAGGGGGTTTGCTCAATTATCAAATATTTAAATTAAAAGAGTGTAATGAAAAATTCGATTTTTTGGCCATTCATGTTAAACAAAGAGTGTAAGGTAAAGGTGCTCAATTATCAATTAGATAAATTAAAAGAGTGTGATGAAAAATTCGATTTTTTAGCCATTTATGTTAAACAAAGAGCGTAAGGGAGGGGGTTTGCTCAATTATCAAATATGTAAATTAAAAGAGTGTAATGGAAAATTCGATTTTTGGCAATTTATGTTAAACAAAGAGTGTAAGGTAGGGGTGCTCAATTATCAAATAGGTAAATTAAAAGAGTGTGATGAAAAATTCGGTTTTTTAGCCATTTATGTTAAACAAAAAGCATAAGGGAGGGGGTTTACTCAATTATCAAATAGGTAAATTTAAAGAGTGTAATGAAAAATTCGATTTTTTTACCATTTATGTTAAATAAAGAGTGTAAAGAAGGGGGGGTGCGCAATTATCAAATAGGTAAATTAGAAAAGAGTAACAAAGAGTGTAAGGGAGGGGATGCGCTCAATTATCAAATAGGTAAATTAAAAGAGTGCGATGAAAAAAATTAGTTTTTTAACCATTTATATTAAACAAAGAGTGTAAGGGAGATAAGTTAAAAGAGTGTGATGAAAAATTCGGTTTTTTGGCCATTTATGTTAAACAAAGAGTGTAAGAGAAGGGGTGTGCTCAATTATCAAATAGGTAAACTAAAAAAGAGTAACAAAGAGTGCAAGGAAGGAGGTTTGCTCAATTATCAAATAGGTAAATTAAAAGAGTGCAATGAAAAATTTGATTTTTTACCATTTATGTTAAACAAAGAGTGTAAAGGAGAACTCCGTGTATTGACTTGATAGTTAAGGGTGTTCATCGCTTCAGGTGTGATCTGAATTCAAGTCGCACTAGTCGCTGTTTGTAATTCACCAAAAAAAAGTGTAAGGGAGGGGTGTGTCCAATTATCAAATAGGTAAATTAAAAGAATGTGATAAAAATTTTGATTATTTGACCATTTATGTTAAACAAATGGGAGTCTGCTCATTTATCAAATAGGTAAATTAAAATAGTCTAATGAAAAATTCGAGTTTTAAATTAAAATAGTGTAATGAAAAATTCGAGTTTTTGGCCATTTAGGTTAAATAAAGAGTGTAAGAGAGGGGGTGTGCTCAATTATCAAATAGGTAAATTAAAAGAGTGTGATGAAAAATTCGATTTTTTGACTATTTATGTTAAAAAAAGGAGCGCAAGGGAAGGGGTGTGCTCAATTATCAAATAAGTAATTAAAAGAGTGTGATGAAAAATTCGATTTTGTTTGCCATTTATGTTAAACAAAATGTGTAAGGGAGGGGGTGTGCTCGATTATTAAATAGGTAAATTAAAAGATTGATGAAAATTTTGATTTTTTTTGCCATTTATGTTAAACAAAGAGTGTAAGGGAAGGGGTGTGATGAAAAATTCGATTTTTCTCCAAATTAAGAGTTGAGGGGGGTTATTGGTAAAAATAGACATTGTACTAAAAAAGAATGTGGCTCAAATTGGTTTTTGCTCAGGCTTGATGGCCATTAGCCTTGAACAATCGATAGATAAGTCATGACTCGGTTTTAACATGTCATAGCCTAAATTTAATCCAATCCAAATCAATAGTTTATTATTACTGTTTAGGATTGATTAAGTTGATATCATTCATTAATTTTCAACGTAAAAATTTAACAAATGTTCATTACAAAATAATAAATATTATTTTGAAAGTATTTATATCTTTTTATATTTTGATAAATATAGAAAATTAAGTATACATAGGATTTGAACAAATCATCATACTTTTCACCAACTCAATTTAATTATTCCAATTGAAGTCACATTTAAATTTTGTATATTTGTTACATGAATAATTTCACATGTGCCATAATAATTTTTATATTTTTTTAAAAGAAAGATGATGAATTTAAAAAAAAATATTATTGAATTCAAATTAGAAAAAATCTTAGCCAAATCTGGTAAACATGCCTGAAGTCTAGAGTAGCCTAATTTGAATTATTGTTCCTCTAATTTGATACATGTACTTTAAACAAAAGCAAAGAAAAGAAAATATAAAGTAAAAATCCTTTTATATCCAACATTTTCTTTTTTCATTATCCTCAACTCTTTTTTTTTACAACAGCTTCTCCTCTTAAGAAAAAAAAAAAAAAGGAAAATTGCATTATCGCGTATCTCAAAAAGGTGTTTAAACGGTTAACCAAAATTTTTAATTTTTAACTGTTAATTGAACCGAAATTTGAAAAAAAAATTAATCAAATCGAAATATTTTGATTAACCGACCAACTTAGATGAAATTTATATGTTTTTGTGTTTTTTGTTAAAACAAGTATAAAACATATAAAAAAAATTGATAATGCTCATTTAACTAAATTAACCAAATATATAATATTATTTATTAAGTTCAATTAACTCAATTAATTATTCGATTTTGAATTGAATTAACCTTTAACTAAAATTTCAAAAAATCTCTAACTGAACTCCAACCGAACTAGATCGATTAATCGATCGATTAACTGAATTAAATCAATTCGATCGATTAATTTGGATTTAACCTAAGTTTGAACACCCCTAATACTCATTAAATTTCCATGACAGATATAAAACAGGAGCCTTCAACTATTTTTATTTTCACTTTTACTCTCACAAGTTGTTCTTTCTCTGCAAGTTCTTCTTAATCCTTCTATTTAGTGACCACGGCCAAGACAAGAGGTGCCAAGACCCCTTCTAAAACCACACCTGCCACTTTCGTCACCATGGTTCAAACCACAACCCAACCTTCACCAAGAGAGCTGGTCTTATTTTTGTCGAAAGCTGCCAAAGACTTATATCAGAACGTGATACTGAGAAAAAACTGCCATCCGGAGCTAGGATTGTAGTTGTCCCCACAACAACCATTGGGGAAGTAAGTTGTTAGAACCATCAGCCGTTTGGGATAGGAGTTCTTCTGTGAACACCCTTTTGATTACTCCCTTACAATGGTAAGGGAATTCTACGCCAATCTTATTGACACTGAACAAGAATTTGTCTTTGTGAGGGAAGGTTTAATTCCATGGAGTGCGACGAATATCAACGTTTTGCTTCGGATTCCTGAGAAGGTAGATGACCACACTCCATTTGTACATGAACTAGACGATGAAGGAACTAACCAGGTCATGAAGGACCTATGCGTTGAGGGTGCGGTTTGGACAGGTAACAGTCCACATAACTATACCATGCACTGTCGATATATGACGACATTCAGTAAAGTCTGATTCCACTTCGTGAATAGCCATATCCTACTTTCTGCGCACAACACTACGGTGACATTGGACCGTATGTGCATTCTGCACTCAATTTTAAAGGTTCGTCACATTGACATTGGCGAGATCCTTCACGACAAAGTTATTGAAGTCGTTGCAAAGCAAACAGGTATACTACCTTTCCCGTCCCTAATAACGTTACTATGTAAATAGAGGGAGATTGTGCCTCGAAATGGCGAGGAAGTGTTGGAAAAAAAAGCCCTATCAATGATATTTTAGTTGAAAGAATGACTCGAGGCCAAGAGATGTCGGTGGTAATGGAAGCATCAAAGAAAAAGGACAAGGGAAAAAGGAAGAAGCAGGAAAAACAAGCTGATACGCCCACAGATCCTCTGTCAGGAAAGAGACTGGCTGCTATGGAAGCTAATATTAACCGTATCGACATGCGCACTGTTCGTACTATCGACGTATTAAAGGATATGGACTACAGACAACATATCTTCTATGCGTATACAAAAGCATGAAATGAGGTAAATGTCACCGCATTGCATAGTATAAGCCCAAATTCGCTTCCTGATTTCCTCGTCTTCCCCTTCATTTTTCGCCCGATGGCATGATCTTTCGATCAGCCTACTCCTGATGGTAAGCCTCTGAATGTTCCATCCCCAATAAGAATTTATATCTCCGATGATAAGGAGAGCGAGGGACATTTTAATGCAATGAAAGACTACTATAGAATAATTGTCAGCCTATTTGAAGAATTTTTGAATAGCCATGGGGCAACCATGGCAAGTAGGGGGTTGTCATTAAGGAGCTGCATACCCCACCATCTGAGGGGCGCGACACAGAGGTTGGTGTTGACATGGCCACAACTAAACAAGAGAAGCCTTGGGATGAAGGTGTAGAACAAGAAGAAGGTCAAGTGAAGCAGAAGGAAAATGAAGAAAAAGAAAAAGAGCATGAAAAGAAGGACACTACAGAGAAGCAGGAAGGAAGAAAGGAAGATGCCCCAATAATTATTGCTGAGGATATTATCGGCACTCCCGTGAGTATGGGGGAATCTAGTAGTGACGAGGCTCCACCTGATTCGAGCCGGACTGAGGTAGTTACAAGCAGTATTAAGGACATTCACCCTCTTACCACTATGCCATATATGACACCATTAGCTGAAATCCATCCATCCGAGGTAACTATCGATGAGGCCATCACCCAACCAACTGAGGAGGAGCAATCCGCTGATCCGGTTAGTTCGAAGGATAAGAAACGAAAGCGCAAGGACAAAAAGAAGAAACGTAAAGACGATGGCGAGCGCCCAAGGAAGAAGAAAAGGAAAACCAAAGCAGCCTTTGCATCGGCTGCTGAGGAATGAATTAGTACACTTTTCTGTAGATAGTTTGCATGCATTTTTATTGTTATTGCATTTTTATTTTGTCATTGCATTTCTTAAGTTAATTTAGTTGCATTATCATTGCATTTCCATTATATTAATATAGTACTGTCAGTGCATTGGGGACAATGCAGACATTAAGTTTAGAAGGGAAGGATATTGTGAAATGGAAATGCAATTACACCCATATCTTTGAATTTTACATGTTTCTTTAGTTAATGAAAATATGCAGAACTTCAACAAAAAACGTGACCACAATTTTTTATTTTTATGCATCATTCTTGAATTGCTTAGGATGATGATGTGTAAATTGGATGAATGTGAATGAATAGTGAGTCTTATATTTTTTGAATTAATGATTACAATTGCTTCACTAATGAATGAATAGTGTTAATGTTTGAATCTTGAACTAACTGACCAGTTGCAGCGACATTGTATTAATAAAAGACACTCTAATGTGAATCCAATGTAACTTTTCAAGGAAGAACACTCCGCTGCAGATTTTAGAAAAATCATCTAGCCAAAGGCTGTCACAGCAAGAGTATGTGCTAGCGTAATTACATACCTCTTGGAGTTTGTTGCACCCCATCATTACTGCCCAGCAATAAAGGTAGAGCAATACAATGACATCTCTCAGTCACTTGAAAAAGGAAAATGAGAAAAAGAAAGAAAAGAGAAAAGAGAAAAGAAAAGAAGAAAAAATGTTTGCTGTAAATGTTGTATTGGTTCAAGGAAGATTAAGATTCAACGCATAATACTAACAGTAATGAAGTTGCAGTCTTAATGATTCATGCCTATAAATTGTCGGCGCATTATTCTATCATATGAATACAATTTGTGTATTAGGATTTCAGGAAATTCAAGTTGCGAGAATAATGATTGCGGTGACATGCTTGCTTGAGACTTTGCTCATTTTTGTTTACTTTAGGACAAGTAAAAACTCAAGTTTGAGGGTGTGCTAGAATTACAAATGACATATATTTTCTCCCTAAATTGGTGTTTTAATTGTCTCTTTTGTATTTTATTTTTCATGCATCATAAGCATTTCATACTTAGTTTTTATATTTTCTAACTCATTTTAGTTTGGTTTAAATTCTTGTTATTTTTACAACTTTTATGTACTAATGTCGCTACAAGTAGCCTATATATTGCGCCTTAGAATTGTCAGCGCAGGAACTCATCTCAGAAGATCAATGCTGGAAGAAGAATACAACCATAAGATCAGCTTGAAATTGCGATCAGAGACGTCGACGCATAAAAACTTGAGCTTTGGATTAGTAAACTCAAGCTGAGAATACAACTGGAAGCACCAGTGCAAGAAAATCACACGTTGTCACCGCAATTGACGATTTCAGATCGCGCCCAGCAATGTAGTGACAACATGCAGATCTCTAAAGAACACATTAAATCTGTGTGAGTGCACAACTGTACTGTAACTAACTTTGACAACTGCAAATTGGATCTGGATCTGAGAAGGGAGGATGAAACCTACAACTTTTGAAGGCTATAAATAGAGGAAAGAAGATAGAAGAAAATATCAAGAGAAAAGGAATTAAATTTTTGCAATTACTTTGTGTTTTTGGAGATTTAAGCTGGAAGATGGTAAGCTGATTGAGCGAAAAAGCAACCACTTCTGACGAGAGGTGCTCGATGCAACGCAAGAGGAGCGATTGAGGAATAGTCCTAGTAGTTTAGAGATAGTAAGCTTCGATTGTATTCGTTAACCCCTCTTTTATGCTAATGAATTCTAATGACATTTGAATGAATACGAGAGTATCTTTCAGTGCTAGATCACTTTGATTCTTATTTAATGCTTTTCATCTGTTTATTCTTGGATCTAATTGCATCAAACACGAGAGTGCATTTGTAGTTTACCGACATCGAGAGATGCGGTGACAAGTTGGTTAACAAGTAAGACAGTGAGAGTTGCTTGGGATTAGAAGAGATTCTAGTAACTTGTTCTTGAGTACACAATGTTTCTCACGCCGAAAGGTGGGGTAATTGTGGGTGCTTGAGTCATGAATAAATGAAAAGTTGTTATTGGTAAGATTCATTGGAGCCTTATTGTTGCGACAATTCCTCTATACAATACCTTGTAGGCACATCCAGCGTTGCTACGTAGCGAAATCAATGATCCATTCTAATCCTTTACACTTGGTCATATTTTGCTTTCCTGCATTTAAATACTCAACACTTCAACAACACTTTAATTTACTTTTAGCTGCTTTGACAATTAACTTTGATTGCATTTATAATATTAATTATTTTTAGTGTGCTGATTTGATTTAATTATGCTGACAACTTTACTCACATTATTTTTTTCAGATTGATTTAATTGCATTGACATCTTTACTCATATTATCCCTAATCTTAATTTTAATTGCTTCGACATATAGACATCAAGAACTCATTCCCTATGGGATCGATATCCGATAGAAATAATCTATCAACTATACTTGCATCGACGTGTGTCCACTTGCACAACTGTTGTGACGTAACAGGTCGATCAACTGTATAGTCTCCAAGAGTGACACCGCAGCCACCTAAAGGTCGAAGTTTTGATAGGGCTGGTAGTAGTTCTGGTAGGGTCGAGGAGTACCAGATAGAGGTCCGACCTAGATTGAGGCACAATAGCCTGCTCTTGTCTATGCGACCCGACGCCGTGAGGATAAGGATAAGTTGTCATTATTATTATGGGTATGTTCTTTATTTTTACAGTACTATATTTTGCTCTGATTGACATTGGTTCTACACATTCATATATATTTAGTACTATGTCTGTGAATTTATATATACTTGTTGAATGTACTGCAAGAGAGTATTATGTGATTAGTCCTTTAAGACAGTCTGTGCAAGTTGATAACGTCTTTAATCAAGTTTTGTTAGAGATACAGGGATTTTTGTTTCCAGCTAACCTGATGGAGCTCCCATTTGGGGAGCTTGACTTGATTGTGGGTATGGACTGGTTGGTTATGCATCGAGTAAGTTTGGACTGTGCAACAAAACGTGTCACTCTAAGAACCAAAGGAAACAATGAGATAGTTATGATTGGTGAGCGTCGAGATTATCTTTCCAATGTAATCTCCGCTCTTGTAGCTGAAAAGTTAGTATGAAAAGGGTGTGAGGTGTATATCGCCTTTATTTTTTATTTTGCACTAACTAAGCTAACTGTTAGCGATATTCGGACAGTCAGGGATGTAATGACCTAAATTCATGGGCATCGAAAAAGTGAGTTATAAGGCCTCCGTCTTAGTAAATCGAGTTCGTAAATAATTATTAGGAATATTTATGAGTTTAGTAGTGTTTTTAATTAGGCTTTGATTAGGTGAATTTAGTTTAATTTAGAGTAATTAGTAAAAATGACTAAATTGAATAAGGGGTGAAAGCCTAATTATAGATTAAAAGAAAGAAAGAGAGACTAAAATGGAAATTATGCCTATTGCATAATTTGAGGCGGCAAACAATGAGAAAAATCTAAAGATTTTTCATAATTTAAGTTATTATTAATTAATATTAGCATATAATAATATAAATTATTATTTAATTGATATTATTTTATTAGATTAATATATATATATATAGCCAAATGTATGGTAGTAAAATATACATATGTAAAAATTATATTTGTACATTTGTAAAATAAATATTAATTTACCTATTATTTAAGTAAATAGATATTTATAATTTATTAATATTATTACTAACTAATATATATATATATAAAAGAATAAAGAAAATAAAAAGAAACAAAAGAAGGAATAGAAGAACAGAACAGAAGCTCAAACGAAAATAGAAGGGAGAAAAGGGAAGGAAAAAGAAAAAGGAAAAATTAGGATTTTGAAGCTTTAATCTTTAATTGGTAAGTCAATTAAGCCCTTTTCTCTTAAATTAGATGTTTTAAAAGCTTTAGGACAAAGTTTTGATAAAATTAAGTTGAGGTCTTGGAAGTTTTAAGGTTTTTGAACATAGTTCATGTTGAACAAAATAGTTAATTAGGGATTTAATTGAATGAATTTCAAGTTAGCATTGATAATGGGATTAAATTGTAAAAGAAGCTATAAGTTTTGTGATAGAGGGATTAAATTGAAAGAAATTTTAAATTAGGGTTTTATTATGAACATTAGATAGTTAAGTAGAATATGGAAGGAAATTGAATAAAAATAAAGTATGAATTGAGAAAATAAATAAATGAGTTAATTAGGATTAAATTGGAATTAAGGTATAAATTGGATAGAAATTCAATTATTATTATAAATTAGTGCTGTAATTAATAGTGTAAATTATTATTATTATTATTTTTGTACCTAGCAAAGAACCCGAAGCATCGGCACAAAAAGGAAAGGAGAAAGTTATCGAGGAGTAATCGTGAAATCCGAGTTTGTATTACTATAATTTAAATTATTCATTATTTAATGTTTATTTCGATATTTATATTTAATAAGTGAAATTGAAATTTAAAGTGATATGAATTGTAAATTGAAAGTCCCTATTAACTAGTCGGGCTGAGACGGATATAGTTGGCATGCCATAGGATTGGAAGAGTTCAGGGATACTTCGACCTTGAGTCGATGAGACACTGGGTGTCATTATTTTACTTTGGATAGATTCAATGAGGTACTGGGTACCACTTTACTTCGGCTAGGCCGATGAGACACTAGGTGTCACTTTATTGCTTCGAACTATCCGATGAGGCACTGGGTGCCATTTTGGTGTGTTTGGTTCTGCCAAGGTCCGAGTCTTGTTAATAGGGGTAAACAATGTGAAAAAGAAAAATTGAACAGAAATGAAAAATTGAGGCATATAAAGTGATATGTGATGAAATTGAGAAATGAGAATGAAATGGCTAAATTGATTTGATATTGATATGGAATGAAAGTGATGTATAAATTAAGATAATATGTGTTCATGTATTATATGATTGATATTTATTTGGTTATTTATAATTTGAATTATAGTAATACCATTGAGTATGAAATACTCAGCGTACGGTTGTTTCTGTGCGCAGGCTAGTAGAAATTAAGGTCCTGGTTCAGCATCCAAATCGATCCCGACCTCAGTATAAACTCGGTGATGTAATTCTCCTCTTTTGGTAAAAGTGACATGTACTAAGTGTTGTATAGGTTACATGTATATGCTTGTGATGTTGGTTGTAAATATATATATATATATACACTATATTTTGATATTAGTTTAATAAAATGGTAAAGAGTATATTATAAAATTTGGCATTATGTTTGAATAAAAAATGAATAAAGTTATTAGTAAAATTTGAATAATATTAAGAATGTTTAATTATTGAATTAATATGTTAATGAAATGATTATGATTTAGGTGAATTTGAGTATAAATTATTTTGGTTGCGGGTTGAAATTGCAGGGAAGGTTAGATGTTTATAAAGAGGGTTATATCGCGTTCGAAAAAAAAAATTATGAAAAATCTGCAGAGCACCAAAACAAGTTTCAATTCCCCTCTAATACGTATTTTGAGCCTTAAGGGTCCAATTAAGGGACTTTATGATTATTTTATAGTATGTTCATTAATTAATTATTTATTATTTGTAAATTGTCTGATATGTTTGTAATACCCTGTAACCCTATTTCGACGATGGTTTAGGGTTAGGGGGTGTTACAAGCGACTTTTCGAATGTCTTCCCTGATGAATTACCGGGTGTACCACTAACCTTGGAAGTTGAATTTGTATCAACTTGTTACTAAGTATCGCTTCGGTTTCTCCCTATCGAATGACACAGTAAAAGCTTACCGAATTGAGCTATTTCATCTACGTCGGGTTTACAATGTTACATTTAATGGTATCAGAGCCAGGTTAGACAACACTTGGACTATATAGTGGGTCTATCTATGCAGCTAGAATGTGATTATGTAAAAGTCGGAATTGAATAACTGATTTAGAAAGATCGAGTCTTTGACATCTTTTATAGTATTTGTATGCATATTGTACTGTGACAACTGATTCTATGATTAAACTGTTATCTAACATGATATGTTAGGAAAATTCTGATAAAATACTTAACTGATCTATGCATTTGTGATATTGTAGACATTGAAAGATTAGTTCACGAGGAAGTCGTGGACACGAAATGCGTGGGCGCGTGGGCACCAAGAAGGAGCTCGAGCTAAGTCATCCTCCGTGGGAAGTATTCCCATCTTGGAGGCCAGCGAGACCGTTGATACTCCTACTGTTGCAACGGGATCTCAAACTGAGCCAATTGGGGATGATCTTGTGTCCCAGGCTATGTTTCGCGTATTGGAGAGGGTCGTTGGTACCTGCACTGAACTTGTAGTTTGAGGGTCAATTATTGAAAGGCTCCGTTCGAACGAGGTTGAGTTATTATAGGTGTTACTAGAGTCGCTCCTATTGTAGTTGAGTACTAGCTCGAAGCAACCAAGCGTATCATGAACGATCTGGATTGTACTCTTCTACAGAAATTGAGGGTGCAATATTTCTACTTCGCGACAAAGCCTATCAGTGGTGGTTGATCATTGAGCATGGCCTCTGACCAGAACTAGTGATGTAGGATGCTTTTAAGAGTGCCTTTTAGGGCAAGTACGTCGGAGCCAATTATGTTGAAGCTCATCGTTATGAGTTCATGAGCCTAGTTTAGGGCGATAGGTCCGTAGTTGAGTACGAGGTTGAGTTTTTGAGGTTGAGCCTGTATGATCGAGCATTGGTAGCAATGGAGTATGACAAATATATTCATTTTTATGACGAACTTTGATATGATCTGAGAGTTCTGATTGCTCCTTAGAGAGAGTGAGTCTTCGCTGTGTTGGTCGATAAGGTAAAGATCGTCGAGGACATCAAGCGTACTAAATGCAAGAGGAAGGAGCAAGAAAGGGCTTAGGGTAAAGCCAAGAGAGGGATAGGACTTCCTGGTGTTGTTTCGCGCCTTAAGAAGCGAGCGAGACCCAATGGACCTCTTAGGGTTGAGGCATCGATAGCATCCAGCGCAGTAGCGCGTTGTGTGTACTACGGGAGATTCCATTCAGATGAGTGTTAATGGAAATTCGGGGCTTGTCTTTGATACGGATCGATGGAGCATTGACTCAGAGAGTGTCCACATCAATCTAATCAAATGCCAGCTCTGACACCAGCTACAATTGTAAGCATTATGCAGTCTGCGAGAGTGACACCGCAGCCACTTAGAGGTTGAGGTTCTTGTAGGGCTGGTAGTAATTTTAGTAGGGTCGAGGAGCACCAAATAGAGGTGCGACCTAGACTGAGGCTGGACAACCTGCTCTTATCTATGTGGCCCGATGCTGTGAGGACAAGGATGACATCAATGTTATTATGAGTACGTTCTTTATATTTACAATACCATATTTTGCTCTAATTGACATTGGTTCTACACATTCATATATATTTAGTAATGTGTCTATGAATTTAGATATACCTATTGAATGTACTACAAGAGAGTATTCTATGATTAGTCCTTTAGGACGGTCTGTGCGAGTTGATAATGTCTTCAATCGAGTTTCGTTAAAGATACAGGGATTTTTGTTTCCAGCTAATCAGATGGAGCTCTCATTTGGGGAGTTTGACTTGATTGTGGGTATGGACTGGTTGGTTGAGCATCGAGTAAGTTTGGACTGTGTAGAAGAGAACAATGAGATAGTTATGGTTGGTGAGTGTCGAGATTTTCTTTCCAATGTAATCTCCGCTCTCGTAGTCGAAAAGTTAGTATGAAAAGGGTGTGAGGCATATCTCGTCTTTATTTTTTATTCTGCACTATCTAAGCTAACTATTAGCGAAATTCGGACAGTCATTTGGATGTTTTCCCTAATGAATTATTGGGTGTACTACCAACCTGGGAAGTTGAATTTGGTATCAACTTGTTACCAGGTACCGCTTCGATTTCCATTGCTCCCTAAGAAATGACACCGTAGAAGCTTACCAAATTGAAAGTTCAACTGCAAGAACTTCTCGATCGAGGGTTCATCCAACCGAGCGTGTCTCCATGAGGGGCATTTATTCTGTTTGTGAAAAAGGATGGTATGATGAAGATGTGTATCGATTACCGCCAACTGAACAAGTTAACGATCAAGAATAAGTATCCACTTCCGATTGATGACCTGTTTGATCAATTCCACGGAGCTTTAGCATTTTCTAAAATTGATCTCTGATCTGGTTACCATCAGCTCAAATTTAAAGAGATTGATGTGTTTAAGACTACTTTCAAGATGCATTACGGGCATTATGTGTAACCCCCTAAACCCGATCTAAAAAATATTATCGAATCTAGAAGGTCACTATAGTAATTTCGCCCTTAGAAATAATTTAAAATAGATTTATAAAAAATTTGTAAATAAATTAAGTCATAATAAAATAGTTAATTTTTCGCGTTTCTAAATAATTTCCTAACTTAAAATTATTAATCAAACACCTTAAACAAATAATCAAAACCCCAACTTAAAATTAACATTACAATCCCAAAATAATTTAATAATATAATATAATAGTCCAAATAATAATAATAAATTGTAAAAACGTGATATACTTCGAGTACCAAGTCGCCTAAATCCACTGTATCTGAAAAAGAAACTATTGAAGAATGAGCTAAAGAGCCCAGTGTGTCTCTAAAATGTATACATCCACAGTCATTCATAGCATTAAAAGTAACCACACAACATTAAATAGATAAATACTATGAAAACACAAGCATAATGCAATGCACCCATTCTTCAGCACACCAACACAGTGGAGAGGTTCCCCAGAACCCTTTTCCAACCAATTGTCACCAATCGCAGTTTGGTTTTATATCAGCCATTTGAAGGGGTGATTACCACATCTTCCACCGTGCAATCCTAACCCATGAACACATAATGACATGATGTCACATTTATCAGTCTCAACCTTAAGCTCATGATACGATATATGTATCTCATAGCACACAATATTTTTATTCACAGTATCCAAGTATTCCACAACTGATAAGTATGCAGACAAAATCATCATGCGATCACATAATACATCACAAAATCATGCCATTTTACATCATAGATTAATATCATCCAAGTAATTAAACACAAACATTATCACACAAAGAGATGTAACACAGATAGAAACACACCTCTAAGAAGTTGAACTCTAACAACGAGGAGGTCATCCACTACGTACTGGTCGAGTACCCGGTCTAACAGGATTAGATCCTACAAACACTAACTTAATATTAATATTATTCCTATGCCACCAACTAAACACAATACTAACTAAAATAACTCACGTGTAGCTCTCAAAACTAGTGCAGGAGGAGGAGGTAAATCATTAGCCTCGGAGTCATGATCACCTAAACACAAATGTTTCGCATTAGATTTCCCAAATTAAAACTCTAAATATCTCTAAGTGTAAAATTAAGAATAAAACAATCAAAATGAGGTCTTCGGGTTCGAATTTGACAAAACGGACTCAGGACGTCGAAAAATGATAGAGTAGGATTTCTCGAAAAAGTCAATGGTCAACCCAAAAATTCAACAATCAACAAACAACTATCAAGTCAACGGTCAATGGTCAATTCAATGATCAATGGTTAACGATCAACGGGATAACAATCAAAGCGGGTCAAAGTGGGTTTGAGTCCGACCGGGTCACATGGGTTTGGGTATCTAATTTTAAGGTTTGGGTATTGAGTTTAATTTGGGTTTAGGTTTAAACATTGGGTCACTAACATTTGGCTTGATTTCACACTAAAGTCACAACTTGGGTCATGGTTTGATTTGGCTAAGGTTAGGTATTGGTTTAGGTAATTAGACTTGGCATTGGATTTGGGTTTGTATCAAAGGCCCAACTCTCATCACACTTAAGAAAAGTAAAGATTAGGGTTTGCAAAACCCTTGACGACGTTGATCATAGATCCTCCATGAATGGTGGCACAAAATCTCACCGGAATGACACAAAAGGAAGAAAAAGGCTCCCTTTCACATTCCCACGTCAATATCAGGAAAAAAAGGGGCAAAGCTCGCCATAGAAGGCGACATAAAAAGGTGTTTCGAATGGATTTTGCACCGATCTCGCAAACGATCGATGATGAGAGGCAAAAGGATGGGGACTCAACTCGCGATGAGATGATGAACTTGAAGGTGCCGGTGGTGTGGTGCACGGATGGCCGTGGGTGGATCGTCGGAGGGTGGTCGGAGAAGAGAGAAAGACAAAGTTTGAGAGAGTTTTTGTTTGAGAGAAAAAAGAAAGAAAAATTAAAATGAGAGATAAAAGGTTTTGAAACAAAGAAAAAGAGATTAAATATCTAACAAAAAGGATAAATTTCCCAAAAGGAACAAACTTAACTAGGGTTTTCAAAATATCCTCAAACCCAAATCACTTTACAAATAAGTTCCAAAAGTCCCAATTTGATCACAGAATTTTAATTAAACTCAAATTAGTCCCGCAAACTTTACAAAATTACAAGTTAAATCCCTAAATTTTATAAAATCATACCTTAATCCTTATTCACAAATTTGGGTTGTTACAATTCTTCCCCCATTAAAAGAAATTTTGTCCCCGAAATTTACCTGAACCAAAAAGATATGGATACTCAGCTTTGATGACAGCTTTGGGCTCTTGAGTAGCCTCCTCATAACCATGATTGCGCCACAAGACCTTAACCATCTTAATGTTCTTTCTCCTAAGAACTTACTCATCTTGAGTAATAATTTCAATCGATTCTTCCTCAAAACTCAAGTTAGGACGAACCTCGATCTCCTCAATATACACAATATGAGACGGGTCTGACCGATAACGTCTCAACATAGAGACATGAAAGACATTATGAATTCGCTCAAGCTTAGGCGGTAACTCAAGCTGATAGGCAACTGGTCTCACTTGACGAAGAACTGGATAAGGACCGATAAAACGACGACTCAACTTTTCCTTACAGTCTAAATTTGAGCACCTTCTTCCACGGAGATATTTTTAAGAATACCTCATTACCCAAATTAAACTCAATATCTCGACACTTCAGATCGACATAAGACTTTCGTCTGTCAAAAGCAACCTTTAGTCTCTCTCGAATAAATCTACAATCTCCTCAAACTCCTGAACAATATCTGGTCCCAACAACCGATGCTCAATCAACTCAGTCCAACCGATAGGAGTACGACACTTGCGCCCATACAAAGCCTCATAAGGAGTCATCTTAATACTGGCTTGATAACTGTTATTGTAGGCGAACTCTGCAAGTGCTAGAAAATTCTCCCAACTACCTTAATACTCAATTACACAACCCCTCAACATGTCTTCCAAAACCTGAATCACACGCTCGAATTGACCATCTGTTTGTGGATAGTATGCAGTACTGAAGTTCAACCGAGTACCCAAAGCACGATGCAATGATTCTTAAAACCTCGAAGTAAACCTCGAATCTAGATAAAAAATGATAGACAAAGGTACCCCATGAAGATGAACTATCTCAAAAATATGGAGTCGAGCTAACTTATTCAAAGGATAGTTGACCCTAACTGGAATAAAGTGTGCAAACTTAGTGAGCCGATCCACAATTACCCAAATAGAATCGTTTTTTTAGACAGCGTTAAAGAAGATCACTCACAAAATCCTCTGTCACACGGTCCCACTTCCACCACGGAATCTCAATTGGCTGAAGTAACCAAGAAGGACACTGATACTCAACCTTGACTTTCTGACAAGTCAAACACTTTGACACAAAGTCAACAACATCTCTCTTTAAACCCTTCTATCAATACCTCTCACAAAGATTATTATACATCTTATCTCTGCCAAGATGCATGGAATAAGGGTTGTAATACGCCTCACAAAGAATAGTCTGTTCAACCAGAATCTTTCAAAACATAGTTCCAACCTCGAAAACATAAAATTCAATTATGATCGAAGGAGAAGTCCACAGATGTACCCTTTTCAACCTCTCTCATACGATGCACAAAATACGAATCATTAGACTGCTTAGCTTTAATCTCTGAGTTTGAAGTGGGAATAATTGAATTTCAGCTAAGAGACTGTCATCCTCAAACAGACTTATTCTGGCAAACATCCCTCAACTCAGTCACAACATTATGACTTAAAGCATTGGTAACCAAATTAGCCTTACTAAGTGATACTCAATTTCACAGTCATAATCCTTAAGAAGTTCCAACCAACGATGTTGCCTCAAATTAAGCTCTTTCTGGGTAAGCAAATACTTTAAGCTCTTATGATCCGTGAAAATGTAACACTTCTCCCCATAGAGATAGTGTCTCCAAAATTTAAGAGCAAAGATCATCGTAGCAAACTCTAAGTCATGAGTAGGGTAGTTAATCTCATGGGGTTTCAACTGATGAGATGCATAAGCCACAACCTTTTTCTCTTGCATTAACACACATCCCAATCTCGTGTGAGAATTATCATTGCAAACAAAATAAGCTTTCCCAGGCTCAGGTTGGATCAAAACTGATGCTTAAGTCAACACAGACTTAAACTTTTCAAAACTAGACTCCTGAGCCTCAGTCCAAACAAATGGGACAGTCTTCCTTAAAAGCTTAGTCAAAGGAGCCGTAATAATCGAGAAACCCTCGACAAACCTTTAATAATAGTCAGCCAAACCTAAGAAACTATGAATCTCAAGAACATTATTAGGTTGCTTCCAACCCATAATAGCCTCAATCTTTTTGGGATCCACACAAAATTCCCTCAGCAGAAACAATATGCCCTAAAAACATAACCTCTGAGAGCCAAAATTCACACTTGCTGAACTTAGAATAAAGCTGCTTCTCTTTCAAGGTTTGTAAAACAATTCTGACATGCTTCTCATGCTCCGCCTTAGTTTTAGAGTATACTAAAATATCATTTATGAACACCACCACAAACTAATCCAAGTAGGGTTGAAACACCCTATTCATCATGTTCATAAATGTAATAGGAGCATTAGTTAACCCGAACGACATCACCAAAAACTCATTGTGCCCATAACAAGTTCGAAAAGCTGTCTTGAACACATCAGAATCTTTGACCTTAAGCTAATAATACCTATATCTCAGATCTATCTTAGAGAACATAATAGCTCCTTGAAACTGATCAAATAGGTCATCAATACGAGGCAAAGGGTATCTGCTTTTAATCGTCAATTATTCAGCTTCCGATAATTAATGCACAATCGAAGGGTTCCATCTTTCTTCTTTACAAACAGAACTGAAGCACCCCAAAGTGAAACACTAGGTTAAGTAAAACCCCTATCCAATAGCTCTTGCAACTATATCTTTAATTCCTTTCTTACACATTCACATAATTTATCATTTATATTCATTCTCTATTCTTTTATTTTTTTACCATAACTATCATATAGTAATCACAACACTGTTCTTTTAACACTCCTCTAGACTTTATTTTTTTATATCATTAAATTATTATCTACTTTTTCATATAATTCCTTCATTTCTTTCTTTTCTTTCTCTTTTCAAGGCAAACAATGATTATCCCAGTTACGAATCAGAGTTAATCCTCTTATTCCAAACCTCTTAAAATTTTATTGGCCCGGTCGCTGCCAATTGTCTCCTCGAGGTAATTGTTCCTACCAAAGTTTGCCCTTTATTTATTATTTTTTTATCTTTTATAATCTATTTCGTAATTTAAAATTTCTTTTTCATCACAAGTATTTCTCTATATTTTCATTCATATCTTCTATCATAAATTTTAAATTTTATCCTTTCTCTTATATTTTTTCATGATTCTGAAGTTACCATTTATTTCTCAAATCTCTATACTAGATTAGTTAGTAACCCACAAGTATTATTTTTATTTTTTTCCCCACTACTTACCCGGATCATAAATCTTATTATTATTTCATGACTTTAGGTTCCTAAAGAATACTTTTTATATTCTTAATGTATCTTCTCATTTTTATTTATAAGATTACGAATCGTATTTTAAATCTCTATAAAATACTAAATAACATTGACGTTCACTCTTAATTGATACCGCAACTTATTTTATCTCTTCACAACTTGTAACTTATTTACCTTTATACTAATTTACCATTAGATTTTAATATCTTTCTTGGATTTTCAACTCTTTACTATTTTTATTCCTTATAAACAATTTTCTCTCCTTAAACATTAACATCACTTCAACTTTTCTTATTTCCCCAATAATACTTTTTCTTATTACTACTCACCTATACTTCTTTTCCTGATTTAATTAACTTTTAATTAATTTAATTTTTTTAATTGTCATTATTCTTCTTTTCAAGTATAATTATTCCAACATTTTCCTCTCTATTTTTTTAATTTACTCTCTCATTAATACTCCTTACAGGTTATTATTTGCTTTTCTCAATAATTTCTAGAAAATCTTTTATTTAATGTCTCCTAGAACCTTACTTAAAGTATTTTCAAAAATATATATATATTCAGTATTCACCATAGTGAGATTTTTTTCGCATTTTTCACAAGATTGAATAGGTCTTATCCTTAAACTTTTCATACTTGCTTTAGAAATAACATGAGATCCTATTTATCTTTCTCCTCAATACAAGATATCTCATTCAGATTTTCCTTTAATTTCACTAGAGGCGCAAGATCACTGACAGCCCTAACAGTACAACCTCGACCACGACTAATCATAAATCTAGAGCTCTTACATAGTGGTATAGTAAATATGTAGAGAGAGCAATAATCATTAAACTAAGATTTGGTACTGAAGTCTCGGATTAAATCTCAAGTTTAGAATTTTCAAAGTAAGAAAATAATTTATAAAATAATATATATTAAAAAACCTTGATTATCCCAAAACTTTTAAAACTACGAAAATCAATTATTTTTAGCCTCATAATCCGAGGTTTGAACCTTGCTCTGATACCACTAAATGTAACCCCCTAAATTTAGTCTAAAAGATATTATCGAATCTAGAAGGTCACTATCATAATTTCGCCCTTAGAAATCATTTAAAACAGATTTATAATTTAATTTGTAAATAAATTAAGTCATAATAAAATAGTTAATTTTTCGCGTTTCTGAATAATTTTCCAAATTAAAATTATTAATCAAATACCTTTGACAAATAACCAAAACCCCAACTTAAAATTAACATTACAATCCCAAAATAATTTAATAATATAATAGTCTGAATAATAATAATAAAATATAAAAACATGAGATCCTCCGAGTACCAAGTCGCCTAAATCCACTGTATCTGATAAAGAAACTATTGAGGAATGAGTTAAAGAGCCTAGTGTGTCTCTAAAATGTATTCATCCACATTCACAATATCACAGTCATTCATAGCATTAAAAGTAACCACACAACATTTAATAGATAAATACTATGAAAACACAAGCATAATACAATGCACCCATTCTCCAGCATACCAACACAGTAGAGAGGTTCCCCAGAACCCCTCTCCAACCAATTGTCACCAATCGTACTGTGGTTTTATATCAGCTGTTTGAAGGGGTGATTACAACGTCTTCCATCGTATAATTCCAACCCATGAACACACAATGGCATGATGTCACATTTATCACAGTCTCAACCTTAAGCTCATGATACAATATATGTATCTCAGAGCACACAATATTTTTATTCACAGTATCCAAGTATTCCACAACTAATAAGTATACAGACAAAATCATCATGCGATCACATAATACATCACAAGATCATGCCATTTTACATAACAGATTAATATCACCCATAATTCAACACAAGCAATATCACACAAAGAGATGTAACATAGGTAGAAACATACCTCTAATTTTTAGTTTATAATAATTTATGTTATGTAATTTAGAACATGTTAAGAAATAATCATATACTAAATATATAATACTACCCGAATAAACATATACTAAATATATAATACTACCCGAATAAACATTAAAATAATGTTAAGATGAATATATAAAAAATTTTAATAAATAAAAAATGTATAAAATTATTAAATATTAAAATAATATAATATAAATATTTAAAATAATAATAATAATATGGGTAGGCTTAAAATGAGCTTTGATTAGTCTTTTACAAATATGGACGAGTTTAAGCAAAATTTAAACTCATATTTTAGGTCGGACCAAACTTGAACAAATATAAAATATATTAATATCATATTTAGGCCCAACCCAACTTGATCTATGAGCACCTCTACTTCTATTTAGGGTATGCTTAGACTTGATTGAAACATAATGTGAATATCCAATATGAGATTATCTTAAATTTAAAAAAAAAAAGGTTAATATATATTTTTATATTTAGGTTTGATTTTAATGTTCAACTTGGTATTTAAGTTTTTTTTGTTCTAACTTGGTACTTGAGTTTAGCTTCAATGTTCATTTTGATACTTGATTTCTTTCAATTTTATACTTAGTTTTTTTTGTCTCAATTAAGTACGTAAGTTTGGCTTCAATGTTTAATTTGGTACTTGAGCTTTTTTTGTCCCAGCTAATTACCTATGTTTTTTATTGGAGCACACATGTCAAACATTTAATGGGCCGCATGATGCAGTTTGTTTTGAGTATCACATTGAACACTGAAATCAAACTCAAATACCTAATTGGGACAATAATAAAACTCAAGTATCAAATTGAACATTAAAGTCAAACTTAGGTACCAACTGGTATATTAACCCAAAGAAAAAGAAGAAAAGAGTGTACCAAGGCATAACTAACCCGATCCATAAGAATGCAATATCCCAACCCAATGGTTATGGATGGGGCCGAGTCCGGGCGTGTTTGGTAAATGGGAATGGTAAACGAAAGTGATAAAATGAAGGAATCAGATAGAGAAAATCAGCTGGAAGAAAAAGCCAAAACAGGGAAAACAAAAATTAAGACTCTTCACTCTTTCGTAAGATTATTTCAGTCTTTTCCTTTTTGAAATTTTCGTTCTTTTTGTTCTTTTCACTCTTAATTCTCTCTTTTAGTTTCAATTGTTCCCCTTGTAATCTAATTTTGTGATTGTAATCTTGCACTTTCTATTTTTTTGTTTCCCTTTCAATTCCTCGTTGAAGCGTGTAAAAAGCTTTTTCTTTTGCTAGATTCGGTTCGTTTTCAAATTTAGTGTCTTTGGAGGATTTTGCAAGATTAGGGCTTTTTTGGGGTTCAGGTGTCCATTAGGGTTCTACTTCTAAAGCTTTGATTTTGAATGGAAAATTTGCTTGTTTAGGTGTTTGTGGTTGATGGGTATTTTACTGAGATACTGAATGTTTTGGAATTTGGTGGGTATTTGATAGTTTTTAGCAGTGAATTAGATTAGTGATGTCTGTGAATAACAATAACCCTCCCAAGAGCATTGGGGCGTCTTCGTCGCCCTTTGGTAATGCTTCACAAGCACAAACACAAGCTCAACTCAGTGCTGGTTTTCAAACTCAGTATCAGCTAACCCAAGCTCAGGCCCTTGCTCATGCTCAAGCTCAAGCTCAAGCGCAGTTGGCTCATGCCCAATTCCAAGCACACTTACAAGCTCAAGGCTTGTCCCTTAACCAAGCTCAAAATGCCGGCATTGGGAACTTAGGTACGTCTTCGCCATCCATGTCGACTCCTGGCAGTGCAAGTGCTAAGAGGATCCTTCAAAGGCCCCCTATGCGTCCTCCTGGTGTTCCTCTGACAAATACAATGTCTCCTTTGAGAACAATGGATCTTACATCCGCCGCACGTAAAAAGAAGCAGAAGCTTCCCGAGAAACAGCTGCAGGATAGAGTGGCGGCAATTCTTCCTGAATCTGCTTTGTATACCCAACTTCTTGAGTTTGAGGCACGTGTTGATGCTGCTTTAACTCGGAAAAAAGTTGACATCCAGGAAGCGCTTAAGAATCCACCTTGTGTTCAAAAAACACTTCGAATATATGTTTTCAACACGTTTGCTAATCAGATGCAGACAATCCCAAGGAAGCCTAATGCAGAGCCCCCTACATGGACCCTTAAGATAATAGGAAGGATCTTGGAAGATGGGGTAGATCCAGATCAACCTGCATTTGTTCAAAAACCAAACCCCTTATACCCTAAGTTTTCATCTTTCTTCAAGAGAGTGACAATTTCCTTGGATCAGAGACTATATCCGGAAAATCATATCATTATATGGGAGCAGGCTCGATCGCCTGCTCCTCATGAAGGTTTTGAGGTAAAGAGAAAAGGGGATAAGGAATTCACCGTGAATATTAGGTTGGAAATGAATTATGCGCCGGAGAAATTCAAGCTTTCTTCAGCTTTAGTGGAAGTCCTTGGTATTGAGGTTGATACACGCCCCAGAATTATAGCTGCAATTTGGCATTATGTGAAGGCTAGAAAACTTCAGAACCCAAATGATCCATCTTGCTTTAATTGTGATGCACAACTTATGAAAGTTCTTGGGGAAGAAAAAGTGAAATTTACCATGGTTTCGCAGAAGATATCGCACCATTTGTCTTCGCCACCACCTATACATTTGGAGCATAAGATCAAGCTTTCTGGGAATAATCCTGCTGGTACTGCATGCTACGATGTGTTAGTTGATGTGCCGTTGCCTATACAGAGGAATTTGTCTGCTCTGTTAGCAAATGCGGAGAAGAGCAAAGAGATTGAACAGTGCAATGAAGCAATATGTGCTGCCATAAGGAAAATTCATGAGCATCGTAGAAGACGTGCATTCTTTCTAGGGTTCAGCCAATCACCTGTGGAATTTATCAATGCTTTAATCGAGTCTCAGAGCCAGGATCTTAAATTGGCATCTGGGGACGCTAGTCGAAGTTCTGAAAGAGAGCGACGATCAGATTTCTTCAACCAACCATGGTAAGCTCATCTTTATAATCTAGTTTCAGTTCATGTTTAATTTTTGAATCATTTCCCTCAGTTGGAGCCATAGCCTATCACCCATGCAGTCATGTCAGTTGACCCCTTCAATCTTATTGCTAAGTGTACGGTGTCTTAAGTTATCTACAGTGGAATTTTTTTTTGGTCTGGTTGTCAATGTTCGTCTGTGAAACAGCAATGCCTTGCTTACGTATCATTAGGAAATGAATTAAACATAAGTACAGCAGTAAAAGGGCTAACACGAAAGTGTGTAAATTATAAAAACGGGACAAAGTGGATTGTCCCGACACTAGCACTTCCATGCAGTAACTCTACCATAGGTGATCCTATTACCGGAATAGCTTTTAGGCTGCCTGTTACAATTTTGACTGGTCCTGAGGTAACGAATAACCTGTTACTCCAAAAGATGCTGTCAACCAACCAATACCCTATCTTGTTTAAGCTTTGAGATTTGTTCTTAAAATCTTTTGCTTGATATATCATATATTTGCTCCAGTTTTACGGAATCCATTCTTTCATGCATATGAGAAATGCTTGGACCTTGATCGGTTGGTTTCTGTAAATAAAGTTTCTTATAGAAAACGTAATTTTAGCAATTTACGAATGATGAATATGTATTGAAGTTGTGCTTTGGTGATTCTAACAGGGTTGAAGATGCCGTTATCCGTTATCTGAATCGCAAGCCAGGTGCCGGTGGAAGTGATGCACCAGGAAGCACATGAGTCGTGATTCCCGACAATGTATTTCCATTGATTTAAATCATGTACCAATTTTAGACCATTCCTTTAATGGAAAGAGAATTGCCGTGTTTTTTTCTTTTTTCTTTTTTTTTTCTGGGGGGGGGGGGGGGAGGGGGCAATTTAAAGGGGATGTAGAACAGGAAGTACCTTTGTGTAGGCATAATTATCATAAAAAATGATGATAAATAATAATAAAATTTTTCATTAGAAAAAATTGTTTTGTTCAATTTGTAATATGCTATTTGTAAAGAGATAAGTTGCAGCAACAATGGTTATTGTGAGTGGAAAAAGAAAACGACAAAGAAGGGTTTTATAAACATTCAATGACAGCATCGTTATTATTGTAAGAACTTGAGGAAACATTGCGTCTGCAACCAGTAAATGCTAGGTTGTAGATCGTACTTTTTCTTTTAATCAAACGGTTGGGAAAGAAAGAAATCAATCAGCGCGATTTTTGTTGAAAATGCTTTTTTGACTCATCACATAATACGTCGATAGTTGTACTTTGGATGCATCGATAAAATAATGATTTTTATTTCTGCATAAAACTTAAAACTAAACAAGTAGAAGTGAAACAAATTAAAAGAAATGTAAAAATGCCACAACATTATTTAAATGTGACCAGATCGATGGCCTTATTTGGTTCATTGACATTTGGGCTCACATAATGCTTCAAACGTTGGTCATTCACCTTGAACTGTTATCCATCTTTTAGATTCTCAATTGTCACCGCACCATTTAGGAATGCTTCGACAACCTTAAAAGGGCCTGACCATCTTGAACGCAATTTTTCTGGATGCAGTTTTAAACGTGAATTAAACAAAAGAACTAACTGACCAGGACTAAATTGTCGACGAAAGATGATATTGTCGTGCCATCTCTTGGTCTTTTCTTTGCATATTGTGGCATTATGGTAGCATTACAAATGACATATATTTTCTCTCTAAATTGGTGTTTTAATTGTCTCTTTTGTACCTTATTTAGCATGCATCATAAGCATTTCATACTTAGTTTTTATATTTTCTAACTCATTGTAGTTTAGTTTAAATTCTTGATTTTTATCTTTTTTTTTTGTACTAATATTGCCACAAGAAGTCGATGTATTGCACATTAGAATTGTCAGCGCAGGAACTCAGCCTAAAAGATCAATGTTGGAAGAAGAATGCAACCACAAGATCAGCATGGAATTGCGACCAGAGATGTCGTCGCATAGAACCTGAACCTCGAATGAGTAAAATCAAGCTGAATTCACACCTGGAAGCACCAACATAGGAAAATCAAAAGTTGTCGTTGCAATTAACGATCTCAAATTACGCCTAATAATACAACGACAACCTGCAGATCTTTGAAGAAAACATAAAAAACATCAAAAATGCGTTAGTGCACAGCTGTACTGTAACTAACATTGACAGTTGCAAAATTTAGATATGGATCTGAGAATAGAGGAGGATGAAACCTGCAACTTTTGAAGGCTATAAATCTGAAGAACATCAAAAACACGTTAGTGCACAGCTGTACTGTAACTAACATTGACAGCTGCAAAATTTAGATATGGATTTGAGAATAGAGGAGGATGAAACCTGTAACTTTTGAAGGCTATAAATAGAGGAAAGAAAAAGAGGAAAAATCATCAAGAGTTGAAGAATTAATTTGCAAATTACTTTGTGTTTTTGGAATTTATTACTGGAGACCGGTGAGCTGACTGAGCCGATAAGCTGCAACTCCTGACGAGGAGTGCTTGATGCTGAGCAAGAGAAGCAGTTAGGAGGTAATCCGAGTAGCCTAGAGATAGTATATTTCGATGTATTCGTTAACTCCTTTCTTATGGATGATGAACTATTATTAATATTTGAATGAATACGAGAGTATCTTTCAGTATTTGATCACTTTGATTCTTATTTAATGCTTTTTATCTGTTTATTCCTGGATCTAACTGCATCAAACACGAGAGTGGCTTTGCAATCTACCGACACCAAGAGATGCAGTGACAAGTTAGCTTAACAAGTAAGTTAGGTGAGAGCTGCTTGGGATTAGAAGAGATTCTAATCACTTGTTCTTGGGTACACAATGTTGTTCACACCAAGAGGTGGAGTAATTGTGGGTACTTGAGTCGTGACTAAATAGGGAATAGTTATTGGTAAGAATCATTGGAACTTCATTGCTGCGACAGTTAATCTATTCAAAACCTTGTCGACGCATCTTGCGTTGCGACTTAGCAAAATCAGTGATCCACTCCAGATCTTCGCACTTGGTTACATTTATATTTTTTGCATTTAAATATTCAACACTTATCACTCAACACATTTTGATTTACTTTCCGTTGCTCTGACATTTAACTTTTGTTAACTTTGATTGCATTGACAGCATTAACAATTTTAGAGTGCAGATCTGACTTAATTGCGCTGACATCTTTACTCACATTTCATCTAAATTCCAATATTAATTGCTTCGACATCTGAACATTAAGAACCCATTCCCTGTGGGATCGATATCCGATAGAATTGTCTATCAACTATACTTGCATCGACGTGTGTTCGCTTGCACATTGCTGTGACGTTTTAGACGCGATCACATTCTCATAGGCATTGCAGCGAATTTTTCTAGTTTAACAATGTCTAACAATCTTTTCCTACCAGCAGCATCATAATCTATATTTACCTGCTTGATTGCCCACATGGCTTTGTGCTCAAGCTCAACTGGAAGGTGGCAAGACTTACCAAACACTAGCTGATATGGCGACATCCCCAACGGGGTTTTATATGTGGTGCGAAGTGCCCACAATGCATCATGTAGTCGGAAGGACCAATCTCTCCTAGATGGATTAACCACTTTTTCAAGGATGCTCTTAAACTGTCGATTGGACACCTCTGCTTGACCATTTGTTTGTGGATGGTATGTTGTGGCCATACGATACTTCACACCGTATCTTTTCAATGTTGTCGCAATTTGATTATTGTGAAAGTGAGTATCTTGATCACTTATTAATGCTCTCGGTGTTCCAAATCTTATAAGGATGTAAGTGTGGAAAAACTTCAACACCGTTCAAGCTTCATCTTTTGGCACCGTGATTGCTTCGATACACTTCGAGACATAGTCAACCACAACTAGAATGTACACATTCCCAAAAGAGTTAGGGAATGACCCTATAAATTCTATACCCCAGACGTCGAATAGCTCAACCTCCATAATAGGCTATTGGAGCATCTCGTTGCATCGAGATATTGAGCCAGTATGTTGACATCTATCACATTATTGTGCAAAGTTGTGGGCATCTCTAAATAATGTGGGCTAACAGAATCCTGATTGGAGGACCTTTGCAGTAGTCCTTACAACACCAAAATGGATTCCATAGGGAGCATCATGGTAATGTCGTAAGATTGAAGTCATATTCTGTTAAAGAACGCAGCGATACATACCTTAAACAGGTATGCTTCGTTCCAAAGATACTTTGCAGTGTCGCACAAAAATCTGACTTTCTTGGGACTAACAGCACTCAAAGGTAGCTTCCCACACACAAGTTGATTGACAACATCAACATACCAGAGCGATACGTTGACAAAGAAAAATTGCTCGTCTGGAAATGCATTGACAATTTGGATTTTATTCCCATCTTCACTTCCAACTTCTAGTCGAGACAAGTGGTTTGCTACTTTATTTTTAGATCCTTTTCTATCTTTGATTTAAACATCAAATTCTTGTAGCAACAAGATCCATCTAATCAGCCTTTGTTTGGCGTCTTTCTTCGTAAAAAGGTACCCCAACGCAGAGTGATCTGTGTACACTATATTTTTTGCGCTGACTAGGTACAAACGAAATTTGTCGAATGCAAAAGCTACTGCTAGCAATTCATTCTCAGTAGTTGTGTAATTGACCTGTGCTTCAGTCAAAGTTTTGCTAGCATGAATGAAATACCTTTTCTTTGCGTTGACCTAGCACAACTCTAACATCAAAGTCTCTTGCGTCGCACATTAATTCAAACGGTTGTGTCCAGTCCGATGCAACGACAATTGAAGCTTGTACCAACTGCTTTTGAATTGTAATGAATACGTTTAGAAAGGTGTCATCAAACATAAACTTTTTATTTTGCTCTAGCGATGAGCATAACGGTTTAGTAATCTTGGAAAAGTCACGGATAAATCTCTTATAGAAGCTAGCATGTCCAAGAAAGCTTCTTATTCCCTTAACATTTGTTGGCAGTGGTAATTTCTCGATGATTTCGACTTTTGCTTTATCTACCTTAATGCCTTGACATGAAATACGATGGCCAAAGACAATGCCTTTAGTTGCCATGAAGTGGCATTTCTCCCAATTCAGAACTAGATTTGTGTCCTCGCATCTCTTTAAAACATTCACCAGATTATCAGCACACTAGTCAAAAGTTTGCCCATATACCGAAAAATCGTCCATGAATACTTCTAAAGAATCTTAGATAATATCCGAAAATATAGCTATCATACACCTCTGAAATGTGACTGATGCATTGCACAATCCAAAAGGCATACGTCGGGAGGCAAAGGTTCCAAATGGATATGTAAACATGATCTTTGCTTGATCTTCCGGTGCAATGGCAATTTGGTTGTATCCATAGTAGTCATCTAAGAAGCAATAATAGGCTTTACCAGCTATCCTATCCAGCATCTGGTTAATGAATGGTAGTGGAAAGTGGTTCTTCTTTGTGGTTGCACTCAGTCGACGATAATCCATGCATACTCACCAGCCAGCCGCAATGCGAGTAGGGCACACATTGAGTCATTGCTTATAATTGTGAAATTACTCTTCTTGGGCACACATTGGACAGTACTCACCCAATTGCTATAAAAAATAAGGTAGATGATGCCCACGTCTAGCCACTTGATAATCTCCTTCTTCACTACTTCTTTCATCTTCTCATTGAGTCGTTGTTGTTGCTCAATGGATTGCTTCCCTTCATCTTCCAACCTGATCTTGTGTATGCAAAAAGAGAGACTAATTCCTCTAATATCTACAATGCTCTAGGTGATGGTTCATTTGTGTTCCTTTAAAATCATGACGAGCTTTTCTTCTTGTGTTGTGTTGAGGGTTGTGCTGACAAGTACAGGTAATGTTTCCTTGTGACATAAAAAGACATATTTCTAATGCGTCAGTAATTGCTTCAACTCCAAGGTAGGAGCTTGGTCAATCGATGGTTTAAACACAAGGATCGTCTTATTAGACAGATCCAAAGATTTCAATTGTCAATTCTGTCTCAGCTCACAATTGTTAACCTCAGCATTGTGGTCACATCCAGGTAGGGTTTCATCAACGTATGTCGTCGCATCTTCATCTAAGATTGCTGAACTCCGTTCATTGAACTCTTCCATGATTAACTCGTTCAGCACATCAATGTGGTGACATTGCTCTTTACTTCTCGACGGAGATACCTCGAACACACTAAAGGTAACATGTTCGTTGTTATGTTGCATGATAAGCTCACCATTGAAAACTTCGATAAGAATGCGTCTCGTTGCCAAAAATGGTCACCCTAGAATGATGGGCACTTCCTTGTTTGCCTCACAGTCAAGGATTGTGAAATTTGCAGAGAGCACGAGCTTATCAACTTAAATAATAACATCTTTTATTTGACCTTCAGGTTGCGCTAGAGATCTGTCCGCAAGTTGCAATGTCACTACGGTGGGCATTATTGATCCAATACTTAATTTCCTGAATGTGGACAAAGACATGAGATTAATACTAGCTCCCAAATCACATAAAGCTTTACCTAGATAATGATTTCCAATGGAGCAAGGAATTGTGAAGTTGCCAAGGTCTTTCATCTTTGGTGGCAACTTGTTTGTAAGCACAGTGTTGTACCCCTCTGTGAGTGCAATCGTCTTGATTTCGGACAATTTCTTTTTCTTTGATAATAGGTCCTTCATAAATTTCCCATAACTAAGTATTTGCATAAGAGCGTCTACAAGAGATATGTTAATATGTAATTGTTTCAAAGTAGAAACAAACTTTTGATACTCTTTATCATGATCTTTCTTTTTAAATCTTTGTATAAATGGCAAAGGTATTGTAGCAGTGGGTTATTGTGGAATAACCGGTTGTATCGACACTAGTAGTTGTGTCGACATCTTGGTTGGGTAAATAGTAGGCATAGATGTCACTAACATTTGTTCTTCCTCACTTATTTCTACTTGGTTTCCTTCAGCTGCAACTTCTCCTTGTTGCGTTGGTATAGATGCGTCGACATGGTCTTAGTTCGAACTACTTGGTTCAGCCGTTTGCTTTTCACTTCTCAGCATAATAGCCTTATAGTGCTCCTTTCCTCTTTGCATTGGATTCTCAATCACTAGGTAGAGCACCTGGTGACTGTGTACTCAAATTAGAACCCATATATCCTAGTTGGGCTTTTAACGCTCGGATAGAGGAAGAATTGCCTTGCATAATTGCTTCAGTTCTCATGATATGCTCTCGCATCAATGCTTCAAGAGCAACCATAGGATTTGACCTTGGTTGAGAAAACTGCTGATGTTGTCCTTGCATATGTGTCATTGCATTCTGTTGTGGTTGTAATCGTATTTGTGGTTGCATCTGGCTTTGTGCCTGCAATTGATCAGTATGCAAATGTACTTGCAAATTCTGATTAAAATTCTGCTGTTGATGGTTGTTGTAACTCCCTTGTCTATAACTCCCTTGGGTTGAGGAATTTCCATATCTATATGTGGAAGCATTCTGATTTCCCCAAGGTTGCTGAGCTCTATTGTTGTATAAATTACCATAGGAATTTCCTCTGATGTTATTCACGTAAAATGTATTTTTAGCATGTTGTGGGCAATTCTCGTAACTGTGGTTGTCGTCGCAAATCATATAGGAAAATGTTTGCGCATCCATTTATGAGCCACTTGGATAGGAGCAACGTCACTTGTCCCCTTCATATTCTTTATAATATTGGCCAGAGAGGATACCTGCGTACTTAAAGTAGAAATACCATCTAATTCAAGAACACCAATGTTAGTTTTTACCTGAGCAGATCGAGAGATTGGATACTGATAATCATTCTGTGCAATTCTCTCTATAGCTTTATTATAGGTGCAATCCAACAAAGTACCGTTAGCAGATGCGTCGACAAGATTCCTTGTCTAAGCATTCAATCCATTATAAAATATCTCTATTTGGATCGTTTGCTGAATTCCATGCATTAGGCAACGTCTAAGTAGAGTCTTATAACGCTCTCACATGCATTAGGCAACGTCTAAGTAGAGTCTTATAACGCTCTCATGTTGTATGTAAGTTCTCATCTTCCAGTTGATGATGCGTCGCAACCTTGCGTTCATTATTGGCAGATTAAAACATAAAGCAAACTGCGTTGCTCACGTATTCCAAGATGTAATGGATCCAATCGACAATCCCAAGAACAATGTTCTTGCTTTACCCTGCAACGAATAAGGAAATAATTGCATTTTCAAGGCATCATCAAGGACACCATGTTGACTAAAGGATGCACAAATAAGTAAAAATAATTTTAAATGTTCTATTGTGTCTTCATGAGGCAAACTAGAATATTGCCCATTTGAATTAAGCATTTGAAACATCACTGGATTCAACTCAAAATTTCCAGCTTAAATAGTTGGTCTCATAACCCCGGTTGTAAATCATCAAGAATAAGAACAACAAAATCTCGAATTATCCTATTTTGTACTTGTTCAACTTGTAGTTGTATTTAAGGAACTACATCTTGTGGCAACAATGGTGGTAAGTTGTTGTTGTTGTTGTTGCCAACCATTTTCTTTTGTTCTTATTGTCTCCTCCTAAGTGTTCTCTCTAGTTCCGGATCAAAGTTCACAGTATCCTTAGAATTTCTTCTTGTGGATATGCAACTTCTAAAGAAATAAAAGAAATTCAACAAAAGAAAGTTAAACAGATTAGTAAAAACAAAAAGGTTAAGTAAGAAATAATTGCTACTACAATAGTAACATCAAACAAATGCCAGTCCCCGACAACGGCGCCAAAACTTGATCGACCTGTTACGTCACAGCAATTGTGCAAGCGGACACACGTTGATGCAAGTATAGTTGATAGATTATTTCTATTGAATATCGATCTCACAGGGAATGGGTTTTTGATGTCTATATGTCGAAGCAATTAAAATTAAGATTAGAGATAATGTGAGTAAAGATGTCAGTGCAATTAAATCAATCTGAAAAGATAATGTGAGTAAAGTTGTCAGCGCAATTAAATCAAATCTTCACACTAAAAATAAATAATATTGTCAATGCAATCAAAGTTAATTGTCAAAGCAACTGAAAGTAAATTGTTGAAGTGTTGAGTATTTAAATGCAGGAAAGTAAAATATGACCAAGTGTAAAGGATTGGAGTGGATAACTGATTTCGCTACGTAGCAACGCTGGATGCGCTTACAAGGTATTGTATAAACGAATTGTCGCAACAATAAGGGTCTAATGAATCTTACCAATAACAACTCTCCGTTTAATCATGACTCAAGCACCCACAATTACCCCAACCTCTCGGCATGAGCAACGTTGTGTACTCAAGAACAAGTGATTAGAATCTCTTCTAATCCCAAGCAACTTTTGATGTCTTGCTTGTTAACTTAACTTGTCATCGCATCTCTCGATGTCGGTAGACTGTAAATGCACTCTCGTGTTTGATGCAGTTAGATCCAAGAATAAACAGTTGAAAAGCATTAAATAAGAATCAAAGTGATCTAGCACTGAAAGATACTCTCGTATTCATTCAAATGTCATTAGAATTCATCAGCATAAAAGAGGGGTTAACGAATACAATCAAATCTTACTATCTCTAAACTACTAGGACTATTTCTCAACCGCTCCTCTTGCGTTGCATCGAGCACCTCTCGTCAGAAGTGGTTGCTTCTTTGCTCAATCAGCTCACCTTCTTCCAGCTTAAATCTTCAAAAACACAAAGTAATTGTAGAATTTAATTCCTTTTCTCTTGATATTTTCTTCCATCTTTTTTCCTCTATTTATAGCCTTCAAAAGTTGCAGGTTTCATCCTTCATTCTCAGATCCAGATCCAATTTGCAGCTGTCAAAGTTAGTTACAGTACAGCTGTGCACTCACGCAAATTTAATGTGTTCTTCAGAGATCTACAGGTTGTCGCTACATTGCTGGGTGCGATCTAAAATCGTCAATTACGGTGACAACGTGTGATTTTCCTGCGTTGGTGCTTCCAGTTGTATTTTCAGCTTGAGTTTACTTATCCAAAGCTCAGGTTTTTATGTGGCAACATCTTTGGTCACAATTTCAAGTTAATCTTGTGATTGCATTCTTCTTCCAGAATTGATATTTTGGGATGAGTTCCTGCGCTGACAATTCTAATACGCAATATATAGGCTACTTGTAGCGACATTAGTACATAAAATATGTAAAAATAACAAGAATTTAAACCAAAATAAAATGAGTTAGAAAATATAAAAACTAAGTATGAAATGCTTATGATGCATGCAAAATAAGATACAAAAGAGATAATTAAAACACCAATTTAGGGAGAAAATATATGTCATTTGTAATGCTATCAACAGTGCTCGTAACTATATTTGGTGTCGGAGTCGGCATCTGATTAGATTGATGTGGACACTCAGAGTCAATGCTCCATCAATCCGCATCAAAGACAAGCCCCAAATTTCCACCAATAATTACCCGAATAGCGTCTCCTGCAGTACACATAACGCTTTACCTCACTAGATGCTACAGATGCCTCAACCCTAGGAGGTTTATTGGGTCTCTTATGCGTCTTAGGGTGCGAAACAACATTAGGAAGTCCTGTCTCTCTCTTGGCTTTACCCTGAGCCCTTTCTTGCTCCTTCCTCTTGTGCTCAGTAAGCTTGGTATCCTCGACGATTACCTTATTGACCAACACAGGAAAGACTCGCTCTCTCTAAAGAGCAATCAGAACTCTCAGATCATAAAAAAGTCCGTCATAAAAACGGATATATTTTTCATATTCCATCGCTATCAATGCTCGCGCATACCAGCTCAACCTTAGAAACTCGACCTCGTACTTAACTACGGACCTATCACCCTGAACTAGGCTCATGAACTCACGACAATGAGCCTCGACATAATTGGCTCCAACGTACTTGTCTTGAAAGGCACTCTTAAAAGCATCCCACATCACTAGTTTAGGTCAGAGGCCTTGCTCGACAATCAACCACCACTGATAGGCTTCGTCGCGAAGTAGAAATATTACACCCCTTAATTTCTGTGCAGGAATACGATTCAGATCGTTCATGATATGCTTGGTTACTACGAGCCAGTACTCAACTACAGTAAGAACGACTCTAGTAATACCCCTAAATAACTCTGCCTCATTGGAACGAAGCCTTTCAATAATTGACCCCCCCAAACTACAAGTTTAGTACAGGTACTAGTGAACCTCTCCAATAAGTGAAACATAGCCTGGGACATAAGATCATCCTCAATTGGCTCAATTTGAGATCTCGTCTCAATAGTAGGAGTACCGACGGTCTTGCTGGTCTTCAAGATGGGAATGCTTCCCACGAAGGATGACTCAGCTCGAGCTCTTTCCCAGCGCCCATAGCGTCCATGTATTTCGTATCCATGACTTCCTCGTGAACTCATCATTCAATGTCTACAATATCACAATTACACATATTAGTTCAGTGTTTTATCAAAATTTTCCTAACATATCATGTTAGATAATAGTTTAATCACAGAATCAGTTGTCATAGTACAATATGCATATGAATGTTATAAAAGATACTTACAAGCATGGGCTCGAAGACTCGATCTTTCTAAATTAGTTATTCAGTTCCTACTTTTATATAATCACATTCTAGCTACATAGATAGACCCACTACTCAATCTTACTGTTGTCTAACCTGGCTCTGATACCATTAAATATAACACCATAAACCCGACCTAGACAGAACGTATAAGTCAGGAAAGTCACATTGTTATAATAGAGAACACCACACAAGAATAAATTAATATTTCAAGCCTAAGTCATAATATAACAATACGGAAACAAAAATTCAACCCAAATACCAAATAAAATGCATACAGATATCCCAATAATTCTAGTCTTAGTATTAAGATATAGCCCACTAACATTCATAAATAATAGTCATAAAGTAGTCCTAAAGATGACTGAGCCTCTCGTTCGTCGGTCGTCAAGTCTGAGAAGATCTTGAAATTCTAGTAAGTAAGTGTAACGTATAATGGAGTTTCAGACTTTCTATACACAAAATTATAGAAGTAACCATTACAGTTCATTAATTTCAGTCAGTTTGATGCCAATACATAGTTAACATATACAGTTTGATTATATAGTCTCAGTTACAGTTCAATTGTATAGTCGCATTTACAAATATCATTTCAAATTCACATTCAGTTATAGATATAGATCTAATTATGCAACCCCCAACCCTGCACACCATCTCCGTCCAACCCAACACACTAATATCCATCCTTACACACCAAATAGTATCGGTATGACACATCGCAGTGTTTACAGTGTCACTGCCAGATCAGATAATATTTTCAGGTGGTTTAACCACTGAGACAGTTCAAATATTTCCTTCAGTTCATAATCCCAATCACATGCAGATGCAAAAAATATATCAAATCACACATTTCAGTACATGCATACACATATCTCAATTACATATTGAATAGTGATAACACATAAATTATCAGTTTCAGATACTCAGAATCATATTTCAAACATGCTTCGTAACTTTCACATCTCAGTTTAGGTCATACAAGGTTTGCAGTTAGTATTCAGTTGCTCTATACAGTATTTTCGAATCGAAACATAGTCCACATAGCCTAGCACACGACCATGTGTTGGCCCGTGTATGACACACGACCTGTCACACGCCCGTGTGACCATTGCACCCGTAATTACAAAACAAAATATTCACACGGCTTAACACACACCCGTGTACCCAGCCCGTGTGTCCACAAATAGTATACACTTACAGTTTGACACACGTTCGTGTGTCCCCTGTACCTTAAATCACAAAATAATATGCACACACGGTCTAGAACATGCTCGTGTGCCCCAAAACAATATACACACATGGCCTGGTACATGCCCCTGTACCAACCCATATGTCCTCTAAAGCTTAATTTAATGGCACACAGCCTGGACACACGCCCGTGTGCCCTCTAACAATAGCGTTTTTTGGGTAAAAATGTAGGAAAAGAGTATAGAATTTAAGGGATTTAAACACCCTACCTGTTACAATATTGGAGTCACAAATGAATGGGAACTTCAGAAGCCTATATTGACATAAAAGTAAACAACTACACAATTAATTTCCCAACCATTCGTCGCATGTACATACAAAAGAACCATTAAAAGCTCTAACAAAATTCTTAAAAGGCGGTTATTATACCTTTGTTCAAGAAGATTCACATATTACGCTCGCTCGCAAGATCGTTATCAACAATACGCTCTCATAAAAACATCGCAATCGATGTATAACTCAAAATTAGTACAATTCAAAGAAAAGTTCAAAAACGCCTAACAATGAAAGTAGTTATAGTTTAGATCGATTTATTCGGAACAAAATCAATAATTCAAACGTCTTGCCACTAGCAACAAGCAACCAGTACGAACAAATCAACAACCAGTGCACAATTACAACGACAAAAAGCAAATAAAATTTTGCAAAAAGGTGAAGTCGGAGTATGAAGGACGATTAAGTTTGGGAAAGGAGGAGTTGGTTTCGTTTAGTTTTTAAAACTTAAAATAAAGAAACCAATTCGAAAAGAAGTATAAAAATATACTAATACTCGCGTATAAGTGTACTCAAACTCAAAACCAAGAAAACAGACAAATACTTAACCATCGAACCACTAAGCTCATCGTTGAAACAACATCGCACTGAAATCAATTTAGGACACAAGCTCAAAGCTCAAGGTTCAAAAAAAAGAAATAAAAAATTTTCAAACTACATGACTCGAACCCCTAATCTCGGACAAGCAAATAGAATACACAACCACAGAAGCAAAGATAGATTTATTGGTCTAACTCACATAGATAGGTTTAAATTTTTGGGAAGTTACAGATACCGTGCACCTCAAGCTATTTGCTTGTTGACCTGACCAATCTTAACACCGCATGCTTCGACATAAAGTAATCCACGTCGTGTTCCCCACTGCAGCTAGCGCAGACACTGACCGTGTAGATGATGCTCCCTCTCACGTGCTTCTTAACAATGGAACACACCTTGAGTTTAACGCAAGCCGCCATGTCGCGAGCGTTGACGGTGAACAGGTGGTCGAAAGGCGCGAGGTCTAGGTCGAGGATGTTCTGGTTGAAGTTGGAGGTGGTGCCCTTGTTGTAACAAATTATCCCAACATTGCTAAACATGATGTGGAGTTGGCCATGGTTTTGGACGGTCCATTCCACCATGCCTTTCACTTGCTCTACATTGGTAACATCACAATAGATGTAGTTGCACTTTTGGGAACCAATTGATATGGCTGCCTGCCTGCTAGCCTAGTTCGTTTTGGATGTCGGGGATAATAATCTCATAAAAATCAATATCCCAAAATCATTCAAAAAAAAAAAAAAAGCTAAACATTGCATAATAATCTTAAACAATCACAAGAAAAGACACAATCCTAAATTTCTAAAGATTAATCAATAAAACTTGAAAAGAAAATAAAGTTATTGCCAAATTAGGGAGACCTACTTGAAAGTATTAAAAGATTGATCCTCTATCTTATAGAAATTCTAAAGAGAGTGTGTGAGAGAATAAAAAAAAATTAAGAGAAAAATGATTAAGGTTAAAAGAAAATAAAAGGATTGGGGATTTTTTGGGGTTTTATTTTTTAATGTGTGGAGAGAAATTCATTTATTTTTATATAAAATAATTTGTGTTATAAATAATTAAAAAAAATAAAATTTAGTGAATCATTTTTGAATTTTTTTAATCAATTATATAAAGTAAAAAACAATTATAAATTATTTTTTGAGTGGTGAATTGACCCCCACAATCCTTCAACAAGTTGCACCATTGAAATAAGGTGTTCTATTTATTCATTTTTCCACATACTTCAAACATCGTTTTAACCTAAATGTAACATAAAATTTTTTATGATGTCTTGTATCATTTGAATTCGACATTAGTAAATTTTCTTCTCTTTTGCCGGTGGTTTTCTCGGAAGGGTTTTCCATGTAAAATCCATATGTTTTTGTTTTTTTATTGTTTCGTGATCGTTTCTATTCTCATTATCGACTTTAGTTCAAAAAGATTCTTTTTATTTTTTTAAAGAATATAGTTATATTTGTGAACAAAATGGTTTTATACAAAAAAAAATAGTACGTTGACTTTATGGTGTGAGATAATAAATAAAAGCTTTTATAATGTCTTTTTTATATGTATACAATGAGTAGAACAATCTATAATTCCTCCAAATTTTAAATAGGAAAATAAACGCGTTTCAACGTGCTCAAATTCAAGTCTTCCTGTACTAGTAACAATGCCAATACTAATGGCAACTGAACTAAGACTCAATTGGCAGCTTTTATAATGTAACACCCTTCGCCCGACCCAATCATGGGGTCCGAGCTGCAGGATGTCACATTCGTTGTCGGAGCAACTACAGTTAGATTCACAATAAAAAAAATCATTTTCACATGCATTCAAACATCAATCATGATTACATTACAATAATACATCATTCCCGAGTCTTAATCGAGCTTACGAAAGCTCTTTTGACAACTCGAGCACGAAATAGGATCAAATTGCAAAGTTTTAAAAGTTTAGGACCGATCTTGTGACATCATCTATTCCACTTTAGAACATCTCCAAAATAGTATGTCACATCGTGACCTCAGGCCACTCAACGTCGCGACGTGACTCACAGTCGACTGACGTTGCTACGAAGAAAGTTGCTTGTTGGAACGAGGACTTTGTATTTGGTAAAAGTGAACCATTTGGTACCTATTTCAATGCTCCAACTATAACCATTCAAAAGATGCATTACATACCATTTCCAAATGACTTAAAACTTACCTAAAACATACAAAATAGATTTAAACATACAACAATACCATAACAACATATATTATCATTTCATCAATTATGTTTAAACATTTCAATAACATAAACCAAATACCAAACAAATTATTCTAACACCTTCTTTACCTATGATATGCCATATTAAATCATACCATTTCACCATAGTTTCAAACACAAGTGTGTAAATTTCCTCCATTGATAGCTTATAGACTTTAAACTTAAACATAATAAACTATATATCAATATAAAACTCAATCATGGCAACTAAACTTACCATTTCAACTTGGCATCACATTAGTTCTTTTACTTATCTCATTCAATCAACATGTGCACACCAACTTGAATAGATACACATTCCAACTTTCCAGTTGCATCAAACATTGTATATTCATGCATTAACCAAAATCATGCCATGAACCACATTCAAAATCATCATATACCAAATTTAACTCATCAAGACTTTTACATAATAAAGGTTACTCCAAACACTTATATACATGCCACAATCCATGACACAAAATGATAAAAAAGTTACTAATTCGATGATAGGATAATTTGAGCTTCAGGATGATCTGACTTTACGAGTTTTATTGCAAGGTAACGATCTACGAGGAAAAAGAGAAAACAAACGGGATAAGAATATAGAATGATTAGTAAGTTCATAGGCATTAAACAACAACTTATCGTATCTTTCCATTAAATATTTTAAGCTACCAAAATGTTGGCATAGTTTGGTTAAACATAACATATCACAACATCAACAAGGTGAGTGTTATACCAAAACCAAACCATATGATGCTACAAGTTATCACAATGCTAGTTCATGACATATTAGTTAACAATTTCAATCACATACTTATTCAAACACATGGTTCATGATCAATTCAACATGTTTACATTTGAACATCAAGTTCTTTTTATCACAATAAAATTTCTCATTTCATATAAGTTGTATCGCCCAATGAACCCTAATAAACAGATTTAGATACACATGTATCTATATCACACCAGTTGCTCGGCTGAGCTAAGTATACTCATGTCAGGTTACCTGTCTAAGCTAAACCTTTATAATGACACATTTGATTGTTTGTCCAAGATAAATTATATACATGTTAGGTTATTCGTCTGGGCTAAACCTTTAAAATGACATTAGGTTACTAGTCTAGGCTAAACCCGTGTCACATGTATCTTCAAGACCACAACAAATGTTGGATCTCGATAACATCTGTAACTAGTACAAATGTGCACAAAAACCTATTGGCATTCCAATCATATCCTAACATTTACTAAGTTCAAACGAGCATCTATTACACAAATTAACATTTCTTTACAATTTAGTCAAAATTTCACCTTTTACACAAATTTGCCAACAATTATTTCACAATCAATTATACATATACAAATCAAACACATAATTATTTAAACACATAAATACCATATGAACTTACCTAGTCAAAAAAGCAAACAAGTTGAGCCTCTAAGGACTAATCAATAATTTTTGCTTTTCCCTGATTATCCTCGTTTGATTCAATTCTTGATCTAAACAATTATTTCATCCAATCCATCAATATTAAAAATTTATACATTATATCATGATATGAATGAACCTATGAAATGTCATTTTTTATACCCTCAAATCCCTAGAATAGAAATTACCATAACTTTCAATTTTGAGCTTCAATTTGAAAATCGACCTCAATTACATCCTTTAGGGAATCTCTACTTTCTATTATTATTGAAATTTCATATCAATTTCACAATTTATTCACTTTATTCATTATGTGAAAAGCTAATAATTAAACATTACAATCTAGTCCTTTTTCACATCTAAGCATAAAAATATATCTATTTAACACCAATTTCTTCAAGAACGCAACAATGGAAACTTTCAAAAACATTAATTTTTTTTATAAATTAGTACATGGGCTAGCTAAATCAAGCTCCCATGACCTAAAAAACATAAAAATTACAAGAAAAAAGACTTGAAATTACCTACTAAATCATGGTCGAATGCTTGAAAGGTTTCAAAGCATTTCCTTGTATTTTTCTTCTAAATGGGACGGTGGAAAGATGAAGGTTGTCATCATCCTCCACTATACTTTTATACCATAATTAAGGATTAATTTAACTGATTAATCATTAGGTTAATTTAATATTAAACATGCTTAAGGAATCTAAACATTTACCGTTCACTAAAATTTATTTAAGATGATTTATTTTCCATTTTAGACCTTGGGTTAATTTCAATTTAAGTCTTTAAGTTTTTGGCCAATTAAATACCTATAGCAATAAACTTTTACAATTTAGTCATTGTACCTAAATTAAACAATTAGTAGGCAATATTGAAAGACCAAACTTTAATAAACTTTTATACCAACTCTGTAAATATTTATATTTAATATTTATGGACTCAATTTACAAAAATGGGATTCCGAAATTGTATTTTTTGGTACCACTGAAAATCGAGTTGTTACATATAATGTCTTAAAAACACAACAAATCCATAAATATTAGTATTAGGTGGAATTGTGAAACATGACATAATAGATTCTTTTTATGTTTTATATATTTTTAAAGAATATAATTTATTTATTTTTCGATTGCCTCGACTAGCACACATAGCACTACTCGATAAGGTTTCGAAAATTTTCTTCAACCAGGAAAATTTCAAACTCTTAAATCTAGCTTCACCATCACCGGGTGAGAGTTCAAGCAAGTGATAGCAGAGTGCTGCAGGTTTGAACACTTTACTTGAACCTGTGATCACATAACCGTCAACTGGGAGCTCGAGTTACAGTGCAACATCTTCTAGGATGATGGTGCACTCCCCACACGACAAATAAAATGTGTGCGTCTCCAAACGCCACCGCTCAACTAATGCGGATATTAAGTCAACCCTCAACTCAAACATCCGGAGCAATGCCGCTGATCCAAATCTGGCAGTATCCATGTATGGCATAATCTGTTCATCCGATTGGTAGCTCAGACCATGGACACACGCCCTCAATACGCAGTACTTACCATGACCATATTAAATTAGTGCATTAGTTAAAATCTTTCAATTAAATAAAAATTGACGTGCAACTTTATAAATATACCCGTGAATAACAAATAACATTTTTTACCAGCACATTAATCTTCATTGTTGTGCGATCGTTTTCTCTAATCAAATAACTCATTTATATATATCTGCACAAATGACTTTTTATACTAAATAGAAAATGCTTACAAACTGAAAAAAAGCTGAAAAGCAAAAGAAAAAGAAGGACTCGTGATCGGTCACGGGTTTGCTTTTTCAGTTTTTTTACCAATAGTAAAAAATTTTAAAAATACCGTTGATGTCGCCTGACACGACGTCGACATGATTAGAAATATATATATATTTACTCTGGTATACCTGAAGAAATACAAGTATTTCACCTAAAATACATTTCACTGCTGTTTGACACAGTGACGACAAAAATTTTAAAAAAAAAAACTAATGATTGCAGCATGATTGAGGGGAAAGTGAGGGTGATGCTGCCGATTGGTCAGGCAGCATTGACAGGTATTGTAGCCTTTGCCTATTTTCGTATTTAATTTTTTGATTGTATCATTTTGATAATTAATTATTTTTTATATTATTAGGGTAAAAAAAATATGCTCCTACACTCTCTAGTCTTTACAATCTCGATTCATAATTCTAAAGTATTTTTTCTAATTTTATTCTCAATCTGTAAATCCATACACGTGATATTTTTTCAGGTCATCAATATCAATATCAAAATTTAGTATTAAGATTATTTCAAGCCATATAATTATATGCAATATATCAACACAATTGAATTTATACTTCAATAAAAATTTGCAAATTGTATATCTTCACAATAATTTTTTTATAATTACGGAAAGGAAATGAGGTTGCTTGGGATCGAACCCAAGCTCTTATACCTACAATATAATGTTGTTGTCATTGGGTCAAGAGATTGTTGGCTACATTTTCACAATATTAAAATAATATGTAAGCAATTTTTCAAATGTATTTATATAACACATTCGACCAAAATGTAATAAAATCTTGTGAATTAACTCAAATATCTATTAATAATAATGATAATTGAAAAATATTATATCATATATTTAATATGTTGATAGTAAAAATAATTGAAAAATATTAAAATACATTAATATTATTGTTTTTAATAAGTGTAATTTTGTAATTTTTTAAATACATTAATATTATTGTTTTTGTTATATCCCATCCACGTAAAGATATGTGGCACATTAGAAAATATTCGAATATTAAATCTGCCACCAGTAAGTCGGGAGGTTATTTGGAAGTTCACCTTCTTCAGATAATCATCCAAACATATGATTTAAATTTAATCAAGAACATGAACTTATTGATCACCAAATATCATGTGAGTTATCAATAGCTCTTAGCCTCTACATTCTCTTCTCCTCCACTATTCATAACCTTCGGCTCTCCGCCCTAATTAAGTGAATCAACCTTCATAGCAACTTACTTGCTACCCTTTGTACTCCTCCCTTGTTGTATAATTGTAATTTTGTAATTTAATTTTATATAATATCTATAATTACTAGTATACCTTTCGTAACTCTTAAATTGGAGGATAAACGCATTTTAAGACGCTCGAACGTACATATTTTTATACTGACAATAATTTTGATATCAATCGAATTAATACTGAGTTAGTCAAGTAATTTTGTGACTTGAAAATTACATTGGGAGGAAAAAGTGGTGAATGTATCTATATGGTAAAGTAACATGCAAACCTCATCTATAGCAAGCCTCCTGCTTTAATAATTTGAGACCCACATGGCTGAACCAAAACAATTTGGATGACATAGTTATCCAAATCTTCTTATGTTGATGTATGATAAAACCAGCAAATCAAAGCCAATAGAATTCCCATCCACAAACACTCCACCAATCCGTAACAATGGCTACTTGGCTCTCTCTTTCCAAGTTCCTCTCCTCCTTGTTGCCTTCCATTCCTCCGCCACCACCGCCGCCGCCGCCGAAAGCGCCCCTTCTCAACAACCTTTCACTCTCATCCCAAAAGCCCAAAAGCACTCTCCTTTCGTTGTCAGCTCAAGAAGATCAATCCCCTTCATCATCTACTGACTTGTCATCAGTTATATGCCCTTCCCTTGCATATTCGAATACCCTTTTCTTCAAATCAGCTTACAACGTTCAGGTTATCGTGGATGATAATGAACCTGAAGAAAAGCTGCTTAACAGGTTCAGAAGGGAGGTGATGAAAGCTGGTGTTATTCAAGAGTGTAAAAGAAGAAGGTTCCATGAGAATAAGCAAGATGAGAAGAAACGTAAGTCGCGCGAGGCTGCTAAGCGTAATCGTAGAAGGTAAAAGATAAGGACTTTGGCTGCTATGTCCTACGTTTAGCTTCTTCTTTGTTTTTTCTTTTGAATTTTTGTTTAATTTAGTGGTATTTTAGCTTTGAAAGTTTTGGTTTTTTGTGGGTTTTATTGGTTCTTGATTTGAGGGGAAAAGAAGAGAAGGGTTGAAGAATTCATATGAAATTTAGGCAAATTTGGTTTCTTTTGTGAAGCTTGAAAAAACAATGGGTGCAATGAGAAATAGAGCTAGAAATTGTGAATTCAGTTTAATTATGACTTAAATTCTGATCACAAGCTTTTTTGGTTAGATATTTGTATGTTGGCCATAGAAAAATAAAACTTTGAAGCTTGGTGAAAAATTCATATGAAATTTAGGCAACCTTGAAGCTTGGTGAAGAATTCATTTGAAATTTAGGCAAACTTTGAAGCTTCAATGTTTTGGTGGGTTTGGATGGACTGTGGGTGCGTTTAGCTTACTTCTTGTCTCATGCCATAGTATCTAATCTTACTGCCACCATTATTTTTACACTAATCATAAGTAAATACACCTCTCATCCAAACCCATGTAGGGAGAATAGAATTGATATAAAGAGAAATAAAGCTAGAGATTGTGAATTCAGTTTTGTGATGACTTAAAATGCTGATCACAAGCTTATTTGGTTAGATAATTGTATGTTAGCCATTGGAAAATAAACATTGCAGCTTGTTATAGTTTTCTTTGGTTTGATTTTACATACGAATTCCGTCAATCTATCTCCGGTATATGGTTTTAGGAGACAACTTCATCATCTTACAATGAAGGCATCAAAATTTAGCATATAGAGTAGTGTTTAAGAAAGGTGTAGCATTGAATCTCAATGGATATATAGCTTGTTTATTTGTAGTTTTTATTAGTTTCCGATGAACTTGGTAGAGCCTCCCCTTCTTAGGTTCTTGTTGAGTTTAGGGTCAAATTCTTACTTTGTGAATGGTGAGCATCCTCCATGTTGTTTTCTGTATATTCTATGATTGTCTTCTTCATCACTCTGAGCAGGCGTCCCCAAGCAAGTTACTCGCAACCGAGCAAACAAGAAGAATCTTCAAAGAAGAAGGATCAGGATGACGAAGATAACTGGAACATGCCCGACGCAGACTTTCCCTATTGACCACAATTAGCCATGCCTTTTTAGTTACTAATCTTTGTCTTTGGTTCTCGGTTGAACCCTCACCCTGTAAATGTTTCGAGTATAGTAAAAATGTTCACTCCTTAATAGATTTCAAGGCAGTTTATACATCCCCGTGATTTTCCTGACCTTAGTAAGGAGGTTAGTATCAGATATATGTTGAAATTTGTGTTTGTGTTTGTGTTTATGTTTTCGTTTTTCTTTTTGCTCATTCCCTCGTTGAGTTGCAAAGGAGGGTGTGAGATCTATTCTTACGTATGCCTGAGTCTTCCTCTCCAACTTTGGAGGTGGATCACACGATGAAGGAAATGTATGGGAGCTTGCTGCTTCATGTTGATATAAATAGGTTGGTTAGAATTTAAATGGGACAGACTAAAATCTGTTGAATCAATGGCAGCTATAAAACTAATCTGTAAGTCGGTTCTCGAACTCTTGAAATTCACATTGCTTAAAGCGTTATTGACGAATCTCTTGGATAGTTTCGATCCTAGTGTTCATTGAATTCTGTTAGGTAGGTGCTTATAAAATCAATGGATTCTTGCATTGTTTTTCAGATTTATTTCAGCCAGTTATATTCGGCAACTAACCAACCTTTATCAGTTTTTAGTTTTTAATGTTTAGAATAGGAAAATGTTTGAATCTATGCTGTTTTATCTACCGTAAAAAGCTTTAAGATCGGAAACATCTTTGTTGGATTCACCTGGACAGCTTACACGAGGGCAGAAAACCTGTCCCGGGGGCTGTCTGAGAATTGAAATCACGCGATACATTTCTGTGGAGCTAAAGGTGACCATTTCGAGCTAGCATTTTTTGCGGACAGTTCTTTGAACTTTCTCCAGTCATCAAGAACAAGCTTCAGATCATGGATCTTGCTATCAATGTCTTCACAGCAGTTTGCTTGTATGGTATATATCTGATTCAAATCATATGGCAGACAAAGTCTACCAAAATTCACTTCACTGAAATATGAAACTTTCATTCCCATAAGGTCGATGAAGCTGTCGTTTGCGGAAACTTTGCAGAGGGATTCGTGCTCAGAATCAGGGTACAAAACCCTTTGTAAGTTGAGGTTTTTCATGAATTCGTAAGTTCTTTCGTTGGATTTGAGATGAAACAATCCTCCATCTCCACTGATACCATAAGTTCCAGCATCGACTGGATAAAGCTCACAAGCAATCGACAGCTCGATATCAGGCACGAGTTCACGCAACGGATTCCTCAGCCACATTACATCTGCATTCTGCAAGCTTAAACCAGAATTAAACTTGTCTTAAAAGCTAAAATGATCTCAATTTTCAGAAAAGAAAAAAAAAACATATAAACTTACAGTGAAGGCAACATGGAAACCCAATTCTACAATTTGGGTTAATAAAATTACTCTGCTTGGACACAACATGAGGTTCCTTGGGGTTCTTGATTGTATCTTTGGGAAGTTTTTGAGTTGGAAACAGTGGGGATGCTTGGAATTGCAGTACTGAAAAGCTTGGATATCTTCAGCAATGATAAGCAGATGGTTTAAGACGCGTTCCGTTCCTTCGCCAATTCGAAAGCTTTCGAGGAATAGGTCTAGGATTGATGCCGGTTTCGCCCAATTTTCATCAACGACCGTCATGATTACTGTTCTATCAGCCATTGAAGCTTTCCTTAATGCTTGCAGCAGAGTTTTCCTTTCAAAATCCTAAAAAAAAAAAACACCAAACAAACATAAAAAAAAAAAACATCTGCCATTAAAAACAAGCTTATGGGGGAAGATAATTCTTACATGTTGTGAGTGGACAAGAGATTGGGTGTTTGATTTGTAAGAAAACTGATGTAAAATCAAGCAAACGAAGATGAAGAACATCATCAATGTAACAATAAGACAATATGGCGGCGGCTTTGAAATTCTCCCCGACCCTATCATGTTGCTCTTGATGACTGAAACAAGTTTGCAATAACATTGATATTAATAATATTTAGCATATTAATTTTCCATTTCTCTTATTAATTTTCATATTCTTTCAGTTACAATATTAATAAATTTTTCATATATTTTCAATAAATTGTTCTAGATTTTTCATTGCCGGCAAAAGGTAGGAATCCGACATTTGAAAACTGGGATTTCTTTCCTTTTCTGATTAAAGAAAATAGTCAACTTAATTGTTAATTTTGGTAGGTTTTATAATTGTTATAACTGACTAATGAAAATTGGTAATAGAAAAAAAATGAATTTGGAAGTAGAATCTATCATCTATAGTATTATTCAAGTTTATTATTTGATTCAACCTAATAAGTTGTTCCAATAAAAAAGATGATGTTGTTTATTTTAGGAGTCCTGAGTTCGAGCGTCTGTGTGTGCAAAATGTGTTTATGCTGTCAAAAGGTTAAAAAAGTATGAACAGATATTGTCATGTTTTTAATCTTTTCATATAAATATGATAATATTTGAACTCATGCCAATTGAATTAATAATCTCTTTGATTTACCACTCAGTCAAACTTTTATTTTAATATGTTTTATACATTATTATTTCAATATGCACAATTTATTATCTCCATCATTTATATATAATGTTGTTAATTGAGTTAATATCACAAGTCAACTCGACACTAACTCATAATTGATGACAAAATCATAATAAATAATTGATAAGTGTCAAAAGTAACATGTTTTAGTCTCATTCTTAATGAGTTTTTGGATGATTAGTCAATTTAAAATAATGAATTTTATGTTCATAATCCTTTAAATTCATGTTTCTATACTTAGGAAAGCATTTAGGAGCGAAAAAAGTGAAAAACAAGTGAAAACCGAACAAAAAGAGCAAATTTTAGGAACCACACGAACTAGACATATGGTCATGAACTAAATCGAAAACAAAAAGAAAAGTTTAAGGCAAAAAACGTGAATGTAGAAGAGTTAGGAAGAGATTTATTGGATATAAAATTTTATTTAAATTTAAACTCTATTGTTTAGGATCAACATTTAGGATTATTATTATTATATTGTTTATATTTAATTTTAATTTATCTTTTAGATTTTAGAATTTAGAGTTTAATTTGGATATTGTTTAGGTTTAATTCTAATTATCTTTTTAAAATTTAATATGGATCCAACTAGAGATTTTTATGCATTATAAATAGGTGATGAAGTGATATGAATTAGAATTTCTAATTTTTTGTAAAATCCTCCATTCCCCAAACTCTAATCGTCAGAGATTATTCAAGAAAATAACTAAAGAAACACTATAGAAGTCGTCTTTGAAGCAGATTTTCATGAAGATTGAAGAACTCTTTCTAATTTTTTTTTACTTTATTATGAGTTTTTCTTCATCTTGCGGTTATACTATCTTTAAGATGTTTTTACTCATTAGTATGAACTAATTTTCTAAATACTTAGGGGAGATGAATCCTATGATGAATTCTGTCATTTGATTTCTGATTTTACGCAATAAATACTTAGATTTTGTTCTCAATTGTGTGTACTTAATTCTTGATTTAGTATTTCCGGATATTAATTCTTGTTTGATGTGCTTAAATCAGAGGAAGAATAGACCCTGTTTAAGAGTAGATCTAACATAATTGAGTGGAGTTGCATGCAATCCTAGAAATAAGACGATATAAATCTACCGGATTAGGGAGATCTATAGATCGAATTAATGCGATAATAAGGGTTTTAATTAGAAAGAAATTTCAATTAATCAACCTAGAGTCATTTGTTTTGATGCTTGAATAGAGGTATTAGCATATTTTAGGGATTTCTATGGATCAAGATACCAAGTGAATAAATTACTTAATTCAGAATGATATTAACAGATGAAATCTAGGTGAATTCTTTCATAGATATTGTCTTGCTTCTTGGTATTAAACATTTTTTATTTCTTGATTTATTCTTTATCGTAATTTTATTTTATTAATTTAGTTAAATTTAGTTTTAAACAATCACTTTATTCAATCGATTAAATAATAAGAAGACAGTTACTACTAGTACTTTTAGTCTTTGTGGGAACGATATTTGTGCTCACCGTAATTATACTAGGTGCACTTGTCTTAATTATATTTTTAGTTAGTTTCGATTGCATCAATAATTACAATACATTTAGTATTGTTTATTTGATGCATTTATATGTTTAAATTTTGTTTTACTCATAAGTTAATCTATTTTTTTTTAATTTTAATACCGTTTATATTTCATGTGTTATTATAATTACTTAGTTTCAACCCTTACGTTTCATTTTTATTGTGTATTTAAAAATAATTGTAGTGTCTTTAATATTATTTATTTGATGTATTTTTGTGTTTAAATTTCATTTTTCTTATAATTTAATTTATTTTTAATTTAATATCATACATATTTCATGTGTTATTATAATTACTTGGTTTCAACCCTTACGTTTCTTTTTATTGTGTTTAAAAATAATTATAGTGCATTTAATATTGTTTATATGATGTATTTATGTGTTTAAAATTTATTTTTATTCATAATTTAATTTTTTTTTATTTTTAATATAGTATGTTTTCATGTATTATTATGATTACTTAATTTTAAGGCTTACGTTTCATTATTTATTGTATGATATTTTTAAACACGCATTTATATTCTATATTTATGGTTTCCACACGTAACGTGTATGATAAAATTTCTATTAAAATAAAGCTTTAACTGAATAATCAATTAAAAGTTTTACTAAAGCAATTGTTTTGAGTTCAAATCTCACTATATACATATTTTTATTGTTTTTTAAATAAAAAGATTAAATTTACCACAAATAATATAACTCAATAAACCATACATTTCATTGTTTAGTGTATATTATTTTTAGACACATTTATATTTTAAATTTATAATTTTCACACACGTGATTGAATTTTTCGTAAAAATAAAAAATAATAATAATAATAACGCACAAGATATTGTAAAGTTAAAACCTGGGTAAGGAATTAATTGATTTTTGTAATATAAAGAAAATGTTGGTTAGAGATTAAAAATGTTAGAATCCCATATATACGTATCAACTGAGTTAACTCAACAAATTTGAACATTCAAGTTCATCAATCCCAAATAAAATAAAATAAAATAAAGTGTTAATTGCACCCACCACCATTCAATTTAATTCAAAGTATCATTATTGTATCAGATTTAGAATAAAAGGGAAAGTTTGAAAACGTAATCATCCAGTGATGGAGTTAGAAATTTTGTTTGAGGGTCAAAATATAATTTTATTATTATTAATTTAAAATTTTATAAATTATAAAAGACTTAAATAGAATTTTTTTCATTTTAAAGGGGATCAGGGCCCTGCAAACCCTCCCTTGACTCCGCCACTGTAATGATCACACAGATTGATAACTTGGGAGCAAAAAGCTTCAGTAATCATTTTGCCCTGCAACAAAAATACTTGATACATATGGAAGAGAACCAACAACCATGTATATCATCATGCAATGCCTCATCAAATTTAAAGGGCAACTATCATGGCAGGAATTGTCTAAAATCAACTGCATAGATTTGGTATTCATAATGTTCTACGGCATTTACGACTCGCAGGTTCACGAATCAGAGCATTTAAAGGAAACGAGATAACCAAAATAAAATGATACGGGACTTTTCTCCCCATGATCCTACCCAATAGCTTCTACATGTATTTTGGAATGTTACATATTCAAGCAATACCTGGTTAGTTGGAACTTTGCCAACAATGGTAGATCAGTCATCAGTGCCAAAGTAACGATCCCCAAACTCACCCATCCCTGGTACAACACGGAATTCCTCATTTAGTGCAACATCGATCTCTGAAGTGACGATTTTCAAGGATGGGAACCGTTTGCAAACACAATGGATTCCTTCAGGCGCCTGAGGAAAAGAAAATGAGGATTGGGATCAATATGTAGGATGGATTGCAAAGTAGTAGATGCATCCAAATTTTGCAGCCGACAACGTTAAAAACTTACAGAGATGAGATTCAGGAATATAATGTGAGATTCCGGAACTCCTTTCCGTATCAGTAGTTCAATGGCCTGGTTCGCAGAATTCCCTACAAGAAAAAGATGAATAATTCTCTGGACTAATTCTTTCCACTCAATCTGATACGTTAACCGAAAAAGAAAAGGGATGCAGAAAAGATTCAAGACAACCTTCTTTTCCTTGGTCTTTCGTGCAATTCAATGGTAACATCAGGAATGAAAAATGGTGCATAAAGCAGCTTCTAGAAGAGGAACAAGCTTACCTGTACCAAGAACCGGATCCAGAAGGAGGACATGTCGTTCGGAAATATCCTTTGGAAGCTTCTCATAGATAAGCTGAAATGTTTTCAAGAAAGCATATTAATGGCTACGATTGATTTATATGCAGTACCTAACAGCATAAAGATCCAAAGAACATTTCTGACCTGTTTCCCATCATCCCCATCACGGTGAATCAGAATTTTTCCAATTTTTATTCCTTTGCAACATGCACGTAATGCATTTTCCATGCTTTCACCACTGTAATTAAATAAAAGGGAGAAAAACTTGTTAGTAAATGCAGAATAAAAAAAACTGAGCTAAGATTCATCATTACTTTATCATACCTAATAGTAGATCGCCCAATACCCCCCATTTTGACTAAACAAGGTCCGCTGTAAAATAACAAAAACTAACCAAATCAATACCTGATTGAAAGCTCACCTTCTAATAATGGAAACACCACACAACTTTTTGCAAAAATCAACCCCAGTATATATCGATGCTGGAAAGAAATATCAGCCAGTTTCAAACGTAAGCAAATATTAACTGTTTCAATGATGAGACATCTTAAGCTGAACACAAATTCATCATTTTCTTTTCGGACGTCTCTCAATTGCAAAAAATCAGAACGGAGAACTGGGAGTTTCCTAACCTGTTGGCGTTATTACTTGCTTCTCGGTGAAAGGCAAATGTCCAAGACCATGCTCCACCACCTAAATCAAATGCAACAAAATCAGTTATATTTCGCATTCAAAAAACACTCACAATAAACAAAACACAGTTCATATATAAGTTATAATAGAAGGTACCAGACGAATTAGCCGATCTGAATAGAAGACAAAATCATGCTTAGAAATATCCCTGTCTCTAATCAAAGTATGCATTCCTCTAATCTGCACAATAAGTCTTAAATATGAAATAATTAAAGTAAAAAATAAAGGACCATACACTTCAAGTATAAAAGTGCCGTCATTTTCGCCAATCATGAAGCTCTAACTACAATAAGTGTGGCAAATTTCTCTCACCATGGCAAACTGATGATTTACCAGAACATTTTAGGGTAAATGGCACATGAAAGAGCTGCACATGAATTTAGCACAGAGGAACAGTTCTATGCTTGCTAGCAGCGAGATATGCTGATACCATAAATGTGTTACTCTACGAGATCAAACAAGCTATAAAAGAAATAGGATAGAGATAAAGCATGAGATATACCTGAAATGTTGACTGGATTACATACACATTGGGATATATTTTGCAGAGGTCATGCTCACCAAGCTTGGTGCGGATATGTTGCACAATCAAATCAATCGCAACATGATTATCACCTCCTCGGGGGATGATGACATCAGCATATTTCTTTGATGGCAGAACAAAATCATCAAATGCAGGCTTGACAAACTTCGCATACTGCATAAATAACAGAACATTGCAGTGTAATTATTGAAATGTAGAAATACTTAAATGTGAGGCACATTGTTCGAAAAGCTTTCCAAAAGTGTCTTAATGGGACATATGAGAATGAGGGTGTATTCTGTTCCAAAAGCCTGTTATTCTTCCAGATATTCATTCCAATGTCTAACTACAACTGGCACACACACATACACCATGACACCAACTACCGGACAAGTAAAATTAAACAAGCTGCAAATTACGGAAAGTATAAATTCCACCCGAAGATTTGTGCTTGTTCAGGAATAATTTCAGGTATTAAATTACAGAGAAAAATATGGTATACATAGGCTTACTTGTTCAAGAACGGAGTTTACATCCCTACCCCTCTCAACTGTATCCCGTCTTATTCTACGAGCAAGCCTCACATCAGCATCTATATTAAATTGCCAAATAAAACCGAGAACTGTAAGAACCCATGAGAGCAAGAAAGAAGAAACATGGTCACAGGGACAAAAGAACAGATGCACCATTCCTCAAGCAAAGAAACAGACGTACACGCATTCAACTAGATGAGATAATGTTCTTAGAGTAATTTTTCGGTGACAATCCTGGGGATCTAAGAACCCAAATTTAAAACTTCCATGAATTGATTGGGTCCACTTTTGGAAATAAAAACCATTGCTAAACCAATGTTTCTCTTCTATTGGCTGGCAGGCCACTCGCTATTTACAATTTAAAACGGTTCGTAGACGACAATTAGTCAATTAATACACAAGTTGACTTTAAGCGCAGTTTTATACACTAGTTTCCATATCAGCTCAGATATCAACCATATTTTTCTTGACGAGCATTTAAATTTAACTCCAGTTTCTGTTAGCTCATACATTTTTTTTTTTTTTTTTTGAGTGGTTGACAATGGTTATAGGTTGTTTAACCTCAATAACTATGCATGATAATAGTCTTAAGTAAAGAAAACGAATCTAGCATCTTCACTAAATCATACAAATAGACATTTCTATGGCAATCGTTTTAGGATGCTGCGACAATAAGATCTTCCTAAAAGAGGTCAAACCTGTATCAACAAAAATCTTCATATTCATAAGGTTCCTGACACGCTGGTCATGGAAAACAAGAATTCCTTCCAAAATTATGACATCAGAAGCATTAACCTGAAAATAGATTAAACACCATACAAATCCAGATAAGCAGCCAACTTATTGAATTATCACCTACATATTTGAATATTTTGCAATGCTACAAAGAATTTACTAACTAAAAGGAGAAAGAAAAGTAAAATGCAAGTGCAAGCAAGCATTTCATCTAAAGTAGAAACAAACATCCAAAACAACTATTCCAAGTTCTTAATTGAGTAGTACAATTAGCTTGCTCCAGGCATAATTAAACATAGTTTAACAAGGAACAAACTACCTACCTGGCGGAAACTATCCGAAGACCGACGATGTTGCTTAAAATCATAGATCGGGACCTGAATAGGTTGCCCACTTTTAAGCTTCTCAACACATTCCAGAAGCTGCTCAGTATCAAAAGCATCTACACAAGCAAAAGAAAATGAAGCACAGTCAAGAAAATACCATCTAATATAACAAGAGGCATCAAATTCAGCAAACAAAATCCAACTAGTTTACCAGGGTGATCAAAATTATACTCGTGCACGCGTTTTAACTCTTCAGCATTTAAACCACGATAAAACGAATCCTACATCATAAAAAAAGAAAAAAAAAGGTAAACTAACAGTGTAATAAAATACAGTTCATAATCAAATAAATTAAGTTGAATTTGAACCTGATTGACAAGAACAACGCGGTGATCGTGGAGCTGTTGGATGATCATGTCACAGACCGTCGTTTTACCTGAAGCTGTACCTCCAGAAACACCTGCTTAATCACTCAAGGAACAAATAGAGATCAAAATTTTCCATTTTTTATAAAAAAATAAAATAAAAGAAGGCTTCTCTTTTTATTTAATTTTAAGAAATCAAAGCCAAATTAGAGGCAAGCAGTAGCTATTGAGATTTCAGTTGGTTACCGGAAGACGATTAGTTTGTTTTAAAGAGAAGAGTAAAGTGGGGGAAGGGAATACCGATGACGAAGGGCTGACGAGGAGCGTTGGCGTCGGCGAAAGCGGAGGAAGAGGCAGAGGCGGCGGTAGGACTACGGAGGCCGGAGAAGTGAGGCCCCGATGCCTTCTCCATAATGTAGTCTATGGAATTCGTCTCCTCCGGCATTGTTGAGATTTTCTTTTCTTTTTTCTTTTTTAAAAAATTGGAAACTTCAAAAAAGAAGAGTTGAAATTTCAACTCAACAGAGACAGTATATATAGATTCATTTCCCTCTCGCTCGAAAAGCTTGAACTTTTTAACGACTTTAATTACATATTCAGAGACGAAGTGGAAACTTATTTTATGTGTAAATTATTATTTTATTTAGGTTTTGCTTTGGTTTGTCGTATAGATACTGTAGCGGAGAGAATCAGATTATTCAGAGGAATATGCTTGCGTGTACCCACGCCTATTTTTTTGTTTTGTGATCATCTTCTTCATTGGTTCTAAGCCAATACTTAGTCATTGACCTCATCCGCATTAGATTTGGAGTTTGACAACTTTTTTTTAATTTGGTCATTAAATTTGGATTTCACTAAAGTGTGATAATGTGACACTTTCTTATAAATTTTTATATAAAATTTAAAAAATATAAATAAAATTTATAATTTTAAAAAAAATAGTGCACTGAATCAAAGTTTAAGAATCAAATTGGAGAAAATTACAAAATTTTAGGATCAAGATGGAAAAAAATTTATGAATCAAAAAGTAAGAAAAATTACTAAGTTTGGGGACCAGAGTTATTTTATCCCTTTTATATGTGTTTATGAATAAGTATTATATTGTTTAACCTTGCTCTCAATTAGTTTTCAATTAGGCATGTTTGTGTGGTTAAAAGATAAGTTTAGCTTCTTCATTAATGTGGACTCAGATAGAATGCTTTGTAAGTGTACCTTCCGCTTGGAATTGGATGCGACTTATTCTTTATTCCCACCAATCTAAACTTCAGTAATATCTCGGATTGGTTGTTTCCTTTTGTCTTCACATCGATTGATAGAAGGTTCCGCTACTTGATCATGTGTTTTATTCAAGGGATAAGTTTTTCGAGCCACATATTGTTTTAGTTGGCTCCTATGGACGGAATCCTCAATAACATCTTTTAACTGGACATAACGCTCTATGCTATGGCCTCACTCACCATGTTATCTATAATGAAAGGGTGAGTCGTATTATCGAGGGTTAGGTGGTATGGATGGAGGTTTGCCCTAAATACCCTGGTATTCCATTTAATCAAATATGACAATTGGATAACAAGTAAGTTGATATGTACGATGGCAATAATATAAGACACAATCTCGCTGGTGCTGACCTACTGATTGTCCCTAATAGGTCTTAAGTGATAAAGACTTTCTATAGCATTTATTACCCACCTATCACCTTGTTGCGGAGAATTATACTAATGAAATTGTCCATCACCTATTGAGGGACAAGTCCTCTGTGGAGGTTAATAGTGTCACAGAGGGGAAGAATGCTTTGAGAAATTGGTAGCATAGGCTGCCAAGGTCACATACTTGGCTCGATCAATATCCATCTGATCCCCTTATGTAAAACGATGAACCATCTCATACAACTAAGATAATTTACTTGGTAGGTTGCTAATGATGTGGAATTGTAAAAATTGATGTGTAGTCCCAACCATGAAGGCTTGAATGGCTAAATCATCAGATACACCCTTTGTGATCATTGTTATCGTGTTAAATCTCTTCATAAAATCATAGAGATGCTTTTTTTCATGTTGTCGAATGGACATAAGATACGTTGGGGATTGTTGAGGGGTCTCGTTAGCCAAAAAACTACTTATGAATAACCCAGCTAACTGATCAAAGCTATAGATGGACCCCTAAGAAAGTGACAGGTACCACTGTTAGGAAGTGCAAGATAAAGTCATGGAGAAGGCTCTACACTTGACCTTATCTAAAGCCCCAAGGGTGTTCATGTGATTGTTATAGTTGGCAAGATGATCTTCGAGGTCACCTACTCTATTGTAAGGCAACTTGGCGAACTTAAAGATGGCCGAAAGGTTATGAGCTAAACTAACGGGGCTAGAGGTTCATTGGCATAACTCCAAGAAGCTTCATTAGGCTTGGTAACCTTGATTGTTTTCAATAACTCCAACCTAAAGGTCGGTATCTATTATTCTACGAAGTGTGTTTTGTTGTGGGCTCCTCGGTCTAGGTGGTTCTCGTGTCGAGCCTTTTCTATAATCCCATTGACATTACCATCCCTTTGATTTCTACAAACGATTGACTAAGCCGAGTCTTCTGGGTGGATGGGATCAAGCAAGTTGTTCTCTTTTGTCGCATCATTGGTTGCACGAAGCTCTACAATCAACTATTCATTGTGGTCATTTTGCAAATCCAATAAGCGTTGTTGAAACAAGAATTGCTTTTGCATGAGACATATTTTTTCTTACATATCATTGACTTGCGATTGAGGGCCAGATCTCTATTATTGTTGGGAAGTTTAATTTGAGGGCATAATGGCCATTGTGGGTTAAGATTGGAAAGTTACTAGACTGAAAAAAATTTGGCACATTATTTGATCTCTGGAGTCTAGAACATGATTTGAGTTTCTGGGATAGTTGGTGGCATGCTTGTAGTGCTTATAGCAGTGGTATGATCAAGCAAAGGAGTGGATAGGAGGATGTCGAGGGAGGCCATGGTTTGTGTGAAAGCTTCAAGAGGGGTAATAGTTGGGTTGTTTGTTGTTTAAGTGTTAGAAGGAAGTTTTTGGTGTAAAGGAAGCTCAATATTGGCAAGATCTTTGCAATCCCTTTGAGAGGAAGTGGTAAGATTACTGGAGTTAATAGGGTTAAGGGAGTAAAGAGTTGTATCTTTTTTAATTTGAGACATTTTCAGTTCACACTCATCACATCAATTGTTTATATAGGGTCCAACAAGGGAAAGAGGGTGGTGGCTTCGTGGAGGTTGATTCAAATAAAAAGGTGAAGAGTTGAACAAAAACAAGAAGGTAGGTTGACTAAGAGTGAGAATAGAGACATTTGCTCAGAGTAACTTTAAGGTTTCAAAAGTCCCTCTTGTCTACTAATATGACATCATAAGATAAATATTCAATCCCTCCAAATACGTAAAAGATATTCATGAGTGTGAAGACCCTATATCGTGGGGCCCATTCTATTATGTAGTTAAAAACTATGAGATAGTTATGACTAAATAAACTCATTATTGCATTGAGATTGTTCACACCTAAAAGTAGTTGATCTTGGAAACAGAAGGGTGCCACTCCTTAAGTATGGGCGAGTGGCCAACCAAGATGCTATCTTAGGTGGAGTTAAAGAGAAGTCAATGCCTTCTATCTTTCAAACACGTGTCCAAGAAGCGGAAAGTATAACAAGTTTGAAAGAATATATATATTTTTTGAAAATTAAGGGAAGTGAATGGAATTACTTAGAATTGAACCTAAGCTATAATGTCTACATCTTAATGTTTTTGCCATTAGGTAAAAAGATTATTAGTATACAAGTTTGAAAATATTTAAATTTGTATTTATATATATTAAAATTGCAAATAATATGTACATTTCTCCTAATCAAATAAGATTAATTATTATTAATGTCGTGTACGTAACATTTTAATATAAATCGAAATTTTAATGATAAAAAAATTATAACTTAACTACAATAACATAAAATTATAATTTAATGTCAAAATTAAGTTCTCTAACCACTTAATTGAAGAATTAATATATTTAATTCAGCTTTCTTGATAGAATAAGCTACTTAAAGCTTCTTTTGAATGACTGTTTATTTTTAGTATTGTGCGTTTATTTTTTTTTTTTTTTCACATTACAATATCGTTATAATAGTTAATTTCATCATTAATCTCTTAAAGTTTATCTTTACTTTCAGTGCAGTTATTTTATGTTCGATCTTAAGTTACAGTTCAAATTTTCATATTAATAAAAAATAATCAACCAATTAAGTTTTTTTTGACTAATTAATTGAAAATTTAATATATTTAATTCAACTTTCTTGATAGAAGAAGCTATTTAAGAGTCACTTTGGATGGATGTTTACTTTTAGTGCGATGTATATAATTTTTTTTTGTCTTACAGTACAATATTTAATTTTATCGTTACCATTATTTTTACACTAATCACAAGTAAATATACCATCATCCAAAGGACCCTAAATAAAATTCGATAATAATTAAACATACTTAATTTTTTTTATTAAAATTGAAAATAATTTGCAAAACCCTCGTTTTGGTCCAAATAATTAAATCCAAATTCAAGGTGAAAAAGTTGTTGCCTTATGGATCAGCATTTCGAACTTTGCGAGGGAAATTAGTGTTTAAGATTTAGTAACATTAAAGGTTTATTTTCGAAATTATTTATGAAAATGAGTCATTCTCAAAAATATTTATGGGTATCGGTCAAAAATTTAAAAACACACTTACGTGGAGTCGTTTTCAGTGATAAATCAAAAAAATATTTTCACGTAAGCGTTTTTTTTTTTTGTGTCAGGTAAAAACGCGCTGACGTGAAAGCGTTTTTCAAAGAAGCGTACACGTAGACGCGCTTTTGCCCGTGTTTTTCTCCCAACGGTTTTTCCACGGATAAAAGCGTGTTCACATGGGCGCTTTTTTGAAAAGAGCATCTACGTCAACACGCTTTTGCCTTACAAGAAAAAAACACTTTTATGAAAGCGCTTTTTTGATTTATCCCTTGAAAACGACTTTAAATAGACGCGTTTTTATATTTTTTATCCATACCCATAAATGTTTTTCAGAATAATTTATTTTCGTAAATAATTTCGAAAATAAATTTTTATTGGAACGTAACCCTATATTTATTATAATAAAGATTGATTTTAACTTAAGAAAATAAAAACAGTATTAAACAAATAACATGACAAAGACCGATTTGGTCTTTTAAGAATAATATGTAAAAATAAATTAAACAAATGATATGCAAAACATTTGTGATTTAAAAAATGGAAAAATTTTCTTGGGATGTGTGAGTTGATTGATACAACAATATTTATATTGTGTATGTCATGATTCCATTCTTTGTTCTTTTTCCTTTTCACATTTGCTTTCATAAAATTGGATAAATTATTTTATGTTTGGTGGCTGTTGACTTGGAAGAACACACCACTAGCTCACAATTGGATGAATTTTATATAATATTGAGTTGTTCACAATAAACCACTTGTTTAAACTTTTGAATTTAGGTTATCCATTTAAAATTTTCAGAGTTTGCTTCACATTTAAAAAATTTAAATTATGAATCCAATAAATGGTTTTAGTGAAAAAGAGGATGTTTTTTATTTTAAGGGTATTGGGTTTGAGCATTTATGTGTACAAGATGTGTGTGCATTGTTAAAGAGTTAAAAAAGTATGAACAAATACTACTATTTAATCATACCAATATATTAAAAAAATTAAATTATCAATTGAGAAAATATAATTATTGTAAATATGACTATAAAGTTAGAATTGAATACTTGTAATAGAGGTGACGGACCCTCTTTGTGAAGCAATCAAATTCAACACCGTTCTTTTATCAATACAAAAGCAAGACTTAGTGTGTTTAGAGTTAACAGATTCACACAGCAATAAGAAACAGAGGCAATATTCAAAGCCAAGCAAACAAGCAATCGACATTTCAAGAAAAGTTGAATACTAAATAGATTCACATCAGTCTAGGTATACATCTTCTAGTAAATATTTATTCATTAATATTAACCTTTTAAACTTCAAACCTTTTGCATCCTCTGTACATATTTATTAATATCTTTTACTTATTACGTTATCATTTCTCATTTATTATTTTGGAACTAGCCTTTAATGTATATAATAAAAATTTTTAATAACATTAATAATATTAATAACCTAATAATAATAATAATAATAAAGAAAACGAAAAGGCAGAAGGCACTCTCCTGGTCGCACCACCGCCGGAGTCGTCGACGAAACCCTTCAAACCATCACCATTGCAAGCTCTGAACGTCATCGATTTCACCACCTCGAACATGGCAAACCCAGAAAGGTTGTATTAGCGTAGTTTTTACAAAAAAAGGGAACAAAACAAAACATACTTCAAAACAAATATGGAAAATCAAGGGATTAATGAGATTTTTAGAACCAAAAAATGAAAGTCAAATGAATGAAAAACGGTTTTAAAAAAAAAAAGGGATTTTCAAAGGATGAACATAGGTATATATAAAAAAAGAGGAAGACAAATGTTGTTTTTTAAGAAAACTTGAGTTCGATCTAAGTGGATCGAAACCTAAATCTACAGTTTTTTTAAAAATAATAATAATAATAAGAGAAGTTTTACCTTTTCGACGACCGTGGACGGCGACATTTGACAGTAGCTTACGGCGGCACATGGCGACTGAGAAGGTGGGACGACCACGACCCTAGTGGTCGGCTCTGGTCCCTCCAGAGAGAAAAAGGAAGAAGAGAATCTATTTCTTTTTAGAAAATTGAAAAATGAAAATTTTTTGAAGAAAAGAGGACCTTGTATAGCCAACCAAAACGATGTCGTTTTGGTGTTGGCTTAAAGGTCACAAAACGGCATCATTTTAAGCCAACCCAATCCGACCCGACCCGCTCCAACAAAGGATCCGCGTGTTTTCAATAAAAGATATATTTATTCTATTAGACCTTCCGCTTTTTTAAAATACATAATCAGATCCTTTTTACACTTTTAATTAATTTAAATTTGCCCAACAATTTTTATTCTTTTTCAATTTAATCCCTTGACTCTTTGGAAGCCCAGGAAGCAGCCACATGTCCTAGATTTGGTTTATTTATGCAATTGGTCCTTCCCCTTTTACTTTTGTTTCAATTTTGCCTTAAATCAAGTTTTGTTTTATTATAAATTGGCCGAAAAATTTTAAATTATTTTTAAATTAGTCCTTTGACCCCAGAATGCTTGAGAAGTTGCCATGTGTCACCTTTTTTTCGTTGTATTACCTAGAAGGTCCCTGAACTTCTCAAAAATTACATTTTAACCCTTAAACTTTTCAAAAATTACATTTTGACCCCTCAAACTTCAAAAAATTCATTTTTTGCCCCTAAACTTTTTAAAAATCACATTTTTACCTTTAAACTTTCTAAAATTACATTTTGACCCTAAACTTCTAAAATTTACATTTTAACCCTTAAACTTCCAAAATTTACATTTTAACCCCAAACTTTCTAAAAATCACATTTTTACCCTCGAACTTCCAAAAAATACATTTTTGACAGCAAAATTTTCAAAAATTGCCATTTTACCCCTAAACTTCCAAAATACCATTTTTGACCCTATATTCCAAAATTATCATTTTACCCTCAAATTTTTAAAAATTCCATTTTTGACCCCGAACCTCTAAAAATTACTATTTTGCCCCCGAAGTGTCCAAAATTATTGTTTTACCCCCAGCATCCAAAAATCGTATATTTTTAACTCCGTTTGTTTTGCTTTTCTTTCTCTTGAATGTTTATATTTAGTTTTTAATTATTATCCTTTCGTATTTCATATATATTTTTTGATTTTTGTGTATATATTTATCTGCTTAATCTTTTTGTTTCGAGTTATTTGATCTTTGTTATTAACTGCTCATTCATATTTAAAATTACATATTCGTTTTCAAAATTATTTTCATAAATCTTTAAAACCGAGGCAATGTTCTTTTCGTGTGTAAACTTCGGGAAATCATGCCCTAACGTGTCGGGTGTGATTTTTCATATAATTCACGCGAATTGGATATCTTTTTCCAAGTGTTTAAATTCCTTTTAACTTCGAGATTTCGAGAACGTCGTGCCCTAACGTGTTGGTCACGACTTCAGTTCTCCGCGAAAATCGAAACAAATGGGCATTCTTTCTTCAATTTTTTTTAAAAGCCATGTGTCCGAGGATTGTATTTTAAATTTAATGCGAAATTTTCAAGTTCTCAAAATATATATTTATATATACAAATGATTTTAAAACAAAACGAGGCAATATCCTTTCGTGTGAAGACCTCGAAAAATCATACCCTAACGTGCTGGGTGTGATTTTCGTATAATTCACACAATCGAATATCCTCTTTAAAGTCTTTCAAAACGTCCTTCAGTTTCAAAAATTCGAGAACGTAGTGCCCCAACATGTTGGACACGATTTCCAATTCTCTTAGAAATTCGAAACACGCGGATGATTTTCCTCAAATAATATTTTCTTTTGAAATCATACAAAGTTTTCTAAAACAAAGATCGTATTTTAAGTTTTACTTGAGATTTCAAAGTTTTAACAAACTAAGACCCGAAAGTAATCAATGTGGTACCAGTTTTGGGCGTATGAGAGTGCTAATCCTTCCTCATGCGTAATCGACTCCCGAACCTGTTCTCTGGATTTCGAAGACCAAAATAATTTTGAAAACGGATTTTAAACGTTTTGTGGTGATCCAATCACACCATATAAAAATATTGGTGGCGACTCACATTTTTTGATCATTTTAAAATACCCATTTTCTTGGTATTAAATATTATTCGAGACTTGTTTGTTTTCCCCGAAAAATAAACGTTTCGACAGCTTGGCGACTCCACTGGGACATACATTTTAAAATAAACGAGAGTCAAGCCAAAATTGATTATTTTCGGGTCTTTTTTGAAAACTTTAAAACTTTTGGTTTTGTTTAATGTGCGATCCTCAACATCTTTTGTGTGACATTATATTATGTAATATTGCTAGTGTAATTTTGCATCCATATGCATTATGTTACTACCCTCTTAAGTGGAAGAGGGAAACTACTCCTTCGTGAGGTTTTTACCTCCGTGTAGGATAATGAATCGCTTTCGGGATTATATCCGTACCCATGTTTTCTTGAAGTTTTCACTGGGTATCCTTTACTCTAGAGCTTAAAACCACATATAGTAAACCGTAAGTACTCACCTTAGACGGAGTTATACCGAACCTTTTAGCATTTATTCAAGACAATTTCTTAGGTTCTTTGTTGTATACTTGTATGTTGATATTATTATGTTTTGCTAACGTGTTCTGTTTTGTCTCTTTTCTTTTGCTTGCATAATGCATCATTATACAAGAAAAGGTGTTGATTTAAATTCGGTTACCAAATAGGCAATTTCATTATGAAATGCATCATCATACAAGAAAAGGTGTTGATTTAAATTCGGTTACCAAATAGGCAGTTTCATCATGGAGGACGAATTTCTTAATTAAGTGGAAGATAACATGGCTTTGCGCTTATGGTCGAAGGAAAGCACAAAGTCGAAAAAGATTTAGGAGACTTGAAGAAAGATTACGCAAATTTAGATCAAGATTCTTGAAAGAAATCAAGAAGCAAATATGGAGGCACTTTCGACAGGAGACATGTTCGAAATAAAGATTACACATCGAAGATGATATGTTGAGCATACAACATGAGTCAAGATCGGAGCAGGGACGAAAATTAGTCAGACTTCTAAAGGGGGTCAAGGCTCTAAGCCATAAGACAAAGCCATATGTAATCCGTCTTATGTGAAGAATTTTGTTTTCTAGAGAAATTGTTCTAAAGGGATTGAATTCAAAATCAATGCCTTTTCTTACGCATACATGCATTTCAATCGCATTACATACTCGTATATTTTCGCATAATTAATTCTAACTCATTAAAAACTTTAACAGTTACATCTGTAATCATTGAAAACTTACATCGTTATAATACTCATAAAAAAATAAAAGCCATGGAGCAAAGACTCGAACAAATCCAGAAAGAATTGCAGATCAAATGCAAGGGCACATTCAGAAACAAATGGCAGCGATGTGTAGGGAAATGAAAAATCAGTTTATGGAAGTGCAAAAGAATTTGATGAATGAATTAACACAAGTGAAGCAAAGCATGGCCGATAAAGGAAAAGGCCCTGCAATTGAGGAAGACGAGGACCCAATTATTCCCCTAGGCTTTACACCCCTCCATAACCCAGCTTTGCATGAGATGCCAACACGAGAAGCCACCGTTATTATAAGAGCGCAATAGCAGGCTACTGGTACATCAGTGCCGGCCAATTATCCAATAGGGTCTAGATCAAACCCTGAGGATAATGCTGCAAATCCGGGTGCCCGAATTTTGATGAAATGATGAGGACAGATCTCCCTCGACAGATAGAAGAAAAATACAAGCGATTAGAAGAGAGGGTTTAAGCAATACAGGGGATTGAAAAGTCTTAAGGGATGGACGCTAAAGAATTAAGTCTGGTTCCAGATTTAGTTCTCCCTCCTAAATTCAAGCCCTCAAAATTCGAGAAATATAGTGGAACAAGCTACCCCGAAACTCACCTTACCATGTTTTGTAGGAAAATGTCGGGGCACGTTCATAATGATCAACTACTGATTCATTGTTTTCAAGACAGCCTGACAGGACCAGCAGTCAGATGGTATAATTAATTGAGCCGAGTAAAAATTCATCATGGAGAGACCTAGCGCTAGCTTTCTTAAAACAATACGACCACGTAATGAAAATATCTCCTGATCGACTCACACTACAAAACATGGAAAAAAGTCAAACAAGAGTTTCAGACAGTATGCACAAAGGTGGCGAGATATTGCAACTCAAGAGCAGCCACCGCTAACAGAAAAAGAGACAACGATGTTGTTTGTTAGCACCCTCAAGGCACCTTATCTCAACTATCTGTTAGGGAACGCTACTAAGAGTTTTTTTGATATGGTCATATCGAGGGAGATGATCAAGAATGAAATCAAAACCGACAAGATGAAGGCTGGAGAAAACACTAAAAGGCCTGCCCCTAGAAGGAGGGATAATGAAGTTAATAATGCAAGTGTGTACAGGTCAAGTTACGTCCAGCCATTTGTAACAGGACAGCCTAAAGCCCCAACAAGTAATTATCAAAGTGCTCCAAGGCAAGAACCGGGCTTAAAGCCGAATAGGGGAAGAATTCAATATACTCCCCTTCCTATATCATATGGAGAACTTTACAAAATATTGTATGACGCGCATGAAGTATCTCAGCAACGCGTGAAGCTATATAAATCCTCATTCCCGGCTTGGTATGATGCGAATGCCCATTGTGAATACCATGCAGGGGCAGAAGGACATTCGATTGAGAATTGCCCTGCTTTCAAGAGGAAAGTGAAAGGACTCATCGAGCATGAAATCGTGAGATTAGAAGAACCAATAAAACCCAACATAGCTGGGAATCCTCTACCTAACCATCCCGACCAGGGACTGAATGCGATCAGTGAAGATTTGAGCATCAACATTATTAGGGAAGAAACTGGAGAAGGACGCTCAGCTTAAATTCATCATTTCACCCCCGAGAATACTGTCGATAATTGGATTACGGAGGAACTCCCTGTAATTTTTAAGATTTCTTTAGAGTAATGCTCAAAAACACCTATTGCTTTAGGCTCGAAAGCAATATGGATCTTTTTGTAAAAGAGCACATGATTATTATCCAATTATTTTGAATGAAATGGATTCTCCTTCTTATATGACAAATTTTTTTCCTTTTTTCAATTATTCTTTCATTCTTAATCCAACTTAATAAACCATTCGTACATAACTAATAAAAAAATTAATTATTCTTTAATACATACATTCTTGACCCGTTTGACAAACATATTCATACACATACCACATAGTCATTATTTCGTAAATTTATTCTGTTCTTTGGACCTCCCTTTCATCTCTTGACAGGTCCTCGAATATCAATAATATGAGTAACCCTGATGCTAACTTATAGCCTCATTTCGAGCAAGATATGTGTTTAGAGGAGCTTCAGGACCTCGAAGATGAGCAAGATTGTAATTTACCTCCGGATCTGTTAAGAATGATGGAACAATAAGAAAAGCAAATCCTGCCTCATTCAGACCCAGTAGAAGTTATTAATCTGGGAAACGAAGATGAAAAGAAAAAGGTGAAAATTAGGACAAGCATCTCCTTAGAAACTAGAAAGAATCTTATCGAGTTGCTTCAAGAATTTCAAGACAAACTCGCTTGGTCTTACAAAAATATGTCTGGCTTGAGCACTGACATTGTGGTACACAAACTCCCTATAAAGGAAGAATACAAGCTTGTGCTGCAAAAGCTCCGAAGGATGAGACCAGATGTATTATTGAAAATAAAAGAAGAGGTCAAGAAGCAATTTGACATCGGGTTTCTCCAAGTAGTCAAATACTCGGAATGGGTAGCTAATATAGTCACTGTTCCCAAAAAAGATGGAAAAGTGCGCATGTGTGTGGACTATCGAGATTTGAATAAAGCTAGCCGAAAGGATAACTTCTCATTATCTCACATCGATACCTTAGTCGATAACACAGCAGGTCATTCCCTGTTCCCATTCATGGATTGTTTCTTTAGGTATAATCAGATAAGGATGGACCCTGAGGATATGATCAAACCACGTTTGTCACACTGTGGGGAACATTTTGCTATAAAGTAATACCTTTCGGACTAAAAAATGTAAGGGCAACTTATCAAAGGGTCATGGTAACCTTGTTCCATGACATGATGCATAAGTAAATTGAAGTTTACGTCGATGACATGATTGCGAAATCCCAAACGGAGGAAGAATATCTAAGAATCTTGAGAAAGTTGTTTGGAAGGCTAAAAAAGTATCAATTAAAGCTAAATCCAGCAAAATGCACTTTCGAAGCTACGTCGAGAAAGCTGTTAGGCTTTGTAGTCAGCAAAAAAGGAATTAAAATAGATCAAGATAAAGTCAAAGCCATACAGGAGCTACCGCTACCCAGCACACAAAAAGAAGTTCGAGAGTTTCTAGGGAGACTAAATTACATTGCTCGGTTCATTTCACAGTTGACTGAGAAATGTGATCCTATCTTCCACCTACTTAGAAAACGCAACCCCGGTGTATGGGACGATGAATGTCAGGAAACTTTCAACAAGGTCAAAGATTATTTATCCGAGGCTCCCATCTTGGTACCTCCAATTCCTAATAAACCGTTGATCTTGTACTTGACGATCTTTGAAAATTCTATGGGATGTGTATAAGGCCAATACGATGAATCTGGAAAAAAGGAAAGGGCGATATATTATCTCAGCAAAAAATTCACTGATTGTGAGACTCGATACTCACCAATTGAAAATTTGTGTTGTGCTATAGTTTGGACCACACGAAGATTAAGGTAATACATGCTGTACCATACCACTTGGTTAATTTCAAAATTAGATCCTCTGAAGTACATGATGGAGTCGACTGCATTAAATAGGAGATTGGCTAGATGGCAGATCTTGCTTTCAGAGTTCGACATAGCCTACGTAAATCAAAAGGTAGTAAAAGGGAGTGCAATAGAAGACTTCCTAGCCAGCAGGGCTTTAGAGGTTTATGAGCCGATAAACTTCGACTTCCCGAATGAGGATTTAATGTGTGTTGCGACCGCTGAAGAGGTAACCACAGTAAAACATCCTTAGAGATTAAATTTTGATGAAGCTTCAAATGTCACGGTCAGAGCAGTCTTGATATTGCCAGAAGGAGACCTCTACCCTTTCACCAGTAAACTCGATTCCGATTACACAAATAACATGGCAGAATACGAGACATGTATTATGGGAATCCGCGCAGTTATAGAGCGTGATATCAAAGTTTTGGAGATATATGGAGACTCCGCGCTAGTAATCTATCAACTCAAAGGAGAATGGGAAATAAGAGATTCTAAGCTAGTAGATTACTGCAAATTAGTTCTCGAGTTAATTAAGGAGTTTGATGACGTCACTTTCCATTATCTCCCACGGGAAGAAAACTAGATGGCTGATGCTCTTGCCACTTTAGCCTCAATGATTAAAGCAAATAGACCAGAAGATGTAAAGACCATTCAAATGAGCATCTATGAGGCTCTAGCTCATTGTTACGATATCAAGGCAAAAGAAAAAGAAGAAAGGGATGATCGCCCATGGTACCAAGATATCCTTCAGTTTGTAAGAGATCGCAAGTACCCTGAGCAAGCTTCAGAAAATGAAAAGAGGACATTGAGAAGACTTGTCAGTGAATATGTCCTAGACGGTGAAATCTTGTACAAAAGGAGAAAAGATCAAGTGTTACTAAGATATGTTGACGCAGTAGAAGCTAAAAAGATCTGAGAAGAAGTTCATAAAGGCATTTGTCAGACACACGCCAATAGTTTCATAATGGCTAGGCAAATAGTGAGATTTGGGTATTACTGGTCTACTATGGAAGGCGATTGTATCATTTATGCCAAGAAGTGTCATAAGTGTCAGATCTATAGAGACAAGATTCATGTGCCTCCCTCACACCTTCATGTCATGACTTCTCCTTGGTCATTTTCTATTTGGTGCAGGGATGTCATTGGGCCAATTTCTCCAAAGGCTTCTAATGGTCAAGATTTATCTTCGTGGTAATTGACTACTTCACTAAATGGGTAGATACAACCTTTTATGTCAATGTCACGAAGTTTGCAGTTAGCAAGTTCTTGAAAAAGGAGATCATCTACCGATATGGGATGCTAGAAAATATCATATCCGATAATACCCTGAATTTGAATAATAGCACGATAGCCGAAGTTTACGAACAATTCAAAATCAAGCATCACAATTCCTTTCCCTATCGCACAAAAATGAATGGAGCGGTGGAGGCAGCTAATAAGAACATCAAGAAAATTGTGGAAAAGATGACTGAGACTTACAAAGACTGGCACGAAAAACTACCATTTGCCCTATTTACCTATAGAACTTCAGTCAGAACTTTTACTAGGGCAATATCGTTCTCATTAACATACGGTATGGAAGCAGTCTTGCCTATTGAGGTTGAAATACCTTCTCTCCGAATCTTTACTGAGCTTCAATTAGATGAGGCAGAATGGATCCAAGCTCGATATGATCAGTTGAATTTTCGTAAAAAAAAGATTAAGAGCTATTCACTATGGTCAGATGTACCAGAAAAGAATGATGCGAGCTTACGAAAAATAGGTTCGTCCTAGAGAATTTCATGAGGGAGATCTAGTTTTGAAAAAGATACTTCCCATACATAAAGACTTCAGAGGCAAATGGATGCCCAATTGGGAAGGGCCTTATGTGGTAAAGAAAGCTTTCTCAGGAGGAGCTCTCGTTCTCATAGAAATGGACTGTAAGGATCTGCACAACCCCGTAAATTTAAACTCGGTGAAAAGATACTTCGCTTAAAAAAAATTTGAGATGAAAACCCGCAAAAGGGCATTTCGATGCTAAAAGAAAAGAGGTCAAGATGGAAACCCGTAAAGGGCGTTTTGAAACCAGAGGTTTTTTGAGTTGAAACCCGCAAAGGGCAACTCAAAGTTCAGAATGAAGAAGTGGGTACGCAGCAACTATCTAGCAAGATGGAGAAACATCACAACTTGAAACATCAACAAGGCACTCTAGGTCTTCTAGACACATATCTGAGCTCAAAAGTGATTCTCAGCAAGGCAGCGCAGGGAAGCTCATTTTGCGATATTCGGGGCAACTAATTGTCTTTTGTTGTTATACTTAGGCAATTTTTGACTAATATTGGCTCTTTTGATCCTCTCTGTTGAAAAGAATTTTCAATAAATCACGACTTTATTTCTTCACAATTTTGTTCGAGCATTTTGCATCTTAAATAACGGATAATGAACTAATAAATCGTATAAAGATCCATGAGCATTATTCTAGAATTTCCTAAAAAGTATAAGGGTTCAAAATAGGACTACCAATCAGAAAGCAAACTTGAAAATAAGCAGTTCAAGATCAGCCTATAAGAAGATAGGGCAACACATCAACGATAGAGTTTGGACCGGCGATAGACCATGCCAACCCGAATAATAAATGAATTTGACATTCATCATACACATTCATGTAGTTAGGAGCATTCGATTCATTCTAATCATGATTTCCTAATTTAGGCCTACATAGAGGTTCATAGAAGCATACTTTATAGTCATATCCCCGTAAAATGGCGAGATAAATCAAGGAAACTTCGAGCATTGAAGGAAAAGATTGAGACCACAAAAACGAAGTTAAAAAGGAGTAGGACTCCCATACCTTACCCCGATCATGGGGTAGATTGTGATTACCCAAAACAAAGAGCTGGTCATCCTCCTGATGAGATACAGAGAAGTATACCAACTCGATGAAATCAGGCTCAAAGTGAGCAAATCTTCGAACCCCAACTTCCTGATAAGGTAATGAGAAGCAGGTCGAAGCGATAAAATGGTTAGCTTCCTGATAAGATAATGAGAAGTGGACCAAATTCGTCTTCTTGATGAGATATAGAGAAGCGGATTGAAACAAGTGATGCAGTCATCTTCCTAATGAGATACTAAGAAGAAGACCAAATCAATGAAACCAAGCCCAAAGTGAGCGAATCTTTGAACTTCAGCTTTCTGATGAGATACTAAGAAGCAAGTCGAAGCAATAAAGTGGTTAGCTTCCTGATGAGATACTAAGAAGTGGACCAAATTCGTCTTCCTGATGAGATACAGAGAAGCGGATTGAAACAAGTGATGTGGTCATCTTCCTGATGAGATACTGAGAAGAAGACCAAATCAATGAAGCCAAGCCCAAAGTGAGCGAGTCTTTGAACTTCAGCTTCCTGATGAGATACTGAGAAGCAAGTCGAAGCAATAAAGTGGTTAGCTTCCTGATGAGATACTGAGAAGTAGACCAAATTCGTTTTCTTGATGAGATACAGAGAAGCGGATTGAAACAAGTGATGTAGTCATCTTCCTGATGAGATACTGAGAAGAAGACCAAATCAATGAAGCCAAGCCCAAAGTGAGCGAATCTTTGAACTTCAGCTTCCTAATGAGATATTGAGAAGCAAGTGAAGCAATAAAGTGGTTAGCTTCCTGATGAGATATTGAGAAGTGGATCAAATTCGTCTTCCTGATGAGATACAGAGAAGCGGATTGAAACAAGTGATGCGGTCATCTTCCTGATGAGATACCGAGAAGAAGACCAAATCAATGAAACGAAGCTTAATGTGAGTGAAACATCGAACTTCAGCGTCCTGATGAGATACTGAGAAGCAAGTCGAAGCAATAAAGTGGTTAGCTTCTTGATGATATACTGAGAAGTGGACCAAATTCGTCTTCCTGATGAGATACAGAGAAGTAGATTGAAACAAGTGATGTGGTTAGCTTCCTGATAAGATACTGAGAAGTAGACCAAATTCGTCTTCCTGATGAGATACAGAGAAGCAGATTGAAACAAGTAATGTGGTCATCTTCCTGATGAGATACTGAGAAGAGGACCAAATCAATGAGGCTCGATGTGAGCGAACCTTTGAACTTTAGCTTCCTGATAAGATAATGAGAAACAGGTCGAAGTAATAAAATGGTTAGCTTCCTGATGAGATACTGAGAAGTGGACCAAATTCGTCTTCCTAATGAGATACAGAGAAGCGGATTGAAACAAGTGATGCGGTCACCTTCCTGATGAGATACTGAGAAGATGACCAAATCAATGAAACAAGGCTCGATGTGAGCGAACTTTCGAACCTCAGCTTCTTGATGAGATACAAAGAAACGGATTGAGACAAGTGATGCGGTCATCTTCCTGATGAGATACTGAGAAGTAGACTAAATCAACATCACCAAACCATTGAATGCTTGGGAAGTTTCCACGTGTTACCTTTTTTTGGTTTTATTGCCCAGAAGGTCCCTAAACATCTTAAAAATTACATTTTAACCTCCAAACTTTCCAAAAATCACATTTTAACCTTACGAACTTTCCAAAAATTACATTTTAACCTATAAAATTTTCAAAAATCACATTTTTACCCTTAAAATTTCTAAAATTACATTTTGCCCTAAACTTTCTAAAAATTACATTTTAACCCTTAAACTTCTAAAAATTACATTTTTGACCCTAAACTTTCCAAAAATCACATTTTTACCCCTGAACTTCCAAAAGTTACTTTTTTGACGCCGAACTTTTCAAAAATTATAATTTTACCCCTAAACTTCCAAAAATACCATTTTTGACTCGTATATTCCAAAAATTACAATTTTACCCTCGAATTTCTAAAAATTCCATTTTTGACCCCGAACTTTCCAAAAATTACCATTTTACCCCCGAATATCCAATAATACCATTTTTGACCTTGAACCTTTAAAAATACTATTTTACCCTCGAAGTATCCAAAATTACCATTTTGCCCCCGACATCCAAAGATCGTATTTTTTAACTTCGTTTGTTTTGCTTTTCTTTCTCTTTAATGTTTATATTTAGTTTTTAATTATTATTCTTTTGTATTTCATATTCTTTTTTTATTTTTGTGTATATATTTATCTGCTTAATCATTTTGTTTCGTGTTATTTAATCTTCAATATTAATTGCTCATTCATATTTAAAATTACATATTCGTTTTCAAAATTATTTTCATAAATCTTTAAAACCAAGGCAATGTTCTTTTCGTGTGTAAACTTCGGTAAATCATGCCTTAACGTGTCGGGTGTGATTTTTCGTATAATTCACGCGAATCGGATATCCTTTTCTAAGTGTTTAAATGCCTTTTAACTTCGAGATTTCGAGAACGTCGTGCCCTAACTATTGGTCACGGCTTCAGTTCTCCGCGAAAATCAAAACAAACGAGCATTCTTTCTTCAATTTTTTTAAAAGCCACATGTCCGAGGATTGTATTTTAAATTCAATGTGAAATTTTCAAGTTCTCAAAAAATATATATATATACAAATGATTTTAAAACAAAACGAGGCAATATCCTTTCGTGTGAAGACCTCGAAAAATCATACCTTAACGTTCTGGGTGTGATTTTTGTATAATTCACACAATCGAATATCCTCTTTAAAGTCTTTCAAAACATCTTTCAGTTTCGAAAATTCGAGAATGTAGTGCCCTAACGTGTTGAACACGATTTCCAATTCTCTTAGAAATTCGAAATACACGGATGATTTTCCTCAAATAATATTTTCTTTTGAAATCATACAAAGTTTTCTAAAACAAAGATCATATTTTAAGTTTTACTCGAGATTTCAAAGTTTTAACAAACTAAGACTCGAAAGTAATCAATGTAGTACCAATTTTGGGCGTATGAGGGTGCTAATCTTTCCTCATGCGTAACCGACTCCCAAATCTGTCTGGATTTCGAAGACCAAAATATTTTTCAAAACAGATTTTAAACGTTTTGTGGTGATCCAATCTCACCATATAAAAAGATTGGTGGCGACTCCCATTTTTTGATCATTTTAAAATACCCATTTTCTTGATATTAAATATTGTTTAAGACTTGTTTGTTTTCCCCGAAAAATAAACGTTTTGACAATCATCATGCATGTTAACATGTACCCTATTCTAAGATTAACACATGTTCCTTAGGTGTGGGTTCGCTTGCATAATAATGTAAACCTACCACGTGCGAACTTAAATAAGGATGTGAACCCATCACGTGCGAACTCATGTAAGCAAGCTATGCAAGGTATCACTATTGAAATAAAGAGGATCGAGTCGATCCCAATCGAATAATTGGATAGTGGGTCGGTAATGACGAACACCATAACATGGATAAAATTTTCAATAGATTTGGGCAAATTTTTTTTTTGTGTTTGTATAAAAACATATTTAGTCAAGTGTATTTCTAATATCTTTATAGGTTGAGTGATTATCTTGAATCCATATGAGTTCATGAGATTGATGCATGGCAATGTTTTTTTTTTTTTTTTACATTATTTTTTAAGGAACTAAATATTATAATAGTGAGCTCTGCTACTTTAACACGTCTCTGGTCTGCTACTTTAGTAAGTTTTTGTTTTTAGGGTTTTATTTTTTTCGTCTTTGATTGTGGAAACGACGATGGTGTCTGAAGGAGAAGTTTGTAATCGTTAGTTTTCTGGGGTTTCTCGAAAATGGAAAATGAACTGACGGAGTATCTTTGAATGACGTGGAAGAAGAGATCTCATAAGTAGGGATGTCAATTGGGCAGGACGGGTGCGGGAGTCGCTCTCCCGCATCTCGTCAAAATTTTTTATCTCCATCCCCGTCCTACGACCCATTGTGGGTACAAAACTCAAAACCATCCCTGCCTCACCACTCACGTGGGTCCTCAAACCCACTTAATCCCCCCTATACCCTCCCCACGACCCACTTCATATAATATATTTATAAGTATTAGTTAAATAAATATAAACCATTTTTTATGAAAAAAGTATGAATGTTTTAACCAAGTAGTTTTTTTCTGTTATCTTCAAGCTCACGTTTGTCGAGTATGAACTCACTACGAATCAAAAAAATTTTCACAAAAATTCCTGGTGGAGTAATTTCGCAATTTTTTTAAACTTTTGAGCCAAATTATAAATAAGAAAAATATCTCTAAAAATTTTCTGAAATAATCTCTTCAAAGAGAGTGTGAAGAACTAAGACTCTCTTTATATAGAAAAAGTTCAGAGAATTCAACTATGATTAAACTTAATCACTTTAATATTAAATTAATATAATACTTAATAAAATAAATATTAGATTAAATTTAATATTAAATTTTATTAAATTAATAGAATATTATCTACAAGATAAACATTAAATTAATAAAATATTATTAAGATAATTATTAAATTAAATTTTTATAAATATTTATTTTTTAAATATGCTTATTATATTATGCGAGACGGACGAGATAATGCGGGGCGAGCGGGGATGGGACGGGGCAGGGCAGGTGGGGATGAGACAAGTACAAGGTCATACCCACACCTACCCCACCATCTACGAAACATGTACCGATCCTCGCCCAATTGGGTGCGAAGTGAAGTGGAGCCCTGCAAAACCTGCCCCACTGACATCCCTACCTACAGGTACAAGGAGAATCTGATATGACAAGGGAAGTGCAAAGAATCATGTTTGGTAACTATTTTTTTCTAATGAAAATAAAATATAATAAATTTACATTTATATGGATTCAGACTAAGGTACCGGATTTAATGTTAGAAAATTTATTGAAAAAATGAATTTATTTTCCAGAGCAAATTCATCTAAAGTTAATAACCCATCATCTTCATATTTTTACTTTTACAAAATATTTTCAATAAAAACAATAAAAATGATTTATTATTATTTTTTTAAATTTCACATATTTTCATTTTTCAAAAATAATTTTTAAATATTTTCTATTTAAAAAAAATAAAAATAACATTTGCTTCTTGAACCAAATGCGGTCTAAAATTTTCTTTTCAAATATTTAAAAAGAAAGTGAAAATGACAGGTAAAGAAAATTATTAGAGAAAACGTCACCCTAAACTTGATAGGGCATGCTTTTTGCCAATGTGGTGCCCCTTGTTAGGTTTAGGGTAGTTTTCATTCGTTTTTTTCTTTCAACTTTTTTTTTTCTATATTCCTTTCACTTTTTCATTATTCCCTTAATGAAGAATGTGTTTATGTAGAAATGTTTTTCAATATTTCATAAATATCTAAATAAAAAAAAGTGTTAAATACAGTTTGTGCTATTTAAGATGGCCTTCAATTAGCATGAAAAGTTAAGTGGAAAGAGATTATCGTTGAGATTGATTGCATAATAGCTATTAAAAGTATTTTTGGTGATCTCAAAAAATAAGTGAATAGATACTTGAATTCAAAAACTATATAAGTGTGATTGGGAGTGGTCGTTAAACAGATTCCAAGAGAAACGAATTTTGTTTCTCACATTAGAGGATTAATGAGGAGTTTTCAATTGGTCCCCAAATTTTTCATATAACTCCTATTAAAGTTGTTGATTGTATCCGATTAGATAATCAGTCCTTACAATCTAATTCTAATGATGCTTATGTTTGTTTGTAGTTGATTCTCTCCCATCTTTACTACAAAAAGAAAAGTGTTAATAGAAGCATTTTTCAAATTTCTGTCAATCTCGCATGCTTAATATTTTCTAATATTTTCCGATAGTTTAATATTAAAATATTGTTTTAGTGTCCAAATAATTCACCTAACATTTAGTTTTGGTATAATCGATGGTATATGTACATGATAATAAGTGCTATATCTATTATATTATTTGCATAATTTTAGTGTATTTAACGTATTATAATTTTTAAATTTATTTTAAATATAAAAAATAATCTAAAAAATTAATACAAGCAAATTGAACTCAAAGTTAATATTTTGTAATTTGGGCCGAACTGAAATAGAATTTTAAAAATTATTTTTTGAGAACTTAAAAAACGAATCTAAAATTTTACATCAATCCGATTTAAATTTAACTCAATCCGACTCATGATCGGTTCTAATAATAGTAACCATTTTTAAAAGGCATTACCTTTTCAAGTCACTTAGAGCAACAACAATTATTATTGATCTTCCACATGCCACTTTAAAGCCTGCTACAGACCAACAAATTCAATAGACAGAACCTAGGCCCTAACAACATAAAATGTGCAAACAAAGAGATCATTTGTACATACTTTATCCCTATAAGCCCAGCATGCTTGCATAACACCCTTCTTGCTCCTTTATAAGTAACATGAGGTTTCATAGACTTGTACCAGCCAAGGCCAAATTCAGGGGTTGGTAAGGTCTTGATCTTTTAAAATAAAAAAAAATTATTTAGATTTTTGAAAATTTTAAAATTTTTTAAATTAATAAAGGTAAAATTACAGTTTGATTCTCTAAAAATGATAAAATCTTGATTTAATCTATAAACATGTTTTTCAGTGGTGTAAAAAAATAGTGGTTTTAGGACCATAAATTCGACGAGTAAATTTTTATAATTAATATTTAAATTATACGAGTTAGTAATAATTTTATATTGAATTTTAATTTGATGAATTGTAATTAAATTAATTAAAAGTTAGTATAAGTAATTCAGTTCAAAGATCAAGTGATTTTTGCAAAATCAGTATTGAGGCCTTGTTTTCATAATTTAGAGTTGTAAAGCATCATATTATAGATGAATTGAAGTTTGGTTTGATAATTTTGATGATTAATTGTTTAATTAAGGTAAAAGATTAAATTGTAAAAGAGGTAAAAGTTAATTGTTATATATTTAAAATAGTAAAGGGACCAAAATGGTAATTAAACCATGATTAAAAATTCCAAGTGATGGTGGATATGATTGAATCCACTAACTTTTGGGTTATTTATTGTTAGAGCCCAATTTATCCAGGCCCAAAACAAACCAATTTGAACCAATTTTGGATTATTTTTAAAAAAAAATTTAATTTATTTTAAGTTTAAATTTATTTTAATTTTAAACTTAATTTATTTTAAATTTAAACTTACTTTGAGTTTAAATTTATTTTGAAATTTAAATTTATTTTAAATTAAAATTTATTTTAAATTAAAATTTAATTAAAAATGTCCAAATACAAAGTCCAATATAAACTAAAAGTGTTTACAAAGCCCAAATTTGGGGGCTCAATTTCAAATTGACCCAAAACCTAAGCCCAATAGACCCAAACAAGCCCAAATACAACCCAAACTAAACCTAATCAGAACACCAATCTGCCCCAACTTGCAGACTACCAACCACCTTAATCTCAGCCACTCAGAACATGCCATGTCAGCACCTCTAGCTTCAACTTGCATTTGCCATGGCCGCCACTGTAAACCTGCAAAAAGGAGAAGAGACAAATATTAAGTTGTAAAAGACAAAGTAAAATCATTGTATTAATAGCTATAAAACCAGAATTCAAACAATTTGTAAAGTTACGAACCTTGTTTTTGAACCTCCAAAAGATCAATACCAACAAATAGGAATTCACAGCAATACAATAGTTAGTATTTGGATTCCAAATAGAAAGGCAAACAACCATTATCAACAATCAAAGACAGATTATTAGCATCTAAGAGGTACCCAATAAAAACATTTATTGTTTATTTATTGTTCTGAGGTATTTTATTTTTAGTATATTCATGTATGTGTGTTTATTACCTATCAGCACCCATATTAATCACTCATTTAAGGAAATTTTTGAAACTATAAATATATCTCATAAATGGTATTAATAATAATTAATAATATTTTTAAAAATAACAATAATTATTTGATAATTAATAATAATAATAACAATAACAGTAATAAATAATAATAAAGGGATTTGAAAAGCTTGTACCTGGATCTGAAGCGTCGGTGGGGTTGCGGCCGGAGTTCCTCCACTCCCCGGTGTTTTTACGACCATACTCCTATTCGAACGTGCAAAAAAAAAAAAAAGAAATCAAAGGAATAAAAATAGTTTTGACGATGGGGTTTCGAAAAAAATAAATATTTTAAAAGATCTGGGAAACCAAACCCAGATCTGGGAATTTTTGTATAAAAATAAACTAATAAGTTTTTTTTTTTTAAAAAAGAAGAGATTTGAAAAGAAAGAAGAGTAGCAAAAAATGAAGGTATAAAAAGGAAATTTTACCTTAAATGTCGTCGTGTACGGCGGTCGAACGACGATTGGACGGTGCGGCTCATGCGACGGAGGCTAGTCGACGATGAGGCTGTGGTGGTCGGTCGTGGGACGACACCGGAAATGGTGGAGCGTGATGTTGGGGGACGATGCGTGGCGGCACGCGGCGAGGAAGCGACGACCACATGACTGGCCGACTGTTGGACCGATCATAGGGAAGAGGAGTTTTTTTGAGAGGGTTTGAGTTTTTTTTTTGAAACAAAAGGAATGCAAAATGAATTTTTTTGGTTTTAAAAAGATATTTATAGTAGCTACAAAACGCTGCTGTTTGGAGTAAACATTTGGTGCCAAAACGGCACCGTTTTAAACTATGACCCATGACCCGTCTGACCTGACCCGTTCCAGGCACTAGGATCCGCGTGTTTTTAACTTTTGGGTTATTTATACTCTGGTCCTTCAGCTTTTTTCTAAATTTCCAATTTAATCATTTTCATACTTTTAATTATTTTAAAATTTGCCCAACAATTAATTTCCAATTTCCAATTTGTTTTAAAATTTCCAATTTCCAATTTGTTTTAAAATTTTCCAAAAATTACCATTTACCATTAAACTTCCAAAAATTCCATTTTTGATCCCGATTTTTCCAAAAATTACCATTTAACCCTAAACTTCCAAAAATTCCATTTTTTACCCCGATTTTTTTCCAAAAATACCATTTACCCTCGAATGTCTAAAAATTCCATTTTGAACCTTAAACTTTCCAAAATTACCATTTTACCCCCAGATGTCTAAAAATTCTATCTTTGACCCCGAAATTTTCCCAAAATTACCATTTTACCCCTAGGTATCCAAAAATCTCATTTTCGACTTCGATTGTTTTATTTTTGTTCCTCTTCAATATTTATATTTAAAATTTTAATTATTACGCCTTCGCATTTCGTATTTTTTGATTTTTGTATATCATTTATCTACTTAATTATTTTGCTTCGTGTTATCTAATCTCCATTATTAACCATTCATTCACATCTAAAATTTCACATTTGTTTTCAAAATTATTTTAAAATCGAGGCAATGTCCTTTTCGTGTGGACACTTCGAAAAATCATGCCCTAACGTGTCGGGTGTGATTTTTCATATAACTCACACGAATCGAATATCCTTTTCCAAGTTTCTAAATCCCCTCTTAACTTTGATATTTCGAGAACGTCGTGCCCTAACGTGTTGGTCACGACTCCAATTCTTCGTGAAAATCGAAGTAAACAAGAATTCTATTTTCAAATCTTTTAAGTCATGTGTCCGAGGATCGTATTTTAAACTCAATACGAAATTTCAAGTTTTCAAATACACATAAAAATAATTTTTAAGCAAAATGAGGCAATATTTTTCGTGTGAAAACCTCGAAAAGCCATGCCCTAACGTGCGGGGTGTGATTTTCGTATCATTCACGCAATCGAATATCCTCTTTAAAATCTTTCAAAACGTCATTCAGTTTTGAAAATCCGAGAACATAGTGCCCTAACATGTTGGACACGACTTCTAGTTCTCATAAAAATTCGAAACACGAGGACAGATTTCCTCAAAAAGGGCTTTCTTTGAAATCTTGAAAAGTTTCTAAAGATAAAGATCGTATTTTAAATTTTACTCGAGTTTTCAAAGTTTTAGCAAATCAAGACCCGAAAGTAATCAATGTGGTACCAATTTTGGGCGTATGAGGGTGCTAACCCTTCCTCATGCGTAATCGACTCCCAAGCCTGTTTTTTGGACTGCGAAGACCAAAATATTTTTCAAAACGGATTTTAAACGTTTTGTGGTGATCTAATCACACCAAATAAAAGATTGGTGGCGACTCCCATTTTTTAAATTTTAAAATAATTTTCCAAACTCGTTTTAAAAATGGTTTCGACATTTATTCTTTGGGTCCTAATACTTTAAGGTTAAATTGAAATAAAGCTTAATTAATTAATATTTAAATATAATTGAGGGACCAAATGTGCAATTAAACCTTCTTTGGATGATAATTATACCATATACATAAATATTGGACATTTATGGACATGAATTAACTATTTTATATGTTATATTAAAAGGTTAAAATTGTAAATTAGGTAAATAAAAGGTTAAAAATGAAAGAAATGTTAAAATTAACTTTATCATCTTCTTGAATTTTCTTTCAAATGGCCGAATAAGCCATATGGTTGAGGGAGAGCAAGCTTCGGCCAAGCTTATCCTTCAATTTGGTAAGCCGATTTTAACCCGTTTTTTGTAATTTTTATATTTTTAAGATCGTTGCAACTAAGTCCAACTAACCCGTATCTCCGTTTTCAGAAGGGTTAAAGATTATGAATTATGCCATTGATGAATTTTGGATACTCTTGAAGTTTATTAGTAGATTATTAAGCTTGGTTGATAAATAGGGCTATTTTATAAAGTAATTTGTGGTAATTTTAATGTTTAAGGATTAAAATGTGAAAATATTTAAAGTACAATGACTTGATGTTAAATAAAAGCAAGTATGGCCTGTATTGATGTGCTAATGTTTAATTTACAAGTTTTGAGTTAAGGGACTAAATTGCATAAAAGTGAAATATTAGGAGTAATTTTGTAAAAATTTCAAAAAGAATCTAATTGCATGAAATGAATGATTTTGTTGCTAGAATTAGTTAATTGAATAGAATTATTATTCTAGATCAAGCACGAGCTGATAATCGCGGAAAAGAAAAAATCACGGAATAATCCTTGTACTGTGTACTACTGCAGTTTAGTTAGGTAAGTTTGTACTGTTATTCCTTTATTTTTATAACTCTTAATTTGCATTTATCCTTGATTCATCAAATTGGAAATATGTGAACAAATCAAAAAGTGTAAGCAATGAGCGATATTCTGTATTTGACTCGAAAAAACGATATTTTGTATCTGGCTAAAATGAGCGATATTCTGTATCTGGCTCGAATGAGCGATATTATGTATCTGGCTCGAACAAGTAATATTCTATTATTGCTAAAATGAATGATTTTATTGTTAGAATTAGTTAATTGAATGAAATTATTATTCTAGATCAAACACGAGCTGATAATCACGGAAAAGAAAAAATCATGGAATATTCATGTACTGTGTACTACTGTAGTTTAGTTAGGTAAGTTTGTACTGTTATTCTTTTATTTTTATAACTCTTAATTTGCATCTATCCTTGATTCATCAAATTGGAAATATGTGAACAAATCAAAAAGTCTGAGCAATGAGCGGTTTCTGTATCTGGCTCGATTGAGCGATATTCTGTATCTGGCTTGAACGAGTGATATTCTGTTATTGTTGAAATGAGATCATGCATAATTGGAAATGGAAAAGATTGAGTAATGATACTGGATAACTTTTATCTGTTGTAAATTGTGGTTGATAGGAATTTCATTGTTATTTATTATATTTGAATTATTGTATTGATTTGGTAAGATTACTAATAATTTTGCGAACTAACTAAGCTTTCATAGGCTTACTCGTGTTTTGCTCTTTGTTTTTTAGATTTCATTTTGGTGTCAAAAGATCGGATTAATTTGAAGAATCACACTATCTCGAGGACTCTTTTAGTAGCTTTTGTAACATTTGGTTTATATGGCATGTACTAGGCAATTATAATGATTATAAAGGTTTGCTTATGTTTGACATTTTGGTATGTTTTATGGGATAAGACAGTGGACTTATGTGGTATGTTGTCTGTCTTATGTAATATTTAATGATGGTTCATGAGTGTTATGTTTTATGTTTGAGTTTGTATGTTAGAACATAAGGAGATAAGTTAATATGTGCGATAGTTGTGAATGATTGAAATGAAACACTTGTATAAATGTTAGGTGTTGTGTTAAGTGTACAATGCAATAGTGAGTTTGAGATGTTGAAAATGCATGTTATGGTTGGCTTTGGACATGTTTAAGGTCCTAGTATGACATGTTAAGCTATGGTACATTTGCTTGTGAAATGAGTTGGTTTTGGATCAATTTTTGGGACACAGGGTCTGACACATGGTCGTGTGTCACATACAGACAGCTCACACTGGCGTGTACCCTGAGTGTGTTAGATGCAGGGTTCACACAGAGCGAAAACATGGGCATGTGGCCCAAATAAGAGAGTTACACGATTGAGCACATGGGCACGTAGAAATGCTACACGGGCGTGTGACCCCTATAGGTGAAAATTTTCCATTTTGCTTGAAAAGTTTTGATTTGTTCTGATTAATTGTAAACTAATTTTAGAGTCTCGGAGGCTTGATTTAAAGCTCGTAAATGTATAAAGTGGTTCATTTTGAATTATATATGAATTTATGAAATTGACTCGATTATTATTAGTATGGTAATGCAATGTAACCCTATTCAAACAATGAAAATGGGTTATGAGTGTTACATAATCCTTTAAAAATTACATTTTTATTATCGTAAAAATTACAATTTAATTTCGGTCCCTATTAATAAGATAAGCATGACTTAACAACTTGAAATAATGGAGAGAGCAAAATTTCCAATCCAAATTAATGTTTAGATCTCAGCACAAGTAGAGCAACTTCAGGCAAACGCAATACCTGCATCCAGGTATAACTATTCTTCACAAATTTGCACCATTTTAATCTTTCTTTCTAAGCCTTATTATCAGAAAAAATGCTCCCAAGGATAAACTTGGATGCCCTCTTGTTAAGTATCATTCTTTCCCAGCAACACCAAGTAAAAATGATAATCTGAACCCAATTTATTAGGTGAGGAAAAGAGTGAAAGTTTACAAGTTGCAGCATTACATAAACTTGAGGGGCCTCATTGTTGGTTTTTAAAGAAGCTAACCACTTGATTATACACAATATCCTTGGCATTTACTCCCATTATGAAATCCGCATGAGCATAATCCTTGATGTATTGAATTGACAGCTTGTTTACATCATGGTACTTCATATTATCAAGCAACTGCCCTACATCTTCATCGTCTGACAGTGCATCTTGGCCTCCATAGCTAATGAATATTGGAAGGTCTTTAGGTATGTTTGAGATGTTGTAAATTGGTGGCTTGGTTTCTCCGTAACGCATCAGGTTATACTCCGGTCTCTCGTAGTTGTATTTTGCGATAACCCCATCTCGAACGGCTACAAAACACGATTAACATGTATGATATGGTCCGTATACGGTTTCGGCTTCCTATAGTGAGAGTTTTGTTCTTCCATAGACTTACTCTGAGCTAAATGCACCATGTTTTTGGTTGCTGTGGATTGAGGCTCATTTTGGAGGAATAGGTCAACCGTGGAAGCATTGAGACAACAATTTTTACCTTACAATCACAAATAACAAAACTGAAATCAGCTTCTCATGAGGATCAATTTCTCAAATTGGACCTAAAAATCTGAGTTCAGACTGATTATTAATGGTTAATAGCTTGAATTAGAAAATGACTCGAAGCAAAAATGAACCTATGATTTGAATTAGTAACTTGAAGTGATCCAAACTTGGTAAAAATATCATGGAGGCTTTTATACTAAAAGTGAAATTGCATTTTACCTCCTCTACTAAAAAAATGGGCAAACTTGTCCCCATACGTTAAATCAAAGAGTAATTTGGTCGTTCTATTAAAAATTTCATCCATTTCTACTATAAAAAATGGTTTATGTACATCAGCATGAGGTACACGTGACACATCATGTGTCATTGTCTAGTTTTTCCATTAATCACACTAGTTTTTCACAGTGCAAATGGATGAAATTTTTTAACTGAAATGACTGATTTGTTGTTTGATGTAACATATAGGGACTAATTTACTCATTTTTTGAGTAGAGGACAAAATGTAATCCGATTCTTAATATACGAGCCTCCATAGTAGAAGAAGCAAAATGCAATCTGTCAAACCCAAATAACAAAAACCAAAATGACCAAATAGCAAACTAAATAACTCAAACTTGAAATGATGAAATCTATAAAACTTGAATAGCAAAATTTGAATAACCCTAAACTTGGGATGACCCAAAATCAAAATTAATCCAATAATTAAAATTAATTCAGTTTAATCCAAAACCAATCTGATTCATCCAATTGAGTTCAATCTAAGTAGAAAGATTAAAGAACTTGAATATGGATGTAGTACCTGTAATTGCAGTCACCAGATCATAGCAGTCAACTCCTGGATAATTGCACAAAGCCTTGAGAAATATTGATGCCTGTTGTCTGTCAACCTCAAATAAAAATCATTAGATGAATCTTTTCCAATGTGGAAGATTTAAGAAACCATTAGATGAGGCATTAGGGAAATTTTAATGTGATAATTAAAATTTTACCTCTCTATTTTAAAATTAGATGTAAAAGGACTAAATTGATCACTTTTAAAAGTATAGGGATGAATTTGATTTTCAACCTATAGTAATGATCCTCACCCTTTTGGATTGAATTCAGCTACTCCAAACAATGTAGTGATCTGTTGGCAAAAAAACACCATTGAAACCCATTTTCAGCTATTAAGTTGAATTTAATTTTAGGCTTAAGGTGTAAAAAGCCCTCAAATTTTTTCAAAAAATGCAATTAAACCCTTTTTTTTTTTTTTTTTTTGCATTCACTTGGGTACTGAACTTTCAAAATAATAAAAAAGACCCTCAAACTTAAAAAAAAAAAAGCAATTAAGCCCCTGCTTTTATTTTACACTCGGTTTAGTATTTGAACTTTCAAAATACATCAAAAAAACCCTCAAACTTTTTCAAAAAAAAAAACAATTAAACCCCTAATTTTTTTCACTTAATTGGGGTACTTGAACTGTCAAATACATCAAAAGGTCTTTTGACCGTTAACTTTAACAGTTGACCGTTAAAATTAATTACCCTAATTTTTTTTCGATTCAAGCCACCTAATGTCACAACCACGGTGTGACATGTGACCAAAATAATTTTAAAAATTAAAAATCAATAAAAATTATTAAATTTTAATAGAATGTAAAAAAAAAAATTTAAAAATTAGAAATTTTTTTATAAAATGCATCAAAAAGATCCTTTAATTATTTTTTGCCACATGTCACGTTGTGATTGTAACACGTAGTGGCTTTAACTGAAAAAAATTAGGGACGATTCAAATATCCAATTGAGTGCAAAAAAAATAAGAAACTTAATTAGGGTTTTTTTACATTTTTGAATCTTAATTTTATTAATTGAAGGAGATGAAAATAAAGGGTTGGTGACAGACTTCACCAACAAAGGCTCTGGCAGCAATGGCCCCAAGTGCAGTCTTCATATGGGTCAAGTATGCAATTGGACTTAAAAATGCTGTAGATTTCAGCTTATCTGCTTGATGTCCCTCTGAGAATGATGCCAAACCTATAAGAGTTCCCTATTCAAATGCAAATAACAAAACATCAATAATGTTTTTTCCTTCATAATGCTGTTGGAACACTTGCTAGAAATGATGGGTTACCAGGGAATGGCCAATGTAATGAATCTTCTGGCCTGTGTGGTTGAACACAAACTCAAAAACTGCAGGTAGATCATAACTCACCAACTCATCCCATGACCAGTCCCAGAATTCCTGCACCAACCCACCAATGATGAGTTTTCATGGTTCGAATCTGGATCCTCCTTGAAAATGTGATGTGACTTACTACATAAAAATAAGAACATACCGGTTGGGAAGGGAGAAGGGAAACGTGTTGTCTGCAAAATCTAGTACCTCTAGTGTTGGCTAGCCAAACATCAAAGCCATTATCAGCCAAAATCATTGGCAGATTTTGCTGAGGTGAATTCAGGAGCCACGTCATTCCATCCTACAATCCAAACAAAAGCAAACGCAATCATAAATTAAGAAGGTATGATGTTATCTGTAACGCATAAACAGACCAAAAATTGCAGACCCTAAAGTGTGATGATAATTGTCCACGTAAAATGAGTTTCAGAAAAATTGAGCCTCAATCGGTGCATTATTTTGTGTACCCATCAGAGGTTTTTCTTAGCCCACGACAAAACCCTAGACCATTATGCCTTGGAAACCTACATTCGGCAATCGGTTTATATTTTAGCTGATTTTTTTATATTTTTTAAAAAATAATTAATTATTCATGTGACATATCCGTGAATTATTACATCAGTAAAATTAATAGACGCTAAAAGATACTAAATATTAAATAAATAGTTAAAATAATTTTTTTAACATTCGAAGGCTAAATAAATCATTATTAAATTTTGGAGTTTATTGTTATTGTTAATATCTTAATAATTATTAAACGTAAAGATTTATTTTTTAATTCTAGATTAGCAGGCATATTTTTCTATAAGATTAGTAACTTAGGTTAAGACATAATATTAATGATAATAGCTTAATCAAACTATAGGACCTGATCTATCAATTTAAGTATATTATAGGGATTAAAACCGTAAATTGACTATGCTTTTATTGTTTGGGGTCAAATTATGGGTTTTTTTTTTAAAGTTACATGTCTTAACTCGATTGACATGGGCATTATTGCTAATGCAAGAAGACATGAGTTTGAATGCGTTGAAACGCATTATCCTCCTATTTATAGGTCGAGAAAAAGTTATAAATAATTCTAAACATTATATATAAAAAAATATATAATCAAAAGTCTATAACGATCATAATTGACAAATATATAATTTACGAATATCATTGCATGACCTAATTGTGACAACAACCACCAAAATTTAACTTACGTATGAAATCAAGCCATATAAAAGGAAAAACCAACCTAATACATTATACTAACTATACTATTATAATCAAGCAATAATCACGCGATATCTTTCACGACTTAATGATAAAAATATTATATTATAAGTATGAAAATTTAAATTTAATCTCAAATAACTCGAGAGTTTTCTTTTAAATATCATTATGCAAATATAAAAAAATTCCAAGGATCAAAGACTGCCTTAAAAAAGAAAATTACACTTGATATATGTCATTATTAATTCCTTTAAGCAACATTTAACTTTTAATTAGTTGTTACTTTTTTTTTTTAATAAAAATCTTCAAAAAGAAAGGATATGAAAACAAGTAAAAGATTTTATATTTATGTTTCTATGCTAAGAGATAAAATATTAATAAGTATTTAAATATAATTTTTTTGTCACTCTACTTCTGATTCAATCGAGGATTTTTTTGGACAACCTGTAATAAGTATTATCCTATACATTATCAATAATTAAATATATAAGTATCTTCATCTATTTTATGATTAGAATGCAAAAAAATTTGCGAAATTGAAACAAATGCCACTTTATTCCCTCACATGGTGCACCCAAACTAAGTTAGCCATTTTTTATGGTTGGCAATTTCTTTTGTAAAATTAAGACTGAGGGTGTATTTGAATGGGCGATGGGGTGTAGCGTTTTTCTTTTATATTTATCTCACGCTATAGTATCTAATATTATCGTCATAGCTGTTTTTACACTAATTGCAAGTAAACGCACATCCATCTAAACCTACCTTTAGTTTAACATTATTTTTTAAAAGTGTATTTGAGTCAATAAGTACTTTTGAATAAAAGTTAAAATTATCTATTTTTACTTTTGATTAAAAAGTACTTTTGTAAAGTATCTTTTTTTATCTCAAAAATACTTATGAAAAGTTTAAAAATATTTTATTTAGCAATGTTTTTTATCTTAAAAGTATTTTTTATTTAAAAAAAGTTTCTTAAAAGTAATGCTAAAGTGTAAATTATTAATCTAATATGATAAAAAAAATAGACTCACCACAAGTACACCATGTTGTATCAACACCGGCTGCTTCCTGTTTCCACTACTATTCCCACCTACACGTCCCTCTGGGATTCTTTGCATGTTCAAGATATATCCATCTTGGGTTTTCACCTGAAAATCAAATTTCATTAATGAAAATAGCCCTTTTTCTTTTGGTGAATTATAAGAGCAAAGCAAAGCTCTAACAGCAACATGATTAACGCGATTCAAATTCAGATTACACTTGAAACAATAAATATCTTTGATCATCGGGTTAAAAATAACCTTTTTTTTCATTAGTCCCCCACACTGTCAAAATCCATGTTTATCATTAAATTACTACCAAAAACAACGTGGGCTCTTACTTGGTGTTCCTCACATTTGTAACCATGGATAGTGACCGAGGTGGCGCATATCCCATTGACTAGTGGAGTGGCTTCACCTTGGTTTCGGCCAAACCAATCACCAGGGCTCGAGCCATAGGCTGGATGAGGCTCCACCACCAAGACCATGAACACAACCAAACTCAACAACCCTATAGGAGAAGAAGCCATAACTTGCATGCTATGGTTTAACAAGATATGTATAAAAAGAGAATGAGAAAGATGATAAAGCAATGGCTATATATAGAAGAAAAAAGAAAGAAGACGAAAGCAGTGAGAATACGATTTAGCTTTCCAGCTTTGGCTTTAAAACAACTGACAATAAAATCATTTGATGCCATAAGATAAGGGAGCCTTTTCCCAATATATATTTTCTAGATGGGCATGGGAATGTGGGACCCATGGATAGATATCTTTATATATATGGTAAAATTTTAATAAATTAAAATCCGATAATCTGATGGTCACGAGTATTTATCGTTTTAAATGTAGTCTGGGTTCGAATCGCGTTTGTTATTCGGACTTTGTTTCTATTATTGTAATTCACCAATTTTCTTTTAATAAATTGAACTCTAATTTGATAATTTTGCTTAGAATATACTTATGGGTTTGGATGGGCCATGTAGTGTAGTGCAGTATATTTAATTTACATTTTATATCATATTATAGTATCGTTATGGTATCTAATTTCACCGTCACTGTTTTTTTTTACACTAATCACATGTAAATGCATCACCCATTCAAACTCACCCTAACTTTTTGTATTTTTAATTTAGGAATTTGATTTTTTCTACTTTTTGAATTTTAAAATTTAAGTTCAATTGTTAATACTGTTAATTTTTTATTAAACTTATTGATTTGACATTTTTAAATAAAAAATAATTACTTAATAGAATGTAACTAAAAAGATGGCATTGTACAAAACTTGAATTTAACAAAATAATCGTACTAATGTTAACAGTTGAACTTGATTTTTGAAATCTGAAAAAGTAGAGGGATTAAATTTCAAATTTACGAAGAGCACAAAGACTTATGGAATATTTTAACTGATCAATTTTACTTTTTAAATCTTTTGAAATTTGAAAATTAGGTCTTGACCGAAACAATAACAGTTAAATTTTGCTATTGATCTCTTAGTATGTGTAAGTTGTGGATTATTATATATTCTTTAATTCAATCATCTTTAGTCTTCTATATTTTTAGAAATTTGAGATCGTAGTCCTTACTCAATCGAAAGTAACTTTTTTTATGATTAGTATGTGGAAGTTACAAGCTTACATGACATTACATATGGTAACATATTATATATGCACAAGATTTTGAAAATAACATAATTTATTTTTTAAAATAATTTAACAACTACCGTTCCAACAAAATTAAAATTTTAAAATCTGAAAAATATAAAGATTAAAAATGATCAAACTAAAATAATTAGGACTAAATCTATAATTTATACATAATACAAGGATAAATAGTAGAAGTTGATACTAATACATTGCTTCTTATCATAAATAATAGAGGTTAGGATGATGACAGATTGCAGTTTGAGACAAAATGGAATATAGCAAGCTATAAGGTTTAGCTTTTGTGAATTCGTGGGGTCTCTCTCTCTTGGGAAGGACCTATTTATAAACTTTAAGAAAATTTTCTTTTTATGGTAATATTGAGGGACCCCGGTTTCAAGTTTGTGTAATTTGTTGGTTTTGAAATGTTTAAGAAATAAGGCCGCGTTTAATAAATTATATTGGAAAAAAAATTAATGTGTTTGATAATCATAATAAATTTTTATTTAATTTTGTTACTGTATAAAATGTGTAGTTGATTAGGGAGGGAGAATTTATGTTTATGTTACGTTTGTTGCGAAATAATGGGTAGGAAAAGATTGTTATAACCGAAACGATGCGTCTAATCAAATAGCTAAACGGTACATTTTAAAATCTTTATTGAAAAATCACAAGTAAAAAAAAAAAAATTCACTATACTGAAAAATTAGGATGTCCTAAGACATCACATCACTGATCTATAAGATCATATTGCAGCCTTTGAGAAGGGACAATATGTGACTTTGCCACCAATGAGGTCTTGACACTTGATGTATCTCCTATCCCATGTATATAAGTATTCTCATTCCCCTAATAGGATCAAGAGAGAACAGACAAAGGACAAAAGCAATTCCTTAACCTTCCAACATCTCTCCTCTTCCACCTTTCCAGTGATTTTCACCATCGTTCATACCATTGAAGCACGACGACTCTCCGCCGCTCTAAGGTAAATTTCCACATCACCAACCCTTTTCTTTCTCTTGTTGATTCGCATTATCAATAAAAATAAATCTGTATAATTTTTTTTTTTTGTAAATCCAAAGTATCCTCTATATCCATTTTATGATTCATAAAAACTAATAAAATAGATATATTTTTATTTAGTGGTAAAAAGAAAAATTTAAAATTAAAATTCACGTGTCTCGTTGTGATTATTTTTATTGATAGAGTTGTTTGACCCAAATGCTTATTAAATAAAATAAGAAATTATTTGCAAGTTAAATTAAATAAAATATATTTTATTTCTAAAAGATTTATTATTTATTAGTGTAATATATTTAACATTTATTAGTATAATTTATTTGAGCTAAATCAAGAGTGCTCTCTCGTTTATCTCAGAGAGAACAGTGTTAAGCTGTTGTTGAGTGGTAGGGAATGGTGATTCTGTTTTCTGCTTTGTCTTCTGACGGGGCTCTATGGCGGAGGAGGAGATCTCCCTATTGGAGGTAGAGCTGGAGATCTCCCTATTGGAGGTAGAGCTCGTCCAACTATCTGTTAAGACTTTTGTGATTGTTCCGAAAGGAAAATTTTCTTTACTTTGTACTGTTTGGACTAAGAAAACGTTTAATCCGCACAGTTTTCGGGCTTAGATGAAGAGTGTCTGAAAAACAAGCAAGTGATTTGAAATTGATGTAGTTGGACAGAATTTGTTTTTAGTGTTTTCTGAAAATGAGTTTGATTTGGAGCACATTTTGGAGGGAGGGCCACGGTTTTTTAGGCGTCAGCTGGTGATAATGGAGAAACTTACTAGTCCTTTGGATAGGGACGAGGTGGAATTGGTCATGTCTCATTTATGGTTAAAAATGGGTCTCTGTCCACCTGAGTATGATAAAGAAGACCTCATGCATGCTGTGGGGGCTACTTTTGCAGGTTTGCAACGTTCGGAGGTGTTGGATAAATTTTGTCAGATTCGAATTATAGTTGATGTCCGGAAGCCGCTTAGGTGTGGTCTTTTTGTTTCGACTTCTGGCAGTGGCAAAACATGGTTGGTTTTTAAGTATGAAAGTCTGCCAGTCTTCTGTTATGGTTGTGGGAGGATGGGCCATGGGATCATGGATTGTGGTGCTCTTTCATAAGAGGATAAGCTAAAAGGGGAAGATTCATTCCCGTATAGTGTTGCACTACGTGTTGAATCGAAGTTATTGAGAAAAGAATTTCTTAAGTTTGAAATGGCTTCTAAATTGTCTACACCCCAGCGAAATTATACTGGTTCTGCAAGTTCTGTTTGTGATGTAAAAGATAATGCAATTTTGAATTTTGTTCCGGTGAACAACGGGGAAAGGAATTCTGATGTGCTGGAGGAGGAAGACAGGTCAAGCATGGAAACTGTAGTTGGAAATTTGGGAGAGGATTCGGAGCCGAATTCTGCTCAAATTAATCCAATTAAAGAGAAATTTGGGGAGAACATGGATATGGATATGATTTTGACAGATACAATGGTTGGAGGAAGTCAGGGGCAGGAAAGTCTGAATTTAATGGAAAATAAAAAGATTGAATGTTGCAAGGTGGAAGCGAATTTCCAGGGAATCTAAAAATATTCCTTTGACTGATATTAAAAATTCAAGAAAAAGGAAACTGCCTCTTTTAGTTGCTGACGTGGTTATGGATTCTGTGGTAGATGAGGAACGTGTGAAAAAACTAAAAATTATTTAGGAAGAAATGGGAGCGGTTGGAATTTTGGATAATGTTGACAGTCCATTAGACCAAACCGATGTTTCTTTAATTTTTGGATCGGCGGTTGCCATGAGGCAAGCCGACCGGGAGCAATGAAGATTATTAGTTGGAATGTCCGGGGTTTGAGGAACCTCCAAACTATGTGACGGCTTCGCTATGTTATGAAGTCGAATGGTCCCTAAATTATCTTCTTAATGGAGACTAAATTGGATAGTAATCAAATGGAAAAGGTAAGACGGCGCTGTGGTTTTAACTATGGTATAGAAGTGGGAGCAAATGGAACGAAGGGTGGTTTATGCCTTGCGTGGAAGGATGATATAGATGTTCGTTTAAGGAGTTATTCAAAAAACCATATTGATGTTCAAATTCGTCAAAATGATAGTAGTAAAATTTGGAGGTATACTGGGTTTTATAGGGAACCTTTTGCCAGTACTAGAAGTGATTCTTGGAGCTTACTAAAACATCTAGGAGCAGGTAATAATCTTCCTTGGCTCGTTAGTGACGACTTTAACGAGATATTATATTCTTTTGAGAAGGTTGGTGAAGTCCCGAGGGAAGAGAGAAGAATGCAAGCTTTCCGTGAGGTGCTCGATGGTTGTGATTTAATTGATGTAGGCTTCATGGGTATGTGGTATAATTGGGAAAGGGATAACTTTCTTGAGACGAATATCCGTGAACGCTTGGATAGAGGGGTTACTTCTGAGGCTTGGTTCAATATGTTTCATTATGGTAATGTTCGTCACTTTTCTCATTCATTTTCAGACCATTGTCCGCTTCTTATTAATACGAATGGTGATGTTCGTTCCAAAGGGCAGCCAACTTTCAAGTTTGAATCATAGTGGCTACTTGAGGAAACGTTGCATGATGAGATTAGAAGATCTTGGGAAATTTCTACTATTTCCATTTTTGCTAAATTGGAACGTCTCAGCTTACATTTAAGTTCTTGGGCACGTGAGATAAAGAAAACTAGAGTGGGAATTAAGCATAAGTTAGAGGTGCGTCTTGAAGAATTACTCCTTGGTGATCAAGATGACAATAATTTGGCTGAAATTATTGATTCATGTATAAGTTTAAATCTTGAAATTGATAAGGATAAGGCTTACTGGGAGCAATGTGCAAGAGTTAACTGGCTTCGATTGGGAGATAAAAACACATCATTTTTTTATCAGTATGTCATGAAGGGGAAAAAGCGGAATACTATTACTAGTTTGCAACAGGAGGATGGTACCGAAATGAGAACGGAGGAAGAAATTACTGAGGCTACTACGGGTTTCTTTGAGAATCTATTCACTTCGTCTACAATTGGAGGTGTTGCTAATATTTTAGCTGGGATTAATTCGGTTATCTCGGTGGAGGACAACGCTTTTCTTCTTGGAAATTTCACCGAGCAAGAAATTTATGCTGCTCTTAAAGCTATGGGTCCAACGAAAGCACCATGTTTTGATGGTTTTTCGACGGCATTTTTTCAGAGATTTTGGCAGATTGTTCGAGAGGATGTTGTATCTAGCTGCTTGGTTGCTCTTAATGAAGGTACTCATCTTGATATTACTAATTCTATTGAAATCGTTCTTATTCCTAAGATTAAAAATTCTACTTCTTTAGTGCACTATCGTCTGATTAGCCTTTATTCAATTCTTTACAAATTAGTGGCAAAGGTCCTTGCTAATAGATTGCATCATATGATTGATAAATGCATTGATGATGTTCAGTGTGCTTTTGTGCCTGGTCGGTTAATATCGGATAATGTGCTATTGGCATATGAGTTGCTTGATACTTTCAAGAAAAACGAATTGGGAAACGAGGTTTTTTCGCGGTCAAGCTCGACATGAGCAAAGCATATGACCAAGTAGAGTGGATTTTTGTGCAGGCAGTCATGACCAGGTTGGGTTTCGGTAATGCTTGGATTCAGAAAATCATGAATTGTATTTTTACCACCTCGTATTCAGTTTGTTTGAATGGTGGCTTGGGACGGAATTTTAGACCGACGAGAGGGTTACGACAAGAGGACCCTCTTAATCCTTTCTTATTCCTTTTGTGAGCTAAAGGTTTATCAGCTCTGATGCGCCAAGCGTTGGATAGGGGGATTTGACAAGGGTTCGGGCTAGTAGAAGGGTCCAAGTGTTTCGCATTTGCTTTTTGCCGATGATAGCATTCTCTTTGGAGAAGCCTCCACTAATAATGTAGTTTTCTTGAAGAACCTTCTGAAGGATTATGACAAATGTTCGAGACAAAGTGTAAACTTTGAGAAGTCCACTATGATGTTTAGTTCTAATGTTGAGGAAGCTGAGAGATTTCGGTTGGCTGCTTTGATGGGTATGCGTGTCACACAAAATACCGAGAAATACTTAGGCCTATCGAATATGGTGGGTCAAACTAAACGAGATTCTTTTCGTAACATTAAGGATAGAATTATGCAACAAATTGGAAGTTAGAGTTCGAGAATTTTATCTCAAGGGGGCAAGGAAATTTTTGTTAAATCAGTGCTTCAGGCTATTCCCTCTTATGCCCTTGCTTTCTATTGCCAAGGACTTTTTGTTCCGAATTGGAGAGAATTTTTGCTAGATATTGGTGGGGGAAAGGTCAAGAGAAGAAAGGGATTCATTGGTCTGAGTGGAAGTATTTGTGTAAAATGAAATTGGAGGGAGGAATGGGCTTTCTAGTCCAAATTTTAATCACAGTAATTTAAAAGTTGCTGATTTAATTGTGGCAGATACTCGCAAATGGAAAAGAGCAGTTATTGAGTCTACCTTTTCGAGGAGTGATGCAGCTAATATTCTGAAGATCCAACTGTTGCTTGAAGCTCATCCTGATTATCTGGTCTGGGGGCGTGAATCCTCAAGCGAGTTCTCTGTCCGTAGCTCATTCAAAATTTTACATGGCCAAATTTGGGATCCTAATGCTTATGAATTACAAAGCAACTTATCAATTTTTACAAATTCCTTTGGAACTTAAATATTCCAGGAAAAGTGAAAATTACATTGTGGCGTTTCTCTTGGAATTATGTGCCTACTTTTTCCAATCTCAAAGTGAAGAAGCTGCTTGTCTATGCTAGATGTCCTCGGTGTGGGGGAGAAGATGAAATAGTTACTCATGTTGTAAGTGATTGTCCAATAACAAAAGAATATGGTCAGAGTTACAGTTTCCACATAATCCTCAAGTTCAGGGTGTAAACATAATTCAATGGTTTATCTGGATTTTCCAAATCAGTTTGAACTGGCAATGTAAGTTATTTTGTTGCGCTGTTTGGGCACTATGGAAAGATAGAAACCTCCTGGTTCATGAGAAGAAACCAGTATCTAGTAACGATACAGTGAATTTCGTTAATAGATACGTGGCAAAATTTGACGCATTGGACTCTATGATTATTACCAATGAGACAAACCAAGTGGGTTGGATTTGTCCTCCGGCTTCCTTTATAAAACTTAATTTTGATGGAGCGTTTGATGGTCAGGATTCCACAGCGACACTTGGGGTGATTGTTAGAGCCGAATGGGGTTCAGTCATCCTCGAGCATGCTGAGTTTCGAGAAGACTTGCACCTGCGTTCATAGCTGAAGCTTTGGCCTACCAATTAGCTGTTAAAATTGGTTTAGACAAGGGTTGACAGAAACTCATTGTCGAGGGCGACTCTTTGACTATTGTTAAGAAATGCATATCTAACCTAAGAGATGATTCTCTAATCGGACCGATGATTGCTAATATTCGGAGGATGAGTCATTGTTTTCAAGTTCTTAATTTTGCTTTTGTTCCCAGATCTGGAAATGAACATGCACACTCTTTAGCAAAAAGGAAAATGAAAGAAGGGCAGCAACTTTACCAGTTACAGAAGGTTTTCTCGGCGATGAAGCTTACTGAGGAACCATCGCGGCCTCCGGATGAATGAACTGAGAGGAAAGCAGTTTTTGTTACAGGGTTGTTGAATCTTCTTTTTTACTGGTTTTAGATTACCCCTGGTTTATGAATCGTCCTCTACAGCACATTGATTATAGCTTTTGGGGATGAGCTTTTGTTCTGATTAGGCACTTGAATGGTGAAGCTTCCACCTGGTTTCTGCCATTTTAAAGTGTTTTTACATTTTCGATGTTTTTGGATTCCACTTTGATGCTTTAATCTGTATGTTATTTCCTTACTATGTACATTTTCTGATATAATAGAAATATAAGGCCAGTCTAAATTTATTCAAAAAAAAAATATTTAAGTTATGAATTTAGCCTATAAATAAGTTCTTTTAAAATTTTAGAAAACACATTCATTAGAGATTAGAATTCATAACACTTTTTAGAGAATTTTGTGTTTATATTTTGAGGGTTTTTTATTTTGGGGGTTTAGTTTTTATCTTCATCTTTTGTGCTCTTTGTTCTTTTTCCATTATAGTAAATTATTTTTGCTTGTGGTTTTTTATCTTCTTCGAAGGAGTTTTTCCACGTTAAATTTGTGTGTTTAATTTCTCAATTTCTTTCGCTATTTTTTTTATTTATTTCATTGCTTAATCGGATCGATCCCTAATAAGTGGTGTTAAAGCTAGTTAAAATTTCGTAAATTAGCTCATTTAGAGATGATAACAACAAGATTTGACATTGAAAAATTCGATGGTGTCACAAATTTTAATTTGTGGCAAGTTCAGATGATGACAATTATAGTTCAAATCGACCTGAAAATTGTCGTTATCGAGAAAAAGCCCAAAAATCTAGATCAGTCAGAATGAGAAGAGCTTGATGAAAAAACACTGTCTGCAATCCAATTGTGTCTCATGAATAGGGTATTGCAGGAGGTATTGATGGAGAAGACCTAATTGCCTCATGGAAAATGTTAGAAACTCTTTATACGACTAAGTTTCTAGCTAACTGTTTAGTGTTGGAACAATGTATATTTACGTTTCGCATGAATGAATGTGAGCTTCTTAAAGATCACATCAGTCAATTTATTACCCTTTTAAATGATTTAACTAATGTTGAGGTTTAGATTGACGATAAGATCAGGTTATGCTATTATTATGTTCTTTACCCCATTAATATAAGTTTTTCAAGGAGACTTTAATTTATGGCAGAAACAAACTCTCGTTCGAGGATGTGAAGGGTTATTTGTTAAGTAAAGGTAAACTCGACAATGAGTTTGGTTCGGATAGCAAGGCTGATAGGCAAGCTTCCATTTTGGTAGCATTAGAGAAGTGAGACAAAAGGTGTCACTATTGTAAGAAGTTAGGTCACGTTAAAGCAGATTGTTATAAACTACGAAATAAAAAGGCTGCTAAGAGTGACGAGAAAGATGTAGCTGGTGCTAATTGGCCGACGAAATCGGTGATTTCTTGTTAGTGTCAACGAGAGATAGCTCCGAGCTTACGTCCGAGTGGATCCTAAATTCGGGATGTTCTTCCCACATGTGTCCTAATAAAGAATGGTTCTCCACTTACAGTTTGGTTAAAGGTAGAGTTGTGTGTATGAGAAACGATTCATCCAATAAGGTAATCGATATTGTTATTGTTAAAATTAGGATGCACGATTGGATGATAAGGACACTCTCAGATGTCAGGTATGTACCCAATTTATGAAAAAATCTCATCTCCTTGAGTATTTTAGACTCGAAAGGTTAGAGAATCAACATCGAGTCGAGTGTCATTAAAGTGTCTCGTGAGGCTCTCATTTTGTTAAAAGGTAAAAGAACCGACAGTCTTTATATTCTCGAAGGTTTTACAGTGACTGGTGAAATCGGGCGTCCCTCGTCCGTTACGGAGTCGAAATCAACTCGTTTGGAGCAGAGGCAACTTGGTGATAAGAGGGGAAATGTATGACTGTTTTGTTAAAGAGAGGTTCTCTTTTGAATGCAGGTTTGGAAAAGTTAGGACACTGTGTTCATGAAAATCAGACACAGGTTAATTTTGATTTGATAATGCACAAGTCGAAGGCTAGAAGTCTTCCAGTTTTTTAGCAAAGATTCGACTCAGTTAATTCCCTGCATAGTTCAAGATAGGCCCGTGGTGGGCTTTAGCAAAGATGGTGTTGTGAGAATTTGTGTCAAGGTTGAGATTGTTAAAGTTGTGTGACCCAAATTCTGTTAATTAAAATAAGAGATTGCTTGCAAGTCAAGTTAAACAAAATATATTTTCTTTCTAAAAGATTTAGTATTTATTAGTATAATATATTTAGCATTTATTAGCATAACTTATTTGACCTATGAATTTAATCTATAAATAGGCTCTTTTAGAAAACATATCCATTAGAGATTAAAACTCATAACACTTTTGGAGAATTTTGTGTTTACGTTCTGGGCGTTCTTTGTTTTCGGGGTTTAGTCTTTATCTCCATCTTTTATACTCTTCGTTCTTTTGGCATTATAGTAAAATTATCTTTGCCTGTGATTTTTATCCTCTTCGAAGGGGTTTTTCCACGTTAAGTTAATTTCACAATTTCTTTCGCGATTTTTTACTTATTCGTTGTTTAATCAAGTCAATCTCAACATTTATACACTATAATGTATTGAATATTAACACACAAAAATGTAAATATGTTTGCCTCAAACAACTTAAAAAGATGATAAAATCAGGTTTTACTATTGTTATTATCGTATAAATCTAACCACTATTTTTATTCATTTAGCTTTTAGACTATTAAATTGAATTGATATCATAAATTAATTTAACATTAACTCAGTTAAGAAAATATTTAAAAACCATTTTTTAAAAAAATGTAAAATATTATTATAAGGCAATTTTTATCTTTTAATACTTTTATATAAATTTTTAAATATAATTTAAATTCAAAATAAATCTAAAAAAAGTCACAAATGAAACTTAAACATTTACCATTTTAAATAAAACCTTAATTTTTTTTATACATATAGTTTTTGGACATAAATTTTTTAAAACATTTTATTATTTATTTATTTATTTTGATAGATGAATATGAAACAATGTGAAAGGAGAACCAATAATATGGGAATAGATGAGCACTGTGACAACTTTCAAAGAGCATCATTCAGAGCTATGAGAGGCCCAGTGCTATCATTTTAGCCGATGTTTGAGGAAAAGAAAGTCAATTTTGTCTATGTAAATTTGTAGGATAATTTGTGGTTTTCGTTCATGTATTCTATTCAAATTGTCTACTTCAATTTTGTACTTTAATCTGTATAATGTGATGGTCCGTTCGATAGTCAAGATGTTCATCATTTCAGATGTGATCTGAGTTCAAATCGTGTCAATTATGTTTGTTGTTCGAGTTTTATCTGGTTCTTATAATTCATAAAAAAAAATGTTTTAACAGGCTAGTACATTATTTTAAAAGTTAAAAAGAAAACTAAATCTTGAAGTTTCTAGATTTGTCATGTTCTAAGAAAATTCATCTCTATTTCATGATTTGGATTTTATTTGAAACTCGAAATTTTATAATCTTTCTCAAGGATAAAGTTATAGTTTCAAAATGATTATTTCTCGAATTTATCACTGGAACAAAATCATCTTGATCTCATGATTTGGATTTTTTTAATGAAGTTAGTGATTTGAACTAAAATATAATATTAATAATAGTGAAATGATCAAAGTACATAAACTTAAAGTAAATGGACTAGATATTTAAATTAAATATAATACAAGGACTAAATAACAATTTGATCAATTTATAATTTATAATTTATAATTTATATATGCAGAGTGGAGGGCATGGGACCGTGGAGTATGGAACAGCTTTAACTTTGGGTAGAAAAAGGGAGGGTCAGTTTAGTTTTCCCATTTTCATATCTTCGTTTCATATTTGGAGTTTCAACCAAAGCTGTTGCTATCTTTCTTTCTTAAAAATGCAAATTGTTAGGATGGACTTTATTAAACAACGAATAAGTAAAATTAGTAGAAGAAATTGAGAAATTAAACATATAAATTTAACGTGAAAAAATTCATTCGAAGACGATAAAAAACCACGGGTAAAGATGAGTACAAAGTATGAAGATAAAAACTAAACCCTGAAAACTTGAAAACAAATAACCCTTAAAACATAAACGCAAAATTTTTCAAACGTATTAAGAGTTCTAATCTCTAATAGGTGTCATACTTCAACACAAATCACTTTATATCAATCAGTTGAATAAAAAGTTATTTCATTAGCCATACTTATGAAAACATGGGAAAGCTTGTTCAAAGCTGCAAAAGCATACAGCATCCATTTTAGAACCAGATCTGGGTGGAATTGGGAATATAAACAAACACAACTTGTTTAAATTAAAAGTCTTCATTTGATTGATATAATTGTAGATTTACTTTCATATATACAAGTGTTAGATTAAAAATTAAATTTAATAACAATAATTTATATTTATATTTATATTTACAAAGATAAATCAGATTTCATAGTGGAGAGGTCAAAATTATAGTGAAAATTTTTGGGAGAGTCAAAACAAAAGTTTTACTATTTATTAATTAAAATTTACTAAAATTTAAGGGACAAAAAAGGAAAATATACCAAATCAAGGGCTGCCCTTGCCAGAGCCTTTTGATGCCGCCCTTAAAAATGGTATATGACATTTTTTACACTGGTTTTTATTTTATTTTGAATTATTTGTTGATTTCAACTTCCTTTATATGCTCCTAGTGTTACCGCGGTAAACCTTTCGTCTCTGCAATCCATATAGCTTTAGGTGATTTATTCGTTTCAAACGAGTCTAAATTAGCTTAAGTCTCGCAAAGTGAAGATTCTTGTATAATTCTTTTAAGTTACCGAATTATAACGAAAGCAACTCGAATCGAAAGAGAATAAAAGAACAAAAAAACCAAAGGGAAATATCGCACACCAAGTGTATGAGTAAATACTCTCAAATGTATACAATTATGAATGAAGTAATTACAAATGAAGGGAGATCTTTATTTATAATTGAGTTTTCCTTGTAAAATACAATTTACTGAACTATTTTAATTCAACCACGTAGATGGGCTTCTGCTCATATTCCACGAATCAGACTAGTTTCAATGAGTTGAATGAACCCCATTTCATCTATTTGACTTTCATAAAATGTTCCGTGCATATTAATCATGAGCTTAAATCCGTGGCCCGTGACACTAGAAAGTGGAACCATCAGCTACACCTATCTTGGATCATAAAAATAGAAACCCTTTTTTGATGAGATGTTTTATAAGGCCATTACAAATTGATCAATTATCATAAATATAGTGGCATTGGCAAGTGCTTAATATTTTGCTTCAATGGATGATTTCAGGGATATGGGATTGCTGCCAAGATATATTACATAAGCTGAAGTTGATGTTCTATCAGACAAGCCGCCCACTTTGAATCACTAAATGCTGATATATTTATGTGAGATGATTTTTTTTCAAGAATAAGTAGAATATTTTTTTCGGTAATTGAAATTAAAATTTAATTTTTATGATAGTAAAATTATAATTTCATTATTCGAATAATCTTTATATCTTTTAAAAGATTAAATTAATTTTTTTAATCATTTTTAGAGGGTTAAAGTGTAATTTTACTTTTATTAATTTTAAATTTTAAAAAACTTAACTAAAAATTTTTCATTTTAAGAGGGTCAAGGCTCCTGCCAGTCCTCTGGCTATGCCCTTGAGTACCATAAGACTCTCTTCAGATTAGACCAATGAGATTAAGTTGGTGCATGCATGAATTAGGGGTGAGCAAAATCCGATTCGATTTGAAAAACTTGATAAAAAATTAAAAATTTAAATTAAATAGTTCAAGTTATTTGAGTTAATTGAGTTATTCGGATCAACTCGAATAAAAAATTAAGCTTTTCGGTTTAACTCGAATATAAATTACACAATTTGAGTTATCTGAAAATCCAAATAAGAAAAGACAAAAATACGTCGTTTTGATAAATACTTATTTTTTCTAAAGTTAAAAGTAAAAAAACATTAAGTTAAAAGGCAAAATTACATCAATTTGATAAATATTTACTCATTAAGCTAAAAAGAAAAACCATTATAATGTTTATGTAATTAAATTATCTAGTACTTCGTCTACTAGTTAAATAATTGGTCCATGTAAATGCAACATTGAGTATAAATAATAAGATTCGTTAATTCGGCTTGACTTGACTCGAAAATTTTTGACTCGTTCTGACTCGACTCAATCGAATACTCACTCCTAACATGAATTGAAACAATTTATCGACAAAGTGAGCAATATCAAGTTGAGTGAGAGATATTGTAAGCAACCTACTAATTTTTTACATGTTGTAGCACCAACCATACCAATGCTATCGTTGAGCTGTAATTTCACATTTGTTTCCATGGGAGTAGTGGTTGATTTAGCATTGTTCAGATCAAACATTTGTAGGAGATCCCATATGTATTTGTGCTGAGATAGAAAAATGCCAACACAATGTCACCTTTGACTGTCCTAAAACATTTGTCTTTAACTGTTGTTCAAACATGATATGGAACAGACAATCTATAATGATTTGATTTTTATCGGTGTCGAAAAGTTTGATTTCGTAATTGAACTGCTTGAATTAAATTAATCGAAAATTTTAATGAATCGGTTATGAAATGTATTTAGAATTAGAAATTAGAATTTCTAAGTAATGAATTAAATAAGTTGTTAATTGTAATAGAGAAACTACATTGAGAAGTGGGTAAAATAGGGAGAATCTAGCAAGAATCAAATCAAGAAATTATAACCATTGATTAATCTATTAGTTTATGTTAATTATGATTAATCAATTATTATATATAAGTGATAGTGGGTGAGAGAACAAATGGAAAAACGTTCTTATCATCTTCTCCTTCCAATCATCCACCATTAAAGGAGATTGGAAGGCTTTTCAAGCGAAATTTTGTTAGATTATTAATCTAGGACACCACTCATTGTGTAAAATTTTCAATTGCTAAAATATTTTAACTTGCCATATTAAAAACTTTAGAGAAACTTAAATAATGAAGCTTTAAAACATGCATGTTGAGTATTTAAGCTTGAATCATATTAGAAAAGAAATGGATTGTGTTGAATCAAGGTATGGTTAAGTTTAAGTTATATGGCCATAAATGGATTCATAAGGACCTAGGTGAGAAAAACGAGATCTTTGGATTTTTATATTAGGAATTGATTGTTTGAGGCCCTTAGAGTATAATTACGCATTCAGACTCGGTGATCGAGTCTAGTGTAGGATGTCATATGGTCAAAATTCCTAGCATAATCAATGACCAAACTATTGGATTTGGTAGCCAAACTGTAGCATATTCGTTTTGTATATTTTTTAAATAAATTGGTTTAATAATAACGTCCATTAATTACATTAATATCCTTTGTGAAATGTCCTTAGTGTTTTTGTACGTAGACCAAAATGGAAGAAACTATTGGCTTATTTATCATCTAATCTTTAATCAATATTAAGCGGTATTATGTGGTCAGATCGTAACACGAAAAGACAACTTGTATTAGTAGATGAACCTAAACATGTCTTTAGTCTAATTGAAAACGAGAAAATCGATTGAAAAACTAACATGTCATCTATCAAGTCCAAGTAGAGAGATGTTTTGTCTTAAGCATCAAAGTAGATGACTCCCAGAAAATAGAGACATGAAGTGACTGACTTGACTGACTAATACATTGGATAGGACCCGGGTAGAATAGGTCTTAGATTTGTTTATGGATTTATTCACTTGTAACATTCATAGTGTGATGTACCTTAATTTTGAGTGGATAGTGACCTATGTATACTTTGATGTAAGTAAAAGGTTGATTTCAAATAGATAAGAAATCGAAAGTTGGTGTGTAACAGCCTGTTTTCAATGGTGTCGAAAATAGTGATTTGGGACCACACGTTACAACAAGTGAGTCAGTAAATATTAATAATTTAATATTTACGAGTAATGAGTATGGTCTTATTAAATTGTAGTTAAGAAATATAAATGCTTGGATAGTTAATTAAGTAAAAAGGATTAAATTGTAAAAATTACAAACTTTAAATTCTATTAGTGTAATGTGTCAATTAGTCTTGGAAAAGGAATTAAATGAACCAAAAGGGTAAATATACCATATCAAAGTCTTAGTGGATGGTTAGGTGACCAAATAATGATATTTTCATGAATAAAATGATATTAAAATGACAATATTAAGGGGGTGTTTAAAAAAAAAAGAAATCATAAAATTTCTTTTAATTTCCTTTCTTCCAAAACGTGGAAACCCCTCCATTGTTGAGCAAAGGAGAATTCGGCTGAGCTTCCCCCTTTGATCGGGTGAGTTTTTGAGTCCCTTTTTCAATGATTTTTACGTATTTGAGGTTGTTTTAGCCTAGTTAAGCTAACCCAAGGGTTAATTTGTGAAACCGTTAAAAGTTCAAGGACTTACCTTGAATGAAATATCTGTATTTTTTGAAATATGTTGTTAGATCCTTAAGTTCGATGGTAAAAAATATGTATTTTATTAAATGATTTTTGTTGATTTTGAGTTGAAGGACCTATTTATGAAAATAGTAAAATTTAATGAGAATAATATGAAATGGGGGAAGTTTTGGGCTGTAATGAACTCATAGAAAATTCGGCTAGCTTTGTATTTCAAATATTGTGGTTAAATTGTGAGTTTTGATTTAAGGACTTCATTGCATAAAAGTTAAAATGTTAGGGGTAATTTTATAAATTTATATTAAAATGGGTCGTAAGCTAGAATTAATTATTTTAAACTATTTGAATGATTAAATTGATGGAAATTATTATCTAGATCAAGAAATGAATCAATCGGTTTTAAATCAAAATAAAGTTAAAGTTTCGGACTAGTCATCGGCTTTGTTTTGCCATCGTTTTAGTCGAGGTAAGTTCGTAAATTTATTACATTAATTATTTGATGTTTTTTGTGATTTAATACATATCTACTTATGTTGTAATTGAGCTTAATCTGTTTGAGATTAGTATGTGATGAGTTGGACTAAGCTGTTATGATATTTAAGTTGAGTACTATGATTGGAAAATGTATGAGGGAATACGAAGTTAAAGGATTCGAATATGAAATGTGCCCCGATGAACCTTGTGAATACTTAGGATACAAATGACATGTCATTAGAGGTTATTTATAGTTTCGGGTGTTAGTCTTGGGTGTTTTACCAATGGTTGATGTCTTGCATTTATTGCAGATTGTCCACAGCTCGTGTGAGCAACATCGTGTAGCCTAACATCTCGACCCACAGCTCGTGTGAGCATTATTGAAAAGGAAAAAGATCATGGTTGAAAGACACCATGGCAATACATTCGGTATTTCCGAATAAATAAAAAGGTTGAAAAGGATATTATTCGGAAGGATAACAAATGAAAAGGATGAAAAGGATGTTATCTGAAAGGATAACAAATGAAAAGGTCGAAAAGGATAGCAACGAAAAGGTTGATATCTCATTCTTCAACTATTTTCTATTCATATAACATGCTTTGAGTGAGATATGTATCGTAAGTATGAATATGAGATTAATGTTTTGACTAGAATAGCTTGATAAGGAATATTAATGCTTTGACAAGATCATGTTTATATATGATATCCATTAACCTAGTGAGGTTGTGTTGTACAGAAAAGAATTGTAAGTACAAGATTTAATGAATTTCTATGTGTCATATATGTAAATGAAATGGTTATATGAAAACATAAGTATGAATTGAGACATTGGATATAGATATCTAAAATGAAATGTGAGTATTAAATGCAAATATGATGGTTGGTTTATATACCAAATGTATTTATTTTTCATGTATAAGTTTGATATAATGATAAAGTTATATGTTTTATATACGAACTCACTAATCTTGTGAGACTTGGATGTGTATAGGTAATTAATGAATTCACGATTAGGATATTGAATTATCTTGAAAAATGTTTCATTACATTCTTTGGTAAGGTAAAGTTAAAGTTAAAGTTTATCACGAACTTACTAAGCTTTAAGCAAGCTTATCTCGTTTGACTTTTCTTCCTTGCAGATCGTTAGATACGAGCTATCGATTGGATTACTCTTGGAGGTCACACTATCTGGTAACTAATTGTTTATCTTAGTTTGCTTATAAGTGGCATGTAAATAGGATGTTACAATGTAATTTGGTGGTTATGGCTTAGCACTTGTATTGTATAACACCTTTAGTTTAGATAAGTGTTAGGTCTAAGATACTAAGTTAAGTCTTTTGTTTATGTGTGTATGTTATAAACTGTGATGCCATGGGTAATTTTTGGTAATTTTTGCCATTGACTTGAGTTGTTTCGATAGAAGTACAGGGACTGAGGGACCTTGGCTACTGACTTGAGTTGTTTCGGTATTAGTCATAAGAGTATCGGTAGTACTCTGACTTGTATCGATAGTTTGGACCCGGACATCAGTAGAAGTCCCAGGCCAAAACTACTTTGCTTACTGGAGTATATTGTGTTAGTAGAAGTCTTGGTTGTATCGATAGATGATAGGTTTGTACTGATAGAGCCCCTAATTGTACCGATAGTATTTTGTAGCATTTTTAGGATTTTCCCATCTCAAGTTCTAACGATACTTGCTCAATTAAGTATCGGCAAAAGTCCCTCAGACTTAAAAAAAACTCATTTTTTAAATCGAGATAATTCAAGTTATTTTAAAAAGGTTGTTTTTTTCCAACATTTTATATAATAAATAAAGGGTTTTAAGGATCTTAAATTGTTTCCAAAATGTATAATGTATGTTGTAACGACCACTTGCTCGAGTTCGACGATCGTGTCGGGTAAAAGGTGTTACATGGTGCATTAAATATATGACTTTTGCAGCATGTAGCATCATTTACAATAGTGGAATTCATTGTCCAACTAATGGATAAATGATATCCTCTCATCGACATTGCATGATAAAGGAAAAGTAAAAGTGGTCACGAATCATTTGTCTTTGTGATAAATAACTTAAATGCTATTTGATAGTATTTGACTTTGTTTAAAAAAATCTAGTTTGAAAAAGGTTTTCTTGTATAGTGAAAAATGAAAATATTGAAATCCAAGTTAGTTTGTGATATTTATAGCAATAAGCCATTTACCGAAATCACACTTGTGTTTTCAGTTAGACGGATCCTTGTCGTTCTTGGCTTTCAATTGAATGACCTTCTCTGCTATTCTCGTACCTCAAATTGTTTCAAGTGTGGGTTCGATCGATTCAAATAAAAAACAAAACTAGAAATAGTTTTCTTTACTTTCAGTGTGAAATTGAAAATCCATGCTCAATAGAAATTGACAAAATTGTTATTCTGAAAAATAGATTTAATACTTAGAAAGTAAACTCTCACTATTTTTTGGCAGAGTGATAATATCTTAAAGTTGTGTTTTTTTAGTCCTATTGGTGTCATCTATTTATAAGGAGAAGAAGTAAAACCCTTGTTGAATTATAAAAATATATTTCAAATTGAAAAACGAACTTTTGGTCTGACTAGAAATATAAGGGGCGACAACCCTAGTTAATGATACTAGGGTTTGTCATCACTCCCTTTTAACATGAAGGGCTTTTGGTCTCTCTCATATCGGGTTCAATTACAAATACTTCCTGGACTTTTAACCTAGTACTGTGTCATTTGATCAAACACGATATTTGTTTTTCTATTTTCCAAAATAAACATCTCAATTAATTTTCCTATTAAATAATCTTCTCAAACCAATTCTAAATCTATTAAAATCATGACTTCACCGTAAAATAATCTATGAGAAAATATATTTAATATTTTTACATTTAATGAGTTTACTATGACCAAATGATTTATTTCCATTTTTGAACTCCATTCAATTTGAAAATCATAAATTTATATCCAGGTCATTTTCATTTTGGAGAAAAACACATTCATTTTCAAATACTTCTCATTTCTTCATTTTCACCATTTCTATCCACTTTTATTCATTTGGTTCAACATGTGATTCATTTATGGTTTCAACGAGCTAGCGAAGGGACTGATTGAACATTTGTGATTAGGGCTCAACCGATTAAGCTCCAGCTTTTCGTCTATTAGTTAAAAACTTATTTAGTCACAAAGTCATTCCACTATAGTATCATGACTGAGCTCTGCCTAACAATATACCATTATGACCTTGTCATAAGTGAATAAATCCATAAACATATTCAGGATATATTCTTCTTAGGTCCAGTTAGATGTATTGTCAGTCCAGTCAGTCACATCTATGTCTTTATCTTCTAGGAGTCATCCACTCCGATGCTCAAGACAAGACATTTCCCCAATTGGACTTGATAGATGGCATATTAGTATTTCAATCAGTTTGCTCATTTTCAATTAGACTAAAGACTTGTTTAAGTTCGTCTACTGATAGAAGTTCTTTTTTCATATTACGATCCGACCACGTAATACCACTCGATATTAGTTAAACATTAGACAACAAATACACTAACATTTGCTTCTATTTTGCTTTACATGCAAAAACCACGTGAGGTCAATATACAAATTATATTAATGTAATTCATGAATTATTTTATTAACAAATCTGTTCAAAAAAATTATAAGTGTACACAAACGAAAATACTACACTTAAGGCATTAGATCCAACAATATTCTACTTGTGCTAATGAAGTAGACGAGTCATATTTCGCATTCCTATGCCCTCCATATGTTTCCAAAAGAACTCTCTATCTAGCAGAGTCTTAGTAAAACAAATTCCTAGGGTTTGTCCTCAAATGTGATCTTTGATTACATTCACTATTCCGTCGAACACTATCGTCTCCGTTATGATACTTTCTATCAATGTATTTTGTCTTTATGTGATTTTTTTAGGTTTAGCTATATCCGAATTGTTATAGTATCATAGCTTTTCCATGCCTCATATTCGGCCCTCCATAATAAAGTCAGTAGCATAACCTTGCTTAGCATTTATTCACACTATGAACCTATCGTCTAGGACATCTAAAAACTGACACCACCATCAAGGGAAAAATTCTCTCTCAACAGCAAAGAGACATCGAAAAACTATTTGCATTAATTCAATGGAGCAATTCACTTGCTTCAGAAATTCTCTACTCTTACTTGCACGAGGACCCTAAAGAAACGAGCAAAAGCAAAATTAACATCCGTAAATCTTAAGGGCATTATGGGCTTATTAGGTTCAAATATGTGGCAACTTGGTAAAAGTACTAAGAAAGCCCCTTTACTTAAAAGGACTAATTTACACATTTCAAAATGTACGAGGATTAATTTACTTATTTTTTCAGTAGAGAATCGAAATGCAACCCGCCCTTCAATACAACCTCAGTTATAATAGATGATGTAAAAAGCTCAACTAGGATTAAAATAGCATAATTTACTTGGAAGTACCGAGAGCCTGAAGATATGGCCTCAGTTGCTAAACATAATATATTTATATATCATTACAAGGGTCATTTACTCTTTTTCCTTCGATTCTTTTGGCCTTTTATTACAAAACACTTGTTTATGAGCTAACTTCTTGTTGAAAAGAAAACTTTCACTTATGGTTGATTGAGTTGGTAAAATTCCTAAGAGGAGTTTTACATCAAACATCAACTTGGATCCTCTTTACATGCCTTTTAATCCCCATATTTATGTATCACCATTATCCAACGACCTGGCTACTTCCGACAAAACTTCCAACTTAATCTTGAGCCTCTAGAAGTCGAGAATCCGCCTTCATCGACCTGTGTGCTAGTGAATTGATGGATATTAAGGCCTATCATTTACAGCTATTGCAGGGCTCATCTTCTTCTTCCTCTCATTGAAGCTACTGCATGTAACAAAGCTTGGAAGGCAACATTGCATAGACTTTAATGGCTTCTCCTTGAACATAGGGTTATCATGATCTCCATTAGCAGTCCTTTCACTACTGCAAACAGAGGTAGCTCCAGAGACATGATAAGGGGTACCATTTGCAGATTTTGAAGTAAGGTTTCGGTCTTCTCTAACACTCTCTCGGAACAGTTCGAGGAGCTTCTTTTTCTTTCTCATCAGGGATGTTCCCAGAACAGACATAGGTGATCCTTCCACAGTGACCTTGCTAACTTGAGGTGTTGTCCCGACGGAGAAGCTATGATGAACAGGGGTATTACCCCTAGACGGGGTAAAATCTGCACATAGATTACAACTTTTGGATGACACATCAATGATAGACTCGAAAAGAAAACATGTACTCAACTCAAAGCAAAGTATCAGTCATATTACAGCAATCAGTACTCATTATACGAGTTAATTCGAACAGTTATACTGTTCTTACCACCATTAACACTGAAGAAATCATCCTCACAATCCGAATCGAGATATGCTCGGGAATCGAAAAAGGTTTCTTCTTTACTACCTGCAGAATACAAAATTGATTAATATGCTGAAAGTAATACAAAAACCAATATCAACATGATGTTCAACATTACTACTGTACAAACTTCAGAAACTGCAACATGTATAATATGTAGCAAGCAACAGAACATCCTTGGAGAAACGCTACATCGCTTTGACATTCGATGGACACATACATCAGCAACAACAGTCCCATGATTCATCTCCAACTGTTGTACTGTATTGAAACATAAATTGTACACGTAGTAAGGACCACAACATAGTCCACAAGTTGTCTTTCTTGGGGCTTTAATCTCCATTAATGTCAAAATTACTGACAGTTAAAAGACAACTCTCTTAAAACTCTTTTGCAACTACCTACTATTTAAGTGTGGTCCATCCATCAAGGGCTAATAAATTTACCACAAAAAGAGGTTCCCCCTGTATACTTACAAAAATAGATAGATACATCCAAAGATTGCTACTTGCTGGCTTGTCTATCTATTCCACATTGTCATTAAAAGAGGTTTATATAAAAATAAAGTTAGGTTCTCAACTTCAAATTGAATGCTGCCATATATGTGAAAAATGAGCTTTATTTTATGTCATACTAGAATTCGAGATCACCGATGTCGTTTTCGTGTAACCTAACAAGTTTCCAATAAGCCTAGCCATCCCAAAACAGCCAATGACTTTTCTTGCAAGACAAGTGGAAGGAAAAACCAAAGGACAGCTACTTTTTTTGTACAATATCTCATCATGTTTAACAGTGTTATGTTAACAAAAAGTTAGAAAACTTAACAAGCAAATTAAACATGCTACCATGGAGGGCAGGGGGAGGTCAAAGAAAGGGTCTAAGATCATCTAAGAAGGAGAAGGGAAGTCCAAAATTTAAGCTAAAATAGAAGAGTTTGCACTAATATAGTAGTGGAAATGTTTTGAAATGTCCCCAAACAAGCCATAGTTATGCTAAGAAACAATAACATGGAGGACTAAAAAAGAAAAAACTATGAAAATATCACCATGTTTATCTCATAATCATGAATCAGGAGGGCCAACACTATCATTCATGGCAGACATGGAAAAATAACCTTCAAAAATAGATAAGTACAAGCATCATCACTCATTAATCCAACAATATTTTCATTTTTTTCTGTAAATAAAGAACATAAGAACACTTGATATAAGGATCAACATGTTGATAGTAAGAAAAATGAAAACTTTGACAAACCAAATACCCATTTCAGATCTCACATCATAAAAATAAAACATCATCCAGAAACAGAGAAAAAAAAGTTAAATAGAATAGATTTTTTCACACTCCATTGAAGATTAAAAAGAAAAAAAAGTGAGACTAAAGCCAAATAGATTGTCTTCACCCCATAACCAAGCAAAGTAATTCCAACCTATTTATTTCACTAAACACACAGAGACAAAAAGGTAAAACAAAAAAGAAGGAAAATTACCAAAATCTTTGAAAGTATAGGGCGATTGAGATATGAAAGCAAATTCACCGTTGGCAACTGGTTTCTCCTTAACAGGTGATGATGGAATGATGAGGTTATCATCTGTTTTAGACCCAAAGGAAAGTCCAACTTTCATGGCTGAGGCTGCCTCTTGAGAGCTTTTATGCACTGAAACACATGAACCCATATCTCTCTTTCTCTCTTTTTAGAGCCACAACATCACCCAATCTCAAAACAACAGAAAAGATGAAACTTTTCAAACTTTTTTTTCTCTGAAACCCCAGAAGGCAGAAGCAAAAAAAAAATGGAAGAGAAGATGGAGAAGGAGGGGAGTGGGGGTTATGTTAAAGGAGTGGTAAAATACATACTTTGGGTTAGAAAGAGAGATAGAGAGAGAGGGATTGGCCTTGAATTGAAAGGGAAGTTACCACTGCCATTACCCATTAGCAAGCACTGCATGAAAAAAAAAAAAAAAAAGCTTTTCATTATTTATTTAATATTAGTAGTTTTATTTTTTTTTCATATTTTTCTTACCTAGAGTGTTAAGTGGACCCCTTTCAAAGCATTTCTCTTATTTTTAGTTTTATAATTATAGTAATTTGGGACCCACTTTTTAAGTTTTTGACAATTCTTGTGAATTGTGTAAAAGTGTTCTTTTCTTTCATTTCTAATGTAAGAAAATCTAATAAATAAATTGTTTAAAACAATTAATATGATATTTTCGGGGTTATGTATCAATAAAATTTTATTTCCGAAATTATTTACGAAAATAAGTCATTTTAAAAATTAATCACGAGTATAGATCAAAAATATAAAAACGTATTTATGTGGTATCGTTTTTATAGTATAAATTAGAAAAATGCTTTCATGTAAATGTTTTTTTTCTTTGTATCAGGTAAAAACGCATTGATATGAAAATGCTTTTGCCAACAAGAAGGTGACCGTGGAGGAAAACACAAGAAAAAATACGTCCACGTCAGCGTGTTTTTGCTTGACACAACGAAAAAAGTGTTTACGTGGAAGCGTTTTTCTTATTTATCCCCTAAAAACGACGTCTAATAAGCGAATTTTTGTGTTTTTTACTTATACTCGTAATTATTTTTCAAAATGACCCATTTTCGTAAATAATTTTAGAAATGACCTTTAATGGTACTAAACCCGATATTTTCATATGAAAATAATTAATTCGATAAAAAATTGTTTAATATATTATATTTATAATATTATTAAATGTAAATATTCAATGAACAAAGTATAAACTGACTTAACAAATTAATAGATTAAATTCACAGAGGAAAGAATAAAAGAACTGTTGGGTACACTATTTATTACCAATTTATTATTAAAGAGGGGAGAAATAAATAAATAAATAAAATAGATTGTATATAAGGACTTTATACTTAATGGTTTTTAGGATTACTATAATTTGATAGTTTAAGTTTTTTTTTGTTTTAAATATATGGTCTTGCAGATTCAGTTTTAATTCGATTGAAATTAATATTTGTTAATTTAAAAGGTCGTGATTCGAATGTGCTGAAGTGTATTATAATTCTATTTAAAGGTCGTTGAGGGATTATAAATAATTTTAAACATTCTATTAAAAAAATAAATATATATGGTCTTAACATAACTTTTTTTTTTGTTTATTTCCTCAAATAATTTAACTTGAATTTTTATTTTAAGTGACATATAAACTGTGACATAATTGGGAAATTCTTATATTTTTTTTGTTTTTTTCTCAATTTTAAAAATTTCCATAAAATTTTGGCCTCATGAATGAAATACAAAAAATTAAAAGGATAAATCTTAAAATTATAAATAAATCTTATTTTAAAATGTAACTTTATGTATGAATTTTGATTCGATTAAATTCTATAAATTATTAACATAATTATTGATGTAGTATCATTTTATGTTTACATATTGCATATACAAATAATTATATTTTTCTAATATAGAAATTAATTGATTTATTCATTTTTTTAAAAATGTGTACAGTTGAATCAAAATCAAAGTTTTATGTTACATTTGAACCACAATCAAGTTTAATGTGTACAATTGCATCAAGTGGTGACAACAGGGGATTGACAGGACCCTCGACCCCCACCTAAAATTGAAAATTTAAAATTTGACCCTTTAAAATATATGAAGTTTTAAATTAATACATAGTAAAATTGCACTTTGTCTTTCCCAAAAATACTACCAAAACAAATTTTTAACTTCGCCCCTTATTACACCAAATCAAAATTTATGTATCAAATTGTTCATTAAATCAAAATTCATGTATAATTTTAAGATTAATCCCAAATTAAAAATAATCAAATTATAGTAAAAATAATTAAATCGTAAACAGATACATATTACTGAACTTTTTGTAGAATTTGGACTTCAAAATATATTTGAAAGTGTTGGCATGTATTACATGAGATCAATTTTTTAAAAAATTAAATATACTTTGTAGAAGTTTCATAAAAGTAATATTCAATATAAAAAATTTTAAATAAAAATTAATTAATTCTTTGACAATACCTATATGTAGTCAAAGGAAACCCTTATTATTTTAATTTTATTGATTTTTGAGCTAATTAAACTCCAAGCTTTGAACTCTCAAATCATATGTTTAATCATTGTTTATTTTCTCAAACTTTTCTTTATTGAATGGATGAATTAATTGATTTGTAACAATGTAAATGTGCATATATATTTTCCACCTTTGCTTCATTTAGGAAAAAAAACAATTAATCCTCTAATTTTACAAAAAAAATCATTTTAATCCTTTATGTAAATTTTTTTCTCTTTAAGCTTATAAATTTGTATTGTTTGTTAAATCATCTCAAAATCGATGGAAAAATTAATATTTGTTAACATAATTGACGTGACAATTATCACATAGATTCTATGCTAATTTTTAAAAACATATGCGTACCAAGTGGATGTCATATGTCGGCAAAATTAACAAATATTAACTTTTTCATTCATTTTGGATAATTTGACAAACAATATAAGTTAAAAAAACTAAAAGAAACGAAAAATTAAATAGAATGTTAAAATGATTTTTTTATAAAATTCGAGAGCGAAATGTGATTATGTAAAAAAAAATCATAAATATTATCTAAATAAACCAAACATTTTTAAATATATTTCATGCTTTGCATTCATTCCATAACTTTGGATCTCACACATTTTTTTTTTTCAGAAATGATAAAATTTATTTTTGTTTAATTGTTTCATGACAAGATAGAAGAATATGTAAAAAAAATAAACAAAATTGGGATTATATAAAATATTTTATAATATTTTGCTTTGAAACTATTTGTTGGATTTTTTTCAATAAATTATTTGTTGGATTTAGGTTTGAGTTTGGTAAAAGTCTTTATATTGGTATTAAATGGATTATTAAATGCCAAAAATTAGAAAAAAGTCTTTATAGTGGTATTAAATGAATTAATTATATAATAAACTTTTTTTCGATAATAATAAGGTGTAATATCATTACGATTCATTCCTTTAAGTAATATCAAATTATGGGCTTAATCTTAAATTTTGATCAATTTATCCTTTATTTTATTATTCTAATGAATTTAAGTTTTTTTTTCTTAAATCAAGTTTAAAACTAATTAAAAAAGATTTAGTGAACCAGTAAATATCATACATTACGATTAAAATAATTATATATTTTTTATAGTTATAACCATAATTATGATTGGTGCTGCAATCATTTTTCATGAATTATTATAATAATGATTTATAAATTATTTCAACACAATATATTTACTTATTAACATATAAATTGAAATAAAAAACAAGAATTGTAATAATTTATCATAATTTTATGAAAATCGAGACTAAAAAATATCAAATGAACTTATAGATAATTTTACATTCCATCAATCAAACACTTAATTTTACATTCCAACTAAATGAAGCAAACAAAGTAATCTCACACTCCCCCTATAATATTATATTATTGTAATCTTATTACGAAACGTAATTTAATATTCCACGAATCAAATATGACTTAAAATCATGAAGAAAGGCTTAAAATGTGAATGGCTCAACTTTTAGTGTGGCCTACACATTCATAAGTTTCGTAAAAAAAAAATCTTAACATGATTAATTTAGCCCTTCATATCATGCATCTCAAAGGAAAATGACAAAAAGTTGAAAATTATGGATGAGGAGAAAGAAAAATATTTTTCATTTTAAAAAGTTTGAATGATTGAACTTAGAAAAGAAGAATGGAAAGGAAGGAGCTAATATAGTATCTAATTTTTTTTCTTAATTTAATATTTGAATTTAATTTTAATGTTTATTTTGATATTTGATTTTTTTTTTTGTTCCAATTAAGTATTTAAGTTTGATTTTAATGATTAATTTGGTATCCGGGAATTTTTTTGTTCCAATTCAATACCTATGTTTTTTTATGTGTCAAAAATTCATTGAGCCACAGATCATTTCATCTGGGTACCAAATTGAATATTGAAACCAAACTTAAGTGCCAAATTAAGACAAAAAATATATAGATAACAAATTGGTCATTGAAGCCAAACTTAAGTAGAAAACAATATATTATCCCAAAAGAAAAGAAAATTAAATATATCTAAACATTTAGCATGAGAAAGTATAACCCTTTCTAATATAAATACAAATATAAAACATTTGAATCCTGTATGTTGGTATGATGGTTAAAGGTGTTCATTGTCCCAGGTGTGGCTTGGATTCAAGTCACATTAATCACGTTGTTGTTAAGGCTTTGTCTTCCCCTTATAATTCACCAAAAAAAATAGAAAACATCCTATTATAGGTTTTAATTGCATCTGCTTTTCTTTACATAATACCTAGAGCTAAGTAGAATAATGCACTTCAATATTCTTGAACTCATATCCTCTTGTATTAACAATAATGCCCATTCCAATAAAACTGAGACTCATTCGACGAATATATTAGAAATTATATATTAATGTATTTATAAATAGGTTATGCTATTTTTTATTGTATTATATTTTAATATATAATGTAGTGGGCATGCAATGTGTTTTCAAAGCAAAGGAAGACAAGGCAAGTGAGGGATGGTTGCAAATGGCCGTAGCTTTCAACGAAAACGACGGGAAATTGGATGGACTAATCAAATATAGCAACGCGGAAACAGTTGGGTTTAACTACATTATTACGAGGGAACACAAACTGAAAGCTAGATTACTATTTAAATAATTGTTACTGGGTAACTCAACGAATGATTTCAATGAAAAAAAATTATGTTCATCTTAAGAAATTCGAGTTCGAACATTTGTATGCGCGTTGTCAAAATGCTAAGAAAGTATGAACAAATACTATCATGTAATCACACCAATATATTTAAAAAAAAAAAACTGTCACCTTTCCTTAAATCTATTGACCCGTTGTGAACATAATATTATACACTAATAATTAAGAATATAATATGAAATAAAATAGTGACAAATAATATGATTATGTCAAATTTTATTTATATAATATGACTCACATGTGATACAATATATATATAATTAGCGAAAAAATGTTGGGAGTGATAATCATCAATTTTAAAAGGTTTAATATGAAATTTGATATCTGAACTTGACACTTTTTTTTAATTTGGTACTTAAACTTGACATTTTTTCCTAATCTGGTACCTAAATTTATTAAATATTATAAAAATTACACAAAACAATAACGGTGTTGAAATTTTTTTTGTTATGCTACAAAAATGTTATTAGTTTTAGAGAAAATTCATGTTAAAAATAGGTACTGAAATATGCTTAACGAATTAATATTAAAAAAAGATTAGGTAAAAGAGTCAATTCAATATCAAATTGGACCCCAAAAAGTTTAAGTAACAACTTAGGAAAAGTGTTAAGTTTGAGTACCAAATTGGACAAAAAAAAAAGAGTTTAGGTATCAAATTAAGAGAAAGTGTCAAGTTCAAGTACCAAATATTATATTAAGCCATTTTAAAAGGATTAGTCTATGAGAATACCTTAATTCTACTAAATATATATAAACATGATATATAGAGGCGAATGTCCCCAACGTTTTTGAAAATTTTAATTATATCTAGAGGTGTTCAAATTTTGATTAAAATCGACTTAATCAATTGAATCAATCTAATTCGGTTAATCAATCTAGTTTGATCGGAAGTCAATTAAAGGTATTTTGAAATTTCAGTTAATGGTTAATTCGATTCAAATTCGGGTAATTAATCGAATTAACTGAACTTAATAAATAATATTATATTATATGTATCAGGCTATTAATAATTCGATTAATTCAGATAATTCAATTAAATGAACATTATTAAATTTTTTTATATGTTTTATAATTATTTTAACAAAAAAATAAAACATATAAATATTTCGTTTAGGTTAAGTTTTTTTTGAAAAAAAATCGGTTTGGTTAATTTTTAATGGATTAAAAAGTTCGGTTAATCATTTGAACACCCTTATTTATATCCTTAATATTTTTTTTGAAAATTTTAATTAGGCCCCTTGAAATTTTTGAAAATTATTATTAAACCTTTAAAAATTATAAAAAATTAAATTAAACACTTCAATTTTTTTTTAAATTTCATAAACCTTTAAAATTTTTGAAAGTTTTAATTAGATCTACCAAATTTTTTTGAAAATTCTCACTAAAACCCTCAATTTTTTAAAAATTTTAATTAAGTACTCTTGATGTCAACATCTGCCACTGATGATATAAATGCATGAATTATCAAGTTTTGATACAAGTGAAAAATACAATTCATGTCCAAAAATTCTTGGGTGGTTTGCAAAAGAATTTTAGATTTTCTTTCTCTTTCTTTTTAAATCTTAATTTATGTTACACAGCCAGGCCACCAAACAGTGGCCTGAGGTTTTTTGCTTGTCCATTTTTCAAAAGAAAATTAGAAAAAAACAAAAAAAAAATCTCATTTTCACATGAATGATGTTATTGTTTGGCCTTCTACTTCAAAGGTTTCCCAACTCATACTATTTAATGTCAAAATAAATAGCAAGAATAAACCAGAAGATATGAAGCATCCTAAACAATCACAATAAATGATTACTCACAAAAAAAATCAAATATATATATGGGATGGTTTGTTGGTTAGGGTATTCATCGTCTCAGGTGTGACTTAAGTTCGAATCGCGCTAATCTCGCTTGTTGTACGGGCTTTGCCTTGTTATTGTAAATCACCAAAAAAGAGTTAAAAATTATATGGACCCCATATGATGACTATGATTAGGGTGTTTACTGTCTTAGGTGTGACCTAAATTTAAATCACATTAATCACGTTTATTGTTCGGACTTTATCCTATTATTGTAAATAAAAACAAAAACAAAAGTAAAAAACAGTATGTAACTAATTACATAAGATGATTATCTTTATAATCTTATCTTGAAATTTGTGGCTATACCTACTTTTACAATCTACCTACCAAGTATGACTTTTGAATTATCAAATATCCCATATGCAAACAATTAGGTTAAAATTGACACATTCATGGATTTATACAGATTATTATTTGGTATATTGAGGTTGAAAATTTTAATTTCTTAATTGAAAGTGAAAATTTGTTATTAAAAATGTTAATGAGTAGGATTGAATCAAGTTGAGATTTGATTTTTAAAAAATATTTTATCAACTTGGTCCAATAAGTCTAAATAACTCATATTACTATTTAAAAAAGTTTATATGAAAAATAAATATCCAAACTATATCACTTTTTTCATTTAGGTACTTACAGTTTATTTTTAGGCAAAGTAGGTACTTAAAGTCTTATTTTGTTACTATTTTAAGTGCCAACGGGTGACTCTTATTAAAAAAAAAAAACCTATGAACGAATCAAATTATAACACATGAAATTTTTAATTAAATAAAAATACCTAAAATTAAAATTCAATGTAACATCTCTCACCAGTCTGAACATATGGTACGAATGGAAGGTGCTATCGAAGCACTAACTTGACAAAATACATTTATTTTATTCAAAAATTAAACTTAAAATTTTTTATAAAATTATAGAAAATAATTAAATCGTATTAAAATGAGTTTTACGCTTTCAAAATAAAATTAAAAAATCTTATAGTGCCCATTTAAAAGAAAAGAACTAAATAATTTACAAAATATAAGAATGTTACTTAATTTGTTAAAGGTGATTCAAATCCTTAAGAGAATTTTAAGAAATTAAGTAATACCATCGTTGAGTTATCGCCCAAGTGACCAAAGCTCCCGCCTAAACAGTACAAGAGTAATATTGTTTTTCGCTAAGGAGCCAGTTGGCTCAAGCTACCGCTCAGACAACAATGTAGTTAATATTAACTTTGTTAAGCTGTCACCCAGACGGTACTATAATCATTCATAATTTCATACTTCAATAAAAACATTGTCATATCATCGTCATATCATGTTGATAGATTCGAAATCATTTTAAACACATTCGAATGACTCCTAAACTCTCTTTCAAATACAAAAACATATACAACACTTCTACGAAAACAACCGTAACTTATTAATCATCAAATTAAAACCAAATCATACAACTTATCATTGAATACCTATGTACATGCCATGCTATAGGAGACTAGAATTAAATTCTATTACATACTTTCAACCTTTCAAAGGTGATGGAGACTCCCAAATAGAGTTCATCATGGGCTAGGTTGGGTTGGTTCCAGTTAGGTTTCAACAAAATTTTAGGTTCACTTTCTATGGCCTTGACCCGAAAAATAGATCTAAATTTTTGTCCAAGCTCAACCCGAATTATAGAAGTCAAACTCGAGTTTGACCCAACCCGACCCGTATTAATTTTTTTAGATTATTCTATTATATACAACAAATTTAAAAAATATATAATATATCAAATACACTTAAAAACATTAAAACAAATATTAAAAAATAAACAAATTCAGAATACATTAAAAAAATTTAAATTAAAATAGTTGCAAATAAAATAATAAAAAAATTAACAATAACTATAAATTTTACAATATTCAAATAATATTAAAAACGACAACGAAATAATAGTAAAATCACATAAAAAATAACACTCAAAAAACAAAAACTACAACAAAAAAACAACAAAAGTAACAGTAAAGCAACAGCAAAAATTAGCACCAAAACAACGAAAAGAACACCAAAAACAGTAAAAAAAAGCAATATATATATATATATATATATATATATATATATATATATATATATATATTAAAACTGGTTAATTTATTCAGATTGGGCTCAAGCCGAAAAAACACTTATCCAAGGCCCGACTCATTTAGAAAGCGAGCTTAATTTTTTTGTCCAAACTCATTTTTCGAACCTATATTTTTATTTAAATCCTCCCATTTTCGGGCGGACCTTCGGGTCATATCGAATGACCCGAGCCATGATCAAGTCAACTCTCAAATAATTGTGACTTCTCAAAAACCTCGAACAAATCTACACGTAAGAAACAACGACATGTTAAGTATAAATACTTGGTAAATAATCAAGGAATATACTCAACTTACCTCGGCTTGTGAGGGGTTAATTTATTTTATCATTAAAATCAAAACAATGCTAATCAAATTCTCTTTATCATACTTCATAAATTCTATCCCCTTTTAGTTTGGTTGCATTATGAAATTCATTCATTATTCATCACCTTATCGACCTTCAAAAATATACTTGAAATACCATTCAATTAAGTATTTTTAACTTTGGATGCTTATTTCATAATTCATGTTTGATTCAAATTTCCATATTTTATACTTACCAACATAAATTATGAATTTTTCATGCATAATTTTTCATTCAAGTCCTTTCATGATAAAATTAAAAAATTTACAGTTTAGTCCTTAAGCTCTCATTTTGTTCAATTCTATCCCTAAAATCCTTGTGCTTGCAATTCTACACTATTTTGATTATAAAAGACATAATCAATGCTTTTTCAACTCATTTATTCATTTTTGAGTAGTTTGCACTGTAAGTCCTTTTAGTTTTCAAATTTCCAATTTAGTCCCTAAAATGACTTTCATCAAATTAATACTCAATCTAACACATCCTTATACTCCTCAGTCATTTTTACCTTTATTTTTTTTTACTTAATTTGACCTATTTATGCTATCATCCCTTAGTTTTCAAAATTTACAATTTAGTCCTTTTATTATACCAAGATCACATATTCACAATTATTCTCTAAATTTTCTTTTCTAAAAATAAAAATAATTATTTATAGCTTCATTAATAAGAAGGATAAATATAAAAACTATACATGAACCTTGGTCTAATGTGCACTTTTATACATGAACTTTGATTTTGTATGATTTTATACATGATTTTTTTTATTTGATCCAATTCTCACAATTTATTAACACAATTATTGATGAAGTATCATTTTATGTCTATATACGATATAATTAAAAATTATATTTATTTAATATAAAAATAAATTGACATATTTATTTTTACAAATATATATGATTGAATCAAAATTAATGACTTATGTATTTCCTAGGATAGTACCATTTACTATATCTAAAAATTTGGAGTGCTACATTCAATAAAAAACAAATTAAAAAAAAAAAAAAAACTCACCTCTCAGTATCTCTCATTTGATCTTCATCTTCAGCTGCATTGCCTCATATATTAGCGGTTTAACCCAATTTCAAACCCATGATTGAGATGAACTCAATTTCCCTCAACGTCCAATCACGGAATCCAAATCTAAGCAAACTTTACTTCCATCTTCATCTTCTTTACAAAGAAAATTTTACAAAATTTTGAAATAAACTCGACATAAAAATTCTCCCACAAAACAAACCCTCATTTTTTTTTTGAAAGGAACTAACCCCATTTTCAAAATTTGAACCTCTATTTGTTGAATTTTGTTGATAATTAAGTATCTACTTAGATGGTTTAGAGCTTTAATTGTGTGTTTGAGGTCAGGGGCTCAAATTTCGCTTTTAGAAAAATTTGCTATTTGTTTTGATTTAATTTTTGTCCTTGAATTTCTGATTTAAGTTTAATTTTCTATGTATTTGTATCAATGATGAGCCTAGTAATCTAATGGTTAAATTTTTGTATACTATTTAGTTTTGTGTTTGAATCTTTACGAGAACAAAAAAGAAATGTTATGCTTTTGTTTTTAAATAAATAAGTTCTATTTTATTTAAAATCACTTAACCAATATTTTCACCTTTTTCCCCTCAAATTAATTCCCATTACTGTGATTCTTTCCTTTTCACTCTTCTTCTATTTTTCTTCTTTTCTTTCAATTTGTCCTTCTTCTTGTTTCTTTTTGCCTATTGATTTGCGTCAAGTTCATCGTTGGATTCGGGTGATTTCACTTCGTAGAGGTAAAGTTTGTCGTTTATTTTGTTCTTTTGTCGGGTTGTACGTTAGGAGTTGGATGTTTTTTGAGATTTTGAGATTGTGATGTTAATTCTGAGTTTGTTGTTTAATTTAATTCAATCTTATTGTGCCACGTGACGAAAATAACCCCAAAATGAACGTCATTACTGTTTATCGGTCAAATAACTTAATTGATAGAAATTTTAACATTTAAGAGTTAAATTGAGTGAAAAAAAACTATTAAAGATCCTTTAGCATTAAACATAATAAATACTAAAGCTATATTATTTTATATTAATATTTATATATTTTATAATTAAAATTAAATAAAAATTTTTAAATTTTAATTTAAATTTGGATCGGGCTAATATGAGGACAAAATATCTTTGTCCAAGTCAAGCCAGGTTGGTAGAGCCACCTGATCTATGGACAAGTCTAATAGTCACATGTTTAATTCATTAAAATTTTATTTCATGTGTTATTATTAATTAATTTTAATTCATAAGTTTCATTTTTATTATTTATTATTTTTAAACACATATTTTTGTTTTAAATTTGTAGTTTCCATATACATATGCATGTGATAGGATTTTTAGTATCAATTAAGAACATGTAGAGATTTTTTAACCCGCTTATAAAATTAAATTAAAAATAAAATTCCGCTACTAATGAAACTAATAATTAGTTTAAAGTACTAGAGAGATCATTGTATTATAGGATTAAAACAAATTAGTCCATCTATTATTAAATGAATCAATTTAAATTTTTTAAAAAATATAAATTTAATTCATTCTAAATTATAATAAAATTAATATTTATTATATAAAAATATCATCCGAATATTAAAATTAGACTTGTTCATGGGTCGGGTTACTCGTCCAGGCCCGAAGGTCTACTTGAAATTTGAGAGGTTTGGACAAAAATATTAGGCCTGAAAATGGACTTACGAAAAAAAATTAAGTTCGTTTAAAATATGGGTCGGACTCGGGCTTTAACATTCAAAGCTCGAGCTCGGTCGGGCCGAGAGCTCAGTCTGACCCGGCCCAACCTATTTTAAGTTTATAATACTTTATATTATATTATGTTATTTTTATATATTATGTAATTTAAAACACATAAAAAATAAATATATGATACTACTCTAATATAAATATTAAAATAAAATAAAATAAATAATTTTTTAAAAAAATTTAAAAATAATATGAGCGAGCTTAAAATGAATTTAAATTAATTTTTTGCAAATATGATAAATTTGGACAAAATTTTAAGCTCAGATTTTGAGTTAGGTCGAACTTAAATAAATATAAAATATGTTAATATTATGTTTAGATTAAAATCTAACCCGACTCATGAATACCTCTAATTGAAATTTATTATTCACTTAACTTTTAAAATTTTATTTTAAAAATGTGTTCAATTAATCAAATTTGGGATAATTTAATAGATTCAGAATTTTTACTTAAATATGCAAATATTGCATGGTAGAAGATAAAGAAATAAATAAAAGAACACGTGGGCTAGCAAATATCCAAAAGGAACAGAAGTGGAATGGTGAAGCAGCCAAAGTCTCTGTCTATAATTAAAGCCAAATTTAGGAAAAAGGAACCTGACAAAAGCTGTGCTGTCAGTCTAAACCTCCATATATTATTGATATCAATTTTATTACAAATTTTAATCATATTTATTTTTTTATATAATATTTATAATTTTTTATAATTTTTTTTAATTCATAAATAAAAAAATACGTTTTAACATATTCGAATTCACGTATTATTTTATTAATAATAAAATTCATGTTAATCAAAATAAAATTCAATCGATAAAACTCAAATTATTTGCATACATGAATCATTGGTTAATTTATATTTAAAAATTTAATTATAAGGTATAAAATTATATAGTGTGAACGTAAATTAGGGCGTGTGATTGTATACCTACCATGTGGAAGTCTTTGTCTGGCGGTTTGAGCCTCATATTCATTCAAAATGTGAGTTTACTTTTAAGATTAAAAATAAATTAAAAAAAATTAAGAGAGTTAAATGAGATTGCAAGAGTTTTTCTCTCTTAATCAGTAGTCAAGAGTTCGATTTTTGCTTTGGATTGGAGCAACTTTAAAACTAATGATCAGCATTCACTTTTTTAATGGACCTACAAAATACGAAAGATTAATTACTGAACTTACTCTAATAAATACCTTGAAAAATAAAAAAACAAATTAAGAAAAATGGTGACCCAATCTAACAAACATATCATAGTTGAAATGTGCACTCTCTTAAGCTGAAGGCCCAAATCCACTTTCTTCTCATCAAAAAGCCCAATGACTTGGTAACATTTATTATATCTCCCATGAAAGTTTTCTTTTGTCAGCCCAATATAAAAACTTATAAAACTTCGAGTGACTTTGGATAAATGGTGAGATGCGATGTGTTGCGTTACTTTATTTTTTATCTCATGTTACAGTATTATTATTATAATATTTAATTTCATTATCATCGTTATTTTTATATTAACCATAAATATATGCATCGCTCATCTAAATCAACCCTTTCACTCTTCCAAAAAGAAAAAAGATAATTTAATAGACTCAACATGCAACTTTGGTATTATATTCCGACCCGTAAACCTTTTATATATATATATATATATAAAAGTGCATTTTACAGAGTAGATGTTAACATTTTGGTAGCTCACAGGCAAAATATATGGGTGTTTTGGTCTCACCTTGTAAGGTCTGAAATTCATTAAAATCATCCCATCATATCATTTCTTAAATCATTCATCAATCGTGACTAATGAAATGTTGACATAATAATTTTAAAATTGATATAATAATAACTTTATCCTATAACATTTATATATTATATCAATTTAATTTTGAATCTAAAAAATTAAACCTCAAATTTATATATTGTATAATTTGATCCGTTTGCAGTTCTGTTTTTCTTTGTAATTCTTTCTAACATTTACCTTGCATTTGATTGAACCAAACAAAGATCAACAACAACAAAAAACAAAATGACTCAAAATTTGAAAAATAACCAATTCAATTGTTCGAAAAATAGAAAAAAAAAATACTCGTATTGTTAATTCAATCCAATTGTAATTCTAACAACGTTTTAAAAAAATTGAGTTTAATTTGATTTGCTTCATCAACCGCAATTAGCTTAAGCTAACAAAAAATGAATTAATTATCAGTAAGAGATATCAAATTCTTAGTCATTTAAAGTATAATAAAAGTAATATATTTGAGAATTATCTAGTTTAATAATAAACAAAATTTTTAAAATTAGGTAACGTGTAAACAATGAGGACTATTTGTAAAATTTAAGATTAAATTGATACAATGTGTAAATATTGAAAGCTAAATTTGTTATTATGTTATTTTTAAAAACTACCGTGTTATCTTTCTGTTAACCATTTAACAATGAGTGACTGGAAAAAAACAAATAGTTAACAAATTATTTTATAACTTTTCATAATTGAGTGATAAAAAAAATTTAGTGATACATGGGTGACTACAAGTGTAATTTATGCATATAAATATTACAAACCAGCCAATCTATTTTGGGACATAGTTTTCCCACAAATTGTCCTTTATTTCATTTTATGTCTATTCAATTATATACAAGTAATTCATTGCCATTAGCAATTGAAAAAAAAAAAATTAAAACCTCAACTCCTTACAATTTGATCCCATTCCCTACAAATAAAATGAGAAGCATTTGCAACTATTTTTGTATCAACAAGTTTTTATCTCACTTATGTTAAAAAAACCCGTAAAAACAAGATATGATATAAACTTAAAACTGTAAATCATGATTTGTCATGTTAAATTATCAAGAACAAAACTAGACGCAGAAGCATACCTGAATCCATCGATTTCTTGAAATCTTTGAATCTTATGATTTTGATCTTCCAATTTTATATTAAATTAATTATCTATGTGTAATTTGGTGATCATAACCCTAATATATATAACTTTTGTACATTAACTCTAATTTTTAACCAACCCATCATCAATTAGAAATTAGTTACTAATGTATTTACACATATTTGATCCATATGTTATTTAATAACTAAAATCCAATAAACTTTAACCAAATTTCTCATTTACTACATTAACTAAGTGAAAGTTACCCATGCATTTCTGAGGATGGTTGAAAGTAGAGATTTACCCTTACCATGTTGCATCATCTAATAAAAAAATGGGTAAATTACATCAATTATCCCTAAAATTTATATAAAATCATGTTTCGGCCACTCAATTTTTAAAACTTACATAATAGCCATTTCAAATTGTTACATTTTGTCACTCACCCTTAAAATGATATCGCAACAAGTTAATTTAAAGAACTAATGTTGAAACCCAATTCTGACCGAGCCTAAACTTTGGGTCAAACTTTTAATTTTAAGTTTAGATTGATTTTAGATTTATTTCTAAATTTAAATTCTTTTTTAAATTTAAATTTACTTTAAATTTGAAATAATTTTAAACTTAACTTTAAAGCTAATTTCTAAGTCCAATTATAAAAAAAAAAACCAATTACAAAAGTCCAATTATAACCTTTGACGCAATAAGGCCCAATTCAGATATACCAAATACACCCAAACACAAAACAGACCCTTGACCCATTACACTTAACCCAAAAACCTAAACTAGACCCGACTGGCCCAGTGCCTAAGTCAAAATCCTAAAGAGCCACTTGCACCAGCCACCTCCACCTTTAGCCAACCACGCATTGCCACATCAGCACCGACCACCCCCCAACTTGGACTGCACTAACCGCCACTGCACAGCCGAACCTACAAACGAAAGAATAGACAAGCAGTTTTAAATTACAAACAACAAAGTATCATGATTGTAAAAATGGCTATAAAGCCAGAATGAAAATCTTGTAATAGACTACTGACTTTTGTTTTATTGAAACATTACAAAGCAATACACCCAAAGTACTCTGAAAAACCAGAAACAAGAAGCAGTAATACTTAACAGATAATATTCGGGCAGATACCAAGCAACAATAGTAAATTCAAGACCCCAAGCATTGAAATCAACCAGGTACCATTCAATGTATGATTAACTACTGTTTATGTTTCCAATTTCTAAGCCCATCGGTTTCGAAGTGTGCATCAATACATGCATATTAATACCCCTGCTAATACTTATTGTTTTTAAAATGTATTTATGAATATCATTAATATTAATATTAATTATAATATTAATAATATTAATAAATAATTAATAATAAATAAAAAGGGAAGCGAAAGGTCGGAAAGCTTATCCTTGAGATGGTGTCGCTGTCGTCGGAGCCGCACCTTGGTCATCTCCGAACACTGCCGTGGTTTCGTCGTGGATTGGATTTGTAAAGGCAACAATAAACGCATTAAAACTAAAAACAAATGACCTATTTCGAAATAAAAAAGAGTAATAAAACAAGAACAGATCTGAGAGAGAGGATGAGGTTTCAAGGAAAGAAATCAAAACCTTTTTTTTGAAATCGAAAAAGCTTTTTAAGAAAAAAAATGTCAAATTTTCTAAAAATAAAAACTGAAAAGGGGAGAGTTGCTTACCTTACCGGCCACCGTGGAGGACGGCATGTGAGGCACGTGGATGGTGGACAACGTGGTGCATGCCATGACCGGCGATAAACCAGCAAGAGTTTTATTTTTTTAAAATGAAATGAAAAGTGAAAGAAAAGGTTTAAAGGAGGGTATTTAAAGGCCACCAAAACGGCGCCGCTTTGGGTGTGGCCAAAATATCCCAAAATGACGCCGTTTTAAGTGACCCGATCCATGACCTGATCCGACCTAGGGGATCTGCGTGTTTTTAACTTTTGGGATATTTGCGCGTATAACCCTTCCACTTTTTTTTAAATTTACAATCAAATCCTTATAATACTTTTAATTAATTTAAAATTCGCCCAATAATTTTATCTTTAATTCAATGTAATCCCTTGACCTTTTGAAAGCCCCAAGAGCTGCCACGTGTCAATTTTTTGGTTTATTTATGCAATCAGTCCTTCCCCTTTCATTTTTGTTTCAAATATTCCCTTAAATCAAGTTTTGTTTTATTACAAAATTGGCCCAAAAATTTTAAATAATTTTCAAATTAGTCCTTTGACTTCAAGATGCCTAGGAGGTTGCCATGTGTCACTTGTTTTAGGTTTTATTATCCCAAAGGTTCCTAAACTATCAAAAAATTACATTTTTACCCCCAAACTTTCCAAAATTCCATTTTTAACCTTGATTTTTCCAAAAATTACCATTTTAGCCCCAAACTTCCAAAAATTCCATTTTGACGTATTTTTTTTACTAAAATTACTATTTTACCTCCGCACCTACAAAAATTCCATTTTTTACCCCGATTTTTCCAAAAAGTACCATTTTACCCTCGAATGTCTAAAAATTTCATTTGACCCCAACTTTCTCAAAATTACTATTTTGCCCCCGAGTGACCAAAATTACCATTTTACCCCCCGTATCCAAAAATCACATTTTTTTAACTCCGATTGCTTATTTTTCTTCCTCATCAATATTTGTATTTAAATTTTAATTATTATGCATTCGTATTTCGTATTTTTGATTTTTTGTATATCATTTATCTGCTTAATTATTTCGCTTCGTGTTATCTAATATCCATTATTAACTGCTCATTCATATTAAACCCACATATTTGTTTTCAAAATTGTTTTCATATAAACTTTAAAATCGAGGCAATATTCTTTTATCTCGAGTTTTGAAAATTTGTACCTTAACTTACTAGGTGCAATTTTTCCTCAAATCAAAATAATCGAATACCTTTTAATCGAGGCAATGTTTCTTTATCTCTGATTTTGAAAATTTGTGCCTTAACTTACTAGGTGCGACTTTTCTTCAAATTGAGATAATCAAACATCCTTTTCCAAAGTTTAAAAGTTTACAACAAAGGAAAGCTCGTTATTTTTGGATCTCGAAATGTTATGTCCTAACTCACTGGATGTGACTTTCTGTCTCGATCACCTTGAAATAGTGGGACTTCCAAAAAAAAATAGATTTCTTTTAAAAATAACTCATGCATTCAAGGATCATATTTTAAACTTTATTCGAGTTTTTAAATTTTACAAATCAAGACCCGTAAGTAATCAATGTGGTACCAATTTTGGTCGTATGAGGGTGCTAACCCTTCCTCATGCATAACTGACTCCCGAACTTGTTTTCTGGATTGCGAAGATCAAAATATTTTTCAAAACGAATTTTAAACGTTCTGTGGTGATCCAATCACACCAAATAAAGGATTGATGGTGACTCCTATTTTCCAAAATTTTAAAATAATTTTCGAAACACGTTTTCAAAAAAATGGTTTTGACAGCTTGGCGACTCCACTGGGGACATTTTTAAAAATGTACGAGAGTCAAACCAAAATTGATTATTTTTGGGTCTTTTTGAAAACTTTTAAAGCTTCGGTTTTGTTTAATATAAAATCCTCAGCATCTTTTGTGTGATATTATACTATGTGATATTGCTAGTGTAAATTTGCATCCATAAGCATTTTGTTACTACCCTTTTAAGAGGATGCGAGAAACTACTCCTTCGTGAGCTCCTCACCTCCGTCCAGGATAGTGAATCGTTTTCGGGATTACATTCGTACCTATGTTTTCGTGAAGTTTTCACTTCCATGCAAACATATGGGAAATGTGTCCCCCTAAACCGAACTCGTTCGCATAAACCTATAATGGGTGAGGATAGAGGAATCTACTGGTTTGGGTACCTCAACCCTTGAACTTGAACCACATATAGTGAACCCTAGTTGCTTACCTTAGGATAGAACTACACCGAGCTATTAGTAGTCTCCCAAGTCTAGGTTCTCTGTTTTATATCCATACTTGTGTTCTTTTACTTCTAATTTTTGCTTGCATTACATCCTCATACAAAGAGAGGTATAGTTCTAAGCTCAATTCCTAGATAGAAAAGCTGGTCATAAGAAAACCGATAGCTTGATAAAATAGAAGACAATATGGTCGGGCTTACATGGCAAAGAAAGAAAGAGAACGAAAATCTACCAAATGAGCAAGACGAAAACAAAGATCGTGTAATCATCTGAGTTTTGGCCTAAGTACGAGAAGTGACTGACCACTCAACCTTTTCAAAATGATATTATGGATCGAAAGTCAGAGACGAGCCAAGACTATTTGAATGACTTTCTACGGAGATTAAGTCTTTTGGACACCGCGACACGACTATATACGTATCTATTTTATGTAAAGGAATTTGATTTCTAGTAAGGTTTTTCTAATATAATTGAGCTATAAGTCAATACCTTTCTTATGCATTCATGCATTCATAACCAGCACATTTTATTAACCTATGTAATTCTATACAAGCCTACCTTGAGTGAGATTATGTCAAGCCTTTAATGGTCGCACGAAGATGGTAAGAGACACGGTTGCATTCTTGTTTCTTTGCTTTTAATTGCAATTTATTTCAAGATTTATTCCTGTATTAATTACACTAGCTTGTTCATTTTGAATCTATTCGCATTGCATCTTCATTCAAAGGTGTTGATTCATGTTCTATTACTAAATAGAGAACTGGTCATAAGAAAACAGATTCTTTGATACGGTAGAAATCAACGTGGCCATGCGTATATGGTCAAAGAAAAAACAACAATGCAAAAGTGACAACTCGGCAAAGGGGCACATATCAAAGTCTTGGGATTACACCTAAATAAATGAAACTCATAACAATTTACAAGAGCTGAACGAAGTATGGAAGACAAAACAAGGCAGATGTCCAATCACAAATATGTTGACTTACTTGATGTTAAAAGAAATAAGCATTAATTTTGACCTCTCACTTAGTATCCAACTTCTAATGACTTCACATTTGGAGAGGAGGACATGATGCTCACAATAGAAGAGTAAACCGCTTTACCTCTTTGCCCAAGGATTCAAAAAAATAGTCTACTTTGAATATGGTAATCGTCCTTACCTACTTAAGGTTAAAGTAGAGATGCACCTTTTCTGAGTCCTAACACGGTATTGGAATTCAACTTAGTTGTTTCACCTCCAGAAACATGGACATACTATCGCTCCATTGCCAAAGAACTCAAGAGATAAGGTCTACTCTAGACGAGCGAGCATTGGGTTTCAATCCTGATTAAGGAAAAAGAAAGGAACAAATACATTGCTTTGGAAAACCTGCAAGGCTTAATACACTCAGATGCAAGAAAGAATGATGACATCTTCATCTCAAACACGATTGAGTTAGTCGTCTTCCTTAAAGTGTCAGGGCACGTAGAGGTCGCAGTTGCAAATTTTTTTTGACTGACTTGACAAAAGAATCACTCATGTTCTAGCATTCTTAGCCACTAAGCACCTGTCAAAGGAGGGGCAAAAGAAGGTGTATTGGTTCACGACTTTTGTTAGTATGGTCCGGTAGCCATTTGAAAAGTCGAAAAAGTCTCTTATCGAGTATTCTTTGAGGACTATTCTTAGTTGAAAGATTTATGGTTGTCCAAAAATAAAATGATATCGCCAAAGGAAATTGGAAATAAACGAGAAATAACTCCAACATTCTTAAGGGTAAACCTGACATAAGGACCATGTCACAAGCAAGAATTCGACCAAGTGTGAGAAATGACTAACCACTTGCAAACTTTAGCCATTCAAGACTGAAGTTTTGAACTTGAAATCAGAGGCAAACCAGAGCAAAAATTGGCTCGAAAGATTAGGACTTTGAGCGTTAAGGCACCACCATACATGTATCTGTCTTATGTATAGAAGTTTGTTTTCTAGTAAAGTTGTCTAATGGAATGGAACTAAGAATCAACGCCCTGTAGCATGCATTTTATCCTGTGCATTTACATTTCATACATTAAATTTTAATAAAAGTCTATATTTGATACACTCGTGTGAAAGAGAGTTATCAACCCTAAATGAAAACTGAGAGGAAACATGATAAATCAAGATAAGGAGTGATAAAAATTTGAGAAAAAGTCACGTGGAAAGTGGAATCTGTTGAGAGTTCGCCCCTACACCCTCGGAAGTGTTTTGAACAGCTAGATTGTGGAGGAGTTTTCTGTAGTTTTAGGACTTTTCTAGAGTAATATTCAGAATACACTTATCGCTCTAAACTTGAGAGTAATAGGGATCCTTTTATAAAGGACAAATGACCACTATATTTTATTTCAATAAAAATGATGCATTGTTTTTGTCCTATTTGGCAAACACCTTACCATTCTTTTCATTCGTTCATACACAATTAATCATTCTTTAGTTCAATTATTCTTCAGGTCCCCTTTTGTCTTTATTTTGGATCCCTTGATATCAAGGATGCGAGCAACACTACTGTTGACTTAAACCCTTTTGAGTAAGATATGTGTCCAGAAAAACTCTGAGACTTTGAAAATGATCAATAATGTAACTTGACTCCTAATCTACTACGGATGGTTGAGCAAGACACAAAACAAACACCACATTGAAGTGTCGTGACTTTAAGTGAGAATCGAGACATGAGTCTTTGTAAAAATAAGACAAATCGCCTTAAGAATCCAAAGGTCTTTGCATGATCCTATCAAAACATGTCAAGTTTAACAAACCGATGTCATGACACATAGACTCTCATAAAAGAAGAATGCATCCAATTCAATAGAAACTTGAAAATTTGAGGCTCGACGTGTTATAAAAAAAAAGGAAAAAGGGTTGAAAATCCACAAGGGGAATTTTTAAACCCAATAAAGGAAAAGAAAGAAAAAGAAGAAAATTCAAAGATAAAAACCCGCAAAGGGCATCTTGAAATTTTATTCTCCATCATCTTTCCATGTTATGACCTCTTTCTATGTGAAACATGGACACCATCGAGTCAGCTTTGCAAAACAGTTTCTAATATGCATAAATTCGTCTCCATGATCATTGATTACTACTTCCCAGGCCAATTGGCGGTTAAGTAGATTGTTGAAAATGAGAGATTATATGTCGATATAAAATGACAAGAAAGGATCATATCCAACAATGACTTGAATCTGAGCAACAGCACGAGAGCAAAGTCTGCAGCCAATATCACGACTCAACACCACATCGAAAAACTGGTGAATGAGGCATTGGAGGTAACCAATAAGAACATCAAAAGGATTCATAGCAGAGAACTACAAAGGTTCGACCTGAGAAATCACCCTTTGTTTTCGAGATTTATTAGGCTTCTATTAGAACATCCATTGGGAAAACACCTTTCTCACTAGAGTAAAGTCATCCTATCCATTGAAGTCGAGTTTCTTTCCTTCTAGGTCTTGTTAAGAGATGATGAAGCAAAATGAATTCAATCCAAATGCAGTCAACTAAACTTGATTGAAGAAAAGATACTAAAAGTCATAACCAGATGACATAGGTTTACGACAAAGAAGGATCCGCTCTATAGAACTCTACGAGAGAGCTCTAGTTTAGAAAAGGGATCTTGATTACAAAAGACTTCCAAGGAAAATGGATGTCAAATTTGGAAAGGCCCCATGAGATGAAGAAAGTCTTTTTGGAGAAGCTTTAATTTTGATCAAAATGGACGGCAAAGACATGCCCAACTTCGTGAACTTAGATGCAATAAAAATAAATAAATAAATAAATGGAAAAAATGAAAAAAAAAAGGGAGAGGTCGAGGGGAAAACTCGTAAAGGGCATCTCGAAACCTAAAGAGACTTGAGTTGAAAAACTTGAAAGGGCGGCTCAATTTTGAAGAAAAGAGGCATGAAGTGGTCTAGGTGAAGAAACTTTACACCTTAAGGCATTGACGAAGTACTCTGAGTTTCATGGACACATGTCAAGCTCAGAATGGTCCTCGCCAAGTTTTCTCATTGAAGCTCATACTTTTATATCTGGGGCACCTAACTTCATTCTTTGTTCACCTTATGTTTTGCAACTTTTGACCAATACATGTCATTTTTAATCCTTCTTGTAAGCTTTGCCTCCCATGAAATTCATTCGCCTTATGATCATGTCCAAGCATTTCTACATTAAAACAATGATTAATGAACCAATGACATTTTCATTCACGCAAGCCTTACCTTCAATAAAATTCAATTCGCAACCATGTTCAAGCACATTTGCATTGAAATAACAGCCAGTGGACCAATGATTCTTAATCTTTTCATTCACGCAAGCTTTGCCTCTAATAAAATGCAAATACACCTTATAACCCTGTGCAAGCATCTTTGCATTGAAATGACAATTAATGGTCTAACGGTATAAGGAATAAAAGAATTTCTGCATATTGTTCTGGAAAATCTCTAAATATTATAGGGACTTGAAACAAGACCACTAGTTGGAAATAACGCAAATCCGAGGGCTAAAAGGGTGTTGAAACAAATAGTTCAAAATACAACTACCTTTCAGGTTTTGTGTCAAAGATACCATACCAAAAGAAAAAACATGACAACACATCAGTGATAGGACTTAGACAAATGATGAATGATGTCGGCTAAGGACTATGAATAAATTCATTTCTCAAAATGACTTTTGCATTCATCATTCATACCCATCTATTTAGGAGCATTTGACTCATTCTGATCATGACATCCTAAACAATCTGGCCTACCCAAAGGCTCATTTAAGCATATTCTACAGGTTTCATTACCATGAAGACATCAAGGGAAAGGTTTAAGTCGTAATGGCAGACCTAGTACCTCATAGACATGAAGGGAAAGATCTAAGCCGTAACGACAGATCCAGTACCACGAAGACACGAGGGAAAGGTTTAAGTCGCAATGGTGAACCTAGTACCTTAGAGACATGAAGGGAAAGATCTAAGCCACAACGGCGGATCCAGTACCACGAAGACACGAGGGAAAGGTTTAAGTCGCAATGGCGAACCTAGTACCTCAGAGACATAAAGGGAAAGATCTAAGCTGCAATGGCGGATCCAGAACCGCAAAGATGCAAAAGGGAAATGTTTAAGTCGCAATGGCGAACCTAGTACCTCAGAGACATGAAGGGAAAGATCTAAGCCGCAACGGCGGATCCAGTACCACGAGGACACAAGGGAAAGGTTTAAGTCGCAATGACGAACCTAGTACCTCAAAGACATGAAGGGAAAGATCTAAGCCGCAACAGCGGATCCAATACCACGAAGACACAAGGGAAAGGTTTAAGCCGCAATGGCGAATCTAGTACCTTAGAGACATGAAGGGAAAGATCTAAGCCGCAACAGCGGATCCAGTACCACGAAGGCATGAGGGAAAGGTTTAAGTCGCAATGGCGAACCTAGTACCTCAGAGACATAAAGGGAAAAATCTAAGCCGCAACGGCGGATCTAGTACCGCGAAGACACAAGGGAAAGGTTTAAGTCGCAATGGCGAACCTAGTACCTCAGACACATAAAGGGAAAGATCTAAGCCGCAACGGCGGATCCAGTACCACGAAGACACAAAGGAAAGGTTTAAGTCGCAATGACGAATCTAGTACCTCAGAGACATGAAGGGAAAGATCTAAGTCGTAACAGCGGATCCAGTACCTCGAAGACACAGGAGGAAAGGTTTAACTCACAATAGCGAACCTTATACCCTAGAAGCATGAAAATTAAGCTGCAACGGTGAATTTAGTACCATGCGGACTGAAGCAGCAACAGCAAATCTAATGCCATGAAGGAGCAGATTAAAGACGTGACTGTGAAGCTTCTACATCGAAGTTGCAGTAGATCAGGTCAAGATGGCGAATCTTTATCTCTCTAAAGTTGTAGTAAGAGCAAGATGAAACCTCGACATCAAACCCTATTTGAGGGTGTATCAAGTTGGATAACGAATCTCACTCTTCCCGCAGTCGCAGTAGAGTGGAATGGGATTACAGGTCAAGTGTTGTCACTTTGAAATAGTCAATGGTGGAGTCGGGATTCAACAGGATTGGACAGAATTGGTCTTCTTTTTGTCTTTGCTCCATTCCTATTACACAGCAACAAGAAAAGAGGGGCAGCTGTTGAAGCCCAATTCTGATCGGGCCTAAACTTTAGGTCAAACTTTTAATTTTAAGTTTAGATTGATTTTAGATTTATTTCTAAATTTAAATTTTCTTTAAATTTAAATTTAAATTCATTTTTAAATTTAAATTTGTTTTAAATTTAAATTTAGTTTAAATTTGAAATAATTTTACACTTAACTTTAAGAATAATTTCTAAGTCTAATTATAAACAAAAGAAAAACCAATTACAAAAGTCCAATTACAACCTTTGACCCAATAGGGCCCAATTCAGATATACCAAATACACCCAAACAAAAAACAGACCCTTGACCCATTACACTTAACCCAAACCTAAACCAAGCCCAAATGGCCCAATGCCTAAGTCAAAATCCTAAAGAGCCACTTGCACCAGCCACCTCCACCTTTAGCCAACCATGCACTGCCACGTCAGCACCGGCCAGCCCCCAACTTGGACTGCACTAACCGCCACTGCATAGCCGAACTTGCAAAAGAAAGAATAGACATCAGTCTTAAATTACAAACAACAAAGTATCGTGATTGTAAAGATGACTATAAAGCTAGAATGAAAATCTTGTAATAGACTACTGACTTTTGTTTTATTGAAACATTACAAAGCAATACACCCAAAGTACTCTGAAAAACCAGAAACAAGAAGCCGTAATACTTAACAGATAATATTCGGGCAGATACCAAGCAACAACAGTAAATTCAAGACCCCAAGCATTGAAATCAACCAGGTACCATTCAATGTATGATTAACTGCCGTTTATGTTTCCAATTGCTAAACCCATCGGTTTCAAAGTGTGCATCAATACATGCATATTAATACCCCTACTAATACTTATTGTTTTTAAAATGTATTTATGAGTATAATTAATATTAATGTTAATTATAATATTAATAATATTAATAAATAATTAATAATAAATAAAAAAGGGAAGCGAAAGGTCGAAAAGCTTATCCTTAAGATAGTGTCGCTGTCGTTGGAGCCGCACCGTGGTCATCTTCGAACCCCGTCGTGGTTTCGTCGTGGACTGGATCTGTAAAGGCAACAAAAAACGCATTAAAACTAAAAACAAATGACCTATTTCGAAATAAAAAAGAATAATAAAACAAGAACAGATCTGAGAGAGAGGATGAGGGTTTTAAGGAAAGAAATCAAAACCTTTTTTTTTTTGAAATCGAAAAAGGCTTTTAAGAAAAAAAAATGTCAAATTTTCTAAAAAATAAAAAATGAAAAGGGGAGAGTTGCTTACCTTACCGGCCACCGTGGAGGACGCAACGTGGGGTGCGTGGATGGTGGACGACGTGGTGCACGCCATGATCGACGACGGACCAACAAGTGGCAACGGCACATGGTAGCAGTGGTGTTGGCCTGAAGTTCGACCGGCTATGGAAGAAAGAGAGAGAGAGAGGGGAGAGGAAAGGAAGTTTTTTTTGAAGAGTTTTGTTTTAAAAAAAATGAAATGAAAAGTTAAAGAAAAGGTTTAAAGGGGGTATTTAAGGGCCAGCAAAATAGCGTCGTTTTGGGTGTGGCCAAAATTCCCCAAAACGACGCCGTTTTAAGTGACCTGATCCATGACCTGATCCGACCTAAGGGGATCCGCGTGTTTTTCACTTTTGGGATATTTGCGCGTATAACCCTTTCGCCTTTTTTTAAAATTTACAATAAGATCCTTATAATACTTTTAATTAATTTAAAATTTTCCCAATAATTTTATCTTTTATTCAATTTAATCCCTTGACATTTTGAAAGCCCAAGAGATGTCATGTGTTAATATTTTGGTTTATTTATGCGATCAGTCCTTCCCCTTTCATTTTTTGTTTCAATTTTGCCTTTAAATCAAGTTTTGTTTTATTACAAAATTGGCCCAAAAATTTTAAATAAATTTCAAATTAGTCCTTTGACTTCAGGATGCCTAGGTGGTTGCCACATGTCACTTGTTTTTTTATTGTCCCAAAGGTCCTTAAACTATCTAAAAATTACATTTTTACCCCCGAACTTTCTAAAATTCCATTTTATCTCCAATTTTTTCAAAAAATTACATTTTTACCCTCGAACTTTCCAAAATTCCATTTTCGACCTTAATTTTTTCCAAAATTACCATTTTACCCCAAACTTCCAAAAATTCCAAATTGACCTTGATTTTTCCAAAAATTACCATTTTACCCTTAACCTTCCAAAAATTCCATTTTGACCCCTTTTTCCAAAATCACTATTTTACCTCAAAACCTCTAAAAATTACATTTTTGACCCCGATTATTCCAAAATTACCATTTTACCCTCAAACTCTCCAATATTCCATTTTGACCCCGATTTTTCTAAAAAGTACCATTTTACCCCTGAATGTCTAAAAATTTCATTTTTGACCCCTAACTTTCCCAAAATTATTATTTTCAGCCGAGTGACCAAAATTATCATTTTGCCCCTTGGGTATCCAAAAATCACAATTTTTTAACTCCGATTGCTTATTTTTCTTCCTCATCAATATTTGTATTTAAAATTTAATTATTATGCATTCGTATTTCGTATTTCTGATTTTTTGTATATCATTTATCTGCTTAATTATTTCGCTTCGTGTCATCTAATATCCATTAGTAACTGCTCATTCATATTGTTAAAGCCTAAATTTTGACTGGGCCCAAACTTATTTTAAATTTATTTTAGGATTAAATTTGTTTAAAAATTTAAATTTATCTTAAATTTAAATTTAAGTTAAGTTTAAATTTATTTTCAAATTTAAAATTATTATAAAATTAAAATAAATAAAGTTCAAATACAAAATGTCCAATTACAAAGCCCAATTGGGCCCAAATTCAAATGACCCAAACTACCTAAATTACAATGACCCAAATAGGCCTAAACCAAATAACCCAAAAGAACCCTAATCTGCTAAGTGTTGCTGCTGTTGCCTCCACCTTAGCCAACTAGAAGCCACCATGTCATCACCAAGTTGCACCACCAGTAACTTGCACTTCCACCAGCTGCTTCAACCGCCACTGCCATCGTCGAACCTGCAAAGAGAAGAACAAGACCGGTATTAAATGGCAAACAGACAAAATAAGATCATTGTAAAAAGGGCTATAAAGCCAAAATGAAAGCTTTGTAACGGGGGTCCTTTTTTTTGAAAAAAGATTCGAAAGAACTCAATACAAAGTCTCAACATTTGTAACATACTTTTTAAAAATTCACACAAGTAATACCAGTTGAATACAAGAAGGCAGGAAAGGAGAGTCCAACAGATTCAAGCAAATCAGCCTTAAGGCTCTCAAACTTCGAGTCATCAGGTATTAATGTATGCATTGAATTCTTATCCATTTATTGTTTTGACTCGTTTCAAAGAATAATGAATACTTTGAATGTTTCTAGTCTTAATAATAATAAATAAATATTAGCAATAATGGCATTAATAGGTATTAATAAAATATTTATTAATATTAATAAAAATATTAATAATAATAAAAAAGGGAACTAAAAAGTCAGGTGATCACTCCCCTTTCAATCTGCTTCAGTCGCCGTCGCCGTAACCACGTCGACCCCCGCCGAACATTGCCTGCACCTCATCGAACATGGATCTGTAAGGGAATAAAGGGATCAATGAAACAAAGAATCAAAATTTTCAATAATAAAATAAAAACAGTTTTAAAAAAAAAGGGAAGGAGTTTTCAAACGATTTTAAATCAAAAAAAGGGAAGAAATCAAACGGTTTTTACCCTCGACGGAGGCATGTGGCGCGTGGAAGGAAACGCGGCAACGGAGACACGGTCGGACCGGCGCGCGTGACCAGGCGCGGCGACGACGCGCGGTCGCGGACGGTGGCGCGTGGCGGCTACGCACGACGGACGGCGATCGGACTGACTGGCCGGAACATGGCCGACCATGGAGAGGGGAGAGGATTTTTTGGAGAGTTTTTTTGGTTTTTTTTTTGAAAAAGGGTGAAACGTTATTTTTTTCTGAGAAATGACTTTTTATAGCCATCCAAAATGGTGTCGTTTTGGCATGGCTTCAGAAGGCTCAAAACGGTACTATTTCACCTAATAACCCATGGCCGACACGAAATCTGACCCGACCCTACCTAGGATCCGCGTGTTTTTAAAGGAGGGGTTATTTATGCGTTTGATCCTTCCGCTTTTTCTAAAATTTTTAATCAGGTCCTTTTTGCACTTTTTATTAATTTTAAATTGGCTCAATAATTTTCATGGTTTTTTAATTTAATCCCTCGACCTTTTGAAAGCATCAAGAGCTGCCACGTGTCATCTTTTGGTTCATTATTGCAAACAGTCCCTCTTATTATTAATTTGTTTTAATTTAATCCTCAAATCGAGTTTTATTTAATTACAAAATTGACCCAAAATTTTTTATGGATTTCAAACTAGTCCTCTGACTTCAGGATGCCTGAGGGGCTACCACGTGTCACATGTTTTTGGTTTTATTTCCCTGGAGGTCCTTAAACTATCCAAAAATTTTATTTTTACCCCTGAACTTCCAAAAATCCTATTTTTGACCCTAAAACTTCCAAGAATTCCATTTTTACCCCCGAACTTCCAAAAATCCTATTTTTGACCTCGAAACTTTCAAAAATTCCATTTTTACCCTCGAACTTCCAAAAATCCTATTTTTGACCCCGAAACTTCCAAGAATTCTATTTTTATCCTCAAACTTCCAAAAATCCTATTTTTGACCTCGAAACTTCCAAAAATTCTATTTTTACCCCTGAACTTCCAAAAATACTATTTTTAACCCCAAAACTTCCAAAACTTCCATTTTTACCCTTGAACCTCTAAAATATCCGTTTTCGACCTCGAAACTCTCAAAATCACTCTTTTAAACTCTGAATTTTCCAAAATTACCATTTTTGCCTCGAGAATCCAAAATTACTATTTTGCCCCTGGGTATCCGAGAAGTTTTTTTTAAACCCGATCGCGTCCTTTTTCTTCCTCATCAATATTTGCATTTATTTTTAACTATTATGCACTCGTATTTCGCATGTTGATTTTTATCGTTTATCTTCTTATTTATCTTATTTCGTGCTATTTAATATCCATTATTAACTGCTTATTCATATTTAATTTGCATCTTTGTTTTAAAACTGTTTTTCATAAAAACTATAAAATCGAGGCAATATTCTTTTATTTTGAGTTTCAAAAATTTACGCCTTAACTTACTAGGTGAAATTTCTCTTCAAATCGAAATAATCAAATACCCTTAATCGAGGCAATGTTTCCTTATCTCCGATTCTAAAAATTTACGCCTTAACTTACTAGATGCAACCTTTCATCAAATCAGGATAATCGAACATCCTTTTCCCAAAATCCAAGAAGTTTTACAAAGGAAAACTCATTATTTTCAGATCTTGAAACGTCATGTCCTAACTCACTGGATGTGACTTTCTTCCTCGATCACTTTGAAACAATGAGATTTCCAAACAAACTTGTTTTCTTTTAAACTTAACTCATGCATTCAAGGATTGTGTTTTAAACTTTATCAAGCTTATAAATGTTACAAATTAAGACCTGAAAATAATCAATACGGTACCAATTTTGGGCGTATAAGGGTGCTAATCCTTCCTCATTCGTAACCGACTCCCGAACCTGTTTTTCTGGATTTCGAAGACTTACATGTTTTCAAAACGGTTTCTTTTAAAAAAAGGGCGTTTTGTAGTAATCCAATCACACCGAGTAAAGGATTGGTGGCGACTCCCATTTTTTTTTTATTTTAAAATAATTTTTCGAAACAAGTCGTTTCCAAAAAAAAGGGATGGTTTTGACAGTTGGCGACTCCATTGGGGACTTTTAAAATAACGAGAGTCAAGCCAAAATTGATTATTTTCGGGTCTTGTTTGGAAACCTTTAAGCTCCAGTTTTGTTTAATATGCGATCCTCGACATCTCTTGTGATATTATATTATGTGATATTGCTAGTATAAATTTGCATACATCTGCATATTACCTTTTTAAGTGGAAGCCGGAAACTACTCCTTCGTGAGGTCTTCACCTCTGTGCGGGATAATGGATAGCTTTAGAGATTACAAAGTACCCTTATTTTCATGAAGTTTTCGCTTCCGTGCAAACATGTGGGAAATACGTCCCCCTAAATCGAACTTGTCCGTGAGAGCCTGTAATGGGTGAGGACCGAAGAATCTGCTGGTTTGGATACCCTTACTTTAGAACCTAAAACCACATATAGTAAGCCGTAGGAACTTGTTTTAGAAGGAGTTGTACTAAACCATTTAGCAACCTTCCAAGACAAACTTTTAGGTTCTATGCTATACTTGTATTAATTGTGTTTCGCTAACTTGTTTATTTTGTCTCTTTTTGCATTGCATTTCATCATCATATAAAGAGAAGGTATAGACTCAAAAGTTCAGTTATCGATAGGAGAATTAATCATGGAAAATAAGAACTTTGATAAAGTGGAGGACAATATGGTCGTGCGCATGTGGTCGGAGGAGACCTAACGCCAAAAGGGGGATAGCTTAGCGGAAGGATATGAGTCAGAGCTTTGGGATTATACCAGGATCAACACGACTTAAAACAATGTGCTAGAGCTAAAAGAGATATGGGATAGTTGGGACAACAACATGAAACAAACCTTTTACCAAGAATATGGAGATTTACCATACTTGTGCGAAGTTAAGGTAGACAAATCCCTCTTTAGAGCCTTAACACAGTATTGGAATTCAGCCTACAATTGCTTCACCTTCGGGAATATAGACATAACACCGACGATAGAAGACTGCTCCGTTGTTCGAAGATTTCGGTAGATAAGGCCTATTCTAGAGCTCCAAATCTCCCGACCATTGTTAAAAGATTAATAAACATCACTGACATGAGCAAACAGTGGGTTGCAGCTCGAGTCAAGGCCAAAGGCGATAACAAATGCATCACGTGGAAAAGTCTGCGAGATTTGATACTGGCTCATCTAGATGCAAAGAAAAAGGTCGACATTTTAGCCCTAAGTATGTAGGGTTGGTCATTTTTCCAAAGGCTTTGGGGCATATTGAAGACGCGGTGATAGATTTGCTTGATAGTTTGAGTAAAAGAGTGACACCTGTCCCGACCATACTGGCTGAAACTTTCAGATCCTTAAATTCATGCAGAAAGGAGGGAGAAAGTCGATTTATTGCCAGCGCACCGCTACTGATGGTATGGTTTCATAGTCACTTCTGGAAAATAGAAAAAGTCTCCTACCAGTACTTGTCTAAAGATTACTCCCCTTTGAAAGTGTTCGTGGCCACGTAGAGACAAGAAAACTTCTTAGAAGAAAACTGAATGGCCATACTCCAAAGCCTTAAAGACGAAGACATAGAGTGGCAAGCACCATGGTTCGTTCTTGATGAAATATTGTATCTGTGCGAAGATCTTGACTGGGTCCCATTGGCAGGAATATGAGGCGCAATCGGATATGCACCTTTGCTGGTTTCAAGATAATACAGATCAAGACAGTTCATACCCGTGACTCAGGGGATAGTTTAGTGTGAATTCGTGTACCGGGAAGAAAACAATAAGAAAAAGATTCGGGAAATATCAAATGCATGGAACCAGGTTCGAAAAATGAAAGCATTCGACACCAATCCCATGATAACTGCAGAATATGATTGGTGGAGAAATAGAAGGATCAACGACAATATTCTTGTGCCAAACCCGTAGATTGTCCGCCCAATTGAAGAACACTTGCAGGTTGTCCCGACTGAATTAGAAATAATTAAACAAGATTTCAAAAACAAAAATGCTGAGATGGGGAAGATGATAAAAAAGCTGGAAGAGGAGAAAGTGCTTTTAGGATTGCACGTCGATGTTCAGAAGCTAGAAGCGAAAAAATTGAGAAAAGGGAAGAATAAGGCTGAAGAAGATCTTAGCAGCCTAAAGAAGGACTATAAAAAGTTTCGATTGTCAATGAGAACCGCCGGTTTAAGTAAGACATCAAAGCAATGGCAGCAGGAAATCCGCGAAGAGAAAAATAAAACAAGTCACTAGAAAAACAAATTTTAAGACGTCCAAATTCAAGAAAATGCTATGAAAAGTAGCCTTCTGGAAATCCAAGCCGAAGTGATTGAATTAAAAGCTCGAGTAGGAGAATTGGAGGAGTCATTGTACAGGCATCGTAGTCAAAATTCAGTAATGGAGTTGAAAGCAAGCCGAGTCGAGGTCAAGAGACTGAGTAAGAGGGTGGAAGAATTAGAGACCTCTTTGCAGAATAGTGAAATACGAACTGAGATTTTGAAAAGGACGTTGGAGACAAATGATTGGCATCTTCAGCAAACTCAAAAGGAAGTCAGAGAAAGGGATTATGTTTTGAGTGAAGCTTTAAATCAAATCCGCGAAGTAGCTGATCATGTGCAGACACTGACAGTTGAAGCAGAAGAGCTAAGCATACGGTACGAGACGAAGACGGAACAAGGTCAAAAGCTATCAAGACTCTGTAAGAAAGTCAAGGCTCTGAGTATCAAAGCAAAACCATTTATGTAATTTGCTTTATGTTAAAGAACTTGTTATCCAAATGAAGTTTTCTAAATGAAAATTGAATTATAAGTCAAACACCTTTCTCTTGCATACATGCATCTTATTCGCATCACATTTTTTGCATAATAGTCCTAACTTATTAAAAAACTTATAATCCAGCTACATCAGTAACCATTATAAACTCACATCGTTGTAATACTCGAAAGAAAACTAAAGCCATGAAACAAAGACTTGAACAAATCCAAAAAGAATTACAAGACCAGATGCAAGAACGCATCCAAGAGCAAATGACCATGATGTGCAGAGAAATGAAAAATCAATTCATGGAAGTACAAAAAAGCTTGATGAATGAATTAGCGCAAGTAAAACAAAGCATGACTGATAAAGGAAAGAGCCCTGCTATTGAGGAAGAAGAGGACCCAATGGTCCCCCCAGGCTTTACACCTCTCCATAACCCGACTTCGTATGAAATGCCAGCACGGGAGCCCACCATTACTGTAAGGGCACAGCAACCGGCCACAGGCACGTCGCGACCAGTTAATTATCCAATTGGATCAGGGTCAAACCCAAAGGAAAATGCCGCAAATTTGGGTGTCCCAGACTTTGACGAAATGATAAGAGAAGATCTCCCCAGACAAATAGAGGAAAAATACCGACGACTAGAGGAGAAAATCGACGCGATGCAGGGAGTTGAAATTTTCTATAGGGTATATGCCAAAGAGCTAAGTCTGGTTCTAGATTTGGTTCTCCCTCCCAAATTTCAAAGTTCCAGAATTTGAAAAGTATAGCGGGACTAGCTGCCCTGAAGCCCACCTAACCATGTTCTACAGAAAGATGGCGGGGCACGTGCATAACGACCAACTATTAATTCATTGTTTTCAAGACAACCTGGCCGGGTCGACAATCAGATGATAGAATCAATTGAGCCGATCAAAAATCCAATCGTGAAAAGATTTTGCATAGGCTTTCTTAAAACAATACGGACAGGTGGTAGAAATAACTCTTGATCGGCTCACACTGCAAAATATGAAGAAGAAGTCAAATGAGAGCTTTAGAACATATGCGCAGAGATGGTGCGAGGTGGCAACCTAAGTACAGCCACCGCTAACAGAAAAGGAGACAACAATGTTGTTTGTCAATACCCTCAAGGCTCCTTACCTAAATCACCTGTTAGGAAATGCCACCAATAGTTTCTCTGATATGGTCATGTAGGGGAAATGATTGAAAATGCAATCAAGGCCGGTAAAATTGAAACCGAAGAAAGCCCTAAAAGGCCTACCCCTAGAAGAAGGGATAATGAGGTCAACAATGCAAGCATATACAGACCTAGCTACACCAGACCCTTCGTGACAAGTTAGCCTAAAACTTCAATGGGCAATTACCAAAACGCCTCGCGGCAGGAACTGGGCACTAGGCCAAATAGAGGAATAATTCAATATACTCCCTTTTTGATGTCATACGGAGAACTCTACAAGATATTATATGACGCGCATGAGGTAGCTCCTCAGCATGTAAGACCATACAAACCCCCATTCCCGGCTTGGTACGATGCAAAAGCTCATTGTGAATACCATGCAGGGGTAAAAGGGCACTTGATTAAAAACTGCCTCGCTTTTAAAAGACGAGTCGAATGACTTATAGAGCATGGAATCATAAAGTTGGAAGAGCCAGTAAAGCCTAATATAGTTGGGAATCCTCTGCCTAATCACCCAGAGCAAGGGGTGAATGCCTTGCTAGAAGAAGGAGCTCGAAAAATTAAGAGAAATGTCGAAGAAATTAAGTCTCCACTTCGGTGGGTATGGCAAGAGTTGGTTAAAGAAGGGATAATCGTGAATGATAAAAAGAGTATGATAATCGGGGATGATGACCATTGCGAGTTTCATGCCGTTAAGGGGCATGAAATTCAAAGCTGCATCGAGTTCAAAGCCATGGTCTAGATGTTGATAGATAATCGAGAGCTGAAATTTTTTGAAGAAAGAGGGGAAGCTAATGATGTTTGTGCCTTCGAGGACGGGACAGCTAAGACTTATGGGAGCATTCACCTCAAGGTGGTTATTTGTGGCACGACAAGAGAATGGATAACCCCTTGCATCATCATACAAAAGCCTGTAACGTTTCCTTACCGAGATAGCAAGAAGGTTCCATGGAGTTACAATTGTAACGTGACCATACCAAGAAAGGGGGAACCGAGGGAGGACATGAATCTTGTTACCCGTAGCGGTAAAAATTATGACCCTATGAATAAAGAAAAAGAGGTCAACAAAGGGAAAGCTAGAACGTGTGAGCCTGAGGAGGAAATAACTAACAAGCCTGAAGCACCCATCAACGAGCTTGTATCTGAGAATGAGGCAAAGGAGTTTTTAAAGTTTTTAAGGCATAGTGAATATAGTGTAGTAGAGCAACTACACAAACAGCCTACTCGGATATCGATCCTGTCATTTCTCTTAAGCTCGAAAGCCCATCGAAGCACACTAATGAAGGTACTGAATGAAAAATATGTAGCAAATGACATCTCCGTCAGTAAACTAGGTCGATTAGTCAATAACGTGAGTACTGATAACTTTATTTTCTTCAGCGATGATGAAACACCGACGGAAGGAATAAGGTCCACCAAGTCTCTACACATCACTACCCGTTGTAAAGGGTATACTCTACATAGAGTACTCATAGACAACGGTTCAGTCCTGAATGTGCTACCACTAGCTACACTACAAAGATTGTCAATTGATAGCTCTCACATGAAAGGATGTAATAACATAGTGAGAACATTTGACGGGATAGAAAGGAAGGTAATGGGAAAGATTGAAATACCTCTTCAAATTGGGCCGAATACATTCGAGGTGGATTTTCTAGTGATGAATATTAGGCCCACTTATAATTGTCTACTGGGAAGACCGTGGATCCACTCGGCTGAGGCAGTACCTTCCTCTTTTCACCAGAAAGTGAAGCTAATAAATGAAGGGCTGCTGATCACGATTAATGCTGAGGAGGAAATAATTGCGTCCATAACGAGCGATTAACCCTACGTGGGGATAGACGAGGAGGCTGTGGAATGCTCGTTCCGCTCACTAGAGTTTGTCAATGCAACCTTCATTTCGGAAGGGAGGAAAGTACCTGTGCCTACAATATCATCGACCACCAGGATGGGCTTACGATTAACAGTCGGAAAAGGAGCGATACCTGGGAGGGGACTAGGAAAATACCTTCAAGGAAGAGTTAATGTGTCGATGCTAATAGAAAAGCGGGATCGTTATGGCTTGGGGTACAAGCCAGATGCGAAACAAAAGAGGAAAGAGCTTGAGAAAAGGCAAGAAAGAAGGAGGGTCAGACTGGCTGGAAAAGACATCTTGTGGGAACCCATGGTCTTCCCGTACATCTATGAGACTTTATATCTCAGGAGGGGTGATCAACTAGCAAGAAAAGGAGCGAGTGACCATTGGGACCAAAGAGGGCATCATAAAAGATCTAGGCATTAATGCTGTATCAGATGAAGGAAAGAAAGGAAATCCATCAAGAATTGATCCATGTGCACCTGAAAGCACCTTGAATAATTGGACCGTGGAGGAACTCCCCATAATTTTTAAGATTTCCTCAAAGTTATGCTCGAAAACACCTATTGCTTTAGGCTCGAAAGCAATATGGATCTTTTTGTAAAAGGGCCCATGGTCATTATTCAGTTATTTTGAATAAAGTGCACTTTCCATCTTATATTCTTCTCCATAATTATTCTTTCATTTTTTTAATTTAGCATTAATAAACCATTCGTACATATCCAATAAACAAGATTAGTTATTCTTTAATACATACATACTCATACATATACCACATAGTCATTTTTTCGTAAATTTATTTTGCTCTTTGGACTTTCTTTCATCTCTTGACAGATCCTTAAATATCAATAATATGAGCAACCCTGACGCTAACTTAGAACCCTACTTCGAGCAAGATACGTGTTTTGAAGAACTTCAGGACCTTGAAGATAATCAAGATTGTAATCTGCCCCCGGATCTGTTAAGAATGTTGGAACAGGAAGAAAAACAAATCTTGCCTCATTCGGACCCAGTGAAAGTTATTAATCTGGGACACGAAGATGAAAAGAAAGAAGTAAAAATTGGGACAAGTATCTCCGTAGAAACCAGAAGGAATCTTATCGAGTTGCTTCAAAAGTATATCTTCGTGTGGTCTTACCGAGATATGCCCGGCTTGAGTACTTACATTGTGGTGCATAAACTCCCTATAAATGAAGGAAGCAGACCCGTGTAGCAAAAACTCCGAATGATGAGACCGGATGTGTTGTTAAATATAAAAGAAGAAGTCAAGAAATAATTTGACGCCGGTTTCCTCCAGGTGGTTAAATACTTTGAATGGGTAGCTAATATAGTCCCCATTCCTAAAAAAGACGGAAAGGTGCGCATGTGTGTGGACTATCGAGATTTAAATAAAGCTAGCCCAAAGGATAATTTTCCCTTACCCCACATCAACACTTTAGTCGATAACACGATAAGACATTCTCTGTTTTCCTTTATAGATGGTTTCTCTGGGTATAATCAGATAAGGATGGACCTTGAGGATATGATCAAAACCATATTTGTCACGCTATGGGGAACATTTTGTTACAAGGTGATGCCCTTCGGACTCAAAAATGCAGGGGCAACTTATCAAAGGGCCATGGTGACCCTGTTCCATGACATGATGCATAAGGAGATTGAAGTTTACGTCGATGACATGATTACGAAATCCCAAATGGAGGAAGAACATGTGAGAATCCTGAGAAAGTTATTTGGAAGGCTCAGGAAATATCAATTAAAGTTAAACCCAGTGAAATGCACTTTCGTGGCCACATCAGGAAAATTGTTAGGCTTTGTAGTCAGTAAAAGAGGAATTGAAATTGACTCGGATAAAGTCAAAGCCATACAGAAGCTACCGTCACCCAGCACGTAAAAAGAAGTTCGAGGGTTCCTTGGAAGACTAAATTACATTGCTCGATTCATTTCACAGTTGACTGAGAAATGCGATCCTATCTTCCGCCTGCTTAGAAAGCGTAACCCGGGTGTATGGGATGATGAATGTCAGGAAACCTTTAACAAGGTCAAAGATTATTTATCCAAGGCTCCCATCTTGGTACCTCAAATTCCTAATAAGCCATTGATCCTATATTTGACAGTCTTTGAAAATTCCATGGGATGCGTACTAGGCTAACACGATGAATCCGAAAAGAAGGAAAGGGCGATATATTATCTCAGCAAGAAATTCACTGATTGCGAGACGCGGTATTCGCCAATTGAAAAATTATGTTCTGCACTAGTCTAGACTACATGCAGATTAAGACAATACGTGTTATATCATACCACTTGGTTGATTTCGAAATTAGATCCTCTGAAGTACTTGATGGAGTTAGCAGCGTTGAATGGGAGATTAGCTCGATGGCAAATATTGCTCTCGGAATTCGACATAGTCTATGCCAATCAGAAAGCAATAAAAGGGAGTGCGATAGCAGACTTCCTAGCTAGTAGGGCTTTAGAGGACTATGAGCCGATAAACTTTGATTTCCCGAATGAAGATTTAATGTATATTACGACTACTGAAGGGGTAATCACAGGAGAACGACCTTGGAAATTGAATTTTGATGGAGCTTCAAATGCCATAGGTAATGGGTTCGGGGCAGTCCTAGTGTCACCAGAGGGAGATCATTACCCTTTCACTAGCGAGCTTGATTTTGATTGCACAAACAACATGGCTGAATACGAAGCATGTATTTTAGGAATCCGTGCGGCCATAGAGCGGGGAATCAAAATTCTGGAGATTTATGGAGACTCCGCACTAGTAATCTATCAACTAAAAGGAGAATGGGAAACAAGGGATTCTAAGCTAGTAGATTACCGCAGATTGGTCCTCGAGTTGATCACAGAATTCGATGACATCACATCCCATTATCTCCCACGGAAAGAAAACCAGATGGCCGATACTCTTGCTACTTTAGCCTCGATGATTAAGGTGAGTAGGATAGAAAATGCAAAGCCCATTCAGATGAGTATCTATGAAGCTCTTGCTCACTGTTGTGATATTGAAGCAGAGGAAGAAAAAAAAGATGATCGCCCATGGTACCAGAATATTCTTCAATTTGTGAGAGATCAAAAGTACCCCGAGCAAGCCTTAGAAAATGAAAAGAGGACATTACGAAGACTGGCCAGTGAATATGTCCTAGACAGGGAAATATTGTACAAGAGGAGAAAAGATCAAGTGTTGCTAAGATGTGTTAACACAGTTGAAGCTAAGAAGACCTTAGAAGAAGTTCACGAAGGCATTTGTGGGACACATGCCAACGGTTTCACGATGGCCCGGTAAATAATGAGATTTGGGTATTACTGGTCTACTATAGAGGGCGATTGCATCAATTATGCCAAAAAGTGTCATAAATGCCAGATCTATAGAGACAAGATTCATGTACCTCCATCACACCTTCATGTCATGACCTCTCCCTGACCTTTTTCTATGTGGGGCATGAATGTCATCGGACCACTTTCTCCAAAGGCTTCTAATGGTCATAGATTCATTTTTATGGTAATTGACTACTTCACTAAATGGGTAGAGGCGACCTCGTACGCAAATGTTACCAAGGCTGCGGTTAGCAAATTCCTGAAAAGAGAAATTATTTGCCAATATGGGATGCCTGGGAGGATCATATCCAACAATGCCTTGAATTTGAACAATAGCACGATAGCAGAAGTTTGCGAACAATTCAAAATCAAGCATCATAATTCTTCTCCCTATCGCTAAAAAATGAATGGGGCTGTGGAGGCAACTAATAAGAACATCAAGAAAATTGTGGCAAAAATGACTGAGACTTACAAATATTGGCACGAAAAACTACCGTTTGCCCTTTTTGCCTACAGAACTTCAGTCAGGACTTCTACTGGAGCAGCACCATTCTCATTGGCATACGGTATGGAAGCAATCTTGCCTATTGAGGTTGAAATACCTTCCCTTCGAGTCTTAATCGAGCTTCAACTAGATGAGGCGGAATGGATCCAAGCTCGATATGATCAAATGAATTTAATCGAGGAAAAGAGATTAAAAGCTATTCGCCATGGCCAGATGTACCAGAAGAGAATGATGTGAGCATACGACAAAAAGGTTCGTCCCAAGGAATTCTATGAGGGAGATCTAGTTTTGAAAAAGATACTTCCTATACACAAAGATTTTCGTGGGAAATAGATGCCCAATTGGGAAGGGCCTTATGTGGTAAAGAAAGATTTCTCAGGTGGAGCTCTCATCCTAACGGAAATGGACGGCAAGGATCTGTACAACCCCGTCAATTCAGACTCGGTGAAAAAATACTTTGCCTAAAAACAAAAGGGGAATTGAGATGAAAACCCGTAAAGGGCGTCTAAAAAAAAAGGGTTTAGGATGAAAGCCTGCAAAGGGCATCCTGGAAACAAGGAAATCTTGAGTTGAAGACCCGCAAAGGGCGGCTCAGGTCCAAGAACGGGTCGACGAGATGGAGGAGGGTTACAACTTGATGCTCAACGAAGTACTTTAGATCTTCTAAACACACATCCGAGCTAGGAATGATTCTCAAGCAAGCTGGCGCAGAGTAGCTCATTTTGCGATATCTAGGGCAACTAATTATTCTTCATTGTATACTTGGCAATTTTCAACTAATGATTGTTTCCTTTGATCCTCTTTTTAATGGAATAAGACTTTGTTTCTGCACAATTTTGTCCAAGCATTTTGCATCTAAATAATGGGTAATGAACTAATAAATCATACAAAAAGTTATGAGCATTATTCGGGAATTTTCAAAAATTACAAAGTCCGAAACAAGGTTACCAATGGGAAGATGAACGTAAAAACAAGCAGTTCCAAAACAACCTAGAAAAGATGGAGCAACACATAAAAGACAGAATTTGGACGGGCGACAGACCATGCCGACCTGAATAATAATAAATTTGACATTCATCATACACATTCATATAAGTTAGAAACATTTAAATCACGACTTTCTAACTTAGGCCTATATAGAGGCCCATAGAAGCATATTTCATAGGTCACATCCCCGCCACATGGCGAGATGAATTATTAATACCTCTGAGGAAAAGTTGAAGAGATGCAGGAATCCAAAATTTTGCCCCGATCACGGGGCAGATTGCGACCATCCACAAAACAGCGATATGATCATCTTCCTGATGAGATACTGAGAAGGAGACCAAATCAAACTCACGCTCGATGTGAGCAAATCTTCGAACCCCAGCTTCCTGATGAGATATGGAGAAGCAGGGTGAATCAATAAGAGGTTAGCTTCCTGATGAGATACTGAGAAGTGAACCAAATTTGTCTTCCTGATGAGATACAGAGAGGCGAATTGAAACAAACGATGCAGTCATCTTCCTGATGAGATACTGAGAATAAGACCAAATCAAACTCACGCCCGATGTTAGCAAATCTTCAAACCTCAACTTCCTGATGAGATACGGAGAAGCAGGACGAAGCAATAAAGGGTTTGCTTCCTGATGAGATACTGAGAAGTGGACCAAATTCGTCTTCCTGATGAGATACAAAGAAGCGAATTGAAACAAACGACGTAGTCATCTTCCTGATGAGATACTAAGAAGAAGACCAAATCAAACTCACGCCCGATATGAGCAAATCTTCGAACCCTAACTTCCTGATGAGACACTGAGAAGCAGGTCGAAGCAATAAAGTGGTTAGCTCCCTGGTGAGATATAGAGAAGTGAACCAAATCCGTCTTCTTGATGAAACACAGAGGAATGATCAAAACAAGTGATGTGGCCACCTTTCTGATGAGATACTGAGAAGAAGGCCAAGTCAATGAAACCAGACTCAAAGACTATGGTGACGAATTCCAATTTCCTTGAAATTTCAAGAGAATGGAGTGAAAGTTACAGTAGCAAATTTTGTCTTTTTGAAATTGCCTAAGAACAAGATGAAATCACAACATCAAAGATGTAGAGAAGCAGATGCAGTGAAATTAAACGGCAGGCGTAAAGCAAAGGGTGGACCAGTTGAAGAAAAAGCAGCTAAGAAATAGAACTTGACGAAATTGGGCTTTCTTTTGGATCTTTGCTCTGTTTCCGTTACACAATAACGAGCAAAGAGGGACAGTTGTTGAAGCCCAAATTTTGACCAAGCCCAAACTCATTTTAAATTTATTTTACGATTAAATTTGTTTAAAAATTTAAATTTATTTTAAATTTAAATTTAATTTAAGTTTAAATTTATTTTCAAATTTAAAAATATTATAAAATTAAAATAAATAAAGTTCAAATACAAAATGTCCAATTATAAAGCCCAGTTGGGCCCAAATTCAAATGACCTAAACTAACCTAAATTACAATGGCCCAAATAGGCCAAAACCAAATAACCCAAAAGAACCCTAATCTGTTAAGTGTTACTGCTGTTGCCTCTACCTCAGCCAACCAAAAGCCGCCACGTCATCACCAAGTTGCACCACCAGCAACTTGCACTGCCACTAGCTGCTTCAACCGCCACTGCCATCGCCGAACCTGTAAAGAGAAGAACAAGACCGGTATTAAATGGCAAATAGACAAAATAAGATCATTGTAAAAAGGGCTATAAAGCCAAAATGAAAGCTTTGTAACGGGGGTCCTTTTTTTTGAAAAAAGATTCAAAAGAAATCAATACAAAGTCTCAACATTCGCAACATGAAATCAATACAAAGTCTCAACATTCGCAACATACTTTCTAAAAATTCACACAAGCAATACCAATTGAATACAAGAAGGCAGGAAAGGAGAGTCCAACAGATTCAAGCAAATTAGCCTTAAGGCTCTCAAACTTCGAGTCATTAGGTATTAATGTATGCATTGAATTCTTATCCATTTATTGTTTTGACTCGTTTCAAATAATAATGAATACTTTGAATGTTTCTAGTCTTAATAATAATGAATAAATATTGTTATTAATAATAACATTAATAATAAATATTGGCAATAATGGCATTAATAGTTATTAATAAAATATTTATTAATATTAATAAAAATACTAATAATAATAAAAAGGGAACTAAAAAGTCAGGTGATCACTCCCCTTTCAATCTGCTTCCGCCGCCGTCGTCGGAATCACGTCGACCCCCGTCGAACATTGCCTGCACCTCATCGCACATGGATCTGTAAGGGAATAAAGGGATCAATGAAACAAAGAATCAAAATGTTCAATAATAAAATAAAAACAGTTTTAAAAAAAAGGGAAGGAGTTTTCAAACGATTTTAAAACAAAAAAGGGAAGAAATCAAACAGTTTTTACCCTCGACGGAGGCGCGTGGCGCGTGGAAGGAAACGCGGCAACGGAGACATGGTCGGACCGACGCGCGTGACTAGGCGCGACTATGACGCGCGGTCGCGGACGGAGGCGCGTGGCAGCTACGCACGACGGGCGGCGATCGGACTGACTGGCCGGAGCATGGCCGGCCATGGAGAGGGGAGAGGATTTTTTGGAGAGTTTTTTTGGTTTTTTTTTAAAAAGGGTGAAAAGTGATTTTTTTTCTGAGAAATGGCTATTTATAGCCATCCAAAATGGTGTCGTTTTGACATGGCTTCAGAAGGCTCAAAACGACATTGTTTCACCTAATAACCCATGGTCGACCCGAAATTCGACCTGACCCTACCTAGGATCCGCGTGTTTTTAAAGGAGGGGTTATTTATGAGTTTGATCCTTCCGTTTTTTCTAAAATTTTCAATCAAGTCCTTTTTGCACTTTTTATTAATTTTAAATTGGCTCAATAATTTTCATGGTTTTTTAATTTAATCCCTCGACCTTTTGAAAGCATCAGGAGCTGCCACGTGTCATCTTTTTGGTTCATTATTGCAAACAGTCCCTCTTATTGTTAATATATTTTAATTTAATCCTCAAATCGAGTTTTATTTAATTATAAAATTGACCCAAAATTTTTTTATGGATTTCAAACTAGTCCTCTGACTTCAGGATGCCTGAGGGGCTGCCACGTGTCACCTGTTTTTGGTTTTATTGCCCTGGAGGTCCTTAAACTATTCAAAAATTTTATTTTTACCCCCGAACTTCCAAAAATCCTATTTTTGACCCCGAAACTTCCAAGAATTCCATTTTTACCCTCGAACTTCCAAAAATCCTATTTTTGACCCTGAAACTTCCAAGAATTCTATTTTTACCCCCAAACTACCAAAAATCCTATTTTTGACCCCAAAACTTCCAAAAATTCCATTTTTACCCTCGAACCTCTAAAATCTCTGTTTTCTCTAAGGTAAGAATAGAGAACACAATACTCTATAGGAAATTATACTTAGTTAAGTCTTGGATCACTTGCCGCCACGCACTCCTGGTATGTTTTCTCTACTTTTCTTTACTATACGATTTATGTTATGCCTTGGAGACGTTAGCGTAGTAGTCTCGACTATGATGCACTGTCGTAGCCACGTATGCTCAAATGGGTTGAGTTGAGCCCTTTATGTCTGAGATGATCAAGGCATTACAGCATATCACTGGTGCCAATGCTGCCCTTGCTCACTAGAGATTACCACTAGAGTGTCTACGAGCTCTAGGTGGTAAGGAGTTTTATGGAGTTAGGGGAAGTGACCTGATTGCGCTATGAATGTCACAGCAGTTATACAAGCGAACACTTGTCGATGCAAGTATAGTTGATAGATTTTAGCTATCAAATACCGATCCCACAGAGATGGTTGTTTATGCTATAATTGTCGAAGCAATTAGAATTATAATAAAAGAAGTTGTAAGGAATAATGTCAGTGTAATTAAATCAAAGTCTGCAGAAATAAATGAATTTAAACTGTTGAAGCAAATGTTGTAAGACTGTAATACAATATGTCAAATCAAATTAATAAGAAAATGTAATGAAAGTTTGAAGATAATTTGTCGATGCAATTAAGGAAAACTAAAGAAGTAAAAACAATGATTGTGCAATGGAGAGGATCCTTGACTTGATAAGTCGGCAATCACTAAATGTGAGTACAAGGTAAATAATAGATAAATTGTCATTGTAATTAAGTTTAATGAGATCTTACTCACTTCAACTTCTCTATTTATCCAAAACCCAAACACTCACATTAACCACACCTTCTAGTGCTGGCAATGCTTTGCATTCGAGAACAAGTGACCAGAATTCCTTCGTGTCTCAAGCAACTTTCGTTGTCTTGCTTGTTAATTTAACTTGTCACTGCACTTTCCAGTGTCAGCAACTGCAATAACACTTCTGTGATCAAGCAATTAAATCCAAAGATAAACATATATGAGGAATTGAATAGAAATAAATTTAGATCTAAAATTAAAAGGTATTTCCATACACAATGAAGTTCATCAAAATTTATTAGCGTTTGAGAGGAAATAAAGAACAAGTTGAAGCATTCTATTCCTACCTTACTATAACTCTTTCCTAATGCTCCTCTTGCATCGCAGTTAGAACACTCCTCGTTAGGAGCAAATGTTGCCTTTTCTTTACAATTAGTTCACCCTCCAGGAAATTAAGCTGCCATGGACGCAAGCTTAGAGAAAATTACAAAGCAAAATTGATTTGTTACCAGATTTTTCCTCCCCTCTTTTTCTTTCTTTCTCTCCTCAGTATTTTTCTTCAATGCCCAGTACAGGTGTCCTCCTTCCTTTAGATCTAACTTCCTTACAACTATACAAGTTAGTTAATCTAGTTGTATACTCACGCATATCTGATATATGCAGCAAGTAATTACAGGTTGTTGCGACATTTCTGGACGCAAATTTAGATTTTAATTTACTGTGACAACCTTGATATCCTCATGCACTAGTACTTCTGGATATTTTCTTGTAGCAACATCCCTGGGTGCAATCTGGAAACACTCATACGGTGATAGGTTTGGGCATAATTTTGGATTCTAGATTGCAGTGACAACCTTGAGTACTCTCTTGCTTTGATCTTTTAAGATAGATCCTTGTATTGACATCTCAAGATGTAATATTGAACACTAAATGTGGTGATTAGTAGCAAAAGTAAGATAAAATGAAAAAATACAAAACTAAACATCACTGACTTAGAAAATGCAATTACTAAATATAAAATGCTAAAAATGCATGCTAAACATGATATAATGGATCAAATTATACTCTAAATAAGGAGAATTAATAGTCTTTTCTAATGCTATCACACACCCAAACTTGAGTTTTTACTTGTCCTCAAGTGAACAAAATCTAGCAAGGTTATAGCAAAATTTTTGTCAAAGCAATAACCATTCTAGCAACTTGAATCTTCTGAGACCCTAATGTATAAATTGCATTCACATGAATAATCAAAATTGCAACTTAGCCAATGCTAGCATCATGCTTTAAATATTCAATTCTCTTGACCAATTCAACATTTATTATTCTATATATATATATATATATATATAATACAACTGAGGGATGTCATTACATTACTAAATCCTTGTTCCTGGGCAGTAACGATGGGGTGCAACAAACCCCCAAGGAGTATATAATTGCGCCGACACACACTCTTGCAGTAATAGCCTTTGGCTAGATATATATATATTTTTCTAACACTTGCATTAGAGTGTTCCCCCTTGACAAGTCACAATGCACCCATATTGGAGTGTCTTTTATTGATAGTTATAACTATATACACATAGTTGTAATTGGCAAGTTATTCAAAAATTCAAATAATGATACTACTCATTTATTACTAATGCAATTTCAACCACTCATCCAAAAATAGAAGGATACAACACTCAATCACATTCATCCAATTCATACATCAGTATCTCAAATAATTCAAGAATTAAGCATCAAATGAGAAAAAAAAAATTTGTAGTCACATTTTTCATATACTTTCATTAGACTAAAAGGACAAATAATTTCTAAAAAATATGGGTGCAATTGCATTTCCATTCCATATACATTCCCCCAAACTTAAAGTCTACATTGTCCCCAATGCACTGAAATTAATATACAAATACATGGAAATGCAACTATAATGCAAATGCATTGACAAAATAAAATGAAGGGACAATTAAAATGTGATGACAATGCAATTACAACTACATGACATGCAACTAAGTATGTAAAAAAAATTAAAGACTAACTCATTCATGTGTAGCCGAAGAAGTGGCTGCTTTGGTCTTTCTCTTCTTCTTGTGACATTCCTCCTTTTGCTTCCTCTTATCTTTTCGCTTTCGTTTTCTTATTGTTTACTCAACCGGGTTGGTGGATTGCTCCTCCACATGTGGTTGTGTGCTTGCTTCACTAACAGTGACATCAAAAGGATGTATTTCAGCAAAGGGTACCACATAAGGCACTATAGCCAGAGAATTGAAATCCTTATTGCTGACTATCACAACCTCAGCCTGATTCGTAATAGATTGTGTCAGATCGTCATTAATTGAACCCACAGCTTCGGGTGCAACGAAAAATTCTTCAGATAAATTTGTCGCTACAAAAATTTCCTTTTTTCCTCCTTCATTTTCTACTTCTTTCTCTTCTTCTTTTTCTTCCTCAATACCTATAGATTCCACAGTCTTATGTTCCTTAATAGCACATTCCGTTTCAACCATATTTGCTCTGAAACTGTTGGAAAATTCATCTTCAAAAAGACTGGCAATATTGTGAAAGCAATATTCAACATCCTTTGAATTTATAACTTGGTCCTCATCATCAGATATGTGGACCATAAACGGAGACTAGATAGATTGGTCCTTTACTTTTGAGGCAACTCTTTCAATTGATGGTGTAGCCTCTTTGATGATAGGAGGAAACATTGAGAATTCTGGTAGAGGATGTTTGCTAATGTTGCGTAATGTGCTGACAATCGCACTATTCCATGCCCTTGTGTAGGCATAGAATAAATTTTGCGAGTGCTCCATGTCCTCAACTGTGATGATAGGTTTTATTTGCTGCACACTGATTCTGTCAGCCATCTGCTCGATTTCTTTAATTCTCCTCTATACTTGAGGATCTATGGGAGCATAAGGTTATTTTTCTTCCTTTTTTTCTTTTCCTTTTCCTTTCTTTGGTACAACTTCTTTCACTACTGGGGTCTTCTTCCCCCTTTTCATGCATTCAACTGAGACATCATTGATTGGTCCCTTATTTTCTAAGAACTCCTCGCCTTCACGAGGCACAACACCCCTTTGTTGACATAATTGCGTAATAAGAGAGGGGAAAGACAAAATACCTATTTACTCTGCTGCACCTTCTGTAATCTCTTGATGTAAGATTGCACCAACATCTATTCAATGACCTTTAATAATAGAATGTATGAGACACATTCTTTCTAAAGTTACCTTGGTGCTATGAGTAAAAGGCAATAAGCGAAAGTTGATAAAATGGAACCAGACCTTGCTCTAAACTGTGAGGAATCGACGATGCATTGTATAGTTATTGGAATTGTTGCCAGTCCAGATGACACCGTCAATGCACAGATCATTCATTAATAAATCAGCACCCTCCTCCGTTAGTTGTTCTAGGAAGGCGATATGCTAATCTTCCCCCTCAGCAATGTTATACAGGACATTGATATGTGCAGCACTCCAAGGTACTAGTCCCTCTCGAACAAAGACAAACTCTTTTTCCTTATCAATCAAATTGGCATAGAATTCCCTGACGAGGGATGACGAATATCCTTTAGGATGGTTGCAAAACGTTTCCCACCCCAAACGTGAGATAGTCTGGTGGACTTGTTTACCTTGCGTGAGTAGTGGTGAAAATTGGAATCCTTGCCCTGGGTGGCAATTATGTTTCAACTTATTGTTGTGGAAATGGTTTTTAGTTGCTTTTGTGTGAAATAGCACTGGTTCGTTGGATGGTGGTTGCCCTGCGTTGCGAGCCACCGCAGCAGAGGATTCAGTGGTTGATTTAGAAGGGGTTTTGATCCTTTTGTTCTTGCCATGATTGTATGATAGAAAGAGAATAAAATATGCAAGAAACTAGAAGGTTGAAGAAAAGAGAGTTTTGCAGCAACAACAGAGGTTGTGGTTGTGGAGAACACCATTGACACAGTGGGGTGTTTTATAGGGAATGAAATTGAAGAGACGTGATGCTGTCTACTGCAAGGATATGATGTTGTGTCTGCATCCAATAAATGCAATGGCACAGATTGTCCTTTTTCAAATTGATCTAACGATTGAGGCGTAGGGTAAATCAAATAGCGTGATTCTTTCTTGAAATGTTTCACTGTGGTGAATCAGCAAGTAAATTGCGTTGACAAGTAGGGTTTTCTGTGCGTCGACAAAAAAGAATAGCTTTTATTCCTACAAAAGAACTAAAGAAAATAATTGAAATAAAATAAAATACGAAAAATAAATGGAACAAATGTAATGACAAGTTAAGAAAATGTGACCAGATTAATGGTCTCATTCTGCTCGTGATCATCTGGGCTAAGATAACGCTTCAATCATTGGCCATTTACCTTGAATTTATGTTCATCATTTAAATCTTTAATTGTCACTACACTATGAGGAAATGCTTCAACAACTTCGAATGGCCCTGACCATTTGGAGCGTACCAGATTAGTGTCCTCGCATCGTTTTAAAACTTTATCTAAATTGTCAACATATTTATCAAAGGTGTGACCATACACAAAAAAATCATCCATGAATACCTTCAACGAATCTTTAATCATATCTAAAAAAATTGCCATCATGCACCTTTGAAATGTGGTCAGTGCGTTGCATAGACCAAATGACATTCGACAAAAAGAAAAGGTACCAAACGGACAAGTAAAAGTCATTTCGGCCTGGTCCTCCAACGCAATTGCAATCTAATTGTAGCCAGAATATCCATCAATAAAGCAGTAATAGGCCTTACTAGAAAGTCTCTAGCATCTAATCAATGAAGGGAAGTGGGAAGTGATCTTTTTTTGTGGCAGCATTCAAACAACGGTAATCCATGCAAACTCTCCAACCTGTAGCAATGCGGTAGGAATTAATTCATTTTTTTCATTACTGACCACTGTAATACCGCTCTTCTTTGCCCGCATCCAACCATTTGATGGTCTCTTTTTTTACAACTTTCCTCATTGTTTTATTTAATCTCCTTTGCTGCTCAATGGACTGCTTTCCTTCGTCCTCTAATCTAATCTTGTGCATGCAAAATGAGGGACTAATGCCCCTAATATCCGTAATGCTCCAAGCGATGGCACGCTTATGTTGCTTTAGTATTCAGATCAGTTTCTCCTCTTGACTTGTGTTGAGATTTGCGGAGACAATTACTAACAGGGTATCGTTGTCACTAAGAAAAACATATTTTAAATTTGTTGGCAATGGTTTCAACCCCATAGTTGGAGCTTCTTCAACAGACGATTTAAATGCAGGGATCGTTCTATTGGTTAGATCTAAGGATTCCATCTTCCAACCATGTTTAAGCACAACAATATTTGCTTCAACCTTGTGGTCACAGTCAGATAAGAAATTGTCTTTAGTTGTCACCGCAAGTTCTTCTAAAGCTACTGTACTTCGCTCATTAAATTCTTCCGCAATTAATTCATCCAGTACATTAATATGGTGACAATGCTCTTTACTCCTGTAGGGAATTGCTTCAAAAACACTAAAGGTAACGTGTTCATCATTGTGTCTCACAATTAACTCGCCCTTGAATATGTCTATAAGAGTGCGACCCGTAGCAAGAAATGGGCGTCCCAAAATTATGGGTACCTCCTTATCAGCTTCGCAATCAAGAATAATGAAATCTATTGGGAACACAAGCTTATCTACTTGGACGAGAACATCTTTGATTTGTCCTTCAGGTTGTGCCAAAGATCTATACGCCAGCTGCAATGTCACCGTAGTGGGTTTCATGCGACTAATTCCCAATTTTCGAAATGTTGATAAGGGCATAAGGTTGATGCTTGCTCCTAGATCACAAAAAGCTTTTCCTAAGTAATGATTTCCAATGGAACACAGAATTGTAAAACTACCAGGATCCTTTAACTTGGGTGGTAATTTATTTGTTAGTACAGCATTGTAGCCTCTTGTGAGCGCAATTGTCTCGATGCCGGTCAACTTCTTTTTCTTGGATAAAAGTTCCTTTATAAATTTCACATAACTAGGAATCCGCACAAGAGCATCGACCAGAGGTATATTAACATGTAATTGTTTCAAGGTGACCAAAAACTTCTGATACTCTGTCATGTTCTTTCTCTTTAAATCTTTATGGAAACAATAAAGGTATTGAAACATTAGGTTGTTATGATACAACCGACTACTTCGACATTGGCAGTTACGTCGACAATTTTGTAGGTCGAATGGTTGGAATGGGTGTAATTACTGGTGGCTCCTCTTCATTTAGCTCTATTAATTCTTCTTTGAATACAACTTTTCCTCTTTGCTCTGTTTCATTGCATTGACACGTGCTAGATTGGAATTGCCTACTTCAAAGAGTAATAGCTTTGCAATGCTTCTTCACATTTTGAGTTGGATTTTCAGTATCACTAGGTAAAGTACCTGGTGGTCTCGTGCTCATATTAGAAGCTAGCTGTCCTACTTGTGCTTCTAACACCCAGATGGAAGAAGAATTTCCTTGCACAATAGCTTCAGATCTTGTAATATGTTCACGCATCAAAGCTTCAAGGGCAGCCAATGGATCTACTCGTGGTTGAGAGTGCTGCTTTTTCTTTTGCAGTTGTTGATGATGTCCTTGGATATTCATATTTGGCATTCTAGTCTACTATGGCTAAATACGAGTATGTGATTGCATCTTATCATGATATGCATGCACCTTAGGATTGTGGTTGTAATTTTACTGCTGCTGGTTGTAACTCCCCTGTCGAAAATTTTACTTGACTCGAGGAATTTCCATATCAAAATGTGGATGTATTTTGATTCCCCCAAGGTTGTTGATTCCTGGTTAAACTATTATAAGAGTTACTATACGAATTTCCTCTGATGTTATTGACATAAAACACATTAGCTATGATTATCTCCGCAAATTTCACAAAAAAATACCGAGACATCCAATTGCTAGGCAACTTGAATGGGAGCAACTTCACTTGTCCCCTTCATTTTTTTAATCATGTTTTCAAGCGGTGAAGAAATTAATTCCACAATTGTCTAAACTTCCCAAGAGGGTGATCTGGCACGATGAGGAGGAAACTACTTCTGACGAGAAGTGCCTAAGTGCGAACAAGAGGAGCAATTATGGAAGGATTCTAGTAAACTAGGAATAGAATGCTTCAATTTCTTCTTTAATTCCTCTTGAATGTTGATAAATTCTGTTGACTATTAATTATGTATGGAAGTACCTATTAATGTTAGATTTATTTTGATTTCTACTCAATTCTTCTCATCTGTTTATATTTGGATTTAACTGTTTTGACCATGAAAGTGTGATTGCAGTCAAGTCACTGGAAGGTGAGGTGACAAAATTAGATTAACAAGCAAGACAACGAAAGTTGTTTGAGGCAAGAAGGAATTTTGGCTGCTTGTTCTTGTGTGCAAAACATTGCCAACACTGGAAGGTGTGGTAATTGTGAGTACTTAGGTCTTTGTTAAATAGAGAAGTCGATAGCAATAAGATCTCATTAGAACTTAATTGTAGTAACAGTTCATCTATCAATTACCTTGTAGTCACATTTAGCATTGCCAACTTATGAAGTCAGAGATCCCCCTAATTCTTTACACTTGATCAATTTCTTTTAATTTTCAGAGTTTACATTCACAAAACATCTTCAAATATTCAATTCATTTTCTATATAATTGCCTTGACATTTGATGTTACAATTTTTAGTATTTGCGTTGACAGATTTAATTCTAACCTTTGCGCAATTTTGACTTAATTGCATTGACATTACTCCTAACAATTTCCCTTATTTTAATTCTATTTGCTTCGACAATTTTAAGCAACAAGTACACCATCCTCATGGGATCAATATCCAATAGACTCACATCTATCTACTATACTTGCATCAACAGTGTCCGCTTGCACATAACTACTGTGATGTTTTTAGGTCGATCAAGTTTTGGCGCCATTATTAGGGATGACGTTTGTCTGATGTTTATTTTTGTAGTTGCGATTACTATTCCTTTTCTGACTTTTATTGGTTACTAATCTTTTGTTGATTCTTTTCAATTCTTTTTAGGTTTTTTATATCCACAAGGAGAAATCCTAACAACATTATCAATTTTGATCCGAAAATTGAAAGAACTATTCGGAGAAAGAGACAAGAGCAAAGAAAAATGGCTGGAAGTAATAACGATATACCACCGTTGCTACCACAAATCCTGTTCCTCTAGTGCAACCACAACGAGTCAACAATATACCTTTGCCACAAGAAGAGCAAATTCCAGATAGGACAATTAGAGACTTTGTTGTTCTTGTGCTCAATGATCTATAACCAGGGGTTGTTAGACCAGCAATACAAGTTGAGAATTTTGAATTGAAACCGGTGATGTTCCAAATGCTAAACTCGAATGGGCAATATGCTGGTTTGCCTCACGAAGATGCGAGGGAGCATCTCAAATCTTTTCTCTTATATGTGCTTCTTTAAGTCAACACGATGTTCTTGATGACACCTTAAAGATGCAACTGTTCCCTTACTCTTTGCAAGGGAGAGCACGTACATGGTTTCTTAGTTTACCAGCTGGATCTATTACTTCATGGAATGCGCTAGCAACTCAATTTGTTTTGCGATTCAATCTACCCACAATGAATGCTAGATTGCGAAATGATATCATGACGTACCATAAATTAGATGATGAAAACCTGTACACTACATGGGAATGTTACAAAACTCTGCTTAAACGTTGTCCCATGCATAGAATCCAACCGGAGACACAAATTTAAATATTCTATAATGGATTAAATGTGTAGACAAAAAAATCTTGTCGATACATCTGCTAATGGTCCTTTCTTGGATTGCACTTATAATGAAGCCGTGCGAATCTTAGAGAAAATCACGCAAAATGACTATCAGTACCCAATTTCTCGTTCTTCTTAGGTGAAAAAAAATTCCTGGAGTTATTGAGCTAGATGTTATATCAGCTGTAAGTGCACAAGTATCCTCTTTGGTGAACATGATAAAGAACATGAAGGGGATGAATGACATTGCCCTTATTCAAGTAGCCCAACAAATGGATGTCTTGACATTTTCTTGTGAAATTTGTGGTGACAACCATAGCCATAAGGACTATTCACAGCATGCTGAGAATGCACTCTATGTCAATAATATCCGAGGGAATTCATATGGTAGCTCGTATAATAGTTCAAATAAGGCTCAACAACCTTGGAGGAATCAGAATGTGTCCACATAAAAATATGGAAATTCTTCAAATCAAGGTAACTTTAGACAAGGGAGTTATAATCAGTAGCAGCAGAATTATATTCACAATCCTCAAGTATATACGCAGCCTGATGAGATGCAATCACATACCTAGATGCAGTCACGTAATCAGATGCAACCACATGTTCGAATGCAGCCATAACAAACTGTAATACCAAATATGCAAGGCCAGCATCAACAATAACAACAATAACAACAACAATATTCTCAATCAATGTCATACCTATTAGCTACTCTTGAAGCTTTGATGCGTGAGCATATTACAAGGACAGAAGCTATTGTGCAAGGAAATTCTTCTTCCATCCGAGTGCTGGAAGCACAATTAGGACAACTGGCTTCTAATATGAGCACACGACCACCAGGTGCTTTGCCCAGTGACACTGAAAATCTGAATCAGAAGGGAAAAGAACATTGCAAGGCTATTACATTGCAGAGTGGAAAACAGACTGTCGAACAAAGCATCAGCTCCAATAAAGCCCTTGTCGACGCAAACGAAACAAAGCGACAAGAAGATATTGCATCTGAAGAAGACGCAATAGAAGTAAATGAGGAGGAACCACTAGTAGTCATACCTATGCCGACCATTCGTCCTATGAAGTTGTCGACACAACTGCCCATGTCGACACAACCAAGTGTATTACAACAACCCACTGTGAATATACCTTTGCCATTCCCACAGTAATTCAAGGAGAAAGATCATGATAGAGATTATCAAAAGTTTGTATCTACCTTGAAACTACATATTAATATATCTTTAGTTGATGCTCTCGTGCAAATTCCTAGCAATGGGAAATTTACGAAGGAGCTATTATCAAATAAGAAGAAGCTATCCGATATTGAGACGATTATGCTCATAGAAGGGTGTAGCACTGTATTGACAAATAAACTGCCATAAAAAATGAAAGATCCTGGCAGTTTCACAATTCCATGCTCCATTGGAAACCATTATTTAGGTAAAGCTTTATGTGATCTAAGAGCTAGTATTAACCTTATGTCATTGTCAACTTTCAGGAAATTAGGAATCGGTATATGAAGCCCACCCATTGCGGTGACATTACAACTTGCGGACAGATCTTTGGCATAACCTTAAGGACAAATTAAAGATGTTCTCGTCAATGTTGATAAGTTTATGTTCCTAGTAGATTTCATCATACTTGATTGTGAAGACGATAAAGAGGTTCCCATTATTTTGGGATGCCTATTTCTCATAATGCGACGCACACTCATAGATGTTTTCAAGGGCGAGTTAATCATGCATCATACGATGAACATGTTACCTTTAGTGTTTTTGAAGCATTTCTATCCAGTAGTAAGGAACAATGTCACCACATTGATGTTCTAGACGAGTTAAATACGGAGGAATTTAATGAATGTAGTTAAGCAGTGCCAGAGGAATATGTGGTGAATCTGCAGACAATGTCCTACCAGAATGTGACCATAAAGTTGAGGCTAATGTTTGTGAGCTTAGACATGGTTGGCAAATGGAATCTCTGGATCTAACTAATAGGACGATCCCTGTTTTCAAACCATCGGTTGAAGAAGCTTCGACTCTGAAGTTAAAGTCATTGCCAACGCATTTGAAATATGGTTTCCTAGGTGACAATGATACATTTCTAGTTATTATCAGTGCAAGTCTTGACACAAGCCAAGAAGAAAAGTTAATCGAGATATTGAAGCATCATAAAAGAGACATCACCTAGAGCATAGTGGACATCTGAGGCATTAGTCCCTTTTTTTGCATGCATAAAATTAGGCTGGAAGATGAAGGAAAACAGTCAATTGAACAACAACGAAGATTAAATGAGAAAATAAAGGAAGTAGTGAAGAAAGAGATCATCAAATGGTTGGACGCAGGCATAATCTACCCAACTTCGAATAGTATATGGGTGAGCGTGATCGAATGTATACCTAAGAAGAGTGGCATCACGGTGGTAAGCAACGATAAAAATAAGTTAATCCCTACTCGCATTGCTACAAGTTGGCGAGTGTGTATGAATTACCGTCTTTTAAATGCAGCCATAAATAAGGATCACTTCCCACTTCCATTCATTGATCAAATTTTGGATAGGCTAGTTGGTAAGGCTTATTATTGTTTTCTTGATGGATACTCTAGATACAACCAGATCGCAATCGCACCGAAAGATCAAGCAAAGACAACATTTACTTACCCATTTAGAACCTTTTCTTTCCAACGAATGCCATTTGGTTTGTGCAATACACTAGCTACGTTCTAGAGGTGCATGATGGTCATATTCTCTAATATGATCGAGGATTCATTAGAGGTATTTATAGATGATTTCTCTATTTATGGGCACAATTTTGATAAATGCACTGACAATTTAGCAAAATTGTTGAAGCAATTCGAGGACACTAATTTGGCTCTGAACTGGGAAAAATACCACTTCATGGCAACTGAAGGCATTGTCCTTGGTCATCGTATATCTTGTCAGGGCATTGAGGTTAATAAAGCAAAGGTAGAGATCATTGAAAAGCTACCACCACCCACCAATGTAAAGGAAATAAGGAGTTTTCTCGGCCATGCCAGATTTTATAGACATTTCATCTGAGACTTCTCCAAAATAGCAAAACCACTCTGCTACTTTTTGGAGCAAAATAAATTTTTTTTTCGATGATGCTTGTTTGGAAGCATTATTTAAAATTAAATAATAGCTAGTACAGGCACCTATTGTCGTCACACCGAATTGGTTGCAACCGTTCGAGGTGATGTGTGATACGAGCGACTTTACTGTAAGTGTTGTGCTTGGACAACGAAAAGATAAGGTATTTCATTCAATCTATTATGCTAGTAAGACTCTAGCTGAAGAGTAGGTGAATTACACAACCACTGAGAAGGAGTTACTAGCAGTAGTTTTGCATTTGACAAGTTCCGCTCGTATCTTATCGGGGCAAAAATTATAGTTTATACTGATCATTCTGCCTTAAGATACCTTTTTGCCAAGAAATATGCAAAACCTAAGCTGATTAGATGGATCCTATTATTACAAGAATTTGATGTTGAGATTAAAGAAGAAAAGGATCAGAGAACCAAGTAGCAGACCACCTACCTCGGTTGGAATTTGGAAGTGAAGATGGGAATAAGTCACAAATTGTCGATGTATTTCTAGATGAGAAGTTATTCTTCGTCGACGCATCTCCATGGTATGTAGATGTTGTCAATTATCTAGTTTGTGAAAAGATACCGTTGAGTGCAATAAGTCACCGAAAGCTACCTGTTCAAGGTATGTGCTGACAACATCATTCGTCGTTATGTTTCTGAGAAAGAAATGCTTTCTATCTTGAAGCATTGCCATGATGCTCCTTATGGAGGCCATTTTGGTGGTGTTAGGACTACTACAAAGGTCCTACAGTTAGGATTTTACTGACCTACATTATTTCGAGACACCCACTCTTTTGCTCAATAACGACACAAATGTCAACGCACCAGTTCCATATCTCGACGCAATGAGATGCTCCAACAACCTATCATGGAGGTTGAGCTCTTCGATGTTTGGGTATATATTTCATGGGAACATTTCCAATTTCCTTTGGAAATGTATATATTTTGGTCGCACCGCATACAAAACACTGTTAGGGATGTCGCCATATCAGCTGGTTTTTGGTAAATCATGTCACTTACCCGTTGAACTTGAACATAAGGCCATGTGGGCAGTTAAGCAAGTGAACATGAACTATGATACTGTTGGGCAGAAAAGATTATTGGACATTTCAGAACTAGAGAAAATTTGATGCAATGCTTACAAAAATGCTGCCATTTACAAGGAAAAAACTAAGAGATGGCATGACAACAACATTTTGCGGCGACAATTTTCTCTTGGTCAGTTAGTGCTCTAGATGGTCAGGAAAATTGCGCTCCATATGGTCAGGCCCTTTTGAAGTTGTCGAAGCATTCCCACATGGTGCAGTGACAATCAAAGATCTATACGACGAGCACCAATTTAAATGAATGGCTAACGATTAAAGCACTACCTAAGCCTAGACACCAACGAACAAACTGAGACCATTAACCTGGTCACTTGTTCTTAAAATGTCCCTGTAATTTTTCTCTTACTTTTTGTCTTTTATTTTCCTTTAATTCTGTTCTTTAGATTTCTACAGGAATAAAAGATCTCTTTTTTTGTCGACGCACACGAAAGCACAACTTTTCAACGCATCCAATTAATGACTCAACGAAGCATTTCAGGAAGGAATCCAATTGATTCACCCTGATCCCCAATCGTTGGATCAATTTGAAAAAGTATGATCTGTGTCCAGACATTTATTAGCTGCAGGCATAATGTACTCTCATGGCAGAAGAAATCATCACGTCTTTTCACGTCCATCTTCTATAAAATACCCTATTTGTGTCGATTGTGTCTTCACACTCACATCCGCCATTGTTGTTGTAATATTCTTTTTCTTTAACTTTTACTTTTTTTTGTAAAATATTCTCACATCATTTATCTCAGTTAGTTATGGCAAGAACTCGAAGTGCTAAAACCCCATGAAACCAGTTGCTAAATCGTCGGCAGCGATGGTCCGAAACGCTGACCAGCCACCATCCAATGAGCCTGTCCTGTTCTTAACAAAAGCAACGAAGGACCGTTTCCATGAGGTAATGCTGAAAAGAAACTGCCATCTCGAGTAGGGATTTCAATTGTCCCCACTACTGACATTAGAGAAACAAGTGGCCAGAATGATTTCGCTTTTGGCTGAGAGCAATTCTGTGATCATCCGGAAGGATATTCCCCATCCATTGTAAGAGAGTTTTATGATAACTTAGTTGATCCAGAGCAGGAGTTCATCTTTGTCCGTGAAGGTTTGGTGCCATGAAGCATTGACCATATTAATGCCCTCTTCCACATTATCGAGGGAAAAGATGAGCATGTCCACTTTTTTAATAACTTGACAGAGGAAGGTGCTGATCAATTGCTGCATGACCTATGCGTCGACGGTACTATTTGGATTGGAAACAATCCAAACAATTATATGATGCACTGCCGTTACCTCACCATCCAGAGCAAGGTGTTTTTTCATTTCATCAACTGTCATCTCCTACCATTCACTCACAGCACTATCGTTATGCTAGACAGAATGTGCCTGCTATATTCCATAATCAAGGGCCGATGAATTGATGTCAGAGCAATCCTTCACCAGGAAATCGCTGAATATGCTGCCAAACAAACATGTATCTTGCCTTTCCCTTCTTTGATCATGTTGTTGTGTAAACAGAGGGGTGTTGCGCCTCACGAAGGGGAAGAGTTTTTAGAGAAAAAAGGCCCGATAAATGATGTTTCGGTGGAAAGAATGACAAGGGGGCAAGAAACCCCTATTGTGAAGGAAGTACTGCTAAAGAAGGAGAAAGGAAAAGGGAAAAAAGAGGACACACAAACCCATGCGTCCACAGATCCTCAGATTTGGAGGAAGCTTACTAAGATTGAATAGATTATTGATTGGATGAGAATCCAACAAATCAAACTTGTCGGTGCAATGAAAGATATGAAATATAGACGAAACCTATTCTATGCTTATACAAGGGCATGAAATACTGTCATTGTCAGCGCATTAGGTAGTTTGAATAAGAATCTCTTGCCAGAATTTCCTATCTTTCCCCCTATTATTAGGGAGGCCACTCCATCAATAGAGATGGTTACTTCAAAAAGGGAAAAATCAGTCTTTTCACTCCCCCCACATGGTCAACATTTCTGACGATGAAGAGTAGAAAGTGCATTCTAGGGACGTGGAGGACTGATTCCGAAACATCGCCAGCCTCTTTGAGGATGAATTTTGAAACAGTTTGGGGGCCAATATGGCAAAAAGAGAGGCTACTGCTACAGAGGAGCACACAACAATTGCCTCTATGGGTATTGAAAAAGAAGAGAAAAGAGAAGAAGAAGGAAGAGAAGAGAAGGAAAAAGAAAAAGAAAAAGAAAAAGAAAAAGACATTGTAGTGACAAATTTGTTTGAGAAATTTTTCGCCGTACATGCTAGTGTGGGTGCATCTGTTAAAAAACTGGCAATATTTGGGGTGAGCCAAGCCGAGGAGCAATCCATTGCACTGGTTGACCCCAAGGAGAAAAAACGCAAACACAAGGAAAAGAAGAAAAGCAAAGAGGAGCGCCCTAAAAAGAAAAAGAAGTCCAAAGCAGCCACATCCTCGACTGCAACACACTGAGTTAGTTTTACTTTTCATTATTTAGTTTAGTTGCATGCATTTCATCTCGTTGTCATTACATTTTAATTGTCTCTGAATTTTACTTGTTATCACGTTTGCATTGAAGTTGCATTTCCATTAATATTTGTATAGTATTGTCAATGCATTGGGGACAATGCAAACACTAAGTTTGGGGGGAAGTATGGAATGAAAATGCAATTGCACCCACTAGTTTAAGAATATATTTGTCTTTTTAGTTGAATGAATGTATGCAAAGTTAAGGAAAATGTGACAACAATTTTTTTCATTTGATACTTAAATATTGAATTATTTGAGATGCTAATGCTTGAATTGGATGAATGTTATCGAATGTTGAATCCTTCTATTTTTTGATGAATGGTTGAAATTGCATTAGTAATAAATGAATTGTATCATTATTTGAATCTTGAATTAATTTACCATTTTGCAGCTATGTATATAATTAAATCTACTAATAAAAGACACTCCAATGTGGGTGCTTTGTAACACAACAAGAGGGAACACTTGCAAGTGTTAGAAAAATTATCTAGCCAAAGACTGTCATTGCAAGAGTGTGTGTCGGTGCAATTACATGCTCCTTGGGGGTTTGTTGCACCCCATCGTTACTGCCCAGGAACAAGAGTATAGTAATGCAATGACATCCCTCAATCACATATATATATATAAAAAAAAAAGAGAAAAGAAAAAATATATATATATTATACAATTAATGATGTATTGGTTAAGAAGATTTAAGATTCAAAGCATGATGCTAGCATTAGTGAAGTTGCAGCCTTGATTATTCATGCCTATAAATTGTTGGCGTAGTATTCTATCCTATGAAAGCAATTTATACATTAGGATTCTAGAGAATTTAAGTTGCTAGAATGATGATTACGGTGACAAGAATTTGGATATGACTTTGCTAGCTTTTATTTACTTGAGGACAAGTAAAAACTCAAGTTTGGAGGTGTGATAGGATTAGAAATGACATTTAATTTCTCCCTAATTAGTGTATAATTTGTTCCTTTTGTATCATATTTAGCATATATTTTCAACATTTCATACTTAGTATTTGCATTTTTCTAAATCGGTGTTGTATGGTCTTACTTTCTTTAATTTTATCCCTTTTGTGCTACTAATGTCGTTGTATTTAGTATCAGTTTTGCGACTAAAGTTGCTAGCGCAAGGATCTACCTTAAAAGATCGGAGTAAGAAAGCATTCAAAGTTGCAGCCACAAGTTTGATCTAGAATTGTGGCCAAATATGTCACCATATGAATACTTCTACATTTTACCAAGGACTTTACGCTGCTAACATATCCTGAAACACCAGCGCAGGAGAATGTCAAGTTGTCGCAGCGAATAAAAATCATAAATTGTGTCCAGGGATGTCGCGACAATCTACAACTACCTAATGCACAAACCAAATCCGCGTGAGTGCACAGCTGACAATAACAAACTTATACAGCTGCAAAAGGTTGATCACAATAACAAACCAGATCTACGTGAGTGCACAGCTGACAATAACAAACCAGATCTTAGAAAGGGGGTAGACCTGTACTTTCCAATGGTTATAAATAGAGGGGAGTAAGAGGAGATCAGAATCAAGCCGTGAAGAAATTAATTCCACAATTCTTTAATTCTTTCTTAAGTGAGATGCCATGGAAGCTTAACTTCCACGGAGGGTGATCTAGCACGATGAGGAGGCAACTAATTCTGACGAGAAGTGCCGAAGTACGAATAAGAGGAGAAATTACGAAAGGATTCTAGTAGACTAGGAATAACATGCTTCAATTTCTTTTTTAATTCCTCTTGAATGTTGATGAATTCTGTTGACTATTAATTATTTATGGAAGTACCTATTAATGTTAGATCTATTTTGATTTCTACTCAATTCTTCTCATCTATTTATATTTGAATTTAACTATTTTGACCACGGAAGTGCGATTGCAGTCACAGTCACTGGAAGGTGCGAAGACAAAGTTAGATTAACAAGCAAGACAACGGAAGTTACTTGAGGCAAGAATGAATTCTGGCCACTTGTACTTGAGTGCAAAGCATTTCCAGCATTGGAAGGTGTGGTAATTGTGAGTATTTGGGTCTTTGTTAAACAGAGAATTCGATAGCAGTAAGATCTCATTAAAAATTAATTGCGGCGACAACTCATCTATCGGTTACCTTGTAGTCACATTTAACGTTGCCAACTTGTGAAGTCAGGGATCCCCCCATTTCTTTACACTTGATCTATTTCTTTTAATTTTCAAAGTTTACATTCAGAAAACATCTTCAAATATTCAATTCATTTTTCTATATAATTGCCTTGACATTTTATGTTACAATTTTTAGTATTTGCATTGACAGATTTAATTCTAACCTTTACGCAGTCTTGACTTAATTGCATTGACATTACTCTTAACAATTTCCCTTATTTTAATTTTATTTGCTTCGACAATTTTAAGCAACAAGTACACCATCCTCATGGGATCGATATCCGACAGACTCACATCTGTCTACTATACTTGTATCGACAGTGTCTACTTGCACATAACTACAGTGACGTTTATAGATTAAGCAGATACTTATGCACTTAAAGCTAATATGGCGCCTAATTCAATAACTCCAGGATTCATTTTTACTTTAGCAGTTCAAGAAATAGGGTATTGATAATCATTATGTGCGATTCTCTCCAAAATTCGCACAACTTCATTATAAGTGCAATCCAACAAAGAACCGTTTGCAGATGTATCAACAAAATTTCTTGTTTGCGCATTTAATCCATTGTAGAAAATTTTGATCTGTGTTTCTTATTAGATTCCATGCATGGGATAACGTCGACGCAAAGTTTTGTAACGCTCCCATCTGGTGTGTAGATTCCCATCATCCAGCTAATGATAAGAAGTAATATCATTCCTCAATCGAGCATTCATCTTAGGTGGATTAAAACACAAAACAAATTGAGTTTTAAGTGCATTCCACGATGTAATAGATCTAACAGGTAATCTAAGAAACCAAGAACGAGCCCTTCCTTGCAATGAATAAGGAAATAGTTGCATCTTCAAGGCGTCATCAGGAATACCGTGCTGACTAAAAGAAGCACAGATTAGCAAAAAATATTTAAGATGCTCTCTCGCTTCTTCATGAGCCAAACTAGCATATTGCCTATTTGAATTTAACATTGAAACATAACTGGTTTTAACTCGAAATTCCCAACTTGGATAGCTGGTCTAACAACTCCTAGTTACAAGTCATCTAACACAGGAACAACAAAGTCTTTGATTGTTCTATTTTGTATTTGTTCTTCTTGTGGCAGCGGTGGGTTGTTTAAATTCTGTGGTTGTATTGGAGGGACATAATTTTGTGGTGGCAACTCTGGTATAGCATCATTTCTAGGTAAAGTCATATTCCTTTGTTCTTACCTTCTCCTTCGAATGGTTCTCTCAATTTCCGGATCTAAGCCAACAATATTTTTAGAATCTCTTAGTGGTCATAAAACACCTAAAAGAGAATAAAAAAATAAAACAACTTAGTAACAAATAAAAATCAGAAAATAAGGAATAATTACAACTACAAAAATATACATCAAACAAACGTCATCCCCAGCAATGACGCCAAAACTTGATAGCGCTATGAACATCACAGTAGTTGTGCAAGCGAACACTTGTCGATGCAAGTATAGTTGATAAATTTTAGCTATCAGATATCGATCTCACAGAGATGGTTGTTTATGTTATAATTTTCGAAGCAATTAGAATTATAATAAAAGAAGTTGTAAGGAATAATATCACTGCAATTAAATCAAAGTCTGCAGAAATAAATGAATTTAAACTATTGGAGCAAATGTTGTAATACTGCAATACAATATGTCAAAGCAAATTAATAAGAAAATGTAATGAAAGTTTGAAGATAATTTGTTGATACAATTAAATAAAATTAAAGAAGTAAAAACAATGATTATGAAATGGAGAGGATCCCTGACTTAATAAGTCAGCAATCACTAAATGTGACTAGAAGGTAAATAATAGATAAATTTTCGCTACAATTAAGCTTAATGAGATCTTACTCACTTTGACTTCTTTTTGTATCTAAGACCCAAACACTCACATTAACCACACCTTCCAGTGCTGGCAATGCTTGGCATTCGAGAACAAGTGACCAAAATTCCTTTGTGTCTCAAGCAACTTTTGTTGTCTTGCTTGTTAATTTAACTTGTTACTGCACTTTCCAGTGTCAACAACTGCAATAACACTTCTGTGATCAAGCAATTAAATACAAAGATAAATAGATATGAGGAATTGAACAGAAATCAATTTAGATCTAAAATTAAAAGGTACTTCCATACACAATTAAGTTCATCAAAATTTATCAGCGTTTGAGAGGAAATAAAAAACAACTTGAAGCATTCTATTCCTAGCCTACTAGAACTCTTCCCTAATGCTCCTCTTGCGTCACACTTAGAACACTCCTTGTCAAGAGCAGATGTTGCCTTCTCTTCATAGTCAGTTCACCCTCAAGGAAATTAAGCTATCATGGAAGCAAGCTTAAAGAAAATTACAGAGCAGAATTTATTTGTTATTAGATTTTTCCTCCCCCTTTTCTTTCTCTCTCCTCAGCATTTATCTTTAATGCCCAGTACAGGTGTCCTCCTTCCTTTAGATCTAACTTCCTTACAGCTATACAAGTTAGTTAATCTAGTTGTATTCTCATGCAGATCTGATATATGTAGCAAGCAGTTACAGGTTGTCGCGATATTTCTGGACGCAAATTTAGATTTTAATTTGCTGCGACAACCTTGATATCCTCATGCACTAGTACTTCTGGATATTTTCATGTAGCAACATCACTAGGTGCAATCTGGAAATGCTCATACGGTGACAAGTTTGGGCTTAATTATAGATTTTATATTGAGATGACAACCTTGAACACTCTCCTTCTTTGATCTTTTAAGATAGATCCCTGCATTGACATCTCAAGACGTAATATTGAACATTTAATGTGGTGACATTAGTAGCAAAAGTAAGATAAAATGAAAGAAAATTATACTCTAAATAAGGAGAAATTAATGGTCTTTTCTTGATATAATGCGAACTCCAAATAAGAAGAAATTAATGGTCTTTTCTAATGCTATCACGACCCTATTCGTGCTAAGTACCGGTTGGAGGATGTTATCCATATCCTTGGTCAGATGGGTTGTTCTGATAAGGATAAGCTTGGGTGCGTTGTGTCGTTGCTAGATGGTGACTCTGTGTTATGCTGATGGTTTCGAAGTTGTTGTTGGAGAGAAGTTCGAGTTGCTTTGTAATCTAATTTCTTCGCTTAGAGCCAAGAAGTTGGTCTAGAAATGTTGTGAAGCTTATCTAGCCTATGTCCTGAATGTCGATTGTAAGGAGCAGAGGTTGGATGAGATTCAAGCTTTCTGTGATTTTTCGGATGTGTTTCCTGAGGAGTTGCATGGTTTACTACCGGATAGAGAAGTTGAGTTTGGTATTGAGCTCTATCCTAGTATAGCGCCGTTGTCCATTGTGCCCTATCGCATGGCACCTAAGGAATTGAAAGAGTTGAAGCTTTAGTTATAAGCGTTGTTGGACCAGGGTTTCATTCGACTGAGTATGTCATCGTGGGAACGCTAGTTCTGTTTGTTAAGAAGAAGGATGGGACTTTGAGGTTTTCCATTGATTATCACCAATTAAATAAGTTAACCATAAAGAATAAGAATCTAGTTCCAAGGATCGATGATTTATTTGACCAGTTTTGTAGAGCTTCGATTTTCTCGAATATTAATTTGAGGTTTGGGCATTATCAGTTGAAGGTGAAGGATGCAGATGTTATGAAGATGACTTTTAGGACTCGTTATGGGCATTTTGAGTTATCATGCCATTCGGGTTGACCAATGCACCTACCGTATTTATGAACATGATTAACCATGTATTCCATTCTTATCTGGATCAACTCGTTGTGGTTTTTAAGAGTTGATAGCATTAGAAAAGACCATTGATTTCTCCTTACTTAGGTTGTAATTTGTTCCCATTTTATCATTTTTTAGCATGCATTTTTAGCATTTTTAACTTAGTAACTGTATTTTCTAACTCAGTGATGCTAGGCTTAATTTTCTTTAATTTTATCCTGTTTTTGCTACTAATGTCACCACAATTAGTGTTCAGTATTGCATCCAAAGATGTCAGTATAGGAGTCTTTCTGGAAAGATCAATGCATGAAGGTATCTAGGGTTGTCGCCGCAAAATAGAATCCAAATTTGTGCCCAAAAATGTCGCCACAACCGACAACTGTCTGATGAAAACACCAGATCTACGTTAGTGTACAACTGGTATAACCAATTTATACAGTTAGAGGAAGTTGGATATGAAAGAAAGGAGACCTATACTTGGCAATGGTTGATAAATACTGATGAGAGAGGACTTCTAAAAGAAGAGCTTCATCTTTTATATTTTTTACGCATAAAAAATTTCTCTTCAACATTTCCTTAAGCTTGCTTCCATGGCAGCTTAACTTCCTCGAGGGCAACCTAAATGTGATGAGGAGGTAAATCTACTCTTGACGAGGAGCATTCCTAAATGCGATGCAAGAGGAGTGTAAGGGAATAGTTCTAGTAAACTAGGAATAGAAAGCTATTGTGCAAGGAAATTCCTCCTCCATATGAGCATTGGAAGCATAAGTAGGACAACTAGCTTCAAATATGAGCACAAAATCACCAGGTGCTTTACCAGTGACACTGAGAATCCAAATCAAAAGGGGAAGGAGCATTGCAAATTTATTACTCTTAAGAGTGGAAAGTAAACTGTCGAGCCAAGTAGCAGCTCTAGTACATCACCTGTCGATGCAAGTGAAGAAAATCAAGAAGAGAAAGTTGTATCTGAAGAAGAAACAAATGAACCAAATAAAGAGAAGCCACCAGTTATTACTCCCATGCCTACCATTAGACCAACAAAATTATCGATGCAATCACCAGTGCTGACGCAACTGATTTTTTCATGACAACCTGATGTGTCAATACCTTTTCCATTTCCACAAAGATTTAAGGAGAAGGAGGACGACAGAAAATACCAAAAGCTTCTAGCCACATTGAAATAATTGCTTGTCAGCATACCTCTTGTGGATGCTCTCATACAGATTCCTAGCTATGGGAAATTCATGAATGAGCTCTTATCCAAGAAGAAGTTGACTGATAGACACTTGCGCTCAAAGAGGGATGCAGTGCAGTCTTGACAAATAAATTACCACTGAAGATGAAGCATCCTGGCAGTTTTACAATTCCATGTTCCATTGGAAATCATTACTTAGGAAATCTCTCTATGATTTAGGAGCAAGTATCAACCTCATGCCATAATTTAAAATTTCAAAAATTGGGGATTGGTCACATAAAGCCCACTACAGTGATATTGTAGCTGGCAGATAGATCTTTAGCGCAACCTGAAGGGCAAATTAAAGATGTTTTAGTTTGAGTAGATAAGTTTGTGTTCCTAGCGGATTTTATTATCCTTGATTGTGAAGCTGATAAGGAAGTTCTCATAATCTTGAGGTGTCCATTTCTTGCCACTGGTCGTACTCTTATAGACGTATTCAAAGGTGAATTGATAATGCCACATAACAACGAACATGTCACGTTCAGTGTTTTTGAAGCAATTTCCTACAAAAATAAAGAGGAATGTCACCATGTCGATGTGTTGGGTGAATTAATAGAGGAGGAATTTAATAAGCGTAGCATAGCAATACCAGAAGAATTTGTGGTGCAACTGAAGAAGAATTTCTAAGTAATTGTGACTACAAGGTTGAGGCAAATAATGTTGAGCTTAGGCGTGAATGACAGATGAAATCTCTGGATTTGACTAATAGAACGGATCTTGTATTTAAGCCATTTATTAAAAAAGCTCCTACTTTGGAGTTGAAACCATTACCTACCCATTTAAAGTATGTTTTCCATGGTGAGAATGACACCCTGCCAGTAATTGTCTCTGCAACTCTCGATGCAAGTCAGGAAGAAAAATTAATTCAAATACTAAAGCAACACAAGCATGCTACTACCTGGAGTATTATGGATATTAGAGGCATTAGTCCCTCTTTTTATATGCACAAGATCCGACTGGAAGACGAGGGAAAGAAGTCTATTGAATAGCAAAGAAGATTAAATGAAAAAATGAAGAATGTTGTTAAAAAGGAGACTATTAAGTTGTTGGATGCGGGTATCATCTACCCAATTTCTGATAGTACGTGGGTGAGCCCAATCTAATATGCCCCAAAGAAGAGTGGTATCTCGATAGTAAGTAACGACAAAGATGAATTAATCCCTACTCGCATTCCTACAAGTTGGCAAGTATGAATGGAATATCGCGGTTTGAATACAACCACAAAGAAGGATCATTTTCCACTTCCCTTCATTGATCAAATGCTAGACAGGCTTGCTGGTAAAGCCTATTATTGTTTTCACGATGTCTATTCTGGTTACAATTAGATAGCAATTGCACCGGATAACCAAAAGAAAACGACTTTCACTTGTCCTTTTGGTACCTTTGCCTTCCACTGAATGCCATTTGATCTATGCAATGCACCGGCCACATTTTAATAATTCATGATGGCAATTTTCTCAGATTTGATTGAAGACTTAATGGAGGTATTTATGGTAATACTTTTGGTAAATGAGCTGACAATTTAGCCAAAGTTCTAAAGCGATGTGAAGGCACAAATCTAGTGCTGAATTGGGGGAAATGCCACTTCCTAGCAATAGAATGCATTGTCCTTGGTCATCGTATCTCTTGTCAGGGCATTGAAGTGGACAAAGCAAAAGTTGAGATCATTGAGAAGCTACCTCCGCTTAGAAATGTAAAAGCATTAGGAATTTTCTCATCCATATGGGCTCCTATCGATGATTCATCCGAGATTTCTCTAAGATTGTAAAACCTCTCTGCTCCTTGTTGGACCAAGATAATAAATTTATATTTGATGCTGCATGCCTGGTCGTATTGATGCAAATTAAGCAATAACTAGTAAAGGTACCTATTGTCATTGCACCGAACTATTCATAACTATTTGAGGTTATGTGTGATGCGAGTGACTATGTAGTAGGTGTCGTGCTAGTTCAACGTAAAGAAAAGGTATTTCATGCAATATACTATGCTAGCAAAAACTCTTACTAAAGCGCAGATCAATTATACAACCACAGAAAAAGAGTTGTTAGCAGTATTTTTTGCTTTTAACAAATTTCGTGCATATCTTGTCGGCGCAAAAGTTACAGTTTACACTAATCATTCTACATTGCAGTACCTCTTTGCTAAAAAAGATTTCAAACCAAGATTGATTCACTGGATCCTACTATTACAAGAATTTGACATTGAGATTAAGGATCGCAAAGGATCAGAAAACCAAATAGCAGATCATTCATCTCGTCTGAAGGTAGGAAGTGAAGATGGAAATACATCACAAATTGTCGATGCATTTTCGAATGAGAAACTTTTTACTGTCGATGCATCCCATGGTATGCGGATGTTGTAAACTACTTGGTGTGTGGAAGATTACCATTGAGTGCAATAGGCTATAGAAAGGAAAGATTTCTTCGCGACATTGCAAAATACTACTGGAATGAGCCTCACTTATTCAAGGTATGCAACGGCAATATTATTCGACGTTGTGTTACAGAAGAAGAGATGCTTCCTATCCTGAAGCATTGCCATGATGCTCCCTATAGAGGTCATTTTCCTGGTGTAAGGACAGCTGCAAAGGTCCTTCAATCAGGATTCTACTGGCCTTCATTGTTTAGAGATACCCAAAACTTCATGCAACAATATGACAAATGTCAGCGCACTGGATCGATATCTCGACATAACGAGATGTTGTAACAGTTTATTATGGAGGTTGAGCTCTTTGATGTTTAGGGTATGGATTTCATGGGGCCATTTCCAAGTTCTTTTAAAAATTCTTATATCCTAGTCATTATAGATTATGTGTCCAAGTGGGTGGAAGCAATTTTCGTTCCAAAAGACGATGCTAGGATAGTGCTGAAAATTTTCCACATATACATAATCACTCGTTTCGGCGCACCTAAAGCATTAATTAATGATCAAGGCACTCACTTCCATTGCAATCAAGTTGCGGTCACATTGAAGCATTATGGTGCTAAGCATCGAATGGCGACTACATATCATCCACAAAAAAATGGCCAAACTGAAGTTTCCAATCGCCAAATTAAGAATATCCTTGAAAAAGTGGTGAACCCATTGAGGAGAGATTGGTCTTCAAGGCTTAATGACGCATTGTGGACGCTTCGCACAGCATATAAAACGCCAATGGGAATATCATCGTATCAACTTGTGTTTGCTAAATCATGCTATTGCTTATGGAGATTGAACATAAAGCCATGTGGGCAATCAAGCAAGTGAACATGGATTATGATGCTGTTGGAAAAAAAAGGTTATTGGACATTACTGAGTTGGAAGAGATTCGACACAATGCATATGATAATGCTGCAATATACAAGGAAAAAACCAAGAGATGGCATGACAATATTATCTTGCAGCGACAATTTACTGTAGGATAGTTGGTGCTTTTATTTAATTCGCGACTCAAACTGCATCCAGGTAAATTGCGCTCAAGTTGGTCCGATCCATTCGAGGTTGTCGAAGCATTTCCTCATGGTGCAGTCATAATTAAAGACCTTAATGATGGGCACCAAATCAAGGTAAATCGACAACGGTTGAAGAAATACATTAGTTCGGATGATCACAATCATAAAGAGACCATTAACCTGGTTACATTTTTTAACCTTTCTTTACATTAATGTTATTTACCTTTCGTTGTTTTATTTATATTTTAGTTCTGTTTAATAGTCTTTTGTAGGAATAAAGTTCTTACTTTTGTCGACAGATGAAAATTTCTTCATCGACGCAATTTTCTGCTGAATCGTCATACAGTGAAACATTTTAGGAAAGAAATCACAACGTTTTATTCACTTTCTCCCCAACCGTCAGATCATTGTGAAAAAGGACAATCCAGGTTATTGCACTTATTGGATGCAAACTCAGTGTCTTATCTCTACAGTGGCAAAGAACACGCCTTTTCACCTTCACGTTTCATTCCTTATAAAGAACTCTACTATGCCGACGATATTCGTCACAAACAAAACCTCCATTATTACTACAAATTTTTCTCCTCAAGCTCTCATTTTACGGTTATCTTTTATCTCCTGATCCCAGAGCCATGGCCAGAACACAAGGTGCCAAAACTCCTTTAAATCTCCTGCTGAATCCTCCGTTGCAATGGTACGTTATACAGAGCAGTCATCTTCGAAAGAACCAATGCTATTTTTTACTAAAGCTGCTGAAGACCGCTTCAAAGACAACATGTTGAAGCATAATTGCCACCCAGAATAAGGCTTCCAACTATCGCCACATCTAAACTTGGGAAGCAAGTTCACAAGACCATTGCGCGATTGGGGTGGGAAACCTTCTATACTCATCCTGAGGGGTTTTCACCGTCCCTCGTAAGGGAATTTTATGCCAATTTGACCGACAAGGACTACGAATTTATCTTCGTTCGAGAAGGGTTGGTACACTAGGGTGCTTACCATATCAACGCGCTGTACAATATCGATGTCGAAGAAGACGAGCACATTGCTTTCCTGGAGCAACTCACTGAAGAACGTGCCGACACCCTGCTATAGGACTTGTGTATTGATGGAGAAATTTGGATAGGTAATAGAGCTATTTTTGGATTCTCTCTAAATTTGTTCAAAGAGTTCTTGTTGTTCATTTTTGAAAAGGTACATTTTCGACCCTTGTTTCAACCTAATTTGTTCCTCATACATGGATCCTTGGTTGACGATCAACGAAATATTTTTTTGTTACGCCATACGGTGTACCGATGATCCAACAATTATTTGCATAATTACTCAAATTCTCACCCTCCCCCATAATAAATGGAAAGTGTAATTGGGGTTCTCCAATTACACCCAATTTGATGGAACCCACCAATTATAATGGTTACCCAAACATGCCACCATTGTGCAATTACATCTAAATCTAATTACTAGGTGACTTTCCAAATACCACCTAATTTCATTTATGCACCCTTAGGGAATACACATCTTATTTCAACCTTTCAATAATAAAATTTCATTTCTATAGATCCTAATCATATATCATTTCATATTCTAAATAAATAGTATATCAAGTCATTATCACTTTTTCATTTCACTTTCTTTAGCCCCTATTAACAGATTTTGAATTCAAGACAAAGACATGAATTAATAAACCAATGTAAATCTATATGCTTACAACCTTCTAAGAATTGACTCTGCTCACAACCCTCTGGGAATTAGAGAACTCCTCTATCCTTTGGGAATATAGGAATGAATCTTAGTGCACCAAACGCTAACAATCTTAGATATATCTAACCATATGGCATGCCAACTATACCCGTAACTTTATTCGACACCGTTTAATAGTACATTATCATTATAGTTAATCATCAAAATTCAATTCAGTGTAATCATCATCATCTTCATGTAGCATAATTTAGATCACAACCACTTACAAGTTCAATATCATGAAATATATTATCAATCATCATTGGTCTTTAATGACAATGCATGAACACATATCATCATAGCTAAAACTAAGATATCATCACTTATGATTTAAGTACATATAAACATATCATAGTATCAATCATTTATAACACAATTTCATTTATATACAACATCATATTCATCATCTCAAAGCTTCATTTATATACAACATCATATTCATCATCTCAAAGCTTTCAAGTATAGATGCAATTACTTTGCAATTTATTTCATACTTGATTATGTCAACTAACTATTCAACGAAACAAATAATTGAAAGCAAATTATAGTAGTACAAATTGTGATATCTATTTGATGTTCGCCTTCTCTTTTAGTTTCACTTTCAATGTTTCAGCATGGCTTTTAACTACGTTCGATAATACAATTATAAAAATCAACATCAGTTTCGTAATCAAATATGAAGGCTCTTTATTCAATTTGATTCCTTAAAATCCTACTATCCAAAATTCCTGTATTTTAGAATTTACCCAATCAAATCTAAATCTGACTTCATATTTACATTCTAGGATCCTCAAGCTATCAACGTACTTCATTTTCTTTTGAAGTTTTGATCTTGTCTCTCTCCCTAAACCTTAGATTCAACATGTTTCCACACAAAAATTTCATCAATTCAATATTCTAAGAAGTGGGCTTCTAATATATATCGTTCTTTCTCAAAATTCTAACAAAAATAGAAGGAAAACCTTACCAATTCTTTGTTGTAAGCTATGGCGATGAAGAGAGAGCTTAAGCAAATATTTCTTTCTTTCCTTTGTGGGTGTGGAAAAGATGAAAATGAAGCAAATTTTCTTTTGTTTTATGCTTTGTCTCACTTACCATCACCTATTCACCCAATTAACCTTCATTGTCTAATAAAAATAAAATAAATCAATGGCCACGAGTTGTTTATGGTAAGGTTAATGACAATTGATGGGAAATATCACTTTTAAGGGCTTGCTCAAAGCTTTAATCAAATTTCTTCTTTTCACTCGTATTATGATTTGGTCCGTGTTCTTGTATAGCTAGTATCTCAATCAATTTAGTTACTAATTAATTCTATTTCCTAATTCCGAAATTGATTCGTAAACTTTTTATTTTAGATTCATTGGACGGCTTGACTTAATCAATTCAACTTTGATATAGACTTTTCGACAACAGTGAAAATCAAGTTGTTACATTAGTAGGGGTCCCAACGCTTCTGAATTTTGTAAATTTTCTTTTAAGCCCCTTTAATTTTTTTTTTTTTTTTTAAATATTTGATATTACAATTAGTGTTAAAAAAAAAAGGATATATTTGTGTCAATTTTTTTTTAGTTTGATTTCGTTTATAGATTTTATATTTTATTATGATTTTTAGTTTACTTTGATAAATTAATACAAAGTATATAAAAAATTTAATTCAGTAAAAATAAAGTTTAATAATTGAAATATCTAAGTATAAATGGTATCTAAATATTAATTAGCTAAAAATTTAAATTAAATACTTATAAAATTTAAAACAAATTGAACATTTGTTTTGTTTTATAAATCTTAAACTATACATGAACTTTAGTCTATTTTGCAATTTTATACATATCTTTGATTTTGTGCAATTTTATACATGAAAAATTGATTTGATCCAATTCTCATAAATTATTAACACAATTATTGATATAAGATCATTTTATATTTATATATTACATACACATATAACTATATTTGTCCAATCTTTAGGGTTTATAAAAATAAATTGATGTATTTATTTATTTAAATGTGCGTGATTAAATCAAAATTAAAGTTTCATGTATATATTTGAATTACAATCAAAGTTTCATATGTATAATTGCATCAAATTGAAATTTATAAATCAAATTATACATTGAATCAAAGTTCATGTATAATTTTTATAATCATGATTTGAATTTAAAAAATTAAAGTCTTGAAAATTTATATATATATATAAAGAGTCTCAACAGGTAATCCAACTTCAACAACACTTATAAAGAGAAGTCAATCAATACACACTCATCTTTGCTAATTGAAAATTTTCAAGATCTGTAATCCATAATGCTTTCTCTTTGTTTAATTTGATAAGTTCTCATTTTGATTTTTCATTTATTTGATGTATAATTTTTTTTTCATTTCTCTTCTCTTGTACTATTGAAGATTTATATTTTTTGATACCATTAAAAGTACGTGAATAAATATATTAAGAAAAAGGTAAAGATAATGTCATTCAATTTTCTCAAATAGTGTCCAAATATTTAGTAATTCATATTTGGCACTATAAATACTATTATATAATAATGTTATTGTTGGATATTAATATTCGACTTGAACCTATGAGGCCATTAATTCATTTAATTTAATACACAAATGAACAAAACATTAAATTATTTACAAATGGTTGCTCAATTTTTTTAGTTAGAATGCTCAAAATTTAAAATTATTTAAATTTAATTAAGATTTTAAATAACAAAAATATTTCGATGCTAAATTACTGTCTTAGTTAACATTAAATCATATAATAATTTAAATAAAAAACAATCAAATTGGTTAAAATTATAAAAACCATATAATAATTTAAATCATTAGGTGTCATGTGGTGGGTACTCACCTCATCTAGTAATTATGCGATTGGAGGTTTGATCTCTGTCCACGAGTATGAATTACATTTCATGACCAATTATTTAACTCTTCGAAAACAAAAAATATATTTTTTTAATTTTATTTAAAAATATTTTTTTTTTTTGGGGTCTCACTGTTGAAAAAATTATACATTACGAATTATAGTTTTTTTACAAAAATAATTAATTACAAAAATGGATGGAAGGAAAAATTATTTACGAAAATGAATTGTTTGGTATAATACAAACCAATGTCACTTGACATACCAACGATATCACTAACTTTTTAATCAATTATCGGCTAATAATTACATTTATTTTTTATAAAACAATTTTTTATTAATATCACTATTGTGTCAAGTAACACCCATGTATATATTTTTTTTAAAATACACGTACTTTTATAGGGGTATACACGGTGAAAGAAAAAATTAAAAAGAAAAACTTCTTTTAGTCACAAAAAATGTCAACGTAAATGGCGGTGTATAATGTCAAAAAAGAACGAAAAGTAAATGGCAATGTCAGTGACAGATGCCTTTTTTTTTTAATTCAAAACGGTGCCCACTAATTTTTTTTTTTCATTTGATTCTTTTTACCTGTGAAAATATGAGTATTTTTTAAATAATATATTGGTGTTATGTGATATAGTGGGGACATCAATATTTTTTTTTTTTTAAACGTAATGGTTAACTGATTATTGATCAAAAATTTGGATGGTACCATCAATATCTTAAGCAACACCGAATTACAAGGTAGCGAAGAATTTATTTTCGTAAATAATTTTTTCACTCATTTGTATAATTAATCAAAATTTTTTTAAAACAATCTTACATTACGCACGTTGCAATTGAAGATTCAAGGGTTGATAAGATCTCAGCTCTCGAAAATAAAAAAATTATTATTTTAATTTTTTAAAATTTTTAAAATTTTAAACTAATAAAAATAAAATTACATTATCCTTAAAAATAATAAAATTTTAATTTAATCTTTTAAAAATTATAAATATATAAACAATTTAATTTCTTCCCTTAAAATTATTTTTCCTGGCCACTGTTGTTGAACTGTAGTTTGCATTTTCTCCTAAGCAAGCAAATCCCGAGTGGAAAAAAGATAAGATCTGAATTCCCTGAGATTTGTTCCTCTCACCTTTTACTTAGTGAAATAGTAGTATTAGCTGACCATCTGCCACAGCTTAAGCTTAATCACCCATCAATTAACTTGTTTCTTTCATCTTGGGGCAACTAGCGACCATCACTTTTGAGACTGCGTGGCAAGAGCTGAAGCTGATGATAGGCGTTGAGGAAGAAGTCAGAAAGCTTCAAAGCAATTTTGAGGCCAACCAGGAAGTGGTTGAAGATGCAGAGGTAAAGCAAGTTGTGGATAAAATTGAAAAGAGATGGATAGATAAGGTCAAAGATGTAGCGTATGACATGGAGGACGTGGTGGATGAGTGGAATACTGCACTTTCCAAGTTAAAGACAGATGAAGCTGAAAGTGCTTCGGTCCCCAAGAAGAAGGTACGTCTTTCACGATTACCTTTTAATTTGGGTAGTCAAGTTGTTAGAGGGTATGACATCGGTGATAAAATACGAAGAATCAATGTAGAACTGGATGAAATTGCTAAAGATAAAGATAAATACCATTTTGCTAGAAGTGAAATTACACAAGCTCGACGATTAGAAAGAACCACGTCCTTCGTTGATGTCTCTGAGATCAAAGGTCGAAATGATGTTAGAGACAACATAGTGAGCAAATTGACCAGCGATGAAGGTTTCATTCAGACCGTCTCTATATTAGGGATGTGTGGGATTGGGAAAACTGCTCTTGCTCAATTGGTGTTTAATCATGTTAAAGGTCAAAACTCGTTTGACAAGATAGTATGGGTGTGTGTTTTGGACTTTTTTGATCAGATCAAAATTGCAAGAGATTTTAGAAGGCCTTGGATGTGGTTCATCTCGAGATATAATTTCACTACAATGCCTGTTGGACAAGATTGCTTAGAATGTGAGGGATAGAAAAGTTTTTATTGTTTTCGATGACGTCTGGACAGAACGTGAAGCAGATTGGGAAGCACTAAGAGCTGCTCTGCAACATTGCAAGCATGGAAGTAGGGTTTTGGTGACTACTCGAAAGGAATCGGTGGTGAAGGTGATTAGATCATCTCACGTGTTTCACTTAGAACTGTTGTCAAACGAGATGTGTTGGGAGATTGTTAAACAAATAGCATTTTTTGGAAAGGAGGAGAGTGAGCGTAGAGAGTTGGAGGATGTTGGGATGAGAATTGCAGCAAAGTGTAAAGGTTTGGCGCTTGCTACAAAGACTTTAGGAAGTTTGCTACGACAGAAAGGAGGAGAGTGGAATGGGAATTAGAGGTAGCAGAAGAATATATTTTCAGACCTCTATTGTTGAGTTTCTATGATTTACCCTCAACAATAAGACGATGCTTGTTATATTGTGCTATATTTCCCAAGGATTATGTGATGGGGAAAGATGAATTGATTGTGCACTGGAAGATGCAAGGCTTTTTGAACTCTGTCGACGACTCGGGATGGAGTTGAAAGGTGAAGAATACTTTGAGTACTTGGCAGATCTTTCCCTCTTTCAAGATTTGGAAAGGGATGATTATGGCAACATATTTGTAGGTAAGATGCATGACATAGTACATGATTGTCTCCTGTTCATGACCAAAGATGAGATTGTGACAAAGGAGGTTGATTCCAAGGAAACATGGAATCTGGATTTAGTTTCCAAAAGCGCTCGTCATTCATGTGTAAAAATCAGCCAACCCAACTCATTTCCGATTTGTATAAACGGAGTAGACAAATTGAGAACTCTTGTCATAATCGGTGAAAGCTATGATGTCACCTCTGAAGGTTTAAAGAAGTTATTCAGTGAAGCCAAATGCCTGAGATTATTGGATTTTCAGCTGCCGAAGATCAGAAAAGTTTCTGAACAGATACAAGTTCCAGAAGAAATAGGCAACTTAATTCACTTGAGATATCTCAGTTTTCTTTCTTATCAGAGTTCGGAATTGCCTGAATCAGTTTCTGATCCGCGAAATTTGGAATACTTGAATATCGTCAACTGTAGTAAACTATCCAAAGAGATGGAGAAGATGATCAACCTGAAGTATCTTTATACTCGTGACTGTAATAGGCTAAGCCATTATCCTAAAGGGATTGGAAGATTAACAAGTCTTAAGAGATTAGATCGAATCATTGCAAGAGTCGACTGCAATCATGCTACAGACTTCAGTGTTGAAGATTTTGAACACTTGGATCTGCTGCGCGGAGACCTTTGGTTAGAATTGGAAGGAAATTGGATAAATGTAGAAGAAGTTGAGAGAGGTAAGCTTCATAAAAAGATACATGTCATGGAATTGAGGGTGGTTTTTAGGAGTAATGATGCAGGACATGGAATGAAGGATGATTTCATTAAGGCTTTGAACCCACGTCCCAACTTTCACATCCACTTTTTTGGTATTTAAACAAAAAAAGAAAGAAGAAATAAAGATGATGTAGTTGTGTTATACACCAACGATCATCAACCCGAAATCCAGTTGAGATATATAGGTTCTACTAGATGGATATGTGCGAGACGTAGAGCGAGAGGATAGCAAGGAGAGCTCGCAATACAGCTCGCATGAGCCGAGGGGAGTTCACGGTCTCAGTTCGCATATACCCAAAGAACTCGCATACGGGTGACTTCAAGGTCTGACTAGCGACCTAGAATGGTGCACGTGTCTAACATGTTCAAAGCCCGCTCAGAATGTCAGCTCTATGAATAGTGAGGTCAAGTCCATGAGCAATGAAGTCAAAACATATATAAATATTCTAATTTCTACGAGTTGTGATTCTATTTTTTTTTTCTTTTCTAAATTATAGTGTGGAGTATATGGGTTGCATCATTATCTAAAAAGGTGGTCAATATTATTTGTCACAATCTGTCTGTCAAGCTGGAAGATTGGTTGTCATTGGGTCCATTCCAAGGTATAACATTCGCCTTCTTCATTGTAAAGAGAAAAGGATAAGAAAAATGTATTTGCTTTGAATTCTTTATAATTAGTCTCGAAATTGAATGAGAAGATACATACAAGATTGGGCCATATCTCATTATTCTTTTCTTCAAGGGTATTTATACATGCTGTTATTGTTAATGAAATTGACGTTCTTGGTAGGATTCTATGTATGTTGGACACGTGTACTATTTTGGTTTATTTGTTGTATTTCGTAGTTCCTACACGCGAACTCCGTGATATATGCGAAAAACCATTCATGCGAGCGCTTTTGGCGAACTCTCACTATGGGACCTGTACATAACCCACTGATAGGGCCCATCCGGGTAGCAGGTAGGCAATCTGAACCACATCTAGATTTCGGATTGGCGATCATAAATACATAACAACTTTGTTTTTTTTTTTTTTTGAAATTGGTAAACAAGTTGCTTTTCAAATCAAATCTTAATTTTAAACAAGGATTTTAACCCCCAAGCTAAAATTTTAAACCAATCTATGAATTATCAGTTAAAAGATCCAAATTTGTACTATTACACTGTGTTTGATTTGATGTAATAGCTATGCTATTATGGGACGGTTCAATATTAAACAGTAAAATCTTTTGTTTGGTTGAATGTAATACCCATTACGGGTGTATTCCTTTACAACCTTATGTAGAAAAAACCTCCGTTTCTATTCTCATTCCTTGTTTAGACCTCTCCAATTTTACCGTCACTCATCTCTTTCAGACCAAAATTTCTTTCATCTCTTTCAGGCTTGCTTTCCTCCTAATTTGTTTCTCTTCTTGGTTGCCTTGCCTACACCTAGTTATCGCCATTTCTGCTTCTTTCCAGGCTCACTAAAGGCTTCAATTTATTTAAAAGGAAATCCAAATCCATTCTAGGTCAGCTTCTTCTATGTTTCTTGGTTTTCGATTCGAATGATTTGGGATTCATTTATATGTAATTATATTTTCATTTTTTTTGTGTTTTTATTTTGGGTCTCTGCAAGATTTGTACTTTTTGGGGTTTTGAATTCTTTTTATTGTTATGTTTAGTTACTCATTGAATTTATGTTATTTAAAGATGTTGAATTTAACATAAAGCTCTGTTTTCTCTAGTTCACTGCTATTAGCACTGCTCACAATTATATACTTCTGCATGTCGTTGTTTGCCTTATAACTATTGCATCATTGTCTTGCATGGTTCCATTGAGCCCCATTTGTTTCACAAGTAAGTAAAGTAAATTAAATACTTCTGGATTCATTACTCTCTTCCAATTTAAAATACATGCACATCAAGCACTTTTACTAGATTAGTGCAGGACAAGGTCATTCATTATGTTTTGGTCAAGATCTTTATCTCTTGTCAAACCAGTTTCTGAAAAAGGGGATGAAGGTACCATGAGGTGCGTTTGGATCATATAGTTCTTTTACTTCTGAAGGGATAAATATTGGCCAAGAAAAACCTTGAACAGCTAGTTTTTATTTCAAAACGTTTATGTTTTTGTATCCTTTTCTAATATTTAATCCTTCTCCTGATTCCAGTTGGAGTTTGGTATGGATTGGGTTGTAATAAGAATATTGTATATGTTATTGTTATGGTAATCTTTTTTGTTGTAGATTGTATCTTTTGAGGATGCAGTAATTGTTTGCGTAGCTAACATGCTTTTCTTTGATATCAGGGAAGCTCTCTTAGACTTCTATAAAAATTCAAGGAAGAGGAAGCCTGATCAGATCATTATTTTTAGGTTTCCCTTTTTAAGATTTTTTTCTCGCACTTCAAAAATGACAACGAATTTGCTGAAGAATGCTTTTTTAGGGACATTAATCTTATAGATTTTACTGTTTGCTAGGATTTTCTACTGCATATCTATCTTGATTTTTGTGCACTGCCATATCTATTTTTTGTTCTTTCTTGTGAGCTAGTTTGTGGTTAATTTGTAGTTTCTATTGAGTTCCACTGATATGCTTGTGTTGAAGTTTATTTCGTGCTCATTACATGTTTAAATTAGGGATGGGGTTAGAGAGTCTCAGTTCAATAAAGTTTTGAACAAAGAACTTGATCAAGTTTTGGACAATGTATGTGCTCATTACATCTTTATCTCTGATGGATAAATAGAGTGATGGGCCCTGCTTGTAACACCCGAATCCCGTACATCGTCGTCGGTTAAGATTTCGATGACTTCTATTCATTTTATATTGTTCCTCTTTTACACATATCCGACTATTAGCATCTTTAATCTAATACAAAAATCATTTCTCACAATTTAGAACGATATCTAAACATAACACAATTTATCAAGGGTAAAAATGGAATTTCCAACAATTTAGGGGACTTTTACCTGTACCTGATCGTCAAGTGTCGGTAGTAGTCGATTCAATGAACAATTTTAGAACTGTGCAGATTTCTACCGGTACTTGTACTAGTTCTACAGATAAAGTCATGCAACTATCGATACGAAAAACTCCAAAGAGCAAAAATCCACGTCATGCAACTTCTACCGATACAAGCTTACATATTATCGATACACTAGTAACATGAACTACCGATACTTGTAATTAAACTATCGATACAATCCAAGTCAGAGAACAACCTCTCTCCTACCCTGTACTTCTACCTATACATGAAAGAATTCTACCGAAACAAGTAAGCAGAATTTCATTAATGATGCCAAGACACAAGTTTAATACATCAAACACAACCAATATAAGTTATGCATTAAAACATCACAACACACAAATAACTTCTAGTCTTTACAAGCATAATAAGCCTAAACATCAAGGTTATACTTCAAGCATCTACAAAATCAAAGTAATAAGATTTCAACATCTTTGGTTCCATATCAAAAGTTAATAACATCCTAGTACATGCCATAAGACCAAGTGATGCAAAATCTACCGACAACTCCGCGATAGTGTGACTTCAGGTGAGGTCAATGATTTGATCTTCAGTCAGCAAATGATTTACAAAACAACAACAATAACTGTGGTAAGCATTATAGCTTAGTAAGTTCGATAGTTAAATAATACCAACATGGTCATAACAACAATGACTCATTCGAGCCAACATTGTTTTCTATGCTCTTGAGTATGTACAACTTCTCTTTCTGTCCCTATCGTTGGGTTACCAGTATCCGATGCTGCCCACAAGAGCTATTGAGGACTCGCAACGTATACGGTACCCCAGCCATCGGTACAGTGTCTATCTATACTGTAAACTGTCTCCTAACGATGCTGCTCACACGAGCTGTCAACTGTATACATAAAGCATAAGTCCCAGCCATCGTAGGACCTGTAATCCATATAGGATCCATATCTTTTTCGAATCACGATGCTGCTCACACGAGCTGTCGAGGACTCACAACACATGCGGTACCCTAGTCATCGTGTCGGTACTATTTCAACGACATAAAGCTTACTATATTTTGTGTTGCATTTCTTCGATCATCTTCAATACCAACGCTTCCAATTTGCTGTACATTGACAAAATATGCATATACAAAGTATTAAATAAAATCTACACTACGAACTTATCGGACTGGATTGCAGTTTAGGAAGGACTTTAGGGACTAATCCGCTAATTTCTCTTTTCCCCTATCAGTAGCACAATCGAAGTCTACATTCACAAATAATTCAATTCTAACATTAAATTATATCATTAAGTTGTTCAACATAATTTAGTCCTTTTTTGGAAAATTATAGATTTACCCTTAAAAATTTTTCTTTTATTAAATCTAGTCCTTTCAACACATAACATGCAAAACAACCATTCTCTCTCACAACTAACCATAGCCGGATTCACTTGGGTACCTATCCAACCCATTCACATATCTATTTTCACAACAATAAATGTAATTTCACCAATTTCGCATTTTAGTCCTTTAACCCTAATTTCATAAAAAATCACTTTACAAAAGATCTAACGCAAGTATCAAACATTCAAATACATCAAAAGCTTCCAAGAACAAGCAATTTCAACAATGGAAAGTTTTCTAACATTTGACAAATTCAAAAATTAGTCCTTGCATAAGCTAGCTTAAGCTAATACGAACTAAAAAACATAAAAATTATTTAAAACGATTAACATTTACCTACTCAAAGTTAAGCTCAAAGTTTAGGATGAAAAACCCAATCTCTTCCTTGTCCAAGCCGTGAAAGTGAAGAAGAAAAGAGGAATTTCTATGTTTTTTCTTCTTTTAATTCATATATATACTTAATGTCATTATTGTAAATTTAATTACTTTCATACTTAACTTTGTTAATCACTTTTAAGCTTTTAATTAATCTTTTCATTATCCTTAATTCATAATATTCCACTATCCTATCTCCTTTAGTTTATTTACTTACTAGGTCCTTCTAATTTAACAATTATACCTTTTCACCTATTACAAAGTAGTCCTTTCTATTCAATTATCTAATTTAACTTCGAAATTTCATAGCCAAAACTTAATATGATGCAGATGTCATCACATATATTAAATAACTAATATTTATGACTTGACTCGTCGGAGTTGTGATCTCGAAACCATTATTTCCGACACCACTAAAAATCGAGCTGTTACAACTCTCCTCCCTTAGGGAAATTTTGTCCCAAAATTTCTTACCAGTAAACAAGTTAGGGTATTGCAATCTCATCGAAGCCTCTGTCTCCCAAGTAGCTTCTGCTATCCCGTGACGGTTCCACAATACTTTTACTAATGGTACTTTCTTGTTTCTCAATTCTTTTACTTCGCTAGTCAGTATTCTAGCTGGTTCCTCTGAATACGACAAGTCCGGCTGAATCTCAACTTCCATGGGTGTAATCACATGCGAGAGATCTGATCTCAACATTGAAACATGAAAAACGTTATGAATCTTCTCTAGTTCTGATGGTAAAGCCAATTTATATGCCACAGGACTAACTTGTTCAATACCTTCATAAGGCCTGATGAACCGCAAACTCAATATTCCCTTTCTAACAAACTGCATCACCTTTTTCCAAGGTGAAACTTTTAGGAACACTCAGTCTCCTATAGCAAACTCTATATCTTTCCTCTTAAGATCCGCGTATGACTTTTGTCGATCAGATGTTGCTTTCTCATCAACTAAATCGATTCCAATCAACTTAGACTCGCTCAATTCTAACCAGTACAGAGGTGTTCTACACTTTCGACCATATAATGCTTCGAATGGTGCCATTTTGATACTAGATTGGTAGCTATTATTATATGCAAACTCCACCAACGGCAGATACCTTTCCCAGCTTCCTTTAAACTCAAGTGTACAACATCGTAGCATATCCTTAAGAATCTGTATCACACGCTCTGACTGTCCATCCGTTTGCGGATGATATGTGGTACTAAAATTCAACCGGGTCCCTAAAGCTTCATATAGCTTACCCAAAAATCTCGAAGTAAAGTGTGGATCCCTAAAAAAAATGATAGAGGCTAGTACATCATGCAGTCGAACTATTTCTGACACATATAACTCGACCAGTCCCTCAAATGGATAATCTACTTGATTGGGAATGAAATGAGCGGACTTTGTCAATCTGTCCACAATTACCCAGATTGAATCTTTCTTTCTCGATGTTATCGAAAGTCCTGTGATAAAATCCATTGCGACTCTTTCCCATTTCCACTCCGGAATGGTAATCGGCTGTAGTAACCCAAATGGCACCTGATGTTCAGCTTTCACTTGTTGACATATAAGGCATCTAGTCACAAATTCTGAAATCTCTCATTCCATACCTGGCCACCAATACAATTTTTTCAAGTCATTATACATTTTCACACTCCCCGGGTGTACGAAATAAGTGATGCTATGAGCCTCCATCAAAATATCTCGTCTCAAATCTGAATCATTCGAAATACATACCCTGCCTCTGTAATACAACATAAGCTCTGTATCAACTGTAAACCCTGTAGTAGCATCTCTCTGTATCTGCTCCCTTTTAGCTATCAGCTTTGGATCATTTCTCTATAATTCTTGAATTCGCTGTAGAAATAACAACTTCGTTCTAAGTTTCGCGGTGATAGAACTATCGTTTTCTAATAAAATATTGGCATTCAATGCTCTCAAAGAAAACATCTATTTTCGACTTAAGGCATCAGTTACAACATTGGCCTTACCTGGATAATTGTCAATCAAAAGGTCATAATCTTTTAATAGATCCAACCATCGGTGCTGACGCAGATTTAACTCCTTCCGTGTCATCAAATATACTCTTATGATTTGTAAATATATGACATCTCTCCCCATAAAGGTAATGTCGTCGAATCTTTGATGAAAAAACTACGGTAGCTAACTCCATATCATGAGTCAGATAATTCTTTTCATGCGGTTTCAATTGTCGAGAAACATAAGCTATCATTTTAACATCTTGCATCAAAACACACCCCAACCCGCTTAATGATACGTCACTGTAAACAATGAACAATTTTCCCGTCTCTGGTTGCGTCAAGACTGGAGCTTCAGTTAACAACTTTTTCAACTGATCAAAATTTTGTTGATAACCTTCAGACCACACGAATCAAATGTTTTTCTGTAGCAACCTCGTTATCGATAAAGCTATGATGGAAAAGTCTTTCACGAACTGACGGTAATAACCTGTCAGCCTAGGAAACTGCGTACCTCGGAGACGTTCTCCGGTATCCTCCAATTGAGAATAGTTGAGACCTTGCTTGGATTAACACGTATTCCTTCTGAAGATACTACGTGACCCAAAAATCCAACTTCTCGAAGCCAGAATTCACATTTACTGAATTTTGCATACAACTGCTTTTCTCGCAAAATCCGTAACACCTCTCTCAAATGTTGGGTATGCTCTGATTCCGTCTTAGAGTAAATCAATATGTCATCAATGAACACAACCATAAATCTATCTAACTAGGGGCTGAAATATTATGTTTAACAGATCCATAAATGCTGCGGGGGCATTAGTCATTCCAAATGACATAACTAAAAACTCATAATGTCCGTACCTAGTTCTGAATGTCGTCTTCAATATCGGAATCTTTTACTCTCATCTGATAATAACTCGACTGAAGGTCTATTTTGGAGAATACGGTTTCACTCTTTAACTTGTCAAATAACTCATCAATTCGAGGCAACAAATACTGGTTCTTAATCGTCACTTTATTTAATTGTTTGTAGTCTATACACATCCATATCGACCCGTCTTTCCTTTTCACAAATAATACAGGCACACCCCACAGTGATACACTAGGCCGTATGAATCCTTTGTCTAACAATTCTTGCAGCTGAGCTTTCAATTCTTTCAATTCGGTTGGCCCTATTCTATACGGTGGAATAGAGATCGGAGCGGTACCTGAAAATAAATCAATATCGAACTCTACCTCTCTAACTAGCGGTAAAGTCAAAAATTCTTCTGGAAATACATCTGCATACTCTTGAACAACTGGTACCTGATCCAATTCTTTTTTCAAGCCCTGAGTATCAAGTATGTACGCTAGAAATGCACCATCTTCTGTGCCGAGATAGTTGAAATCACTCTAGTTTCACTGTTCAATCATCCGGACTTCACTGTAATTACCTCACTTGTCGGACATTTCAAATTGAGCATTCTTTGCTTGTAATTTACTATCGCATCACGCTCCGATAACCAATCCATACCCAAGATTACATCAAACTCGGTGAATGGCATTAGCATTAGATCGGTAGGAAATTTACAACTCCAAACTTTTAGTGGACATTTACGACATATCAAATTGATTATGACACTATGACCAAAAAGGTTGGTGCCTTGCACATCAAATTCAATCGATTCTACGACCAATTTCTTATCAGTGACTAAAGCAGTACAAATATAGGAATGAATTGACCTTGGGTCAATCAAAGCACATACAGTATCATTAAAAAGATAGAATATACCAGTCACCACATCAGGAGCGATAGCATCTTTTCTAGCTCGGATAGCATAAGTCCGTGCAAGTGTTCGAGCTTTTGACGTGCTCCCTCTATCTCTTTGTTCACTTCAATTTCCACTTGCACAGTTACTCTACGCTGGGCGTCTTCCTTTCTTCGGTGTGACCGGAGGGTTAACACTTCGATCATCCTTTGCTTCTGAGTTCATCAGATAGTTTCGCATGAAATGACCAGTATTTCCACATCTAAAGCAAGCTCCTTTAACCAATCGACATTCGCCCAAATGGATTCTTATGTAATGCTCGAACACTGGTGTTGGCACAAAATGAACACTTACCACACTGTCAGCAGGCCAATTTTAAAATTTGGATACTGGTGGTCCTGTTCGACTCCTGCTCAAAAAACCAGAAGAGACTGCTTTGCGGGCTCTACTATCTCTATATTTCTTCGGTGGTAGCATTGAAGAAGTTCGGGTGGGATTTTTCCTCCTGAAATCCCAAAGTCTTTTCTCTCTCTATCTTTTCTGGTTGTATACTTTCTCAATTTTTCTAGGCTTAGATGGTCAGTATGACAATTGGTCAAATTTTTGAACTACCCACCATCATCTTTATCTCATCATTAACTCGTCTTCAAAACAAACACACATGGCCTCGTCAAAGGGTACAATCTCTCGGGCATACTTACTAAGAAATACAAACTCCCATTCGTATTCTGCCATTGTCTTGTTTCCCTATTTCAGCTCCAATAACTCTTTCTTCTTCTTATCCAGATATCTCTTACTGACATATTTCTTCTTAAACTTTGTTGAAAGAATTCCCCAGTAACTTCATTTTCTGGTATCACTGTTACAATCATTGCCCACTAGTTGTAACCTTCTTCCTTTAGTAACGAAATAGCACATCTCACATAATCTTCAAGTGGGCAAGCAATTTCATTTAACACTCTTAGAGTGTTCTCTAGCTAATACTCGGCCCTAGGCGGATCATCCTCAGCATTTCCACGAAATTCTTCTGCCCCGTACTTCCTTATCCTATCTGTTGGTATACGACGCCTTTGTTTAATTACCGAAGAAGGTGGAAGCATTACAGGAGCTGCCATGGGTCGAGTTGTAGGCTATGTAACTAGGGGTAGAAGAGGTGGCACCATTTGATTATTCTGCATAAATTCCGAGAACCACTGCTCCATTAAGCCAAAGAACATGTTTTTAGCTTCACTTTCTGTCATTGGTATAATAAGGACCCCATGACTAGCCTCGAAATCATTTGTCGGGTCATTGTTGTTCACTTCATTAGTCTCTTCTCTTCCTAATTCAGGCATATTTACCTTTATCTACAAAAACTATTGTTAGATCGGATTCATCTGTTTCACACTATCACAAATTCATATGACATGTACAATAAAATCATTTAATACAATAATAACTGTCCAAGAAACGGCTAAATTGAAAGCTTTGATACCATTAAATGTAACACCCGAATCCCGTACATCGTTACCGATTAAGATTTCGAAGTCTTCTATTCATTTTATATTGTTCCTCTTTTACACATATCCGACTATTAGCATCTTTAATCCAATACAAAAATCATTTCTTACAATTTAGAACAATATATAAACATAACACAATTTATCAAGGGTAAAAATGAAATTTCCAACAATTTAGGGGACTTCTACCGATACTTGATGGTCAAGTATCGATAGTAGTCGATTCAATGAACAATTTTAGAACTGTGCAGATTTCTACCGAGACTTGTACAAGTTCTACTGATACAAGTATGATTTTTATTGATAAAAGTCATGTAACTACCGATACCAAAAACTCCATAGAGAAAAATTCACATCTTGCAACTTCTACTGATACAAGCTTACATACTACTGATACATCAGTAACATGTACTACCAATACTTGCAATTAAACTATCGATACAATCCAAGTCAAAGAATAACCTCTCTCCTACCTTGTACTTCTACCGATACATGAAAGAATTCTACCGAAACAAGTAAGCAAATTTCATTAATGATGCCAAGACACAAGTTTAATACCTCAAGCATAACCAATATAAGTTATGCATTAAACATCACAACACACATATAACTTCTAGTCTTTACAAGCATAATAAGCCTAAACATCAAGGTTATACTTCAAGCATCTACAAAATCAAAGTAAAAAGATTTCAACATCTTTGGTTCCATATCAAAAATTAATAACATCCTAGTACATGTCATAAGACCAAGTGATGCAAAATCTACAGACAACTCCGCGATAGTGTGACTTCAGGTAAGGTCGATGATCCGATCTTCAGTCAGCAAACGATCTAAAAAACAACAACAATAACTGTGGTAAGCATTATAGCTTAGTAAGTTCGATAGTTAAATAATACCAACATGGTCATAGCAACAATGACTCATTTGAGCCAACATTATTTTTTATGCTCTTGAGTGTGTACAACTTCTCGTTCTGTCCATATCGTTCGGTTACCAGTATCCGATGCTACTCACACGAGCTGTCAAGGACTCGTAACGTATGCGATATCCAGCCATCGGTATAGTGTCTATTTGTACTGTAAACTGTTTCCTAATGATATTGCTCACACGAGCGGTCAAAAGTATACATAAAGCATAAGTCCCAGCCATCGTAGAACCTGTAATCCATATAGGATTCGTATCTTTTTCGAATCACGATGCTACTCACACGAGCTGTCGAGGATTCGCAACACATGCGGTACTATTTCAACGACATAAAACCTACTATATTTTGTGTTGCATTTCTTCGATCATCTTCAATATCAACGCTTCCAATTTGATGTACATTGACAACATATGCATATACAAAGTATTAAATAAAATCTACACTACGAACTTATCGGACTGGATTGCAGTTTAGGAAGGACTTTAGGGACTAATCCGCTAATTTCCCTTTTCCCCTGTCGATAGCACGATCGAAGTTTACATTCACAAATAATTCAATTCTCACATTAAATTATATAATTAAGTCGTTCAACACAATTTAGTCCTTTTTGGGAAAATTACAGATTTACCCTTAAAAATTTTCCTTTTATTAAATCTAGTCCTTTCAACACATAACATGCAAAACAATCATTCTCTCTCATAACTAACCATAGCCAAATTCACTTGGGTACCTATCCAACCCATTCACATATCTATTTTCACAACAATACATGTAATTTCACCAATTTCGTGTTTTAGTACTTTAACCCTAATTTCATAAAAAAATCACTTTACAAAAAGATCTAACCCAAATATCTAACATTCAAATACATCAAAAGCTTCCAAGAAGAAGCAATTTCAACAATGACAAATTTTCTAACATTTGACAAATTCATAAATTAGTCCTTGTATAAGCTAACTTAAGCTAATTCGAACTCAAAAACATAAAATTTATTAAAAACGATTAACATTTATCTACTCAAAGTTGAGCTCAAAGTTTAGGATGAAAAACCTTAACTCTTCCTTGTCCAAGCCGTGAAAATGAAGAAGAAAAGAAGAATATCTATGTTTTTTTTCTTCTTTTAATTCATATATATACTTAATGGCATTATTGTAAATTTAATGACTTTCATACTTAACTTTGTTAATCACTTTTAAGCTTTTGACTAATCTTTTCATCATCCCTAATTCATAATATTCCACTATCCTATCTCCTTTAGTTTATTCACATACTAAGTCTTTCTACTTTAACAATTATACTTTTGCACCTATTACAAAGTAGTCCTTTCTATTCAATTATCTAATTTAACGTTAAAATTTCATAACCAAAGCTTAATACGATGCAGATGTCATCACAAATATTAAGTAACTAATATTTACGACTTGACTCGTCGAAGTTGTGGTCTTGAAACCACTATTTTCAACACCGCTAAAAATTAGGCTATTACACTGCTATTTTTATTTAAATAAAAAGTAATAAACCCCATTTCTTTTTATTGTCTACTTTTCCTTCTATAAAATATGGTGAAACCTTGCCAAGACTGAAGAAAATGATTCTGTTTTCTGTGATAATCTGATGTGAACATGTGTGGTTAACTTCGTACTTAAATGAAGTTGATTCACTTTTAGGAGATGCAAAATTTTGGCCATTTGTATCGAAGGATTTTGTAGAAGTAAGCAGAGGGGATCTGAGGGACCTATGAGGATGATTATTTGTGTTAAGTGAAGTATAAAAGTTATTCTTATTGAGCTTATGTTAAAACTCTTCCAAGGCGTATGTCACGGTGACTTCTGTGTTGCTATGAATTGAGAGACCCATGAGAAGATCCAATGATATAGGTGTCACATTCTATTTCTCTTTACTATTATATTCTCAGTTTTGTCTCTAAAGGGGAGTGAGGGATTGCTTTGTTATTTTAGGCACTGTTTTATATTACAAGTGTTTGATTTGGTTTTTATGTTGGTTGATAATAAATTTTAATAGGATTATGAGTTTGAAGTAGAATTATTAATGCCAAAAATCTCAGCTTGAATAAGCTTAGAATAGGTTTATGTAGGTGGATGTAATGATTTTGCTAATGGAAGATACACACTTATGATAATATTAATACACAATAAGAACATCCTACACACTCTTATAATACAAAAGGAGGCCTGGCCTAATTGATGTATCATGGAAATAGATTTGAAGGAGTCAACCCATTTTCTTATGATAATATGGACTTGGATCATTTGCCCTTTTCATTCATTTAATTATCTAGTTTAACTTTCAAAACAAACCTTGCATTTATAGCATGCCTTTATGAAGGCGGTTTGCACTATCTAGTATATAAGCTTCCTTAAACAAGTAGATTCCAAAACTTCAATAATTTAGCCCATGCTTTTGCTTTTAAATTTGAACTCTTATAAACAAATATATCTTCATAGCACTCAATCCAAAGTAATTACACAACCCCACTCTACCCAACATAAAGTAATAATTTAGCAAGAAATCTAAGTTTTTATAAGGGAAAGTGAAAATAACAAAATGAATACATAAATTTATTCCTACCACAAAAAAAATACATAGGGATTCAGTTCACTATAGAAGATCATTCATTAAGTAAAAAGATTAAGGTCAAAATCTTACCAACTTTAAATCTTTACTAGAAACCTTTCTTACTTAATTTATAATGTGATTTGAAGATATTTAACTTAATTTTAATTTTCCTTTTTTAAGATAGTTATGCTTGGCATTTCACAACCAATTGCTTCTTCTCAAAATTCTCGAGGAGTCAAAAGGAAATGGGTTCCTGAAGAAGATGCTGCGTTGATTGCCTGTATGGTCGACTTGCATAATGTTGGAACCTTTAATGCAGATACGGGATTTAAGGCCTATTTAAATGACCTGGAAAGAATGATGGAAAAAGTTTTACCTCATGCTATGTTAAAAGCTAAACCTAATCTTGAATCGAGGATTAAGACATTGAAAAAGGATTGGGCAACTATTTACGACATGCTCAGTGGAAAAAACAATAGCGGCTTTGGTTGGAACAAGCATAAGCAGATGGTTGTTGCTGAAGATGCTGTGTGGAACTCATATATAAGTGTAAAAATTATTTCCTATCTTTTATTATCTTGTTTTGACCAAACTTATATCTAATGCGGATTCCTTTTTTTTTTATAGAGTCATAAAGCAGCCGGTCAAATTCAGACATCATAGTTTCCCTTATTATGAGCAACTTACTTCCATAAATGCAAAAGATCGAGCCACTGGGAATGATGCTCAAACAGTTACATACATTATTGAAGAAATAGATGTTGAGGATGTAGCTACTACAAATAACCTTGAAAAAGAAAACAATTACTATGAGTGCGAAGATGATGTTTCCTTGGATGAGATGGATGTCTCGGCTACACAATCGCAAACGTCGAAGCCAAACCAAGATGGTTCCACATCTTCAAAAAAGAAAAAAAAGATTTCTGATGGAAGTGAACAAATTTGTACTTCAATTATTGATGCTGCCATATTTTTGGGGGAAAACATACGGACTGTTGGAATTGAATTAAGTAGGAGTATTGCCTCTGAGAAAGTGCTCAAAAATTATATTCGGCCTTCTGTGAATTAGAAAGATTAACTGAGGATGAACGATATCGTGCGTTGAGCGAAATCCCAAACCATCCAACGCAAATGATCGTTTTCTTTAGTCTACCTTCTTCTGTGCAATTGGAATGGGTGAGAAGATTTCTTTTTGACCATTAAAAACTATGGTTGTGTTGGTGATGTTTTGTTAACTTTTTGTATATGTAATATTTGGATGGTAAGATGTCATTTATAGAATGTCGCAGACTGTTGTAACTTTTTGATGTTATAAAACTTAACATATAGATTATGACATAAAGATTATATTTGAATGTAAAATATAATTCTCAAGCAATTTATACTTCTGATCTTTTACCATTTAGTTTAGAAGATAATTAAATTATTTATTTTGCTAATGATATTTAAGAACATTAAATATGCATTGCAGTTTAAAATTAATAAAATAGTTTATATATTATGATTTTTATTAATTCATATTTTAATAGTAATTATATTAAGAATGTTATTAAATTGTATTTAATAATAATCATGTTAAAATGTGATTAAATTATTTATTTTTTATAAAATTATATTTAATAATAATCTTATTAAAATTTAATAACAATAACAATAATCATCTACCTAAAAAAAATCTATTAAGGGTATTCTAGTCATTTAAGTTTTTTTTCTTATGCTATTTCAGCATTATCCTATTCAACCAAATACAAGAATATTAGTACAGCTCTATTTCATTCCATTTTATTCAACCAAACAACTGAAATATTAATTACAGTTCTATTCTATTACAACGAACCAAACCTGATGTTAGTTTAAATTTTCAGCCATTTTGAAATGTTGAGGTAGTCCTCTGTTCAATTCTTTTATATGAATGTTTGCCACACAGTGAGAACCAATATGACAACAGCATAAATTTGAGCAGCGATAGCCCAAGGCTTCAACAAATAGGTTTGCGCATAGTATGCTCGCCATCGAGGCCATATCCGCTTACAATGACAATCCAGTTTATTACTAAGTTCGGAATAATAGAATTCCTTGACAAAAGTATCATTATAAAGATTATTGAAAAACTGGGTTGCATCGTCGGGACTCAACCAGTTGTCGAAGATATCCCTCTTGCACAGTATCTCCATGTCGTTGGTGGTGTCAATGAGGTTATCCAGGAGCTTGGCATAGCAAGTGAATATAGGTTGACAATTTGGCAAACACTGCTCGTACGCGATCAGGTTCCGGAAGATCGTTTCAGTCGTCTCTTGGATCAGCAATGATGGGATTGTGAGACAACCATCTCTAAACCTTATGTCCAGGACGCTGTCTGGTACTGGGACAGCTTTCTCGAATGTTACACCTGCTTCTTTGAGCCTAGTGATGGAACGAATCGGCATCCAGCTGGATTCGTTTTTTTTTACTGTTTCTTGGAATGGTAACACCAAGGATGATCTTAACAAATCAAGAATATGCTTGATATCTTGGTCTTTGAAACGGGATGGGTTTATTTGAGGGGGATGAGAAGTGAAGGTATTAGCAAAGAACATGAGGGCAAGTTCAATCAAGGACTTGGTTTCACAAGGAAGCCTAGTTTCTTTAAACAAGTTATCAAGCACTAACCAGGGGATTTGATTCTCTAACAACATCAAGTCATGGTTTAGATATTGCAGCATACATGACATGGAGAAAATGGGGTCGTCCTGCTCTTTGATCACCACTTCCGCATCTTTACGAAACAGCTCGATAATGAAGACACCATCTAGCAGCATTGTTTTAACGAACTCATCACCCAATTCTGCTGCAAAATCACTGCCTGCGTAGTAAGAACTGGCCTGTTCCTTAATCATCTCAACAGCATTAATCAAATCAGATAAAACATTCTGTTCTTCAACCTCTTTGGATTGTTTGGACATCGGTGGATAGCGACTTCTGATCATCCTGGAAAGGAGAGCCTTCAGGTACTTGACTTTGATTTTCTCAGTGGCTAACAAGTGTTGTTCGCCATGGTGCATTGGCCCAATGGAGAAACAATTGGGGAGAAAAGAGGTCTTTTTGTGCCTGAAGAGTATGGTTGGGGTTTTGAAGATGCAGTAGCTGTGGGGCATGGATAAACAAGCATCCCTCAGTTCAGCCTTCAGAGAGCACAATGATCCAACACTAAGTACAACGATTTCATTTGATCTTCCACTTTGTGCCTCCATTTTCCAGCCTGCAAAAAGAGATTAAGAAGTTACTAATAGCTTGTATCTATCATGGATTATCGGGGTACTCATTAATTTATACAAGTTGAAACTATCAAGTTTTGGCTTCAAATAGATGGCAGAATGAGTGAGCTATTGGAAAAGAATCTAGGAGATAGTTAAAGTAAATCCCACATATTTTTTCTTTTCTAAATTATATTGTTGAGTATATGCGTTGCTTCATGATCTGTCTGTCAAGCTGGAAGATTGGCTGTCATTGGGTCCATTCCAAGGTTTAACATTTGCCTTCTTCACTGTAAAGAGAAAAGGAAAAGGAAAATTTTTTATGATTAGTCTTGAAATTGAATGAGAAGATAAATACAAGTTTGGGCCATATCTCATTATTCTTTTCTTCCAGGGTATGCCATTTCATAGGAAAGAAGAATAATGGTATCGGGAGAAGAGATTGTATGACATTGTGATTCTATATCATTATCATCCCATTTTAATAGAAGGATGATAAATCAAATTTTCGATATTTAAAAACTTTTCAATCCAAACATTGATTTCAAGTAAAAAAAAAAAAGGTAAACAAATTTCACAACACTTTTCAAAAATAATTTTCAACCTTAATAGTAAACTAACCCTTAGTCATTTTGGTTGAAGTCAATTTTAAATTCAGGTCATTTTTAAGTTAAAGTCACTCTAAGACTCTCTTTAGATAAGCGGTAAAATTGCTTTTGATGAGATTGAAAACAACTATCGCAATGAGATTAATTAGTGTACAAATGAGATTGAGTATTATAGTAGTAAGATATGTATTTATCGATTTTAAAATGTTTTTATAATATAATAATTTATATTTATATTTACATTAAATAATAAAATACAAATTAAAATTATATTTCCATTAAATGATAATTAAAAAAATATTAAGATATATTTATATTTAAAACAATTTTGTAAACTCCAAAATATATATTAACACTCTTTTATTTATACATTATGCTAATTACAAGTAAAAATATAATATTTTTTGTGTATTTATATTTAATTTGATTATATTTTGTTATTTTCATGGGAATGTGTTAATTTAATGAATTTATATTAAAAACATGTTATTTCGGTTTTTTTATTAATTAGGCTAAGGGAAAAGATGACATAATTTTTTATTGTATTTGGGTCTTAGACAAGTACATGATTTCAATCACATGAACTTCAAAATCATAATAATCTAGTATGAATTCCAGTGAAGCCCATTATCACTCAAATTGAAGCCCAAAATCATTTCTTACCTACCCTTTTTATCAAAAAAAATAAGTTGACAATGATCCACGATTAAAATTAGCGGTCTTTAACCAACTTTTCAGACTTCTAAATATAGCATATATGACCTAAAATTGCAAAAAAAAAAAAATCAACCGTCCAACTATTACTAAAAATAACAATAAAAAACCACCACACTTGGAGTACATGTGGCCGGCCATGCATGGAGAGAAAAAAAGTAAGGAAGACTCATTCTTTCTCAACTCAAGGGACGACAACCACTAGGAGAGAGATTCAAGCTAACTTCCTTGCTAAATTTAGCAAGGAATACTTAGTCTTCCACCATATAAGGGACGTCATGATCATGGGAGGTTAAGGGAGATGCATTTGCTATTTTTGGCATTGGTTCAACAACTATAAATAGGGCATTCGTCCCTTCATCCAAAGAAACACAATACAGAAAAAAAAATACAACATATCATTCATTACTTTTCATATTCTTAAGTGTTTTTGCCTTATTCATGGTTTGTTAAACTCTTAATTTTCACAAAATAAAGCAACCAACTTTTGAAATGAGAATAACTAAGAAATCAACTTGAAGATGTTTAGGTGATTTTTAACTTAAAGATGAAGAAGGAAGCCACCACGGGAAGCCACCATGGGAAGCCGCAAGGAGCAGCTGCAAATAGCCCCCTACATTCAGTTGTTTATGCTTCGCATCGTGAAATGGTCGTGGATAGCCCCCTCGGCTACTCTTTTTACCCTTCTCTTTATTGTTAAATTATTGTTTTCTATGTTATTAGACAATATTGCATCTCATCTTTATATTTTTAGTTTAATATGACATGACTTAATTATTTATTCAATACGGATATGAATTTCGATTTGAGTTCATTGGTATTTGTTTCTTGAATATTCTGTGCAAATGATTATTTCATTCGTTTAGGTTTAAAGCATGTTTATACTTGTAAATGTATGGCCAATATTTATAAGTTAAAGAATTAACTATTTAATTTGGGAAGAGGAAATAGTTGGTGTATATCATATCGATATCGAAAGATAATTGTTGCATGAATAAATTGTGTATGCCTGGAAGGGTGATTTCTAAGTTAGTTTTTTGACATAGGGATATGCTAATTAAAATGGGTTTAATGGATTTTCATATTGCCACAAATATTTTGTAATATTCTTTTTTTATGATTGCCAATAAATTCTAGTTAAAGTGAAATATTTTATTTTAGTCTATTCATGTTATGTTTTATTATTCCTTGTGTTTATTTCTTGTTGTGATCATTTGCTACAAAATATGTTATTTTATTTTGTGTGTATTTTGGCAACTGATTATATTCCCTACTTGAATGGTGACTTTTATTCATCAAAAAAATATTTCTATTTCTTTTACCAAATTGATTAAAACTTAACTTTACAAATAATTTCCACACAATTTCTACTCTTTTGCTTACTACTTATTGCTTGTATGACCGTGTACACTTACATGTAATCACGCTACACAAATTTACGCAAACATTGTAACACCCTCAAACTCGACTTGATTGCCGAGTCCGAGCTGCAGTGTATCACATTCGTTGTCAAAGCAATTGCGATCAATTTACAATTTAATTATACAATTTATATGATAATTATTTGACAACAAACATTCCTTAATCACACTAAAGAAAATCTATATTTGTTTTTTTTATAAAAGCGCCAAATAACACACAATAAATCCAATATATATATATATTTTTTTTCTCTACTAGAATATAAGGTATAACATTTAACTAAAATATCATCCAACTACCATAAAACTTAATCTATTAGGTACATGCCAACCATAAGTAACGTTTGAAACAACAAACATTGCTGAGACCGGGGTTGCAGATTGGACGTTGAGGTCGATGCACAAAAATCTTGCATTAAAAATAACTCGTGCATGTGAAAAACAATCCATATGCTCCATCATGGTTACGACACTTTCAATTCGATCATCTAAATTTCGGTGGACTAACAACACTCCAATGAAAAAATATGGAGACAACTTCCTCAAATCACTATTCCAGCTTATCCAATATGCAGGAATGAGTTGTTAACAAACAACACCGATCTTAGATTTTGCAAGGAAAGTCATGAAGAGCAAAGAGGAGCTACTTCACTCTAACATTTTCAGACCAATTAATCCAACATCAATTTCAAGGAATTGGTATCTAATCACTTTTATTGATTATTATAGTTGAAAACATGGGTGTTCTTCTTATAGGTGACCACCTCTAAACGCATTCCCCTTTAGAGTATATTTTGGGCTTTTGCAAGTATACAAATCGAGTTGTAATATAGTGTTACAATGAAGTAACGAGTATTCCTAGAATCATACCTAAGGGAGGCGAAGCACTAATAATTTTAATTCCTGCACACAAAAAAAATCTAATTAGTACTCTTTTCAGGTTTATAGTACGAAAGGAAAATAAAGGGTTTGGTTTTTATAATACTAATAAAAGTCATAAAAGTAAAATAAAGCAAATTGAAAATGAGATAAAAGATTTTGATAAACTAGTTTATGGGGGATTAGCTTGCTTCAGCATGATTTCTTCAATTGTTGCTTTTGGGGTTTTCATTAATCAACTAGTCGTTACCCTAGCAGGATCTTCCGATCTTCCACTAACATAATAAGTGAATAAGAACTATTTATCTTCCGACCTCACAATTCAAATTGGCTTGGGGTAAAGTTGTTCACGACTAGGCAATACCAATTTTGAGTTAATTCCCATCTAAATGACTTCTTGGGGTTGTCAAGCTTAGGGTTTGTTTCTCATTCTTCCATTTCCAAACAATTTATCCATTGAAAATTCCTATATAATAATTAAATAATCATACCTCCACTCCTTAATCCCCCATAAAGGGATTAGTTACTCACGGTTTCTTGAAACATCATAGATTCAATATAAAGAATATGCATATGAAATAAGATTGAAAATATAATTGAAAAGAAACTCAAGTATTTGTATTGCAATATGTTGGGACGAATCCATAATCGTTTATGCGAAACTTAAAAATCTCGTTTTCGTAATACAATAATGAAAATAACTAAAACCTAAGGAAAGAAAATAACTAAACCTAAATTACAAGAAAAAAATAAAAGCTAAGAGAAGGTGTGTAAAATTAAGTTCTTAGAGGGCTTATTTATAGCATTTGGATGGCTGTTTTCCTTAGCCCTAGATCAGCTACCGTTCTTCGGGTTTAGGTTGTGTTGTAAAGACCAAAATGTCTTTTACTCAGTGTATTTTCGTGTTCAGGAGTCGATGTCACGACACACATGATCTTTGTCACAACATGGAAGGCAATCTACTCCTTTGGTGTGATTTTTCAAGCTTTGTCGTGACATGCTATGCTTGTGTCGCGACATAGAAGACAACTTCAGGATTCTTTGGTTTTGGTCCTTATGTTGCGACGTCGCTTGTCTCGTGTCGTGACATAGTGAACAACTTCGAAGTAGTTCGTCATCTAAGGGTCTCTTGCACACTCACAAAATTCATTACCAACCTTTAGGCCTCCATTAGTCCTAAAGTCAATAAAAGGCTCCTTTTTACACTTTTACATATTTTATTCGATATACTAAAACTAAAGTAAATTCTAAGAAAATCTTACGAAAATGCCTAATTTCAAGCTGCTAAAGTGTAAAAACTAGTTTAATTAGCTAGGTCGAATTACGACAGATCAAACTCCTTCCACACGTCATTGCTTGTTCTCAAGCAAACAAAAGCAAAAATAACGAAAAAACACATAAGAGATTAAGCACATAGCATACAAGTACTAGATTCGAAACATGTACCTTAGGCAATTTATATTTTCTAATAATTTCAGCATGATAAACAACAATCTTACCACTTTTAGTTAAGACATCTAAGTTTAGTAAGTTACAAAAGATACAAATATAAAGATCTTAACTGTAGAGCTCCATCAATGACTAATATAAGTACTTTAATTATCCTAGCACAATATAAATAGCTTTTATGGGATTGTTTAATGTCATATGCATTCATGTATAGAGTTATTTAGGTCACATAGGTTTTTTCAGCTTGTAACGTTCTGAGGCTTACGACAGATATGAATTTCAAAAAGATGGTAAGCATCAAGATGTTACAAACATGAAAATAGTTTGGTACATTGCATTGTTCCCTATTCTTTCCTTTAGTATCTCTTTCCCCGCTCACCACTTTATTTCTCCTTCTCTCACCTTTCTTATTTCTCCATTTAGGAAATCTTAACATGATATAGTCCCTTTAGCTAGCTTCGAGTATTCATACATTTTTGAACGAGTTTTCTTTTAACTTTTGAGACTTTGTGACTTTTCATGCTTTTCTCTCTCTAGAATTTTTTTTTTTCATTTTTTCATACATTTCTACTCGTCTTTTTCTTCTTTTTTGGGTTTTTTTCTTATTTCACAATTCTGGCTATTCTAAAGTTCATATACCATATTGATTTTTCCTATTTCGTTCTTATTTTTACAAAACTCCATCTTGATGTGTCTACTTACTCTCAATACAATTGACCAAACATTTATAATCGTGTTATTTCAGGACTAAAGAAAAAGGTTAAGCACAAATTGATATTTCTTTTTAGGTTTATGGTTTGTAATGAGGTTCATCAAGAAGGGTCAATAGGCTCAAATATTGGTACTAATAGGCAAAATCAAAATAGTTTTACTTTTTGGCTTTAAGTGTTTTCAAATAATGCCTTAGGTCATCCCTAAATATCTCAATATGCATAAACTTCAATTTAATTACACAATCCAAAATGCACCATTTATCATATATATACTAGCATGTTTGTTTGCTTATATTACTCATGTCATTTGGTACAAGTAATATCTTATAACCTGTATTTAGTGTAACCTATAGAACTTCATTAGTCTCATGCTCAAAATTTTAAAGATCACCTATCATCATGCCAAATTTATTCCAAAATACAAGCAACCTATGTACATGCTCCTAACCAATCACTTATATTTCTACAAGCTCAAGCACACGAAAAAACAAGAACAAAACAAAGTGAACAAATATTTCTCTATTGCCCCCTACACTTTAGAAAACACATTGCCCTCAATGAGTAGCCCCTAAAAAATAAAGAAAGAATTTACCTGATTGATCGTGATTGGCTCTTCAATTACTGATGGGTGACTCTTCTTTTTGTCATGACTAACTTGCAAATGTTATGTTCTCTTTGTATTGGGTTCTTATATAATTTAGAACATTTTTTTAATTGAATTGTGCATATATATATAATATCCATACATAATAAAGAAAACCAATACATTACCCTAATATAATTTCATGGTGCAATTCTTTAAACCCTAAAATAAAAATAAATAGAATAAAAACCCTAAAACTAAATTGCTTATTCTTAAAGAAAACTAAAACATAAATTCCTACGTCCTACTCATTATCATCGTTTAAACCTTTCCTCATCCGTTTTCACTTTACCTTTGTTGTAAAAGAGAAAAATGAGCAAATACATCATCACCTAACAACTTGCTGGGCGGATTCATTGTTCGATCCAGTCATTCCACTGGCAACCTGGCTTTCTTACACATAGTTGTTACTAAATGAGGGAAAAATACTCCCTTCCCTAAATTCTTTGCAGATTCTACCATATTCCTATAAATCCATTTGCCGATGCAAATTTGTTTCCTTGTAAGAATCCCATAAGCGATAATAACATGGATTAGGCATATATCAGACATGTCCGCAGTGGGATAAATTCTTGAACAAACAAATTTCATCCACTTTTGGCTTTAGGCATCATTAACTCTTGATTAAAAATTTTAGGGATTGTCGTACCTTCTTGATACATCGTAATTCTTTTCTAGCTGTCAAAAATCATAGAATTTCTTCTGTATCTATATTCTTGAACTCCTTCAAATTAGTCTTGTATAAATAATATTATAAAACTTACAAATTTGTACTTCATTCACCGGCACCTCTACCCCTCGAACATTTACCAAACACTATATTTGACAAAATGGTCAACTTGCTTCCCTTTTTTCAATGCCAAATGGAACTCTTACACTATTGGGATATTTACAAGATCCTTACATGGTAAACAGAATTGAGCCAACTTATGATCGACAGAGTTTTTCCAAATTCATGTACAATTTCTCATTAAGGGATCAAACCCTTGTTCTTGAATGAACATGTATGGTTGAAGTTGCTGAAGGTACCTATCCATGTCACTCTCTAAGAACTAAAAAAAAAATGATTAGAACCATTTGCACTTGAACCAGCCATGTGATTGATGTTTTAAGTCTCTCTCTTTTCTCTTTTTTTTTCCCTTCTCTTAATCATAGTGAAAAACGAAGGAGGGTGGTTGTATTTATACTAAACAAACATAATGTTAATATAAAGAAGTCTAACCTAATTATATTTTTTAATAAGCACAAACAAAAATAAAATTAAATTATCCACATGTTAAGAGTTAGTGTTTACTCGAATGTTTAATTTTACGCAAGTTTGTCGCGACACCCAGGTTTCATGTCGCGATGTCGAAGCTCGATCCTTTGTTCCACTTGAAAGGGTTTGTCGCGACATAGGAAGTTTGTGTCGCGACTTCGAGGCTAGTATTCATCAAAACTCGATTTCGTATCATTGGTCCTTCCCTGATCTTCTTTGTTATTTTTGTCCTCTGATGTTGCTAACTTTTCCTTACTCCATAGAGTTACATCGCAATGGTTGCTCATCAACAATTACATCGGTTATCCCCCCAAAGTAGTGCTTTACCCTTTACTCATTTACTAGAAAGAGTTGGCCACTATTTCCTATCAACTCAATCACACCATAAGGTGTAACTTGGTTGATCGTGTACGGTCTTGTCCACCTCGATTTAAGTTTTTCTTAAAACAATTTTAATCTTAAGTTAAATAGTTATACCTTTTGGCCTGACATGAATGTTCGTTTCCGAATCTTGGCATCATGTCGCAACCTACTTCTTTCATTGTATAACTTCATGTTTTCATATGCCATGAAACGAAATTAATCTAAAACTTGTAATTGGAACAACCTTTCTTTTTTCACCAATTTTATATCTAAGTTCAACTCTTTAATGGCCCAATATGCCTTCCTGTCGAGCTCAATGGGTAACTGGCAGTTCTTACCATAAATGAGTTTGTATGGGGACATTCCCAATAGTGTCTTACTTGTCATACGATCAACCCATAAGGTGTCATCTAGTTTTATTGCCCATTCCTTTCGATTAGGATTCACAGTCTTCTTTAATATTTGCTTAATTTCCCGATTAGATACCTCAACTTGTTCGTTAGCTTGTGGGTGATATGTTGTTGCCATCTTATGTCTTATGTTGTATTTTGCAAGTGCTGCTTCAAATTGCTTAATGCAAAAGTAAGACCCCTCATCACTGACTAGTGCACGGGGTGTCCCAAATCTTGTAAATACAATCTTTCGTAAAAATCAAACCATTAACTTTGTGTCGTTGGTAGGTAATGCCACAACTTCTACCCATTTAGAGAGTAATCCACAACCAAAAGTATTGTTTTCCAAACAAACTAGGAAAAGGCCTCATGAAATCAATTCCCCAAACATCAAATATTTCTACCTAAATAATTCATGTTTGTGGCATGTCATCCCTTTTCGAGATATTCCCTATTCTTTTACATCGATCATAGTTCTGTACAAACTCATAAGCATCTCTGTTCATAGTTGGCCAATAAAATCCTGATCATAGTTTTTCGCCTCATAAATGATCCATTTTTCTATTGCCATGAAACATTTGGCGGGAATACTCCTTTTGCAAGGCAATTCACATAATCTGCATACCATGGTGTCCATGTTCGTAACTATTGGCTATCTACTCTAAATAACTGCTCATCTGCAAAAGTTTCTCTAATTTCTTCAGAAGATTTAGATGTGCCATTATTCTCTAGTCGACATAAATTATCTGCAACTTGGTTTCAATTCTTTTCGATCCATAATCCATAGATCAAATTCTTGAAGCAATAACACCCACCACATTAATCAAGTCTATGTCTCTTTCTTCATCATCACATCCTTCAATGCAGAATGATCTGTATAAACATAAACCTGATTTGCCTATAAGTATGGATGAAATTTTCACAAGAAAATACTACCGCCAACATATCCTTTTTAGTGATGGTGTAATTGCATTGCGCAGGGTTGGGAGTTTTGTTGGCATAATGAATTGCTCCAAACAGATGGTTCCTCTTTTGACTTAAAACAACACCTACAACATAGTAACTTGCATCATACATAATAATTAAAGGAACACTAAATTTTGGCCTAGGTTCATTTAGAAGTGTTACAAAGAAAAAGGGCAAGATTTGCTAGTGTATCGTGAAAGGGCAAAAAATAAGGTGTGGGTTCTAAACTGTTAAGCTTGTTTGGAATAATTGATTTCCATATTAAAAGTGATATTTGGATTGTTGATTGGGTTGGCTTATTAGCCAATTTATTGAAGTTGTGGGTGGCCAAAACAGGTACGTTTTGAGCCTTAAAAGTTTGTTATGATGGCAATGTGCGAGTTTGACTATGTGGATTTTCTAATTGAGTTTTGAAGACATAAATGTGATATATGATGCTTGAGTGAATGTTTGAATAGCATTAAATGCTAATATATTGAGTAGTTGCATGATTTAAATGCATGACATATTTGCTATGATATGTATTGAGAATCGTAAAAGGGTGTGAAATTAAATGACATTGAAAGGAACATTGTTTCCTAAAATTGAAAGTATGAGATTGATTTTGTGGAACACTGTTTCCTATTTTTGAAAGTTTGTGAAAAAATGATTGGAACATTATTTCCTAATATTAATAGTATGTGATTGATTGAGAGCATGATAAACATGCCAAAAGAATGTGAAAAACGATTAAATGAAACAATGTATGTCTTTACATAACATCCTATATATGCATTGGGATGAGTTATTTGTGGTTGATGGAGGAGTTTCATGGAGTGCTGGCGGTATACTATGTTTGCATTATTTGTTGTCAATGCACTGCATTTGGAGTATCGAGGGGATTAGCGATCTTTATCGCATTATTGTTATTGGCGATCTCTATCGTATTATTCGTTAATCGGCAGATTTTTTGCATTATTGTGAATTGGTGGTTTTACCACATCGAGCTATGCTCGTATTCGTTGGAGTTTGGCAGACGAGTTCTGGGGTACTCGTGGTATGTAGCGATTGGTATGGATAGGATCTTGCATTTGCATCATGACATAACCATACCCATTATTATTGATATGTTTGCTTATAATCACTTATGAATATGAATGTTATATGAAATTGTTATGTATGATATTGTTTTATTTGATGCTTGATTATTTAGTCTCACACTGAACTTGTTAAGCTCACCCCATTACTTCAACATTTCAAGTAATGAACAGACTTAGGACAGACATTGGCATACGAACGTACGGTGGACTTTGGACATCATTTTGGATTTTATTTGTTTTTGGTTTTAATTATTATTATTTGGTTTTGGACTGTAAACTTATTTAAGACTGTGGTTATGGACTATTTTGCTTTGGGTTTATCACGCATGCATGACATTTATACTTAGGTTGGATATTACATGCTAGTTATACATATATACATGGTTTGAATTTACTGAATTGGATTATGCATGCTAACTGGCTAAGTATGAATTATTAGTTTATATTGATAAGTTCCACTCCTAAGAAATCGATTAAGAGTACTGTATGATTGTATGATAGGCTTTTACTAAAGCTACGCCTAAATTGTCAAAATGACTTGGATTTGATAGAATTAATTAGATGAATGTTTTTGAAAGATAACAAACAAAAACTATGATTTTATCAAAAGGAAATATGTGAAGGTTTGAATGTCTTAAGTTAGGGTCAACACTTAGGTGTCCTATGTGGCTTTCACGATTCGGCCATAACGTCTAGGCCGGGTTAGGGAGGTTACATTTGGTGGTATTAGAGTCAAGTTTCAAAATCTCACATAAGTTTCTAAGTGTATTAATGTGAATCTGCATGCATACATACATGGAACGGGGATTTTGGGAACCAATCCACAATATATTAGAAAAAAGGTTGTTTTGCAGGAAGTCCAAAGTCTAAAGTCCGAAGGTCCGATGCCAAGCCCTTAGAAATTTTATTGAATCTTTAGTTGCTATATAGAGACTATTACATAAAACTTTAATGAAAGAAATTTTGTATGTGTATGTGCTAAAAGATTAAACAAATATTAAAGATTAGCTACTTGTAAATTGTAGATTCATAAAATATCGAAAATAAGTGCACGTAGAAATATGGCATTAGAGCAATTGCAGTAAGCAATTGCAGATTATCGCGACATTTCTGGACGCAAATTTAGATTTTAATTTGCTGAGACAACTTTGATATCTTCACACACTGGTACTTTTGGATATATTTACACAGTAAAATCCCTGGTGAAATCTGGAAGTGCTTATGATGTCATGTCACATGTTTGGGATCAATTCTAGATTGAAATTATGGCGACAGCGTTGAACACTTTCTTGTTTTGATCTTTTAAAATAGATCCCTGAACTGACATTTCAAGATGCAATACTGACACTAAATGTAGTGACATTAGTAGCATAAGTATGATAAAATGAGTGAAAATTCCACCAAACATCACTGACTTAGAAAATGCAATTACTAAATATAAAATACTAAAAATGCATGTTAAACATGGTACAAAGGGAACAAATTATACTCTAAATCAGGAGAAATTAATGGTCTTTTCTAATGCTATCAGATGTCCTTTAGAGGTTCAAGGTGAGGTGTTCCTTGCCGATTTGATGGAGCTTCCTTTCAATGAGTTCGACTTGGTTTTGGGAATGGACTGGTTGGTTGAACACTAAGCACGTTTGGATTGTGCACTGAAAAGAGTAACTTTATTATTTGAGACTGAAAATGAAGTCGTTATGGTAGGAGAACGTCGAAACTACCTGTCTAATGTGATTTTTGCTATAGTAGCAGAAAGGTTAGTACGTAAAAGGTGCGAAGCATTTTTGGCTTATGTTCGAGATGCAAGTGTCATTGATCCTATGGTTGAAAGTATTCGTATAGTGAGGGAATTTCTCGATGTGTTTCTTGAGGAATTGCCAAGGTTACCTCCGGATCGAGAAATGGAGTTTGAAATTAAGTTATTGCCAAGAACAGAACTGGTGTCCATTGCTCCCTATCGCATAGCACCGAAAGAACTTAAGGAATTGAAGGTGTAGTTGCAAGAATTGTTAGATAGGGATTTCATTAGACCCAGTGTTTTTCCATGGGGTGTACCAATTTCCTTTGTAAAAAAGAAGGATGGTACCTTATGGTTGTGCATTGATTATTGCCAACTAAACAAATTGACCATAAAGAATAAGTACCCTCTATCAAGGATTGACAACCTATTCAGTCAGTTCAGAGGGGCAACTGTGTTCTCCAAAATCGGCTTAAGATCTAGGTACTATCAACTCAAAGTAAAAGAATTTGATATCCCTAAAACAGCCTTTAGCACTGGTTATGGGCATTACAATTTCCTTGTCATGCCTTTTGGGTTGACTAATGCACCTGCAGCTTTTATGGATCTTATGAATCGTGTGTTTCAACCTTTCCTTGATCAGTTCATCGTGGTTTTCATTGACGACATCCTTGTGTACTCTAAGACAGAAACTGAGCATGATGAACATCTAAGAGTGGTTTTATAGATACTTTGTAAAAAGCAACTCTTTGCTAAACTCAGTAAATGTGAATTTTGGTTGAAAGAAGTGTTGTTTTTGGGTCACGTGGTATCGGCTGAGGGTATTCACGTGGATCCTGAAAAGGTTGAAGCTATCTTAGATTGAAGGCAACCGAGGAATGTCTCGAAAATTCTAAGTTTTATAGGTCTTGCTGGGTGTTATCAAAGGTTTGTTGAGGGTTTTCCCTTGATAGCAGCTCCGTTACTAAGCTGTTGAGGAAGAATACACCTTTTAAGTGAGGAGATTAGTAGCAAGCTAGTTTCGAAAGGTTGAAATCTGTGTCGACCGAAGTTCCTATTTTAGTTCAACTAGAGGTTGGAAAAGAATATGTTGTGTATAGTGATGCTTCCATGTTGGATTGGGTTGTGTGTTAATGAATGATGGTAGAGTAGTAGCCTACGCCTTAAGACAACTTAGGCCACATGAAGGTAATTACCCAACTCATGACTTGGAGTTGGCGGCTGTTGTGTTTGCTATTAAAATTTGGACACATTACTTGTATAGTGAGAAGTGTACTATTTACATTGATCACAAGAGTCTCAAATATCTCCTTACCTAGAAGGATCTTAATTTGAGGCAAAGGAAATAGATTAAATTGTTGAAAGACTATGGCTGCACGATTAAGTATCATACTGGAAATGCTAATGTTGTGGCCAACACATTGAGTAGAAAGGAAATGTCTAACTTGAGGACTATGTTTGCTCACTTTAGTCTTTTTTATGATGGTGGTATCTTGGCAGAATTGCAAGTAAAGCTTACCTGGGTTCAAGAAATAAAAGATAAGCAGAGTTTGGATAAAACTCTTGTGTCACAGTTTAAGTAGGTTGAGGATGGGTTTACTGAGGACTTTGGAATTAATTCCGAAGAAATTTGTGTCTTCGAGGGAGATATTGTATGCCTAATGATCAGAGTTTAAGTCAATCTATACTTAAAGAAGCTCATAGCAGTCCTTATGTTATGCATTTTGGTAGTACTAAGATGTATTGAGACTTGAGGGAAGTGTATTGGTGGCCTGGTCTTAAACGTGAAGTGATCGAATATGTGTCTTAATGTTTGACTTGACAACAGGTTAAAGCTGAGCATTAATTCCCATCAGGGTTACTTCAACCAATTCAAATTCCAAAGTGGAAGTGGGAAAGAGTGTCAATGGATTTTGTTAATGGGCTACCTTTGACACCTACTAAGAAAGATTCAGGTTGGATTGTGGTGGATAGATTGACTAAGTCCACCCATTTTGTACTTGTTCGCACCGATTATTCTCTTTAGAAGTTAGCTAAGCTTTATATCTCCGAGATAGTGAGATTACATGGTGTGTCGGTGTCAATTATTGCAGATCAGGATCCTAGATTCACTTCTCGATTCTGGAAGAAATTGCACAAGGCTTTGGGTACTCAATTAGATTTCAGTACGACATTCCATGCACAAATTGATGGTTTAAATTAGGGATAATCTTGGTCTTAAACGTGAAGTGACCGAATATGTGTCTAAATGTTTTACCAATAGGTTAAAGTTGAGCATCAATTCCCATCGGGGTTACTTCAACCAATTCGAATTCCACAGTGGAAGTGGGAAAGAGTGTTAATGGATTTTGTTAGTGGGCTACCTTTGAAACCTACTAAGAAAGATTATGTTTGGATTATGGTGGATAGATTGACTAAGTCCGCCCATTTTATACCTGTTCGCACCGAGTATTCTCTTCAGAAGTTAGCTAAGCTTTATATCTCCAAGATAGTGAGATTACATGGTGTGCTAGTGTCGATTATTACAGATCTGGATCCTAGATTCACTTCTCAATTCTGGAAGAAATTGCACGAGGCTTTAGGTACTCGGTTAGATTTCAGTACGACATTTCATCCACAAACTGATGGTCAGTCAGAAAGAGTGATTTAGATATTGGAAGACATGTTCAGAAGTTGTGTGATTGATTTTCGAGGTAGTTGAGAAGAGAATTTGTCGATGGCAGAATTTTCCTATTACAATAGTTTTCAGTCAAGTATCCAAATGGCACCATACGAAGCTCTCTATGGTCGTAAGTGCCGCTCACCTTTGTGTTGGACTGAAGTGGGAGAAAGAAAGTTGATTGGCCCAGAGTTGGTCACTGAAACCAAAGATAAGATTCGGTTGATTCAACAGAGATTGAAGGTAGCTTTTGACAGATAGAAGTCATATGCCGATTTGAAACATAAAGACATTGAGTTTGAAGTGGGAGATTTTGTGTTTCTTAAAGTCTCGCCATGGAAAAAAAATTTAAGATTCGGACATTAGAGAAAGCTAAGTCCTAAATTTATCAGTCCTTATAAAGTACTAAAGAGGGTTGGTCTTGTGCCTTACCAACTCGAGTTACCTCCTGAATTAGATCATTTTCATGATGTATTCGATGTCTCAATGTTAAGACGTTTTCGATCGGATCCCTCATGCATTGTTTAAGTTAAGGAAATTAAGGTTAGACTAGATTTGACTTTCGAGGATGAGTCAGTTCGAATATTAGAACGTGAAATTAAAGTGTTAAGACGGAAGAAAATTTCATAAGTTAAAGTGTTATGGAGAAACCTTGGAATCGAAGAGGCTACTTGGGAGTCGGATGATACTATTCGACTTCAGTATCCTCACCTTTTCGAATCAAGTAATTTTGAGGACGAAATTTCTTAAGGGAGGTAGAACTGTAACATCCCAAAATTTAGCTTAATAGAAATGTAGAATATTAACAAAAAGTTATGGTGGTCTAATGGCTAATTGATCAATGATAGGGCATACTAGTAAATGAGGTCTCGAGTTTAAGTCCCATGTTTTGCAAAATGAATTTTAGCAAAATTCATTGTTTTTTTCTAATTAAATTATTTTTAATTAAATTTATTTTTAAGATTAATTTTAACCTAACTATAAATACATGTTTTAATAAAATAATCAGCCCTAAATCATTATTTTCTCCCCTTGAGTCGTCCCTAACCTCTTCTCCCTCTCTCAATCTTTATTTTCTTTTATTTTCTTCTCCTTGTGCCGTCGCCCTTACCACCATTGTTCCCATTGGTTTCTCTTCTTTTTGCTACCAATTAATTCCCTAATTTTCTGAAATTTAATCCAATTTAAAACAACTTCAAATTTGAAATTTTAAGCAATCAAGATCGATCCAAAAGTTTCCAAGAAAGAGCCATTGTCGATTTTGACTACTACTTGAGTAAGTCCATCTTTTCTATTAATTTTTTTAATAAGTGAGCCAATTAAAAACCCTAATTTTTAATTCTGGAAATTAGGGATAATTTTATGATTTTTACAGTATTTTCCCATATTTTAATAGATCTCAAATTATTTTAAAGAATCAACCCCAATCTTGGTCACCATGAAGAGGTGTATGCGCCTAGGTGCAAGAAAGGGGGCTGTTTTGTTTCTAATTTTTTATCCAATTAATCCGAACCCTAATTTGAGTTTTTGAATATTCCTAATTATTCTCTAATCATGTTTTAATTAGGGAAAATTTGTTCATGATCAATTGCCCATTCAGATCTCTCAAATCAGAAAATGTAAGTGCGATTAAACGTTAACTAGTTGGTTGATTCGACATAGTTGTTGAGTAAAGATTTGGAATTGATTAAATAAGAGAATTTAATCAATATTGGCTACTGATTTTTCAGTATATAATCGTGTTAGGTGCTGACTTAGACGCCCCATATCAACCGTAAAATTGTAGGACGTTTGCTAGTGCGGATCACGTCAAAGATAGGTAAGGAATTCGACTAGTTTGGTTTTATAAATTGATAGTAAAATTGATGATTATTTTGGACCCTTAAATGGAAGTTTGATTGCTGGTTAGGTGGTTAATTGAATGAATCTATACTAAATTTTGGCCTAGGTTCATTTAGAAGTGTTACAAAGAAAAAGGGCAAGATTTTGCTAGTGTATCGCGAAAGGAGAAAAAATAAGGTGTGGGTTCTAAACACTTAAGCTTGTTTGGAATTGTTGATTGTCATATTAAAAGTGATATTTGGATTGCTAATTGGGTTGGCTTATTATCCAATTTATTAAAGTTATGGGTGGTCAAAAAAAGTACGTTTCGAGCCCTAAAAGTTTGTTGTGATAGAAATGTGCGAGTTTGGCTATGTGAATTTTCTAATTGAGTTTTGAATGCATAAATGTGATATATGATGTTCGAGTGAATGTTTGAATAGCATTCTATGCTAATATATTGAGTAGTTGCATGATTTAAATGCATGACATATTTGCTATGACATGCATTGTGAATCATAAAACGGTGTGAAATTAAATGACATTGAGAGGATCATTGTTTCCTAAAATTGAAAGTATGAGATTGATTTTGTGGAACACTGGTTTCTATTATTAAAAGTTTATGAACAAATGATTGGAGCATTGTTTCCTAATATTGATAGTATGTGATTGATTAAGAGCATGATAAACATGTCAAAAGAATGTGAAATGTGATTAAATGAAACTATGTATGTCTTTGCATGACATCTTACATATGCATTGGGATGGGTTATTTGTGGTTGACGGAGGAGTTCCGTGGAGTACTGGCGGCATACTAAGTTCGCATTATTCGTTGTCAGTGCACTGCATCTGGAGTATCGAGGGGATTAACGATCTTTATCGCATTATTTGTTAATCGAAAAATTTTTTACATTATTTTGATTTGATGGTTTTACCATATCGAGCTATGCTCTCATTCGTTGGAGTTTGGCAGTGTAGCGGATGGTATAGGTAGGATCTTGCATTTGCATCATGACATAACCGTACCCATTATTATTGATATGTTTGCTTATAATCAATTATGAATATGAATGTTATATGAAATTGTTATGTATGAGATTGTTGTATTTGATGCTTGATTGTTTAGTCTCACACTGAGCTTGTTAAGCTCACCCCATTACTTCAAGATTTCAGGTAATGAACAGACTTAGGACTGACATTGGCATATAGACGTACGACAGACTTTGGACATCGTTTTGGATTTTATTTGTTTTTTGTTTACTATTATTTGGTTTTGGACTGTAAACTTATTTAAGATTGTGGTTTGGGACTATTTTGCTTTGAGTTTATTATGCATGCATGACATTCATACTTAGGTCGGATATTACATGCTAGTTATACATATATACATGGATTGAATTTACTGAATTGGACTATGCATGCTAAATGGCTAAGTATGAATTACTAGTTGATATTGATAAGTTCCGCTGCTAAGAAATCGATTAAGAATACTTTATGATTGTATGATATGCTTTTATTAAAGCTACGCCTAAATCGTCAAAATGACTTAGATTTGATAGAATTAATTAGATAAATGTTTTCAAAATATAACAAACAAAAACTATGATTTTATCAAAAAGGAAATACGTGAAGATTTGAATGTCTTAGGTTAGGGTCAACACTTAGGTGTCCCGTGTGGCTTCCACGATTCGGCCATAACGTCTAGGCCGGGTTGGGGAGGTTACACTATTGTCACATTAACTCGATCTATGGATCCCCCTATTAGATTTGACTCTAATCCGGCAGATTTATGTCGCCCTATTTCTAAGATTGCATGCAACTCCACTCATTTATACTAGATATACTCTTAAACAATGTATATTACTCCTTTGATTTAGGCACATCAAACAATAATTAATATCCCGAAAATATTAAATCAAGAATCAAGCACACACAATTGAGAACAAGATCTAAGTATTGATTTCATAAAAATAGAAATCAAATGAAAGAATTCATCATAGAGTTCATCTCCCCTAGGTATTTAGAAAATTAGTTCATAATAGCAAATAAACACATCTTAAAGATAGCATAATCATGAGACAAAGAGAAACTCATAATAAAATCAAAAGAAATTAAGAGGTCTTTAATATTGATGCAGACTTGCTTCAAAGACGGCTTCAATGGTGTTTTCCAAGTTTTTTTCTTCAATAAGCTTTGATGGCTTCCTCCCCTATTCTCATATTTGGCATTTATATGTCTTAGAATGCCCAAAAAATCTAAAAATTGAGTTTTTCGCGCGTTTTAAAGTACAGTTCATGAAATCTATACGGCCTGGCACACAACCGTGTGGCTCACACGGCCGTGTGTCCAGCCCGTGTGGCTTCTAAAATTTGCTCTTTTTGTCCAGTTTTTGCTCGTTTTACACTCCCTTTGTTCTCAAATGCTATCCTAAGTATAGAAACATTAATTTAAAGGATTAGGAGCATAAAATTCACCATTTTAAATTGAATAATCATCCAAAAAGCATTAAGAATGAGATTAAACATGTTATTTTTAACACTTATCAAATATCCCAACACTTAAACGTTTTCTTATCCTCAAGCAAAATCATCAACCCACATTCAAGTTAACTTTCTCAATTCTTCATTTTCATCAATAATGTTTCAAGATAATTTACAAACAATCATGCATTGGAAATTCAATCAAAAGGGCACTAAAGAATACAAGCGATCCAAACTAATTTTTTAAGCACAACAACATGTGTGTCTCGTCTTATCTAAATAATTACCTTAAATTCGAAATCAGTGAAAATTGACATCCTCACTAAAGATCCACTCAAAGCACTCAAAGTGTTTAAGGTTCATGAAATATGCACTCAATAGTCGAACAGGAAATGTTATTATCATAGGCTTGAAAATCAAATTTCCACCACTATAAAATGAAATGATACATCAATCAAGAGGTCTTAAAAGGGTTGTAACGGGGCTTAGGTTAAGGGTATGGAAATGTCAAAAAAGTTTATTAAAATCGAGATCGAGTTGATAAATTACCAAACTAGAAAAAACAATCAATTGATAAATTAAAAGAAAGTACACAACATGAATAATAAAGAACAAACATGAGCTTTCCAATAGTATATGAAACTAACGATTCTAGCTCAACACATTTATTTTTTTTTTTCTTCAATTTTTTTCTTTTCGATTTTTTTTTTGAATAAAATAAAATTCAACAATTCAAATAGTGAAACATAGTCAGACAACTTAGCCAAATCAAATCTTGACATAAAATGGAGTCAATAAAAGGAAAAATATGCAACATATATATGGGTCATGGGTTAATATTACGAGTTAATCAATAAAACGGTGTTAGGACAATGAGGTTTACTAGGGGTTAATTCATTAGGTAAGCTTTTTAAAAGCTAAAGGGGTTAAAACCTAAATGTTTCTATCATCTTAGTATATGAAATCAATAATGTGATTTTGACATGTATAATTAAAGCAAGTTCTAGAATAACAAATCAAGTTGACATACTCACAACCAAAAATAAAATGAGCACGAAATAAAATGTTTGCTCTATAGGCTCAAAAGCTCACAAAAAAATATGGTTTTCATGCCAAACCTACAATTTCAAAATTTCAAGATAATAATTCAATTCAGGGAGACAACCTAAAATATTTAATTCTAAAGACAACTTATCATGCTTGACTCTCTCATGTCTTAAAGATTAAATCAACCAATACATAAAAATTACGGGGTATGAGAAAATTACTTAAACACAACAATAATTCAAGGATTTTTTCACAAGTATACACAATCAACCTCCCCACACTTAAGATGTACATTGTCCTCAATGTACAAACAACTAGAAATATGATAAGCACAACATCATGAGGAAGGGAACTGAGACTTCCCTGAATTAGGATGATTTCGTCTTATTTGGAAAAATCATAAATATGGCGAGTCTAAAGGAAATGCAGTATTCCGAGCAAACAAAGAAGAAAAAAATAAACAGAATTAAGAGAGGGAGATAACAACTAGAAAATAAAACATCCATGAAATAATAATAAAAACGGTGCATAATAAAAATAAATAAATGAAAATAAAAAAATTAAGCTCCAAGGCTCACACGGTTTGGCACATGCCTGTGTGTCCAGGCCGTGTCCCACTTCGAATTAAAATAAAATTATTGTCTAGTGGTGACACGATCTGCCACACGGTCTGCCCGTATGTCCAGACCGTGTGTCATTTCGAATTAAAATAAAATACACCCAATGGTCACACAGTCGTGCTTCAGACAGTGTGCGACCGCCTTCGCTTCTCCCACACCCATGTACAAGACCATGTAGGGCACACAGTTTCACACATGGCCATGTGTCCAACCCATGTGTGATTTTTTTTTTAAATTGAAATTTTAGTTAAATAATAAAACGTAAAATTAATGTATATATATATATTTTTTTTTTATTGATGATTTATTTTAATTTTTTTAGGAGGAAGTAAAATAAATAAATAGAAATAAAAACACTTGAGTTGCCTCCCAAGAAGTGCTTATTTAGAGTCTAAGCTCGACTTCCCTTTTAAGCTCATGGTTACGGTGGATCTTGAAACCAAGGTTCCTCTCTCTCGTTATCAATAGTACCAACATAATAAAATTTGAGACGATGATAGTTTACCTTGAATGTACCATAATTAGGATGTGTTACCTCAATTGTACCGTGAGGAAAAATAGTTTTTACCACAAATGGATCGGGCCCTCTTGACTTGAATTCTAAAGGAAAAATTCGTGGATCCAATTGGTCTAATAACACTTTCTCCCCAACTTTAAAATTGTTTATTCTCATCACATGCACTTCAAGGTTTTGCTTTGATTCTTCCTTGTGTTTTCTTAGTTTCTTGTCAAACTTCGTTTGCCATTCATTTAATTCATCGAGTTGCAACATTTGGTCTTCATTTAACCCTCGAGTTCTATCACTTTGAATCAAATATGGCTCCAACACGTTTTCATGAGGAATTTCCTGTAAAGAACGTTGAACTACATGGTTACTAACATTAACAGAAGAATTAGTATCATTTCGCTCATTAGGGAGTCTCACAAAATCACATGCTTTAAAAGTAATTTGTTCATCACCTACACGAAGCACAAGTTCACCAATGCTCACATCAATGATAGTTCTAGCAGTGGCTAAAAAGGGTCTACCTAAGATCATATGTACTTCAATATCCTCATCTATGTCCAATACAACAAAATCAACAGGGAAAATAAATTTATAAATTTTCATAAGTACATCCTCAATAATACCCCTAGGATATCAAATTGATCTATCTGCTAATTGAATACTCATCCTAGTGGGTTTGGGTTCCCCAAGACCAAGTTGTTTGAACATTTTATAAGGCACAACATTTTTACTAGCACCCAAATCAGCCAAATCTTTTTCAACATGTAAACTACCAATGAGACAAGGAATAGTAAAACTCCCTGGATCTTTAAGTCTATTGGATAGTTTTTTTTTTTGGAGAATGGCTAAGCAAACCACATTAAGCTCCACAGTCGACAAGTTGTCTAACTTCCTCTTATTTTTTAACAGCTCCTTTAAGAATTTTATATACTTCAGCATCTGCGAAAGGGCTTAAAACAAAAGGTAAGTTAGTATGCAATTTTTTTAAGAGTTCAAGAAATTTACCATATTTTTCTTTTCTGTGGTCTCTCTTCAATGCTTCAGGATATGGAATTCAAGGTTTGTATTCAAGAACCGGCTTATGCTCTTTCTTGCCTTCCTTATCTTCATTATTTTTCTCAACAGCTTCTAGCTTCCGCTTCTGCTCAGGCTCGATTAACCCTTCCATGCTTTGAAAAGTGATTGTGTGGATTTGCTCCTTTGGGTTAGTCTCATTGTTACTAGGTAGGCTACCTTATGGTATTTTCAAAACTAGTTTAGCAATCTATCCGATTTGATTTTCAAGGCCATTAAATGATGCCTATTGATTTTTAAAAATAGTCTCGAGACCATGAATCAATACTTGTTGATTTTTCAAAGTTGTCTCAAGGCCATGAATTGATGCTTGCTAATTTTTAAAAGCTATCCCATTGTTTTGAAATCTGTTTCAGAAGCCGAAATAAATTTAGCAAGCATCTCTTCAAGGTTCGATTTCTTTTCCTGCTGATAAGACTGCTGAAAACCCGAAGGGGGTTGTAACTTTTGATCTCCTTTACCACACCATGAAAATTTTGGATGATTCTTACATCCTTCATTATAAGTATTGCTATAGGGATTATTTTGAGGTCTAGAATTATTACCCAAAAAGTCGATTTGCTCATGCTCCATGTTAGACTTGAAGGGTGAATGTTCTGAACTAATCATCCCGCTCCATTTGCATCATCAGATTTACCTGTGCAGAAAATTTCAAACTATCAAATTTCTTACTTAGTGCTTCCACTTGGCTTGCCAACATAACAACTACGTCTATATTAAAAACCCCGGCTGCTTTCATGGGTTTCGTTCTCATGACTTGCCACTGATAGTTATTAAGTGCTATTTCCTCAATAAAATCTTGAGTGTAACGACCCAAATTTGGGGGGTTTCGAAAATTGTATTTTTGAGATTCCATAATTGTGAACCGGACCCGTAAATATTTAATAAAAATATTTACGGAAATAAATTGTAGAATAATTGATTTTTGAATAAGTAATTTTAATTGTATAGTGCTTAATTTAAGTGTGAAAACTAAATTGTGTAAATGGTAAAAGTGCAATTTATAAAAGAATTTTAATTTGAAATTAATAGGAAGGACCAATGGGGAAATTTTTCCATTTCCATTCTTAGTGCCGTTAGGTGTGGCTTTGTGGCTTGAAAAATTTGAGAGAAATTCTAATTAAAAGGGAAAAATAAAATTAAGAGAAAAAAAAATGGTTTTAAGCTAATGGGAGTGGTTGAAACAAAAATATATTTGTTTCTTCTTCTTGAGTATTCGAAGCAGAGAAAAGAAAAAGGAAGGCTTGGGGGTTAATAGGCTCAAGCTTCAAATTGGTAAGTTTAATCAATTTTTTTTTTTGTAATTTTTTATATTTTTGGAATTTCGGTACTTCGATCTAGTTGACCCATGTCTTATTTTTCGATCATCTCAAAGATATTAAATACTACTATTGTTGACTAGTTGAAGCTTTAAGGACAAATTTGATATATTTTGAAGCTATGAAATGTTTAGGGATCATTTGATTTAGTAAATTTTGTTAATTTTTTGTAATTAGGGATTAAATGTTAAAATAGTGAAATTTCATGCATTTCTTGTGAAATTTTGATAAAAAAGAGATGAGTATGGACTAGGTAAAAATCAGTTTGCATGGGTATTCTTTAACCGTGCTTAAACCGTGAGTTTTGGGTTAAGGAATAAATTGTGCAAAAGTTAAAATCATGGGGTAATTTCGTAAATTCAAAATAAAATGGGTCATAGGTTGGAATTAACTATTTTAATTTATTTGAATTATTTAATTAAATGAAATCATTATTTAGATCAAGAAATGAGAGAAGTGAACTTTGATCAAGGAAAAGCTAAAGTCTCGAATAAGTGCTTGACTTTATTTTTGCAACTGTCTTAGTCGATGTAAGTTCGTAAACTTATTAAATAAGTTCTATTTTCATGATTTAAACCGTATCTATTTATGTTGAAATTGAGTTTGGCTATTTGAAATAATTATGTGATGAGTTGGAATAATTAGTGGCTATGTTTAAAGTTGGGTATTATAATTAGAAAATATGAAATATATGGATATGATTGAATTCATGTGACAAGGAAAGATTTAATTAAATCATATGATATGTTAGATATTATTTATCTTATGCTTTATAAATAAGAACTATTTGGATATGAGATTGTAATGGTATAATATGAAGTAAGTTTCTAACTATAGACTTACTTTACTTTAAAGATTTATGTTGATAAAGTATATATATATATATATTTAAAAATATGCATGTATAATATGAATATTTTCAAAGTAAAGCTCAATGGATCAATTAAAGGATTCAAACACATTGTTTCTTATCTGATAAGCTAGCGAGCGAAAACGTATTCATGCTGGCGAGCGTAAACGTATTCATGCTGACGAGCATAAACGTAATGAATTTGTGTATTAAATACTTTTATAAGGATTCATTGAAATAATAAAGATTAATGGCTATGATAATATTTTCAAAAGATGTATTAAAGAGTTTTAAGTATAAATACGTGGAAGTTAAATGAGATCAACTCTAAATTATTGATTGATGTTGAACATCAATGGTTCATATAGATTAAATATTCTCTGACCTGGAAGATATTTAATATGGTTCAAAGGATGTTAAAGGCTTAAACAAATATGAATATATATTGTTATATGAATATGGTCAAGACATGCGAATCAGAAAATGTTGATACAAATGGTTGAAATGTGTTATTATTACAAGTTATATTAACTGTTGAAATTACATGTTTCTTGGTGATACTCACCAATTTTATGAGGTTGCATTGAGTAGGAAGGGAATGTTTATATATAATGGTGTGTAAATTGGTTATGTGAAAATATATGTATGAATTGAGACATGAGATTTAGACAGGTGAGATGCAAGGTGATTGTTAAGTGTAATGATGTTCAGTTTATATGTCAAAGGTGTTTTTCATGGATAAGTTTGATTTCATAATAAAGTATATGTTTACATACAAACTCACTAACCTTGTGAGATTTTTTATGTGTATAGAAAATCAGCAAGCTTAAGAATTCTAATATAAAATTATCTTGTAAAAGGTTTAAAGTTTCGTCCCTTATGATAAGTTAAATTTAAGTTTATTACAAATTTACTAAGCTTAAAACAAGCTTACCTTGTTTTATTTTTCTTCCTTGCAGACCGTCAGATATGAGCTATCGATTGCATTACTTTTGGAGGTTACGTTACCTGGTAATTATTTGTTTATGTTGGTACGGTTATAAGTGACATGTAAATAGGATGTTATGATGTGATTTGATGGTTAAGGATTAGCACTTATTTTATATAAAACCTTTATTTTAGATAAGTCCTAGGTTTAAAATAATAAGTTAAGTCTTCTATTTATGTGTATATGTTATGAACTACGATGCCATGGGAAATTTTGGTTAATTTTTACCTCAACTTGAGTTGTTTTGGTATTTTGGATCCAGATATCAGTAGAAGTCCCAAGCCAAAACTATTTTGCTTATTGGAGTATATTATGTCGGTAGAAGTCTTAGTCGTATCGGTAGAAGTGCACTTGTACCGGCAGAACTCGTAATTGTGTCGGTAGTATTCTGTAGCATTTCTTTTAGAAATAAAGTGGGTTTTAAAGATCTTAAATTGTCTCTGAGATGTATAATGTATGTTGTAACAACCACTTGCTAGGGTCCAACGATTGGGTCGGGTAAGGGGTGTTACATTGAGCTTCCTTAGGTGTTTTATTATTCAATGTTCCACCAACTTATGCATCGATCAATTGCCAAGTTGAGGGATTTAAACCGTTGTAGAAGGTTTGAACTTGCAACCACAAGGGTAAGCCATGATGAGGACACCTTCTCAACAAATCCTTAAATCTCTCCCATGCATCATATAATGTCTCCAAATCAATTTGAGCAAAAGAAGAGATATCATTCCTTAACTTAGTTGTTTTAGCCGATGGGAAGTGCTTCAACAAAAATTTCTCAATCATTTGATCCCAAGTCATGATAGAACCTCGTGGCAATGAATTCAACCACTATTTTACCTTGCTCCTCAAAGAGAATGGGAACAACAGTAAGCATATGGCGTCATCAGTAGCGCCATTGATCTTGAATGTGTCGTAAATCTTAAAAAAGTTAGCCAAATGAGTATTTGAATCTTCATCTTGCAAATCATCAAACTGAACATACTGTTGTACCATCTGAATTGTATTCGGCTTCAGCTCAAACGTGTTTGCAGCAATGGTGTGTCTCACAATACTCGATTAAATCCCAATCAGAGTACACTTAGCATAACCATACATGGTTCGACGAGCAGGAAGAACAAGAGGAAGCTGATTATTTTGATTGTCAGATTGTCACCCATCTCCACTGTAATATCCTTTTCCTCTTGATCGTCTACTAAATTCTGTTAACTTTGCATTGCTTCTCTAAACTCTCTACGATTTTTGTAAGCAGTCTTTTCAATCTCACAGTCGTAAAGCAATGGTTCCGATGGATTTTCTCTAGTCATAAACCAAAAAAACCTACTATAAGCAAATAAAAATGAGAAAAAAAAATAGAATACAAAAATTAAATTAAAAATAAAAATTATTAAATTAAAAATAAAAATATTAAATTATAAATTAAAAATGACTAAATTAATAGAAATAAAGTTTTCATAATATTTCAGTCCTTGGCAACGGCGTTAAAAACTTAATGCAGTCGAAACTAACTAAAAATATGACTAAGGCAAGTGCACCTATCAATTAATAGTATAGTTACGGTGAGCACAAATATCGTTCCCACGACGACTAAAAGTACTAGTAACTACTGTATTCCTATTATTTAACTAATAAATTGGAATGATTGTTTAAAACTAAAATTAACTAAATTAATAAACTAAAGAATACGTCAGAATAAACCAGGAAAATAATCGAATAAACAACCAAGAAGCGAAATAATACCCAGGAAAGAATTCATCTAGATTTTATTTGTCATCAGCAATCTAAATTAAACAATCTATTTACTTAATATCTTGATCCATAGAAATCCCTAAATTATGTTAATACCTCTATTTAAGCATAAAAGCAATTAACTCTAGGTTGATTAATTGAAATTTCTTTCTAATTAAAACCCCTATTATCACATTAACTTGATCTATGGATCCCCTTATTAGATTTGACTCTAATCTAGTAGATTTTTGTCGTCCTATTTCTAGGATTGCATGCAACTTCACTCAAATTATGCTAGATCTACTGTTAAATAGGGTTTATTCCTCCTTTGATTTAAGTACATCAAATAAGAATTAATATCCCAGAAATATTAAATCAAGAATCAAACACGTACAATTGAGAACAAGATCTAAGTATTTATTGCGTAAAAATAGAAATTAAATGACAAAATTTATCATAGGGTTCATTTCCCCTAGGTATTTAGAAAATTAGTTTATAATAGAAAATAAACACATCTCAAAGATAGCATAATTAGAAGACAAAGATAAACTCATAATAAAATCAAAAGAAATTAAGAAGAGGTCTTCAATCTTAATGGAAATCTGCTTCAAAGACGGCTTCAATGGTGTTTTCCAAGTTGTTTTCTTCAATAATCTCTGACGGCTTTCTCTCATCTTCTCATATTTGGTATTTATACGTCTTAGAATGCCCAAAAAACCTAAAAATTGCATTTCCCACAAGTTTTGGAGTCCAATTCGTGAAATCCACATAGCCTGGCACATGCCCATATGTCTCACACAGTCGTGTCTCCGGCCTGTGTGGCATGGGTGCAGCCCGTGTGGCTCCTAAAATATGCTCTTTTGTTCGGTTTTCGTTCGTTTTTCGCTCCTTTCATTCCCAAATGCTCTCCTAAGTATAGAAAATTGAATTTATAGGATTAGGAACGTAAAATTCACCATTTTAAATCGAATAATCATCCAAAAACACATTAAGAATTAGATTAAAACATGTTACTTTTAGCACTTGTCATTGAGACACCCATCTTTGTCGCTGTCAAATCGCCTGAATAACTCTTCCAATTGTTCCTTGGAGAACAAGACGGGTCTCGGCTTTGGCTTCCACTTTTGATCCATTATAGATCACCCCAATTGTTGAACAATTATGTAATGCTTGTTTTGCGTTCTGAAGGTAGGGTTTATAGAGTGGTTACTTCCCCTAGTTGTAGTGATAGCTGATAGCTAATTGCAGTGATTGATTTGATCAATTAGTTCTATTGATTGATTTGATCAACTGATATGTGTAAAATGACAAATAAGGTCATGATATTTTTTATTGTTAAGTATTTATTTGTTTATAAAACTTTAATCTTTATTGGATGAAATTATTGAAATAAAACGCTATTATAAAAAAAAACTAAAACATCCATTATGGAAATTAATCAGTGAATATTTTTGAAAATTTAAATAAACAAATTTCTTAAGTTCCTTATTTGCAAATATTAACCTTGTGGAAATTGATAAATATTAATAGAGTATTAATATAATTGTAAACTATATTCTTGGTGAAAATTATGTCATTGTCTTATTATGTAAATTAGTGATAATTATGTCACACTCTGAATAAAGTTGTCAAGTAGCATATTTCAATTAATATAAAGTTGCATAAGAATTCATTTTGCATAAGTAAATTGAAAATAAATTATTTGCATGTTCCAGCCCGTGTGGCTCCTAAAATCTATTCCATTTTCGCTCATTTTTTGCTCCCAAATGCTCTCCTAAATATAGAAACATGAATTTAAAGGATTAGAAACATAAAATTCACCATTTTACATCGATTAATTATCCAAAAATGCATTAAAAACGTGATTAAAATATGTTACTTTTAGCACTTATCAACAAACTCCCACTACGAGACCTACACGCAACATACTAGTAGGGCTCATCCGAGTAGTAGGTAGGCAATCCGAACCACATCCGGGTTTCGGGTCAACGATCATAAATATATAACAACTTTGATTTTTTTTTTTAAATTGATAAGCAAATAGCTTTTCAAACTAAACCTTAATTTTAAATTGGAATTTTAACCCAAGCTAAATTTTAAACCAATATGTGAATTATTCGTTAAAATATCCAAATTTCTACTATTAGTTTCAATTTTCAGCCATTTTGAAATGTTCAAGTAAAGAAGGCAGCATAGTTCAATTCTTTTTTATGTATGTTTGCCATATTGTGAAAACCAACATGACAACAGCATAAATTTGAGCAGTGATAGCCCAAGGCTTTCTGAAATAGTTTTGAACATAATATGGTCGCCATCGAGGCCACATCCGTTTAAAATGACAATCCAGTTTATTACTAAATTTGAAATAATATAATTTTTTGACTTAGTATCTTGATCCATAGAAATTTCTAAATTATGCTAATATCTCTTTCGAAAGTAATAGCAACTGACTCTAAGTTGATCAATTGAAATTTCTTTCTAATTAAAACTCTTATTATCGCATTGACTCGATCATTGGATCCCTATTAAATTGACTCTAATCTGGTAGATTTATATTATTTTGTTTCTAGGATTGCATGCAACTCCACTCAATTAGGTTAGATCTACTCTTAAACAGAGACTTTTCTTCCTCTATTTAAGTACATCAAACATGGACTAATAGTCTGAAAATATTAAGCTTAGAATTAAATCACACATAATTGAGAACAAGATCTAAATATTTATTGCGTAAAAAAAAATCAAAAGATAGAATTCATCATAGTGTTCATCTCCCCTAGTTATTTAGAAAGTTCGTTCATGCTAGCAAATAAAAAACATCTCAAAGACAGTATAAACATAAGAAATAAAGAAGCACAAAATAAACTTCAAAGAAATCAAAAAGAGATCCTCAATCTTGAGTATTCTCTGACGGCTTCAATGGTGTTTTCCGAATTGTTTTCTTGAGTATTCTCTGACAGCTCACTCCTCTCTTCTTATATCTAGTATATATAGGTCTTAAAATACCTGAAAAACCTAAAAGTTGCGTTTTTCTACGTGTTTGGAGTGCAATTCACGATTTCCACACGGTCTATCATATGGCCGTGTGAATGCCCGTGTGGCTCACATGACCATGCGCTCAGCCCATGTGGAACGACCCAACCTGTGTGGCTCCTAAAATCTACTCAAATCTTTTGATTTTCGCTCCCAAATGCTCTTCTAGTATAAAAACATGAATTTAAAAGATTAGAAGCATAAAGTTCACCATTTTACATCGAATAATAATTTAAAAACACATTAAGAACGAGGCTAAAACATATTACTTTTGACATATATCCTCCGTATTTTTTAAATCTTCACGTAGTCCTCTAAATTAAGAAAATTAAGCAAAGAAGACAACATAGTTCAATTCTTTTTTATGAATGTTTGCCACATTATGAGAAACAGCATGACAACAGCATAAATATGAGCAGCGATAGCCCAAGCCTTGCTGAAACAGCTTCTCACAAAGTATGCTCGACATCGAGGCCACATCCGTTTACAATGGCAATCAAGTTCATCACAAAGTTCGGAATAATAGAATTCCTTGAAAAAAGCATCATTATAAAGATTATTGAAAAACTGGGTTGCATGGTCGGGACTCAACCAATTGTCAAAGATCTCCCTCTCGCACAGTATCTCCATGTCGTTGGTGGTGTCAATGAGGTTATCCAGGAGATGGGCATAGCAAGTGAATATAGGTTGACAATGAGGCAAACACTGCTCGTACGCGATCAGGTTCCGGAAGATCATTTCAGTCGTCTCTTGGATCAGCAATGATGGGATTGTTAGACAACCATCTCTAAACCTTATGTCCAGGACGCTCTCTGGTACTGGTACAGCTTTCTCGAATGTTACACCTGCTTCTTTGAGCCTAGTGATGGAACGAATCAGCGTCCAGCTGGATTCGTTTTTTTTTTACTGTTTCTTGGAATGGTAACACCAAGGATAATCTTAACAAATCAAGAATATGCTTGATATCTTGGTCTTTGAAACGGTATGTATTTATACGAGGGGGATGAGAAGTGAAGGTATTAGCAAAGAACATAAGGGCAAGTTCAATCAAGGACTTGGTTTCACAAGGGAGCCTAGTTTTTTCAAACAAGATATCAAGCACTAACCAGGGGATTTGATTCTCTAACAAAATCAAGTCATGGTTTACATATTGCAGCATACATGACATGGAGAAAATGGGGTCGACCTGCTCTTTGATCACCACTTCCGCATCTTTACGAAACAGCTCGATAATGAAGACACCATCTAGCAGCATTGTTTTAACGAACTCATCACCCAATTCTGCTGCAAAATCACGCCTGCATAGCAAGAACTGGCCTGTTTCTTAATCATCTCAACAGCATTAATCAAATCAGATAAAACATTCTGTTCTTCAATCTCTTTGGATTGTTCGGACATCGGTGGATAGCGACTTCTGATCACCCTCGAAAGGAGAGCCTTCAGGTACTTGACTTTGATTTCCTCAGCGGCAAACAAGTGTCGTTTGCCATGGTGCATTGGCCCAATGGAGAAACAATTGGGGAGAAAAGAGGTCTCTTTGTGCCTGAAGAGTATGGTTGGGGTTTTGAAGATGCAGTAGCTTTGGGGCATGGATAAACAAGCATCCTCAGTTCTGCCTTCAGAGAGCACAATGATCCAACACTAGTTACAACGTTTTCATTTGATTTTCCCCTTTGTGCCTCCATTTTCCAACCTGCAAAAAGGGATTAAGAAGTTAATAATAGCTTGTATCTATCATTGATTTTGGTGGTACTCGTTGATTTATACAAGTTGAAATCTGGTTTGAAATAGATGGCAGAACGAGTATACTGGAAAAGAATCTAAGAGGTAGTTAAAGCAAATCCCATATATTTTTTCTTTTCTAAATTATAGTTTGCTTCATGATCTAAAAAGGTGGTAAATATTATTTGTCTGGTCAATAATGACAATAAAAATAATCACAAAACAATAAAAATAAAAAATAAAATACATATTTTACGTGAAAATTAGGGGTATAGGAAAAGAAAATTCATTAATATTGAAAGTTGAATCATACAATAGAAACTTCAACATCTATTTAAAAGTTGAAAAACTCTATTCTAATAAATATCAAACACCTTATTTTGTCATTGTATTTATTTCTTCAACAAATGATGGAATTCGGATCACTCAAACACTAACACCAAGGTTTAACATTCGCCTTCTTTCACTGTAAAAAGAAATTTATTTGCTTTGAATTCTTTATAATTAGTCTTGAAATTGAATGAGAAGAAACAGACAAGATTTGGCCATAATTCATATCTCATTATTCTTTTCTTCCAGGAGGATCGGTATTTTGAAAACATAAAACATATTTTTCCAAAAGCTAAAAGCTTTTGGTTTTCTTCTTGGATTAAAATTTTCAATTTAAAATTAAGATTTTATTTAAAAAATTACTCGTTTATTTTCTTTTTGAAATTATAGTTTAACCTCAATATAAACGAAGTTTATACTTTGTCCATCGAGCTTGAAAATCACTTTTCAATCCAAACTTTAATTTTAAGCAAAAAAAAAAAAAAAAAAAATGGTAACAAACAGTTTTTCAAATTAAATTTTAATTTTAAATTGAGATTTTAACTCGAGCTAAAAAAAAATTAGCTTTTAACTTTTGGAGAATTGCTTTTCAATGAAATTACCTTTTTATCCTTTCATTAAATTTTTTTATTTTGCAACATTATGACTAAAATTAACATTTTATTTTTTTAAATGTATTTTTTTACCTTAATGGTAAACGTCATTTCAAAAATGTTTTTTAAAAGCTATTTTCACGGCATTTTTCAAAAGTAATTTTCAACCCTAATAGTAAACTAGCCTTTAGTCATTTTGGTTGAAGTCAATTTCGAATTCAAGTCATTTTCAAATTATAGTCACTCTAAGACACTCTTTGGATAGGTGGTAAGAATGGCTTTGGCGAGATTTAAAACAACAATCATAATGAGATTAATTATTGTAGAATTGAGATTGAGTATTATAATGGTGAGATTAAAACCAATAGTAAGATATGTATTTTGATAACACACATGTAGCGATGTAATCAAAATAGAAATCGCTTATAAATATTACTTTTAAAATGTTTTTATATTATAATATTTTATAATTATATTTACATTAAATAATAAAATATAAACTAAAATTATATTTTCACTAAATGATAATTAAAATTTATTAAGATATATTTATATTTAAAAAGAATTTATTCGTAACACTTTCAAATTTGATCCGATTGTTGGGTCCGAATTACAGTGTGTCACATTCGTTGTCAGAACAAATATGATCAATTCACAATTTAATTATACAATTTATATGATAGTTAACTGACAATAAAAATTCCTTAATCATACTAAAGAAAATCTATATTTGTTTTGCAAAAGCACCTAATAACATACAAAAAATCCAATATATATTTTTTTCTACTAGAATATAGAGTATAACATTTAATTAAAACATCATCCAGCTACCACAAAACTTAATCTATTTGGTACATGTCATAAAGAGCAAAGAAAGTGTTGGAGCTAATTCACTCTGACATTTGCAAACCAATTAATCTAACATCAAATTGAGGGAAATGGTATCTAATCACTTTTATTGATGATTATAGTTGAAAAAAATATGAGTGTTCTTCTTGCAGGATAAATCAGAAGCCCTCTTGACATTTAAGACATTGCGAACTGATCATGGAGGAGAGTAATTTTCAAAGGAATTTGAGACATTTTGCACTGTACATGACATTCGAAGAGAACTCACCACTGCATACACATCACAGCAAAACGGTGTGTCGAAAAGGAAAAATCGAACCATTTTGTAAAAGATAGGCAAGAGATATTTTATTGAATAGAAAATCAGCGTATAAATATACAACCTATTGACTTATGCTATCTTTTACAATAAGTAAACAATATATACAAATCTCATAAATTACTCCTAAAACAATATATACAAATCCCATAAGTTACTCCTAACACCCCCCTCAAGGTGGAGCATGGGGATTCACAATGCCCAACTTTCTAAGTAAAAAATCAAAGTGTTTCTTGCCTAAAGCCTTAGTGAAAATATTTGCGAGTTGAACCGCAGTAAGAATGTAAGAAGGCGTAATCAAACCCTCTGTTATTGCGTCACGAACTAAGTAGCAATCCACTTTAATATGCTTTGTTCTCTCATGATATACCGGATTTCTGGCAATATGCAAAGCTGATTGGCTATCACAAAATAAGGGAATAGCCTTGGGATGATGAACACCCAAGCTAAGTAACAAGCCCTTAAGCCATTTTAACTCATAAGTAACGGTTGCCATGGATCGATATTCTGCTTCTGCTGATGAACGCAAAACAGTGTGTTGCTTTTTGGTCTTCCACGAGATAGAAGAATGACCAAGGAAAACAAGCCAACCTATCAATGATCAACGCGTAAGAGGACATGCAGCCCAATCAGAGGAACACCACCCTGTTAGCGTTAACTGACTATCCGAACACAATAAGATTCCTTAACCCGGAGTACCTTTAAAATATAGCACAACGCACAAAGCAGCTTCCCAATGCTCTACGCGAGGTTGCTGCATAAATTGAGACAAAGTGTGTACAAAGTATGCCAAATTTGGCCTAGTAATAGCCAAATATACCAAACGTCCAATTAGACGACGATAAGACTCCGAATCTGTAAGGAGAGCCCCGGAAGCTTGAGCAAGTTTGTGGTTTTATTCAATGGGAAAGTCAACCGATTTTGCCCCTAAGAGACTAGCCTCTGTGATAATATTAAGAGTATACTTGTGCTGACACAAAAATAAGCCAGAGGAACTTCTCGCAACCTCTAGGCCAAGAAAATATTTAAGGTCCCCAAGATCCTTCATATGGAAACAATCACTCAAATAGGCTTTGAAAGCCTTTATTGCAGTGGAATCGTTGCCAGAGATAATCAAATCATCAACATATACTAAGACATTAATTTGAACACCACCCTTAGTATAAGTAAACAAAGAATAATCTGAGTAAGATTCCAGGAAGCCATACCCTTTCAAAGCTGTAACAAGTTTGGCAAACCAACAACGTGGTGCTTGTTTCAAGCCATAGAGAGATTTTCTTAAACGACAAACCATATTCGGATTGAAGGACTCAAACCCTAGAGGCAATTTCATATACACATCCTCATCCAGATCATTATGAAAGGAAAGCATTGTGAACATCCATTTGATGAAGTTCCCAATTTTTTGAAACAGCTATAGCTAGAAAAACACGAACCGTCACCATTTTAGCAACCAAAGCAAATGTCTCATTGTAGTCTAAACTTTCAATCTGATGATTTCCAAAGACTACCAATCAAGCTTTTAATCTCTCTATACTTCCATCGGCATGAAACTTTATGCGATACACCTATTGACTACCCAAAGCACGCTTTCCAAGGGGGCGGTACTTCATTGTCCAAGTACAATTGTCTTCTAATGCCTTAATTTCATTCTGCATAGCACTTCTCCAACCTTCATCTTTCATGGCCTCTTTGAAGGACCAAGGTTCATGTCCTGTAGTAATGGCTGCAAGAAACTTGCGATATTTGATAGTAAAATTGTCACAACTTATATAGTGTGTTATTGGAAAAGAAGTACTTGAGGTAAGATGTAGAGAGGAAGTAGTAGTAGATGGACTCTCTTTGACAATGATATTAGTAACAAAATCGCGAAGAAGAACTGAAGGAGTCTTTTGTCGCAAACCACGACCTAGAACCTCATTCGGAGCATTAACGACCAAAGTAGGATTTGAAGTTGTCTCAAAAGTGACAACAAGAGGTTGGTCGGATGAAGTAGTGGACTCAACTTGAGATAACGTAGTTGTAGTAGGTGCAGAAGAACTCGGTGATGCAAAATCTACGGGATTATGTGGTTTCACTTCATCATCCAAAAAATCCGCGAAATCATGATCAACATCAACATTTGTGCCTAATGTGCTGCTGGTTTTAGCATGTGTACCCTTCAAATCAATAAAGGAAAAATTATTCTCAAAAAAATTCATATCTCGTGAAACAAAGAAATCTAGTGTGTCAAGGTCGAACAACCTCTATCCCTTCTTGCCAAATGGACAACCCACAAAAATATATTTGCGACTTCTACTTTCGAACTTGTCCCTTTTAGTCTTTTGATTGTGAGCAAAACACAAGGAACCAAAGACTCTAATAGCATCATATGAAGGAGAGTAGCCAAACAATTTTTCAAAAGGAGTAATATTGCCAAGAATACTAGAAGGGGTTCTATTGATCAAATGAGTTGCTGCTAAAATACACTCTCCCTAAAAGAAAATAGGTAAATGAGCGTGAAAACGTAAAGCACTTGTAACATTTAGAATGTGTTTATGTTTGCGCTCAACTCTCCCGTTTTATTGAGGGGTACCCACACAAGAAGTTTGAAATAGAATATCAAATGCTGAAAAATAATCAAGTAGACAATTGAACTTTGTTTCATTGTCACTCCTAACTATTTTAATCTGCTGTGAAAATTGTCGTTCAACCATGTCAACGAAAGACAAACATTTGAAAAGCTTCTATTTTATCAACTAACAAATAGACCCACACTGCACGAGAGAAATCATCTACGGTAGTCAAAAAATATTGAGCCCTACTAGAGGACTTATGTCTATAACAACCCTACAAATCAATGTGTACCAATTCAAAAATACGACTAGCTTTATTGTCGCTTAAAGGAAACCTTTCTCTAGAGTGCTTGGCCCCAAAACAAACTTCACAAGCATTATTCAAACTACCCCTACAATTACGAACATGAGGAAATACTTCACTATTTTCTCTGAAGTATGCCCCATTCTACTGTGCCAAAGAGCAAGAGAATATGTCTCTCCGTCAACAGTGATTGCCTGAATAGAACCGGTTTCCTCCTTGAAGTAGTAGAGTCCATCTTGCTTACTTCCCATTCCAATCAGCTTCCTCAATTGGTCTTTGTATAACGCACATAAGAGTTAAATTGGACAATTTTGTTAGTATCGTCACAAAACTATGAAACCGAAAATAAGTTGAAGTTTAATTTTGGAACATAAAGGACATTTTGTAAAGTGATGGCAGAAGACAATTTTACAGATCCTTCCTTGGTCGCAGTAATCTTTTGACCATCGAGAAGACCCACAGGACATTCAACAATGTCTTTTATATCAAATAAAAAAGAAATATCGCCTGTCACATGATTGGATGCACCAGTGTCGATAATCCAAAGTCTTTCAATGAACATACCATTCAGACGATCATTGGAAATAGTCAAATTACCAAACACGCTTGCGAGAGCTTTCCATTGATCAGCCGTAAATGCTGAAAGGAGGTGCTGAAGTGGTGTTATTGTTGCTCAGTCCTGCAACACTATCAAAAGTAGTAGCAGCTGCTGCATTGGCACGTACTGTACCCCCCTCGATTACAATCATGTACGCACATGTTCTGGATTAGAAAAGGAGAAAGATTGATGATAATGGCAAAAAATGTGTTTTTTCTTGGTGTAAGTGAGATAATCAAGGCATACAAATTGGTCAATCCGCTCACTAAGAAGATCATCATCAGCAGACGTCTTTTTTTATGAAAATGCTACATAGAATTGGATTGAAAAGGGTGTTAAAGAGCAAGAAATTCCCACTAATTTTGATAGAGATGAAGATAAAATTGAAGTTGCAACTCAACGAGTCAAATTCAGATGCAATTGATAATCACACGCAACTCTCTTGTGAAAATAAACTTATCCAAGAATCTCAACTGAGAAAGCGACCAACTTGGACGATCGATTATCTAAGTGGAGATGAATTATCTGATGATGATCAAATTGTCCATTTTCCTCTATTTGCGAATTGTGATTCCCTTACATGTTAGATACCATTTTAAACGCAATTTGTGTAATGATGGTGTAATCAGTTTAGTGTTTTGTAACCATGAAAGTCAAGTAGCTGATATCCTAACAAAGTCATTGAAGCAAGTTGTGTTTGAAAAACTTAGAAGGATGCTTGGAGTTTGCACTTCAAAGGAAGCTGCAATCGATGATTGAATGGTTTTATCTTTTATACTCTTTAATTTGATGTCTGCAACTAAGAAATAAGAGTTTTTCTTTTGGAAATTCCTATTGTTTTTTTGTAAATTGTTTCCTAATTTTTAATTATCCAGTTGCCTACTTATTAGAAGAAGTTTGTTTTTAACATTACTGAAATTGCCTATATTAAGCTACTATTTGATGAATAAAATATATATAGTTCAACTTCCTCTCCTCAGAGTCTATTTTCTTATTAAAGTACTTTATTCAGTGTTAGCAAAAACTTTCTATTAACACTCACTGGGATTCAAAGGACCCTAAATTCTGAGTCATTTTGGGTATGCTTTGGAACGAACCATTATTGTTTGGATTATTTTAGGTTTAGGTTATTTCGAATTACATTTTAGATTATTTTAAGTTGGAGATTTTTTAGATTTGGATTAATTCAGATTCAGGTTGAAAATTAATATTTTATAATAAAATCGATTTTAAATTCAAATTAATGAGATAAATATTAACCCATTTTAACCGATGTTCATAAAGAATAACCACTGAATGAGCCAACCAAAAGAACCCAAATTCCTGTTCAAGTACACAAAGTAGACATAAACAGATCCCCAAAGAAGCGGATAAACACATACAGATATACAACAAGAAAAGAAATATCATTTAGTTGGACCAAAGTATGTATAAAGGCATGACTTTTTTTTTGGTGAATTACAATAATAGGGAAAAGCCCGAACACCAAATGCGGTTAGTGCGACTCAAATTCAGGTCATATCTGGAATGATGAACATCTTTGACCATCAGGCCATCACATGAGGTTCAGGGCATGATATTTTTTGTTGTTAAGTATTTGTTTGTTTATAATACTTTAATCTTTATTGAGTGAAATTATTGAAATAAAACATTATTACTAAGGAATTAAAACATCCATTATGGAAATTATTCAGGGAATATTTTTGAAAATTGATAAATATTAATAGTCTATCAATATAATTCTAAACTATATTATTAGTGAAAATTATGTCATGTTCTTAGTATGTAAATTAGTGATAATTATATCACACTCTAAATAAATTTGTCAAGTAGCATATTTCAATTAATATAAAGTTGCATAAGAATTCATTTTACACAAGTAAATTGAAAATAAATTAAGAGTACATAAATATTTAAGATATATATACATGCAACAAAGAGTAATTTTTGAGCAAGTATGGTCAGATATGTCATTCCACATATCTTATCCTTGTGTTTTTTTTTTTTGCAAACCTCCATCCACCAAAAACTACAATTAGAAAGTTTGACTACTCAATCTTCCATTTGTGTCCAGATCAACTAAAAAAGGCTCAAAATTTTTTGTTTATCAAAGAGAAGGGATTGTATGAAATTATGATTTCACATAATCTCTATCCCTTTCCAATAGGAAAAAATAAATCAGATTTGTTCTCTTGATTTTCAACTTTTTTTCACCTAATAAAATTCAAATCCAACTAAAAATACTAAAAATTAGGAGAAAAAAATTGATTTGTTATTCTTCTATTAAAAAATGATAAGAATAACGTGAAACCACAATTTCATACAATATCTTCTAATTTACCAAATACCTCCCTTATCTTTTTCTTGCTTTCTTGTATTATCAATACTACTATATATAAAATTAGGTTTGTTTACCTCTACAATACACTAGATTGGTTGTATATACTTTTATGTATAAAATTTATAATTAATATAATAAATAGATATAAATATTTTTTATAAATTTTATAATTCAATATTTTATTTATCTTAAATCAAATTATTATTGAAAAATTATTTTTTAATCAATTTTATATATTTTAAAAAGGATAAACTAAAAAAATAGTCACTTTTGTTTAACTCGGGTCACATTTTAGTCACTTGTGTTTGAAATGTTACGTTTTTGTCACTTACATTATAGTTTTGTTACAAAGTGGTCACTCTATCGTTAAGCTCCATTATCTTCCTAACGGCAATCCTACGTGGTAACTCAAATGGATTTCAAATGACAACTTGGATGTCCAATTAGGATTAAAATAAAATTTTAATTAAATAAATCTAAAAAAAGATAAAAGGGAATAAACTTTCACTAAAATTAATATCTTTCTATTCCCCGTCCAAATCCAAAGAAAATAGTTCCCCACCTTTCCTCACCATCGCATTCTTCCCACACAAATTTCCCAAATCAACCTAATTTAATCGTTCCATATCTCTAATCTATCTCTCCCTCTTCTCTTTTGTTTTGTTTTCTAACTTTCTGCATCAAACATGTTCTACTATCTGGCATAACTGAATCATTACCGGGCAAAATGATATTCCGACGACAACCGTGTGTGGAGGACCTGGTCTCCTCTGACAATCCTATTGTTAGAAGACATTCATCTTCCCTAACTTGACCGTTCAACCCCAATCTGGCCATCTCCCTACCCTAGTTGTTATACCTTCTCAGGTTCCTCTTTTTTTCCCTTTTCTTCATTGCTTATGAACTTTAAAATGGCATGGAATTCATTACTAGTTGTAAACCTCATGTTAGATTAGTTCAACTTTCAAGTGGGAAAAAGTGACTATTTTTGTAATTTACCCTTTATATTATTGTTTATTTGATGATGAACAGATGAGATTAGAAGAGCAAAAAAAAAATGGCAGAGCTACCATATACAACGAAGGTATCCTTTTTGTGCCGATTGTCTATACTTTATTCGAAAATTCTCACATGGAATGGAAAATGTAAAACACTTTGGATTATGGTCGTCTTACATGAATGATTGAACATGGATGGGTTTGAATTGAATTCATTTGATTTGATTTTTGTGTTCTTTTTTTAGATTTAATATTTTCTTAAGGGAATTTGTTAGGAGTAAACTATCTGCTATGACTTTGCCTAATCTAATGTTGTGCAGTTTCTAAATTTAATTATCCCCTTTGTTCTGTATATTTTAGAGAATTATCTTAGTATACCTATATTAAATGTGTTATTTTAAAAAATCAAAAATAGCTGAAATATGTTGGAGGGGTTTACTGTTAGTTCCTATGAGTTTAGTTGATGTAGTTCAATATGTTTATTTTTAGTTTTTATATTTTTACAATTTTTAAAATTTTCTTGGTTTCATACCTTGTTTGCTTTAGTAATCCATTTTTTCTTGTATAATGAGCTAAGTTTTATTTGTTGGCTATCCTGGAGTTTTCATGTGATAATTCTTGCCTCCTACTGTTGTCGATACATCATATGAATCGCCGTTTTCATGGCTTTCGATACCAAAAACGACATCTACCCTATTGTTGCAATTTAATAGAAAAATACACCAAAAGCGACATCTACCCAATGATAATGAGTATGAACTTATTTCAGCTCTCTACCTTCAAGTTAATATTGCCAGTCAAGCACTCATCTTCGCCACACGATCTAGGAGCTGGTCTTTCGTCGAGCTCCCTGGTCCCTCGCTTCTCATTGCCTTCATTTTAGCGTAACTAGTAAATCCATAATCATATAAACTCACATAGCTTAATTGAATTAATGTAAAACCAACTTAATTGTATAATAAACTCTTGTGACTTGGTAAAAAAAGGTGGCAACTCTGCTTTCTGTGTATGCAAACTGGGGATTTGTCGAGATCCAAGGCATTGGATGGGAATGGGTCCACTTCAAGGCATTCCACCACCACATGAAGCCTGGTCCAATGATAAGCATGCTCCAATTGTTTGATTTAGCTCAACGGCAACAGCCTAAGAAGCATGTTGATATTGAAAGGTATAGTCCACACTCCATAGCTTGGGATGTAAATTAATCCAACTTTAGTTATATACACACACTTATTGGTTTGCTTATTTTTGGTTTATTTATTCATATATGTTAAAGAATCTTAAAATTTTATTTACATTCTGTGTCTTTCATAAACAAGTTTATTTGGGAATATAAAATAAAACAAATATTCTTATCTATAATTATATAGAGAGCTTGGGCCGATTGAGTTTTAAATCGATTGGCATGGGCATCATTGTCAATGCAGGAGGACGTGGTTTGATCCAAAAGTTTGTATTATATGAAGCATGTGATAGAGAAGGGAGTGCAACAGAAAGAAAAAAATCCCTACTTTGTAATTATTTTGTTTTAATCTTTTAGAGGCAGGCGAAATGAGATTAGTTGTTGTTAATAGTGAAACTAGCTTATTTGTTTTTTTAACTATTTAATTCTTTTGCCACAATCATTTGATAACATCAACCATTTTATGAAGTTGCCTTTTGATAGTATGTTTTATTTATGTATATTTTTGTTGTGCCATAAATAGTTCATTAGAGGTTTACATGGAACATTCTTTATGCCTTTCCTTTGTAGGTTCTTTCGTACTAAACTTAAGCTTTAATCTTGGGCTAAAAAGAAAACTTGATGTTTTTTTTCTCTACAAGAATGACTGAATTTCATCCTTAGTTTGTTGCTAGGTCAGTTAGGATCCCAAAAACATGATAGATATTTATGAATATTTCATTTACTTTTTGTTTATTTATGTGTCGAGATATTTGTTTCAACCCAAACAAATGATAAATATAATAACATTTTAATTTTACTAAAATATCTGATTACATAAATTTAATTGATAAGAGATATATCATACTTATAAATAAGTTTTTTATTCACTTTTATTAAATAAACGTATACAATAATAAATAAAAATTTAAATTTTATATTGAATTACTTTATATTTAAACTTGATGAAGTTGTCTTTTGATAGTCCTTGAAAATGTTTTTATCTCTAAATGAGAAATGGAGTGAAGAGATAGCCTTTGCCATTTCTCAAGTAAATGGGAAATGTTTTTAATCATTTCTCAAGTAATTAGGAATACAAAAGTTTATTTCATATAATCATTTAAAAAAACATATTGTTTTGCAACCCTAAATTAAGATAAAATGCATCATCCTTACTATACCATGGTTCTACAACTTTTCCAAAAAGATAGTCTTTGTACACAAAACAAATTTCTCCAAACAAAATATATTCCTACTTATGCAACAAAATGAAATCCAATTCAGTCAAAGTAATTGATCTATCCTTGGACGTTTAAAAGGTAATTTGGCCCTAAAATTTGTTGTACCTTTTGAGCTTTGTTGGGTTAAGGGTGGTTGGCTTGAAGTGTTATCCATTGAAGTGGCTTGGTTTAAAATTTGTAGGCTCGATGATTGGTTTGTCATTTGGTTTCCCCTAACAATCCCTTTGCAAGTCCTTGTATTATGACCTTGTTTGCCACATTTGGTGCAGTTAGCTTGTTGTCCCGTCTTGCTTAGTTTTGGTCCACTCTTTCTTGCTTCACCAACTTCCTTCCTCCTTATTTGTTTGGGTCTTCCTAGAGGCCTTCTAATCATGGGAGGAAGAATGGGTTTTATGTCCCTTAGATGTTCCCATTGCATAGGACCTATACGAAAAAATTTAAAGATGTCAAACACATTGTACAAAAAAGTAATATGTCATAAAGGTTTAGGGTTTTTGGACTATTATCTTTTACAGGGTTAATCAAGTGGTTGTAAATATTCAACTAGGTACTGACAGTATAGCATGTATTGACATAAGTTTCAAGGCTCACACCAAGTAGTTGCATGCAAGAAATAGCATGCTTACATGGGATTCCTAACAAGTCCCATTTTCTACATGAACAAGAGGAGTTAACGACGTCAACAACATGCTTGCTGGCTAATCCACAGTCTACCTCATACTTTTCATTTCCAGCATATATTGGCCATACACTACAAACAAAGTAACATTTTAAAGTTAAAACTTTTGCATCTAAGTAACAAAATTCAAGCTAAGTAAAAAACAAGTTAGTTAAACTTACTTATTGGACTACCTAACAATTTTAGACAACTTGTTTTGTATCCTTGGACACAAAGGTCCAGGATACTTCTCAGCAGCCTCCCTCATGGAAACCAACCTAGTCATGACTTTCCTTCTAATTATTTCCAACATCGTTGGGATAGGTTTATCTCTGGCTTCTAAAATGATCTCTATGGAGAGATAGTCCTTGAATAACTCTAACAATAGTTATACAACATGAAGTGATAAACAGTCAGATTAGAAAAAAAAAAAAGTTAACTATGTTGAAACATTCACTATTGTTATTCAGTAGTAGATCATACTTGCATCTGGTTGAGAAGTGGGCTCTTGACCAAGTCCTTGGATCCTTGTTACGCAGCCAAGCCTTAGTAGATTCTGGCAGTGAGTTCATTTCAGACATTGCTTCTTCAAATTGTCTTGGAAAAGTTGCTTTAGTAGCTTTCCAATAAGTAAGACGCATAGTTTGGCCTCCAAATCCTTCCATGTTTTTGAAATTGTTGTAAAGATGTCTGGCACAATTTCTTGCATCAACATTAGGGAACAACACAGAAATCGCTTCTATTAGGCCCTGTAAAATAGTTAAAAAACATGATAAACAACAATTTTTATATAAACAATTTAGGGAACAATACAATTTGAGCTACCTTTTGTTTGTCAGACATGAAACATATATTGTAGGAGTTGTTGATTTCCAAATCCCTCTGTAATAGCTCAAGGAACCAAAACCATGAATGTTTGTTTTCACTCTCAACTCCAGCAAAGGCCACTGGATATATACAATCATTGGCGTCAACCCCAACAGCAGCAAGCAAATGTCCACCATAATATCCCTTTAGTCAACACCTATCTAACCCTATAATTTTCCTACAGCTAGTTAACCAACCTGATTTGCATGCTTCAAGGCATATATAAAGCCTCTGAAGTATACTACATTCTACAGATGGTTGTTGTACCAGGGTTGCTTCTCCTTAACTCAAGTAAATAATCGTATATATTGGCATATTAGGCTTTGTGATTCCCTTGAACTAATTCCAGGGCCCTAATCTTAGCCCTCATACATTTAGTTCGAGACACTATAGTTCCAAAATCCACCCTAATATCATTCTGTAAAGATGTTAAGGAATAATTGGGATCAACTTGAAATTTGTGTATATAGTGTCTAGCCATCCACTTTGAAGTGATATTCCTATTTTTCATTACCTTGCTACACTTATGGTGGTTGACTAAGGTCTTAATCTACCAACTTCCATCCATTAAATCCTTAGGACTTAATTTGGATGCGCACAATGTCTATGGATAACCAGGTACACAGACTGCTTTCACCCTAAGCTTGTCATTCTTAATTAGTTTGGTTACCACCTTATTTATCCTCTCATACTATTTGATTGCATCTTTTAAAATGTCTTTGCTAGGGAAAACCAAACCCTTTATCAATATAGGGTTCCTCATATCAATTTGAGGATTGAACAGTGGGTACTTTTCATTCTTATCTTCATTAGAATTCAGGTCATTATTCAAATCCTCGTCACTGTTACTATCAAAATAATCTTTTAAACCCCAAAAATATGAGCCCAATAAGTGTTCTAACTCTTTCTGTATCATTTCACCTACTAGTTCAACCTCTAGTTCATCTACCTTATCACCATCAGACTCAAAAGAATCAAAATAAGAAGCATCTGACTCATAGGCTTTAAATGAACTATCATCTGAGTCAGATGCTTCTCCTCCAAAATCTCCCCCTAAAGTATTTTGTTCAACATCAAACCCTAAACCAAAAAAAAGAGAATGAAATAGTATATTAGTACCAACAAATTCCACAACAATTCAGACATGAAAACAACATAAATAGGTGCATTAAGAGACATTATGACAACAACTATATCTATAATGACTTTTATTGATGCAGTGCAATTTTAGCATGTAAAATTTTATATTGCTTTATTATGATGATGATGTGTGCAAAACATAAAGTATTTATGCATTCACTTTGGCATACAGGATGAGTAAATGGACTTGTTGTTTCAACTTGGGACTGTAATATTTTTATTGACATTTCTATTCAGTTGATACATCATACATCTATCTTCAGCCATATTAGTTTAGCTGTCATTTTGTTATAGTAATTTCCATTCCTATCAATTTTCCTACCATTGCATTTGATCTAATTTATGTCAGTTCTACTTGATCTTTTGATTTTGCTCATGGAATATATTGTTCGTTTCTTGTTCCTCCAATCCATGCAAGTTGGTTTTTGTCTCCAATCCAAGTTGACACTTAAACTCTAGTTGGACTGCCACGTAGGATTACCATTAGGAGATAACGGAACTTAACGGCAAAGTGATCACTTCGTAACAAAATAATAACATAAGTGACTAAAACGTAACATTTCAAACATAAGTGATTAAAACGTAACCTAAAGCAAACAAAAGTGACTATTTTTGTAGATTACCCTTTAAAAAATTCAAATAAGATACCTTTTCTAATTGAATTTTTTTAAAATATTTTAAATTAATAATATTAAAAAGTACCGACAATGTTAAATTATAATATTGAATAGTTTTGGAAGTATACATTTTTTAACGTTTATATCATATTTATTAAATTCTCAACATAACTAAGTAAAATAGATTATAATTTTTAACCATTGTAAAACTTTTAGAAAATAGTTTTAATTTTTATACATTTTTAATATTAAATGTATTTTTAAACATATTGTTTAGATTTTAATCAGTTTAAATGTAAACGTAGTTATTTATTTAACACATTTTTATAAATTTCTTTAATTTTTATATATATATTAAAAATTGTATAAGTGTTTAAAAATCTCTTAAAAATAATTTCAATTAATATTGAATATGTATATGGTAATAAACTTTTTTTAAAATAATTCATTTGACTTTATTAATAGGGATATGAAAACAAGTGTTCATTAAATACATCTGAAATAATTAATACAGAACGTAATCAAGAAAGAAAATAATTCTCAAAAGGAACTAAAAGGAAAATTAAACTCTTCCAAAAAACCCATTCAACTTCAAGTTACCAAAGAGACCAAACGACAAAACCTATCCTGAGAATTAAAATCCATCAATGGAGAGCAAGTCAAGAGAGGATATTGAGGTTATCCTTCGGTAAATAAATAAAATCTTCAATCCAAAGAACATGACCCAAATACACAAAAACTCATGGCATCTCTATGATATGGCGGTCCGATGATGCAAGATCGTTGACCCCTAAAGGCGCGTCTTCAACCCAGAACTGATCCTCCATGCTTTTCAAACCCTTTGCCGCCATTGCATGTGCAACAGTGTTTCCTCCTCTAACGATGAAGTTAAAATGACATGCTAAGAAGATTCAAGATAATGCTTTCACATCCCAAGTAACAGATCGAATTTCAAAATAGTCCTCCTCTTTTGACTGCAATTTCAGTATAACAGTTCTTGAATCGCTTTCCAAGACAACATGCAGGAAACCCATTTCTTGAATAAATTGGAGACCATGGAGAATCGTTACCGCTTTAGCCATAAACGCCGAGCTAAACAAGTTATGAATTCTCAAACAAGAACCTATTGTTTGACCCATTTCATCGCGGATAATGATACCTGATACTACTTATTAGTTTGAAATCGAGTAAATATATGGTAATAAACTTAACCAATTGAATTATAACTGAATTTTCTGTAAAAATACCAATCAATGCAAACAACCATACACCATTATTTTTTTTCTTAATAAATTTCAAATATAAAAAAAAAATTTATATTGGCAATAAAAGTTATCTGACAAATGGAAATGATTTATATTTGTGGTTACCAAATTTTCCTAATTGATTATATTTGTAAATAATTATTAATATAATCTATTAAATTGAGAAATGCTAAATGTATGTATGCTTAAAAATGCACAATATTTTTTTTGGTAGAAATAAAAAAGGTTAAACAGTTAAGTTAAAGACTGTTTTATATCATCCTCCAGCCAGCATCTCTCATTTTGCGAAGGATCTTCCAGGATAGTTAGCTGATCAAGAATTCCACCATCCACTTTGGCTATCCAATCAACAACTTTATTCGTATTCCTCAGAATATATCTAAAGTTTGATCTCTCAAGGCTTGGAGCACCAGTCATGGATCTGCCTGACTTCAACTATACTGCTTATTATAGCCAGCTCATTCCTAATAGTTTCAATCAACATTACGTTGTCACTTTCCAATTCAATGTATCAAAACCCTCTAGCCCAAGCCAACTTTAACCCTTCAAGAATCGCTCTAGCCTCAATTTGGAAGTCATCATTCATACCAATAATGATCATGAAACCCACCAACCATCCTCCACTTGGTCCTCTCATAGCCCCTCCTATCGATGCTCTTGGAATGTCTTTTGATACCGAACCATCAACACTTATTTTAACCCATCCAGTCCTTGGAGGTTGCCATCTTAGGTCCCTACCAATGAAAACCTTCCAGCTGGCTGCCACCACCAAGAGATAACATCCATACCTGCTCCCCTTTCTGGCGCTTTATGTGCTAAAATCTGTTGCACCATATTATAAGGTAAAACCGAAATTAGCCATTGTACATTCCAAAACCCAGCTGTCCCAGTAGCATCACAAATTTGGATTGCTTCATCTAACAAACGATGATAAATATAGTGTCGTTTAAGAGGCCCTATATCCCTCAACCAATTGTCATTCCAAAAATTCACCAAACAGCCATCCTTCTTCACTTCTTCCCAAACCGCAGACAACGATCTCCATAAATAAGAGCAGTTTGTTCGATTGTATCATCAGGTATCAAACCGAAAACACCATATTTGTTCCTTACAACCTGCACCCAAAATGCTGGCGTAATCAAATTAAACCTTAACTTCATAAGGAAGAGCTTGTTTTGAACTTGTAATTGTCTTATCTCAAGTCCCCTAAATGACACTGATCGACAACGACCCTTCCAGCTCACAAGGGATGGCTTATGACTTGCACCTGAAGATCCTCTCAAAAAGCCACAAGCTAACTTTTCTATTTCTTTGCAAACTGTAATGGACACCTTAACCGTAGCCATAAAATAGTTCAGTGTTGTCATTAAAACTAGTTTAACAAAAGTGAGTCTTTCAACTAAGGACAACTTTCGAACATCCAAACCAGTCAGCCAGCTTCGAACTTTGTCAAGAATGAACTAAAAAGCACTAACTCCAACCCTTCCATGGAAAAAAGTTATCCCCAAGTATGTACCTAAATCAGTAACTCTAGTGAATCCAAGCATATTGTTAAGTCTCCTCTGATTCTCCTCAGCCACATTGTTAGATAAAAACACTTGCGTCTTCTATTGGTTTACTCGGTGACCAGAGAATTGATAGAAAGTATCAAGAATGTTTTTAACACGTACAACTCTATTATCATCTACTCTACAAAATAGAATTAAGTCATCTGCGAAGAAAAGATGTGACACACTTGGGCCTCTATGAGACAGCATAATTGGCTCCCACTTCTTCTGTTCAATTGCACTCTCAATTAAGTGCCCCAACGTTCCATACCAAGGACAAATAAATATGGCGATAGGGGATCACCCTAACGTAACCCTCTACAAGGTTGGAAGGGTTCAATAAGAGAGCCATTCCATAGGATTTGCATAGATGAGGACCTTACACACTTCATTACGAGGTCGACAAACGAGTTGGGAAAACCTGCATCAACAAGAGTGTCAAGCAGAAAATCCCATCAAACCCGATCATATGCTTTTTCAAGTTCTACTTTAACTGCTAACCAACCCTCTTTCCCTTTTATATGCTTCATAGCATGAATTGCCCCCAGTGCAATTATTATGTTGTTCAATATATTGCAAGCTGCTATAAAGCTGGATTGATTTTGTTTGAATAGTTTATGCATGATCCCTCTTAGTCGAATCACTATTGTCTTAGTAATCACCTTGTAAAGCACTGTACACAGACTTATTGGTCGAAGATTACTCATAGTCTCAACCCTCTCAGTCTTTAGGATAAGTACCAACGTCGTCCTATTAATATGCAGGTTTAAATCCCCTCCCCTAAAAACGCTCGTAATCATTTAATAAACGCTGTCACCTACTATATCCTAATTCACCTGGTAGAACTTAGCATGGTATCTGTCTACTCCAAGAGTTTTTAGTAGAGCCATGCTAAACATTGAATTACGAATCTCTTCTCTAGTAACCCCAGAAACTAGGTTAGCACCTAGGGGCTCCTCTAATTTTAGGAACCGCCCTTTTACAAGAAAATTACTAGGCCAATTATCACCAGTAGCATGCAGATTCAAGAAATAGTTAATAGCATGGTCCTTTAAGATATCAGTATCAAAACACCACTCATCCCTATCAACCATTAAAGCCTCTATTCTACTCTACTTCCTCCTTTTCATGGTACAATTGTGAAAGAACTTGGTATTTCTGTCACCATTTGCAAGCCATTCACATCGGGACTTTTGGAACCACAATAGCTCCTCTTGTTATAGCGTGTTTTCTAGCTCAAGTCGAATATCCATATTCCTCTATTTCAACCTTTTTGAGTTACCAAACTCCATAGCCCTTTGTACCCGAGTTAGCTCCCTCGTAATCCTTCTTTTCCGTTCAAATATGTTCCCAAACACATCTTTGTTCCAAGGTTTTAATTTCTTGGTAGCATTTTCCAGATTTCCAATGACACCTACATCACCCCTCTATGCATTTGCTACAACATCGTGGAACTCCAAATGACTTATCCAACTTACCAAGAACTGAAATGGCCTTTCTGCTCTCCCTGTATTTCACCCATAGAACGTCACAAGGTCAATGGTCTGATTTCAGGCGGTGTAAGTGACGGACATAGTAATTTGGTGTGACTCTTAACCAATGATCGTTACAAAGCGCCCGATCTAATCTCTGACATAATATACCCTACTGCCAAGTATACATGGGACCTTGAAACCCCAGATCAGAGATACCTTGTTGAGCTATAAAAGATTGAAAATGACAGCATCCTGGTATGCAATTTACAGCCCCTCTACATCTCTCGTTCTCACTGACGATAGCATTAAAATCTCCAGCTAACACCCACGGTTCCGCAACAGTTTATGCTAAAGACTGGAATCTATTCCATAACTCCTCTCTCTCGTCTTCTTTTGAGGACTACCATTATGGCAATACACAAAAACGATTGTTGATTCCCATTAATCCAAACCCTTATGTGAATAAATTGGTTGTGAACCTCTAATGGCTTAATCAAAACATCATCATTCCAAAGCAACCAAATGCCTCCCGCAAATCCAACAGCTTCTACCCGAAAAGAATTTTTGAAACCCAACCTCGCTATGACCTTATCAGTCGTGCTTCCACTAATTTTAGTTCCAAACAAGGCCGCTAAATTTGGTGTACACCCCTTCCTGTACTCACTTAAAAAATTCCTAAACCGAACATGACGACACCCCTGGCAGTTCCAAAAAAAACCCTTAAACTTCAAGCTATCCATTACTAATCTTAAAATTGGTTTCACACAAAGAACACCAACCTCATTCATTCATATCTGTATCAACCCAATTCACATCCTCTGCTCCATTCATAGCGAAACTATCCCCCTCCATCGCAGACTCTCCTGCAACCTCTTGACTTAAACCATGCATGATACCTTCAATGGCCTCACTAATAGGGATTGAGATAAGCTACCCATCTAGTGAAGAAGATGGTACATCATTCTCGTTAGTTGGCCTTTGTCCAAACACCTCTCTTATAGTCCCTTTCTGAAGTGTTTCCATTTGAATCCCAGTTTGTTTTTCCCCACTAGATGAACCTGTATTTGTAACTATTCTCACAGCCATGTTTTTCTCCTTATCCAGCCCATGTCTTACTGCCTGAAATTGAAAATGACCCATGCTAGTGTCCATGAGGCGTGACCCTATTTTAGCCCCATCATCAAATGGGTTTTTCATAAGCCTAATCGTTGAAGCAAAATTATTATCAAGCTTCAAAACTTTTTTAGACACCTTCAGCCCATTGCCAGCTAATAACCCCTTCCCTTTGTTCTTTGAACTCTCTTTCCCAGCAGTTCCTTTTCTAAAATGTGCAACCAAAGATTCCTCCCTAATTGGCTCCCCAGTTACCACGTTATCCTCCCCTAAATTTTTGTTCTCCTTTAATTCACTAGATTTCCTCGATGTACTGCCATCAATGTTCCCGTGATCATCGCTAAGGACACCAAATCATGATCCTCCAAGCACCAGTTTGAAACTACCATCCAAAATGTTTCCAGTCTGACGGGAACTTCACCGTTGTCGGCGTTCAACCATCATCCATGGTCCCAATTTCTCTTCCTCTACCCGTTCCTGAGATGTATTCCCTTTTCCATTAGACTCCTTCGGATGCACTTCCGTATTAACCTCTTCTCTAGGTTTGAATAGGCATATATCTCCATTATGACCATATCTCCCATACTTAAAACAGATTACAGGTAGTGATTCATAAACTACCCTCTGCACTTTCCCATCAATTCATATTTTAAATACTAATGGTTTCCCCAAATCTAAAATCAACAAGCCTGACAAACTGCCCCTGGTATTGTTATCAGTATTCCGATCGATTTTTGCAACCGTACCAATAGCACTCCCAATAACCTTAAGCAAGCCTTTCGTATATAGACCTTTAGGCAGTCCTAGCAATCTACCCTAGACCATCAAGGTTTTAGGATACTCTTGATCAGTCGATAACGCCTCCAAGTATTTATGATTGTTGGAGGCCAATTTGTCTGGGCCCAATGAAATAGACTAGTAAAATAAAATAGCCAAATAAAAAAATCATCTTGATTCAAGAACCCGAATGTCCATTTACAAAATACCCAAATCCTAAATAACCAAACTAAACCCAAACATAAACCCAATATTTATAAGCCAAACTTAAACATGGCCCAAAAGGCCCAAACTTTACAATCACAGAGAAACCCTAGTTTGACCTAGTTTCCCTGTTGCCGCCGCATGTCAGAAAGCTCAACGCCCGAAGTCTACTGCCCCACACCCCTAGGACTGCTACTCTACCACTTGTAACCCGAAGCAACAAAACGTGCCGTTCAACGCCGTTGACAGAGAGCCTCTTTGCCATTTTTGTCTAGTACCTGCAAACAAACAAAGAGGAAAGTCAGACTTAAAACTAGAAGATAAGAAAATGTATCCCGATCGACTATAAAGCCTCGTTTTCAAATTTTGTAATTTCTTACGGGCAATAGACAAAAAAATACATACAAAACAAAACAGACACAAGTTTTACGAAGTCAATACAAAAACAGTGCAAAGATCAAAGTACCAAACATTCTCACATTCAGTGTTAGCAAGGTATACATTTATTATTGTTTATTTATTATTTGAATACTGAAACGTTTTGTTATAAATATATTAATATATTTATTACTACCATTTATTACTGTTATTTGTTACTAAACGTTAATAATAAAAATAAAAATAATAAAAGAAAATGAAGGGTCGTACCTGGTGACCACCGCCACCGTGGGCGGAGTCCCTCCGAACTCGCCCAGGTTAGAGACTCCAATATCCGGACGTTTATCAAAGAACAAAATATTAAAAAACAAAATATGAAAAAGGCAGTAGGTTTCGAAAGAAAAAATACAAATTTTTTCATCAAAATCTTTCTTTTTTTAAAGATCAGAAAAGATCTATTTAGATCTTGTGTTTTTTTAAAAAAAAAAAAGGGGGTAAAATAAAAAAGGAAAATACGAAAACAGTTTTAAAAAATAAAAAGAAAATAACAAGCAAATCGGATCTAAAAAGAAATTTAAAAAGTGATTTTTTACAAGTTTTCTTCACAGATCCAAGTTCATTCCATCGATTTTGAGTCTAGATATGTGTTTTAAAAGAAAAGAAATTGAAAACGGAAGTTTTTCACATACCTGACCGCCGTGGACGGTGGCGAGTGATGACGGAGACGCGACGATTGACGACGGAACCACGGCGGAACCCTAGATCCGGCTTTGAAGGTCTCCAGAGAGAAAAATGAGGAAAGAAATCTTTTTTTTTTTTAAATGGAATGAATTAAAATGATATTTTTTAGAAAATTTGGCTTAAATAGTCTTACCCACACGACACCGTTTTGGCGTAAGAGTTTAACGACGAAACGTCGTCGTTCCACAGCGCCCAGACGCTACCCTCTCCGAATTCGCTCAGGATTCGCGCCTTTTTTTGAGGCGGGGAAATTCTTTCCGCAGTCCCTCGTGGTTTCATTAATGTTCATTTGGTCCTGGTTTACTATACCATTTGCACGTCGTCGTTTTAAGCTACGTCATACCCACCTTTTGAAACGCACCGTTTAACAAGTTGTTTTATTTGGGGAATAAAAAAGGAAAATTTTCCCGAAAGGTCCCTTTTAATCTTTATTTATTCTAAATCCATCCATTTTATTCTTAAATTGTTTTTTCTAAAAGGATTAAGCCATGGGTTTATGTGTTTGTTTTAAATTAGTCCATTTATTTTTTTATATATTTTTAATTAGCCGATGAATTTTATTTTTCTTCTAAATTCGGTCCTCACACCTTTTTTAAATAATACGGAAAACTCCCGCTTAACCCTTCTTTAAAATCTTTATTTTGATTTTTTTTCTGTACTTTGAAATCTTTTAATTGTGGTTTTAAGTGCTTTATTTTATAAATCAAACCTTTTTTACATTTTATACGATTATTCGTTTAATCTTGATTTAGTTTTTTTTACTTTGTTTTAAACTTACCAACATTTTCAATTCTGATCATGTTGCTTTACTTTGAAAATCCAATTTTGCATTATGTATATTATTTATTTAGATATCGTTCTATTTCATTTTGAAATTTTTAAAGTATATGTTTTAATAAATTGAAGAATGTTCTTTATTTTCGAGTATTCGAGACGTTGCATCTCTAACTTATGGGATGTGATTCTCAATTAACTCAAATAAAAAAGGAAGATTGTTTATCCATTTTTTTTTTATTTTTTTTTTAAAAAAACAAAACGATTTCAAATACGTCATTTTTGTACTAAAAATCATATTTTAAACCAATCGGTAAATGATTTTTTTGTTTTTCGAGGACTCGAAATATAATGTCCTAACTTACGGGATATGATTTTTTTTATTTGACTCAGAATAAAAGGTCATTGCTCGTGAGGTTTGAACTTTTAAAATACAAATATTATCAAATATTTTCATTTGCATGTTTAAGGATCGCATTTTAAATCTCACTCGAATTCTCAAATTTTCAATAAATAAGACTTTAAGTAATCGACTAGATATCAATTTTGGGTGTGTGAGGGTGCTAATCCTTCGTCACACGTAACCGGCTCCATAACCTTTTTTTTTTTTTGGATTTCGAATACCAAAATTTTTGTTCAGAAAAACTTAAATACTTTACGATAATTCAATCACACCAAATTAAAAACGATTGGTGGCGATTCCATTTTGTTCGATTTAAAAATTAAAAATCGGGACGATTTTCAAAATATTGATCATTTTAAAATTTGATTGAAAAATAATCATTTTCCACATTAATGATTTGCAAGGGTTGACTTGATTTCCAAATCGATTATAATCAATTAGCCATAGTATGATAAGATACCATCCGTCCTAGGAGCTTAACTATCACTGTTCAAGACATTCTCTTTGCAATAAATCGATGTACCCGATCAGAAAATGTAATGGTAGGAACTCCATCAATTATCTCAGTATTGGCATCTTCCTCCCTTAGATCAAAGTCTTCCTCTTTCTGTAGAGCCATCCTAGTTTGATTACTTCCCAAGAGCTTTTCTTTCCACCAGATTGATTGCCCATCAGGTTGTTTAATCACTATGCCCTGATCATTAACCAAAGGATCATCGGGATCCGACGGATCGTTTGTATGACGTCGTACTTTTTTCGTCGACCTTCCAACATTACTCTCCGGTGATATCATATAATTATAATATTTAAGGCATAATAACTTATTTGGCTCTTCAATTTTGAAAAAAGAAAGTTATTTGAGGCCTTCATTTAATTTTTCATCTATTTTAGTTCTTAAACTTGCATTTTTTTATCAAATCGCCCCAAAATAGATGAAAAAATTAATGTTTATTTAAGGGCTAGAAAAGACGAAAAATTAAATAAAAACTTAAAATGACTTTTTTTAAATTAGAGGACAAATAAATCATTATGCCTAATATTAATTAAGTATTATTAATTTGTATAACTCCATAATAGCATTAAATCCACTATAAGTGAAACGAAAGTTAATATTAACCGTTTGGAGAAAGGATTGTATGAAACAGTGATATTTTCCCTTTTCAATAGTTTTATGCCACATCAGCAATTTCATCTTGAATTTCAAGAATAGAGATGGGAGAGAAAACACTGGGTGGTGAAAAAGATTTATGGTTCTTATGGTGGGTGTTGGACAGTGATGAGGATTGGTGATTCTTATGTTACAAATAAACCAAAAAAATTTATTTTGGGCTAATGATAAAGAGGTCCCTAGCTTTAGCAAAAGTAAAAAAAATGTCATGTCAGCAATTCGTTAGTGGATTAACATAATTTTTTACAATAATAATCAATTTGAGCAATTATATTAATTAGAGTGATTAAATTGACAAAAAAAAAAATTAGAGTGACCAAAATAGGAACAACACTATTTTAGAGTGACCTGCGTTATAGTTTACCCATTTTATTTAGCTTACATAAAAATGGTCAAATTTTAATTTTGGTCCCTATATTATGCTCAAATTTAAGATTTAATCTTCATACTTTATTATTTTACATAAATTGGTACATCAATGTTTATAATTTCATTAGTTATTTATATAAAAAGAAGGTCCTAAGGACTATTGAGTCTTAACTCCACTAGCATAGATATTGTTGTCAATGCAAGAAAACATGTTTCGAGTAAGTTAAAATGCATTATTCTCATATTTATGAGTTGGGTGGAGCTATGGATAGTTCTAGACATTAAATAAAATAATGATCAGAACCTATAATGAAATTGTTAAAAAAAAAAAAAAAGGTTCTAAGCGATTTTGTCATCACACATATGCCCTTTTTCTTTTATTTTTGCACAATAAAATTTAGAATTCATCCCCATATTTTACTAAAATTTAGGATTTAATTTATATTCATTATTTGAATAAATATACATTACAATTTTAATAAACATTTAATAAATAATTATAAACATTCTAGTTCTTGTATTAAGTGATGGCTCAGGTTTCTCTTTATTTTCTTTGTTCAACACTTTTTTTTCTCAATCCAACCTAGCCACCGGTTGAAATTCTTTATTCATTTAATATTAAAAATAAAATTACTAATACTTATATATTATTAAATTTGAAAAAATATATATATAATAATTTTTATAAACAAAAAATATTTAAAAATGAAAAAAAATACAAAATAATAAATAATAAAAGATATATCCATCAATCCAGAAAATTTCAAAACTTGAACTTTTGTTTTGGATAGAGTAATTCTTTTTAGATATAGTCTAATACAGAAATTTACCTAATGTTAGTTTACATCTTTAAGTTTCTGAATAAATTGGTGCTACGAGTAGACTGAACTTCAATTTAATTGAAAATTATTTTATTTAATCGATATATTATGAGGGTGTTTTTATGTTTTTATATAAAATTTATAAAAAGAAAACTATTTAAAACAAATCTAAAAATTATGAGAAGTTTAGGACTCTCAAAATCCGTAGTTATCAATTTTGCAGTTTCAACTAAAGACTCGTTAATTTTTCATATAAATTTTAAATATATTTTTACATGATTTTTTTCATTATATCATGGATGTGTCATAATTTAATATTAATTATTTAACATCATATTCTTATTATATAACAATTAGTATGGTTTTAACCTACACTTCGTATTGGGTTGATTATTTATGTGTGTCAAATTATAGAGTAAATATTTGAAGGTTAAAATATATTCTAATTCTTTATACACTTCGTACATTTGGAATTTTATCCATCTACTTTTTGAATTTAAAAATTCATGTCTAATAATCAATACTGCTAAATTTCTTCTATTAAATTCACTAATGTTACATTTTAAAATGAATATATATTTATGTGAATTTTTTTTTCTTAAAAACCTTCAAATTCTTTAATGAATTAAAATTATAAGTTTAGATTAGAGAATGTTATGGTAACTAAATAATTAATTCAACTCTTAGTTGAATGAATAAATAAATAAGAAATTTCATAATGGAAAAAGTTGGAATTTTTATTGGACCAAAGTGTGAAAAGAAATATACTTTAAGGATTAAAGTGTTCATTAAACCTTATTTAAATGCAAATTCAAAATATAAGGTTTATCAAGAAAATTTTGATTATATTAAATATTGATCTAATATTCAAAACATTTTGAGATAGTATTTTTTAAAAATATAATTAAAAGATTAAATTATATAGGCTTAATATAATATTTGGTACTTGAACTTGACATTTTTTCCTAATTTGGTACCTAAACTTTTTTTGGTCCAATTTGATACTCAAACTTAACATTTTTTTCTTAATTTGGTACCTAAACTTGACATTTTTTTTAAAGTTGGTACTTAATCTTTTTGGGGTCCAATTCGTTACGTACTTGACTCTTTTTTCTAATTTGGTACCTAATCTTTTTTAATATTAATTTGTTAAGCATAGTTCAATACCTATTTTTAACATGAATTTTCTCTAAAATTGGCAATATTTTTGTAGCATAACAAAAAAAATTCAACACCGTTATTGTTTTGCATAATTTTTTATAATATTTAATAAATTTAGGTACCAAATTGAATCTTAAAAAAAAACTTAGGTACCAAATTGGTGAAAAAAATGTCAAGTTCAAGTATCAAATTGGGTCCAAAAAAAGTTTAGGTACCAAATTAGGAAAAATGTCAAGTTTTAGGTACCAAATTGGGTAAAAAAAAAGTTTAGGTATCAAATTAGGAAAAAGATGTCAAGTTCAGATACCAAATATTTTATTAAGCCAATTATATAATATTTACCTTGTATTGGTTGTCGATCAAAGCAAAAAAATAATACTTTAATATTAAGGTTCATAAATATGGTTTATTTGTTTATTTCATAACAAAATATTAGATTAAATTTTGTGTACAAAAACAGTTTAACCCAAACAAAAAGGACATGAATATAAATGATAAAATACAAAATGGGTAAAAATGCAATTAGACCCTTCAATTAAACCAATTACTCATGACATAAATAACCATTTTAAACCCTATATAAAAGTAATCTGTAAATAAAAAAATAAGTAAAATCTATGTCAGTGAAAACTAAGGTCAAATCATCAAAAAATTTGGTGAATTATAAGAGGAGGGCAAAGTCTTAATAACAACGCGACTAGCTCGACTCAAACTCAGACCACATCTAGAGCAGTGAACACCCCGACCATTAGATCAACACATGGGATTCAAATCACTAAAATTTTAAGGCATGTGTTTAGAATTTATTTTACATGATTTCATAAGCGAATTTTACTCAATTTATTGACATGTATTTACTATGTTGTTTAATATCTGGCAAATATTAGTTATACTCAAATTCATATTCAGTTTATACAAATTACAAAGTATGTTCGGGATTTTTTAGTGGTGTGATTGATCAATTGATTATTTTTTATGAACCACTAAGATATATACGGAATTTTTTGGAGGATGACATTCGACAATCATTATTGGTCACAAATAGAACAAATTAGCTAATATTGTTATCTTAAAATTGTTATCTAAGCATTTTATGTACAAAAAAAATCACAAAGTTATTTTCTATTTTTAATTCATATTTAGTTTACTCGAATTCATGTAAGAAGGTTTGTTGATATTAAGTATGTTTAGTTATGGTGTTTTTTAATTTTGAAACTAGCTTTGATTTTAAGATTTTATTGTATTTTAATTTAGTTAATATTTTCTATTGAGACCTTAGTTTTCCTTGCATCTGAAGTTTCTTGTTATGTTCAAATAGCTCCTCGAACTACATGTTTTGTTATTTTGTTCTGCAGTTTTGACATGCCTTCAGAATAGTTAAGTATTGTATAAAGATTAAATTTTTTTTAATTTGATATTCATGGTATGTTACATTGTCAGTAAATGATTCTTAAGCCTTGTTTTTACTATATCTTGAATGTTGTTGATCGAAATTGGGAAGAGTAAAAGGAGGAAAGATCGACAACCCAATATCAAGCCTTATCCTTATCATTATATTTATTTTTTGTTACTTGGAGATCAAGCTAGCTGTTTTACTTGGATAATAAAGAATTTATGAGATAATTATTAAAGATATTTAAAGAGATAAGCTCACCCTTTTAAAATTGAGTTTTATGCTTATCAAAAAGATGCTGAAGAATTCGTGTGTTAGCCTATAAACAGGAAGTTGCTTTGTCGCACATGAAGAAGTGTCACTGCTGTGTTTTTTCAGTCGAGTGTCGAGCTTTCGTTTATTTATATTTTTGCACTCTTGTGTTAAGATTTTTTTGGAGAGTAAAACATTATTGTAAGTGAGGCTATTTGGGGTAGTTAGGATTTTTTTGGAGAGTAAAATATTATTGTAAGTGAGGCTATTTGGGGTAAGTGATTTGTAACAATTGGGTTGATTGTTGGGGTTGCAATTATTTCTTTGTGTAACGGTAGATTAGGCCAACACTAATAAGTGATTCAAACAATTGTTGAATAAAAATCATTCACGGAGCAATGCCCGGAGACATAGGATTTTTTATCTAAACTAAGTTAAGAAATCTCATATGTTTACTTCTCTGCTTACTTTGCTTCTTGCATTGCCTTGTATAAATTGTTTTGTCCATAACTTTGTCCAAACATCTATCTGAACATTTGTTGGGACATTAAACTAGAAAGAGAGTAAACCAAAACTCATTCGATGGGCATCAAAGCTTGACTTCAGACATACTTGAAGGGGCCCTGAGCTACGGTTTGCAAGAATGAAGTCTAAGAAGAAAGATTTTTCTATCTCACATCTATTTTTAGTGATTAAGACATCAAATTCAAAAAATCACAATAATGTTCCTTTCAACAATCTAGAGGATGCATTCAACCATATGTTGAAGAACATGGAAGTGTTGTGCCAATTGAGTGATTCCTTGAGAGAAAAAGAAAGGCTCGACATTGTGGTCAATGAAAAAGATGATGTTATCGTCAATTTTAAGAAGACTAACGTGACACTTGTTGAAACTATCAAAGAAAAGGACGAGATGATTACTAAATAGATACAACTTTGAAAGCAAATAAGTAAGAAATAAATGATGCCAAAGCCATTCACAGAAATATGAAAGGCAAAGTGACGATATCTAAGCTATTGGGAGATTCGAACATGGTTGTAGTGAACTTTGTAAGAAACTTATATCTCCTATGAATTTTGTTAAATCTAAACAGATGATTTCTTCTTCTTCCTTTAAGACAAGTAAAGTGGAGAACAAACGTTTTGTTTGTTATCACTATGGAAAGGTTGGACATATTAGATCTTGTTACTACAAGCTGATAAATAATCAAAGATGGAGAAAAAAAAAGCTTTATTCGTTTTAATGTTGCAACATTGAACAAAACTTTACTTAGGAACAACATATATGTAACAAGAAGGAAGATAAAGTTGTATGCTTTTATTGTGGGAAAGAAGGGCATACCAAACCTTATTGTTTAAAGATGATACTACAAGTAATTCAGATCAATTGCAAAACTTGTTCAAACAATGAATGGAACAAGAAGACCACAACAACAAAAAAATTAGCCACATTTGAGCTATGAATATCAGCAAGTTATTGATGCTCGTGTGAAGTATGAGGTTGCAACTCATGTTGATTGTTGAAACCATCCCTTTTTGGAAAATGACGAATTTCAAAAATTATTTTGAAATCGAAAAATAATGGGAGTCGCCACCAATCCTTTATTCGGTGTGATTGGATCACCACAAAATGTTTTAAAAACTGTTTTGAAAACATGGAGGTCTTCGAAATCCAGAAAAACAGGTTCGGGAGTCGGTTACGCATGAGGAAGGATTAGCACCCTCATACGCCCAAAATTGGTAACGAATTGATTATTTTCGAGTCTTAATTTGGTAACATTTAAAAGCTCGAATAAAGTTTAAAATACGATCCTTGAGTGCATGAGTTAAGTTTAAAAGAAACCGGGTTTATTTGGAAATCCCGATATTTCAAAGTGATCGAGGAAGAAAGTTACGTCCAGTGAGTTAAGACATGACATTTCAAAATTCAGAAATAACGAGCTTTCCTTCGTAAAACCTTTTTTAAATTTTTGGAAAAAGGATGTTCGATTATCTCAATTTGATGAAAAGTCGCACTTAGTAAGTTAAGGCGCAAATTTTCAAGATCGAAGATAAAGAAACATTACCTCGATTAAGGGTATTCGATTGTTTCGATTAGAAGAAAAATTGCACCTAAGTAAATGCGCAAATTTTCAAAACTCGAAATAAAAGAATATTGCCTCGATTTTAAAGTTTTTATGAAAATAATTTTGAAAATAAACATGCGAGTTTAATATGAATAAGCAATTAATAACGGATATTAAATAACACGAAGTAAGATAAATAAGAAGGTCAATTATTTGCGAAAAATAAAAAATGCAAAATACGATTGCATAATAATCTAAAATTAAATGCAAATATTTATGAGAAAGAAGAATGATGCAATCGGAGTTGAAAATGAGACATTTCGGATACCCGAGGGCAAAATGGTAATTTTAGATTCTCGAGGGTGAAATGGTAATTTTGGGAAAATTTGACTCTAAAAATGGGATTTTTAGAAGTTTTGGGGTTAAAATGGAATTTTTAGAAGTTTCGAGGTTAAAATGGGATTTTTGGAAGTTCGAGGGTAAAAATGGAATTTTTAGAAGTTTTGGGGTAAAAATGGAATTTTTGGAAGTTTTGGGATTAAAATGAGATTTTTGGAAGTTCGAGGGTAAAAATGGAATTTTTGGAAGTTTTGGGGTTAAAATGGGATTTTTGGAAGTTCGGGGGTAAAAATGGGATTTTTTGGGTTAAAATGGGATTTTTGGAAGTTTGAGGGTAAAAATAGGATTTTTGGATGTTTTGGGGTTAAAAATGGGATTCTTGGAAGTTCGGGGGTAAAAATGGGATTCTTGGAAAGTTTAGTGACCTCCAGGGTAATAAAACAAAAAATCGATGACACGTGGTAGCCCCTCAGGCATCCTGAGGTCAGAGGACTAGTTTGAAATCCATGAAAAATTTATGGGTCAATTTTGTAATTAGATAAAACTCGATTTGAGGATAAAATTAAAACAAATCAAAAATAAGAGGTACCATCAGTGTAAATAAATCAAAATAGTGACACGTGGCTGCCCCTGGTGCTTTCAAAAGGTTAAAGGATTAAATTGAAAAGTATTGAAAATTATTGGGCCAAATTAAAATTAATTAAAGAACAAAAAGGACTTGATTGAAAATTTGAGAAAAAGCGGAAGGATCGAATGCATAAATATACCATTAATAAAAAAACATGCGGATCCTTCAGGCGGATCGAGTCGGATTTTGGGTCAGACATGGGTAATAACTCAAAACGACGTCGTTCTAGGGCTGAAACTCAGCCCTCAAAACGACGCCATTTTGAGGGCCTATAAATAACCCCTTTCAGAAAAAAAAAATCATTTTCCTTAGCCTTTTTCAAAAAAAAAAAAAAAATCTCTCCAAAAAACCTCTCCCCCCTCTATGGCGGCCATGCTCCGACCAGTCAGTCCGGTCATCGTCCGTTGCGCGTAACCGCCGCGCGCCTCCGTCCACGGTCGAGAGTCATCGTGCGTCGTCGCCGCGCATGGTCACGCGCGACGGTCCGATCATGTCTCCATCGACGCCTCTTCTTCCCACGCGTCACGCGCCTCCGTCGAAGGTAAAAGCCTTTCTTTTTCTCTTTTTTTTTTTTAAAAAAAATTTCTTAAAAACTCCCTTTTTAAAACTATTTTTATTATTAATCGTTTTGATTCTTCTTTTTTTTTTTTTTTTTGCAGATCCATGCGCAGCGAGGTGCGGGGTTTCAACGGAAGCTCCGACGCGAGCTCTGGCGACACGGGTCAGGGGAGTGCCTTATGACCTTTTGTTTTCTTTTTTTTATTAATGATATTATTAATTATTAATGGTTATCATTAATGACCATCACTAATACATTAATAAGATAACTATTTAACACCTATTTAAAACGTTTAGGAATAATAAATAATAAATATAGAAATGTATTCAATGCATGCCCTTTAAATGTCGGTAGCAAACAAGAATGTAATTAATACGGATTAATTCATACCTTGAAAACAAAAAGTCTCTGAACCCGATTGAAATCTGTTGTTGGTCGCTTCCTTATTCAAGTTTGAATACTACTGTTGTGTTTGCATATGAATCTTAGTAAATGTAAAAATTGTATCTGTATTGATTCCCTTTTTTTTTAATGAACAATCCAAAGTCTATAATCGTTACAAAATGGTTTGAGTCTGGTTTTTATAACCAAATTTTTAATCATGATAACCTGTTTTTTTCAATTAAATATACATCTAATCTCTTTTTTTGCAGGTTCGACGGTGGAGGCTTGAAGCAGTGGCGGTGGCAGTCCAAGTTGGAGCTAAAGGAGGAACTGCTTTGGGCTGACATGGCGACTTCTGGTTGGCTGAGGTGGAGGCAGCAGCAGTAACACTTAGCAGATTTTGGGTGTAACGAGTTTAGGTCGATTTGGGCCATTTAGGTTTGGGTCTTTTAGAATTTGGGCTTAGGTTAGCATTTGGGCCAAATTTGGGTTTGTAAAGTGGACATTTGTAATTAGACTTTTTTAATTAATTAAATTTTAAATTCAAATTAATTTTAAACTTAATTTAAATTTAAACTTAAAAGAAAAGTTTAAACTTTAAACTAAATTTAAACCCAAAATGAATTAAAATTTAAAAACTTAAAAATTGGGTTTAAATGTTGGGCCCGATTGAAATTGGGCTTTAACAGTTGCCCCCCTTTGCTCGTTGCTGTGTAACAGGAACGGGGCAAAGACCAAAAGGATGCCCAATTTGTCGGGTCTCATCTCTTTGATGTTCTTTCTTCAATTGGTCCACCTTCATTCTATTGACCGTTTGATTTTGCCGTATCTCCCTCTGTATCTTATTCATCATGACTCCATCTCGCCTTAAGGTAATCTTCAAAAAGACAAAATTTGCTACTGTAATTTTACCCTATTCCTTTTAAGGAGATTGAAATTCATCACCATAGTCTTTGAGTCTGGTTTCATTGACTTGGCCTTCTTCTCAGTATCTCATCGGGAAGATGACCATATCACTTGTTTTGATCCACTTCTCTGTGTTTCATCAGGAAGATGATTTTGGTTTACTTCCCCGTATTTCATCAAGAAGCTAACCGTTTTATTACTTCGACCTGCTTCTCAGTACCTCATCAGGAAGCTAGAGTTCGAAGATTTGTTCATTAAGCGTGGGTTTGATTTGATCTTCTTCTCAGTATCTCATAAGGAAGATGACCACGTCGTTTGCTTCAATCTGCTTCTCTGTATCTCATCAGGAAGACGAATTTGATCCACTTCTCAGTATCTCATCAGGAAGCTAACCGTTTATTACTTCAATCTGCTTCTCGGTGTATCATCAGGAAGCTGGGATTCAAAGATTTACTCACATCAAGCGTGGGTTTGATTTGGTCTTCTTCTCGGTATCTCATCAGGAAGATGACTACATCGTTTGTTTCAATCCGCTTCTCTATATCTCATCAGGAAGACGAATTTGGTCCACTTCTCAATATCTCATCAGGAAGCTAACCGTTTATTGCTTCGATCTGCTTCTCGGTGTCTCATCAAGAAGCTGGGATTCGAAGTTTTACTCACATCGAGCGTGTGTTTGATTTGGTCTTCTTCTCAGTATTTCATCAAGAAGATGACCGTATCGCTATTTGTGGATGGTCGAAATCTGCCCCATGATCGGGGTAAGGTATTGGAGTCCTGCATCTCTTCAACTTTCCCTTGGTGGTCTAAAAGATTCATCTCGCCATGTGACAGGGATGTGACCTATGAAATATGCTTCTATGGGCCTCCATATAGGCCTAAATTAGAAAGTCATGATTTAAATGCTCCTAACTTATATGAATGTGCATGATGATGTCAGATTTATTTATTATTATTCAGGTCGACATGGTCTGTCGCCCGTCCAAATTCTGTCTTTTATGTCTTGCTCCATCTTTTCTAGGTTGTTCTGGAACTACTTGTTTTTTAGTTTGTCTTCCCACTGGTAGTCTTGTTTTAGACTTCTTGTAATTTATGAAAACTCCAGAATAATGCTCACAACTTTTTGTATGATTTATTTGTTCATTACCCATTATTTAGATTCAAAATGTTTGGACAAAATTGTGCAGATACAAAGTCGTATTCCATTAAAAAAAGGATCAAAGGAAACAATCATTAGTTGAAAATTTCCAAGTATATAATGAAGAATAATTAGTTGCCCCAAATATCGCAAAATGAGCTACTCTACGCCAACTTGCTTGAGAATCATTCCTAGCTCGGATGTGTGTCTAGAAGATCTAGAGTGCTTTGTTGATGTTTCAAGTTGTATCCTTCCTCCATCTCGTCGACCCGTTCTTGAACCTGAACCGCCCTTCGCGGGTTTTCAACTCAAAGTTTCCTTGGTTTCAGGACGCCCTTTGCGAGCTTTCATCCTGAACCTTTTTTTTTTCGAGACGCCCTTTGCAGGTTTTCATCTCAATTCCCATTTGTTTTTAGGTGAAGTATTTTTTCACTTAGTCTGAATTGACGGGGTTGTACAGATCCTTACCATCCATTTATTTTAGAATGAGAGCTCCTCCTAAGAAAGCTATCTTTACCACATAAGGTCCTTCCCAATTGGGCATCCATTTCCCACGGAAATCTTTATGTATGGGGAGTATCTTTTTCATAACTAGATCTCCCTCATAGAATTCCCTGGGACGAACCTTTTTGTCGTAAGCTCGCATCATTCTTTTCTGGTACATCTGGCAATGGCGAATGGCTTTTAATCTCTTTTCCTCGATTAAATTCAACTGGTCATATCGAGCTTGGATCCATTCAGCCTCGTCTAGTTGAAGCTCTGTTAAGACTCGAAGGGAAGGTATATCAACCTCAATAGGCAAGACTACTTCCATACCGTATGCCAACGAGAACGGTGTTGCCCCAGTAGAAGTTCTGACTGAAGTTTTGTAAGCAAAGAGAGCAAATTGTAGTTTTTCGTGCCAGTCTTTGTAAGTCTTAGTCATTTTTGCCACAATCTTTTTGATGTTCTTATTAGCTGCCTCCACAACTCCATTCATTTTTGGGCGATAGGGAGAAGAATTATGATGCTTGATTTTGAACTATTCACAAACTTCTACTATCGTGCTATTGTTCAATTTGAGTGTATTATCGGATATGATCCTTTTAGGCATCCCGTATCGAAAAATAATTTCTCTTTTTCGGAACTTGCTAACCGCAGATTTGGTAACATTTGCATATGAGGTTGCCTCTACCCATTTATTAAAGTAGTCAATCACCAAAAAGATGAATCTATTGCCATTGGAAGCCTTGGGAGAAATTGGCCCGATGACATCCATGCCCCACATAGAAAAAGGCCAGGGAGAGGTCATGACATGAAGGTGTGATGGAGGTACATGAATCTTGTCTCCTTAGATCTGGCATTTATGGCACTTCTTGGCATAATTGATGCATTCGCCCTCCATACTAGACCAGTAATACCCAAATCTCATTATTTGCCGAGCCATCGTGAAACCGTTGGCGTGTGTCCCATAAATGCCTTCGTGAACTTCTTCTAAGATCTTCTTAGCATCAATTACGTAACACATCTTATCAGCACTTAATCTTTTCTCCTCTTGTACAAGATTTCCCCGTCTAGGACATATTCACTAGCTTGTCTTCGTAATGTCCGCTTTTCATTTTTTGAGGCTTGCTCGGGATACTTTTGATCTCTCACAAATTGAAGAACATTCTGGTACCATGGGTGATCATCTTTTTCTTCTTTTTCCTCTGCCTCAATATCACAACAATGAGCAGGAGTTTCATAGATACTCATCTGAATGGGTTTTACATTTTCTGTCCTACTCACCTTAATCATCGAGGCTAGAGTGGCAAGAGCATCGACCATCTGGTTTTCTTCCCGTGGGAGATAATGGAATGTGACGTCATCGAATTCTATGATAAACTCAAGGACCAATTTGCGGTAATTCATTAACTTAGAATCCCTTGTTTCCCATTCTCCTTTTAGTTGATAGATTACCAGTGCGGAGTCTCCATAAATCTCCAGAATTTTGATTCCACGGATCCCCAAGATACATGCTTCGTATTCGGCCATATTGTTTGTGCAATCAAAATCAAGTTTACTGGTGAAACGGTAGTGATCTCCCTCTGGTCATACCAAGACTGCCCCGATCCCATTACCTGTGGCATTTGAAGCTCCGTCAAAATTCAATCTCCAAGGTCGTTCTTCCATGATTTCCCTTTTAGTAGTCGCAATATACATTAAATCTTCATTTGGGAAATCGAAGTTTATTGGCTCATAGTCTTCTAAAGCCTTATTGTCTGCTACCGCACTCCCTTTTATTGCTTTCTGAATGATATAGACTATGTCGAATTCCGAGAGCAAGATTTGCCATCGAGCTAATCTCACATTCAATACGGCTGACTCTATCAAATACTACAGAGGATCTAATTTCGAAATCAACCAAGTGGTATGATATAACACGTATTGTCTTAATCTGCGTGTAGTCCAGACTAGTGCACAACATAATTTCTCAATGGGTGAATATCGCATCTCGCAATCAGTGAATTTCTTGCTGAGATAATATATCGCCCTTTCTTTCTTTTCGGATTCATCATGTTGGCCTAGTATGCATCCCATGGAGTTTTCAAAGACCGTCAAGTACAGGATTAATGGCTTATTAGGAATTGGAGGTATCAAGATGGGAGCTTTGGATAAATAATCTTTGACCTTGTTAAAGGTTTCTTGACATTCGTCATCCCATACATCCGGGTTACGCTTTCTAAGCAGGCGGAAGATAGGGTCGCATTTCTCAGTCAACTGTGAAATGAACCGAGCAATGTAATTTAGTCTTTCTAGGAACCCTCGAACTTCTTTTTGCGTGCTGGGTGGTGGTAGTTCCTGTATGGCTTTGACTTTATCCGGGTCAATTTCAATTCCTCTTTTGCTGATTACAAAGCCTAGCAGTTTTCCTGATGTGGCCCCGAAAGTGCACTTTACTAAGTTTAGCTTTAATTGATATTTCCTCAGCTTTCCAAATAACTTCCTCAGGATTCTTACATATTCTTCCTCCGTTTTGGATTTCGCAATCATATCATCGACGTAAACCTCAATCTCCTTATGCATCATGTCATGGAATAGGGTCACCATGACTTTTTGATAAGTTGCCCCTGCATTTTTGAGTCCGAAAGGCATTACCTTGTAGTAAAAGGTTCCCCATAACGTGACAAAGGTGGTCTTGATCATATCCTCAAGGTCCATCCTTATCTGATTATACCTAGAGAAACCATCCATAAAGGAAAACAAAGAATGTATTGTCGTATTATCGACTAAAGTGTTGATGTGGGGTAAGGGAAAATTATCCTTTGGGCTAGCTTTATTTAGATCTCGATAGTCCACACACATGCGCACCTTTCCGTCTTTTTTAGGAACGGGGACTATATTAGCTACCCATTCAGAGTATTTAACCACCTGGAGGAAGCCGGCATCAAATTGTTTCTTGACTTTCTCTTTTATTTTTAACAACACATCCGGTCTCATCCTTCGGAGTTTTTGTTGCACGGATCTGCTTTCTTCCTTTATAGGGAGTTTATATACCATAATGTCAGTGCTCAAGCCGGGCATATCCTGGTAAGACCATGCAAAGATATCTTGGAACTCTCGAAGCAACTCATTAAGATTCCTTCTGGTTTCTACGGAGATGCTTGTCCCAATTTTCACCTCTTTCTTTTCATCTTCGTACCCCAGATTAATAACTTCCACTGGGTCCGAATGAGGCAGGATCTATTTTTCTTCCTGTTCCATCATTCTTAACAGATCCGGAGGCAGATCACAATCTTGATTATCTTCAAGGTCCTGAAGCTCTTCCAGACACGTATCTTGCTCAAAGTGGGGTTCTAAGTTAGCGTCAGGGTTGCTCATATTATTGATATTCGAGGATCTGTCAAGGGATGAAATGGAGGTCCAAAGAGCAAAATAAATTTACGAAAGAATAAATATGTGGTATATGTATGAGTATGTATGTATTAAAGAATAATTAATCTTGTTTATTGGGTATGTACGAATGGTTTATTAAGCCGAATTAAGAAATGAAAGAATAATTATGGAGAAGAATATATGATGGAAAGTGCATTTCCTTCAAAATAACTGAATAATGATCATGGGCCCTTTTACAAAAAGATCCATATTGCTTTCGAGCCTAAAACATTAGGTGTTTTCGAGCATTACTCTGAGGAAATCTTGAAAATTACAGGGTGTTCCTCCACGGTCCAATTATTCAAGGTGCTTTCAGGTACATACGGACCAATTCTTGATGGATTCCCTTCATTTCCTTCATCTGATATAGCATTAATGTCTAAACCTGTCATGCTGCCCCCTTTGGTTCCAATCGTCACTCGCTCCTTTTCCTGCCGGTTGATCACCCCTCCTGAGACGAAAGTCTCGTAGATGTATGGGAAGACCATGGGTTCCCATGAGATGTCTTTTCCAGACTGTCTGACCCTCTTTCTTTCTTGAATTTTCTCAAGTTCTTTCCTATTTTGTTTTGCGTCTAGCTTGTACCCCAGGCCATAACGATCCCATTTTTCTACTAGCATTGGCACCTTAACTCTTCCTTGGAGGTATTTTTCTAGTCCTTTCCCAAGTATAGCCCTATTTCCCACTGTTAATCGCAAGCCCATCCTAGTGGTCGATAATATTGTAGGCACAAGTATCTTCCTCCCTTCCGAAATGAAGGTTGCATTGACAAACTCTAGTGAGCGAAACGAGCATTCCACAGCCTCCTCGTCTTTCCCCACGTAAGGTGAATCGCTTGTTATGGACGCGATTATTTCCTCCTCAGCATTAATCGTGATCAGCAGCCCTTTATTTATTAGCTTCACTTTCTGGTACAAAGAGGATGGTACTGCCCTAGTTGAGTGGATCCATGGTCTTCCCAGCAGACAATTATAAGTGGGCCTAATATCCATCACTAGAAAATCTACTTCATATGTATTTGGCCCAATTTGAAGGGGTATTTCAATCTTCCCCATTACCTTCCTTTTTGTCCCGTCAAATGCTCTCACTATGTTATTACATCCTTTCATATGAGAGCTATCAATTGGCAATCTTTACACTGTAGCTATTGGTAACACATTCAGGGCTGAATCATTGTCTATGAGTACTCCAGGTAGCGTATACCCTTTACAACGGATAGTGATGTGTAGAGCCTTGGTAGACCCTATTCCTCCCGTTGGTATTTCATCATCGCTAAAGAAAATGAAGTTATCAGCACTCACGTTATTGACCAATCGATCTAGTTTGCTGACGGAGATGTCATTTGCTGCATATGTTTCGTTCAGCACTTTCATTAGTGCGCTTCGATGAGCCTCCGAGCTTAAAAATAATGACAGGATCGATATCCGAGCAGGCTGTTTGTGTAGTTGCTCTACTACACTATATTCACTATGCCTTAAAAACTTTAAAAACTCCTTTGCCTCATTCTCAGATACAGACTCGTTGATGGGTACTTCGGGCTTGCTAGTTACTTTTTCTCAGGCTCACACATTCTAGCTTTTCCTTCGTTGACCTTTTTTTCTTTATTCATAGGGTCATAATTCTTACAGCTACGGGTAACAAGATTAACGTCCTTCCTGGGTTCCCCTTCTCTTGGTATGGTCACGTTACAATTGTAACTCCATGGGACCTTCTGTCCTTGTAAGGAAACGTTACAGGCTTTTGTATGATAATACGGGGAGTAGTCTGTTCTCTTACCGTGCCACAAATAATCACCTTGGGGCGATTTCTTCCATAAGTCTCAGCTGTCCCGTCCTCGGAGGCACAAACATCATTAGTTTTCCCTCCTTCTTCAAAAAATTCTAGCTCTTGATTATCCATCAACATCTGGACCACGACTTTGAACTTGATGCAGCTTTGAATTTCATGCCCTTTAACAGCATGAAACTCGCAATGGTCATCATCCCCGATTATCATACTCTTTTTATCATTCACGATTATCCCTTTTTTAACCAACTCTTGCCATACCCATCAAAGTGGAGAGTTGATTACTTCAACACTTCTCTTAATTTTCTGAGCTCCTTCTTCCAGCAAGGCATTCACCCCTTGCTCTGGTTTATTAGGCAGAGGATTCCCAGCTATATTGGGCTTTGCTGGCTCTTCCAACTTTACGATTCCATGATTTATGAGTCCTTGGACTCGTTTTTTAAAAGCGAGGCAGTTTTCAATCGAGTGCCCTTCTGCCCCTGCATAGTATTCATAGTGAGCTTTTGCATCGTACCAAGCCAGGAATGGGGGTTTGTATGGTCTTACATGTTGAGGAGCTACCTCATGTGCATCATATAATATCTTGTAGAGTTCTCCATATGACATCGGAAGGGGAATATATTGAATTCTTCCTCTATTTGGCCTAGTGCCCAGCTCCTGCCGCGAGGCATTTTAGTAATTGCCTATTGGAGCTTTTGGCTGACTTGTTACGAAGGATCTGGTGTAGCTAGGTCTATATATGTTTGCATTGTTGACCTCATTATCCCTTCTTCTAGGGGCAGGCCTTTTAGGGCTTTCTCCGGTTTCAATTTTGCCGGCCTTGATTACATTTTTAATTATTTCCCCCGACATGACCATATCAGAGAAACTCTTGGTGGTGTTTCCTAACAGGTGATTTAGGTAAGGAGATTTGAGGGTATTGACAAACAACATTGTTGTCTCCTTTTCTGTTAGCGGTGGTTGTACTTGGGTTGCCACCTCGCGCCATCTCTGCGTATATGTTCTAAAGCTCTCATTTGACTTCTTCTCCATATTCTACAGTGTGAGCCGATCAGGAGCTATTTCTATCACATGACCGTATTTTTTTAAGAAAGTCTATGCCAAATCTTTTCACGAATGGATTTTTGATCGGCTCAATTAATTGTACCATCTGATTGTTGACCCGGCCAGGCTGTCTTGAAAACAATGAATTAACAATTGGTCGTCATGTACGTGCCCCGCCATCTTTCTGCAAAACATGGTTAGGCAGGCTTCAGGGCAGCTCGTCCCGCTATATTTTTCAAATTCTGAAACTTTAAATTTGGGAGGGAGAACCATATTCGGAACCAGACTCAGCTCTTTGGCATCTATCCCATAGGAAACTTCAACTCCGTGCATTGTGTCGATTTTCTCCTCCGGTCGCCTATATTTCTCTTCTATTTGTTTGGGGAGATCTTCATGGTTGTTGTGCCCTTACAGTAATGTTGGGCTCCCGTGCTGGCATTTCATGCGAAGCCGAGTTATAAAGAGGTGTAAAGCCTGGGGGGACCATCGGGTCCTCTTTTTCCTCAATAGTAGAGCTCTTTCCTTTATCAACCATGCTTTGTTTTACTTGCGCTAATTCATTCATTAAGTTTTTTTGTACCTCCATGAATTGATTCTTCATTTCTCTGTACATCATGCTCATTTGCTCTTGGATGCGCTCTTGCATCTGGTCTTGTAATTCTTTTTGGATTTGTTTAAGTCTTTGTTCCATGGCTTTAGTTTTCTTTCGAGCATTATAACGATGTGAGTTTTCAATGATTACTGATGTAGCTGGATTGTAAATTTTTAATAAGTTAGGATTGTTATGCAGAAATATGCAAAAATGTGATGCGAATAAGATGCATGTATGCAAGAGAAAGGTATTGACCTATAATTCATTTTCCATTTAGAAAGCTTCATTTGGACAACAAGTTCCTTAACATAAATCAAATTACATAAACGATTTTGCTTTGATGCTTAGAGCTTTGACTTTCTTAAGGAGTCTTGATAGCTTTTGACCTCGTTCCGTCTTCGTCTCGTACTATATGCTTAGCTCTTTCGCTTCAAACACCAGTGTCTGCTCATGATCAGCTACTTCGCGGATTTGATTTAAAGCCTTACCCATAACATAATCCCTCTCTCTGACTTCCTTTTGAGTTTGCTAAAGATGCCAATCATTCGTCTCTAAAGTCCTTTCCAAAATCTCAGTTCGTATTTCACTATCCTGCAAAGAGGCCTCTAATTCTTCCACCTTCTTACTCAGTCTCTCGATCTCAGCTCGGCTTGCTTTCAACTCCATTACTAAATTTCTGCTTCGATGCCTGTACAAGGACTCCTTCAATTCTCCTACTCGAGCTTTTAATTCAATCACTTCGGGTTGGCTATCCAGAAGGCTACTCTTCATAGCATTTTCCTGAACTTGGGCGTATTGACATTTGTTATTCCAGTGACTTGTTTTATTTTTCTCTTCACGGATTTCCTACTGCCATTGCTCTGAAGTCTTACCTAAACCGGCGGTTCTCATTGACAATCGAAGCTTTTTATAGTCCTTCTTTAGGCTGCTAAGATCTTCTACAGCCTTATTCTTCCCTTTTCTCAATTTTTCCGCCTTTAGCTTCTGAACATCAACGTCTAATCCTAAAAGCACCTTCTCTTCCTCTAATTTTTCTATCATTTTCCCCATCTCAGCATTTCTCTTTTCGAAATCTTGTTTAATTATTTCTAATTCAGTCAGAACAACCTACAAGTGTTCTTCAATTGGGCGGATAATCTCCGGGTTTGGCACAGGAATATTGTCGTTGATCCTTCTATTTCTACACCAATCATATTCTGCAGTTATCATGGGATTGACGCCGAATGCTTTCATTTTTCGAACCTGGTTCCATGCATTTGAGATTTCTTGAATCATTTTCTTATTGTTTTCTCCCCGGTACACGAATTCACACTGAGCTATCCCCTGAGTTGCGGGTATGAACTGTCTTGATCTGTATTGTCTTGAAACCAGCAAAGGTGCATATCCGGTTGCCCCCTATATTCCTACCAATGGGACCCAATCAAGATCTCCGCACCGATACAATATTTGATCAGGAATGAACCATGGTGCTCGCCACTCTACGTCTTCGTCTTTGAGGCTTTGGAGTATGGCCATCCACTTTTCTTCTGAGAAGAATTCTTGTCTTTGCGTAGCCACAAATTCTTTCAGAGGGGAGTAATCTTTAGACAAGTACTGATAGGAGACTTTTTCTGTTTTCCAGAAGTGACTATGAAACCATACCATCAGTAGTGGTACGCGGGCAATAAATCGACGTACTCCCTCCTTTCTGCATGCATTTAAGGATCTGAAAGTTTTAGCTAGTATAGCCGGGATAGGTGTCACTCTTTTACTTAATCTATTAAACAAATCTATCACCGCGTCTTCTATATGCCCCAAAGCCTTTGAAAAAACGACCAATTCGTAGATACTTAAGGCTAAGATGTCGATCTTCTTCTTTGCATATGGATGAGCCAGTATCAAATCTCGCAGACTTTTCCACGTGATGCACTTGTTATCGCCCTTGACCTTAACTCGAGCTGTAACCCATTGTTCGCTTATGCCCGTGATGTTTATTAATCTTTTAACCATGGTCGGGAGATTTGGAGCTCTAGAATAGGCCTTATCTACCGACTCCTTCGAACAACGGAGTAGAGTGGTGTATTCTTCTATCGTCGGCGTCATGTCTATATTCTCGAAGGTGAAGCAATTGTAGGCTGAATTATAATATTGGGTTAAGGCTCTAAAGAGGGATTTGTCTACCTTAACTTCGCACAAATATGGCAAATCTCCGTATTCTTGGTAAAAGGTCTGTTTCATATTGTTATCCCTACTGTCCCATATCTCCTTCAACTCTAGCACATTATTCTGAGTCGTGTTGATCTTGGTGTAATCCCAAAGTTCTGACTCATATCCTTCCACCAAGCTGTCCCCCTTTTAGCGTTGAGTCTCCTCCGACCACATCCGCACAACCATATTATCCTCCACTTTATCAAAGTACTTGTTTTCCATGATTAATTCTCTTATCGATAACTAAACTTTTGAGTTTATACCTTCTTTTTATATGATGATAAAATGCGATGCAGAAAGAGACAAAATAAACAAGTTAGTGAAACACAACAATATCAATATACAAGTATAGCATAGAACCTAAGAGTTTGTCTTGGAAGGTTGCTAAATGGTTTAGTACAACTCCTTCTAAGCAAGTTCCTACGGCTTACTATATGTAGTTTTGGGTTCTAAAGTAGGGGTACCCAAACCAACAGATTCATCGATCCTCACCCATTATAGGCTCACACGGACGAGTTCGGTTTAGGGGGACGCATTTCCCACATGTTTACATGAAAGTGAAAACTTCACGAAAACAAGGGTACTTTGTAATCTCGAAAGCGATCCACTATCCTGCACGGAGGTGAAGACCTCACGAAGGAGTAGTTTTCGGCTTCCACTTAAAAGTAATATCATATGCAGATATATGCAAATTTACACTAGCAATATCACATGGTATAATGTCACAAAAGATGTTGAGGATTGCATATTAAACAAAACTGAAGTTTAAAAGTTTCCAAGGAAGACCCGAAAATAATCAATTTTGGCTTGACTCTCGTTTTTTTAAAGGTCCCCAGTGGAGTCGCCAGCTGTCGAACCATCCTTTTTTGGAAAACGACGAGTTTCGAAAATTATTTTGAAATCGAAAAATAATGGGAGTCACCACCAATCCTTTATTTGGTGTGATTGGATCACCACAAAACATTTTAAAAACCGTTTTGAAAACATGTAGGTGTTCGAAATCCAGAAAAATAGGTTCGGGAGTCAGTTACGCATGAGGAATGATTAGCACCCTCATACGCCCAAAATTGGTACTGTATTGATTATTTTCGGGTCTTAATTTGGAAACATTTAAAAGCTCGAATAAAGTTTAAAATACGATCCTTGAGTGCATGAGTTAAGTTTAAAAGAAACCGGGTTTGTTTGGAAATCCCGATATTTCAAAGTGATCAAGGAAGAAAGTTACGTCCAGTGAGTTAAGACATGACATTTCAAAATCCAGAAATAACGAGCTTTCCTTTGTAAAACCTTTTTTAAATTTTTGGAAAAAGGATGTTCGATTATTTCGATTTGATGAAAAGTCGCATTTAGTAAGTTAAGGCGCAAATTTTCAGGATCGAAGGTAAAAGCCTTTCTTTTTCTCTTTTTTTTTTTTAAAAAAAAATCTTAAAAGCTCCCTTTTTAAAACTGTTTTTATTATTAATCGTTTTGATTCTTCTTTTTTTTCTTTTTTTGCAGATCCATGCGCGGCGAGGTGCAGGGTTTCAGCGGAGGCTCCGACGCGAGCTCCGGCGACAACGACGGGGGTTAGGGGAGTGCCTTTTGACCTTTTGTTTTTTTTTATTAATGATATTATTAATTATTAATGGTTATCATTAATGACCATCACTAATACATTAATAAGATAACTATTTAACACCTATTTAAAACGTTTAGGAATAATAAATAATAAATATAGAAATGTATTCAATGCATGCCCTTTAAGCGCCGATAGCAAACAAGCATGTAATTAATACGGATTAATTCATACCTTGAAAACAAAAAAGTCTCTGAACCCAATTGAAATCTGTTGTTGGTCGCTTCTTTATTCAAGTTTGAATACTACTGTTGTGTTTGCATATGACTCTTAGTAAATGCCAAAATTGTATCTGTATTGATTCCCTTTTTTTTTGAATGAACAATTCAAAGTCTGTAACCGTTACAAAATGGTTTGAGTTTGGTTTTTATAACCAGATTTTTAATCATGATAACCTGTTTTTTTCAATTAAATGTACATCTAATCTCCTTTTTTGCAGGTTCGGCGGTGGAGGCTTGAAGCAGTGGCGGTGGCAGTCCAAGTTGGAGCTAAAGGAGGAACTGCTTTGGGCTGACGTGGCGACTTCTGGTTGGCTGAGGTGGAGGCAACAGCAACAACACTTAGCAGATTTTGGGTGTAACGGGTTTGGGCCGATTTGGGCTATTTAGGTTTGGGTCTTTTAGAATTTGGGCTTAGGTTAGCATTTGGGCCCAATTTGGGTTTGTAAAGTGGACATTTTTAACTGGACTTTTTTAATTAATTAAATTTTAAATTCAAATTAATTTTAAACTTAATTGAAATTTAAACTTAAAAGAAAAGTTTAAACTTTAAACTAAATTTAAATCCAAAATGAATTAAAATTTAAAAACTTAAAAATTGGGTTTAAATGTTGGGCCCGGTTGAAATTGGGCTTCAACATTGATCATATTGAAAATATTTCAAAGATCAAACTTACTCCATTTCGTGGAAAAGGTATTTGTTGTTCCACAAGCTATAATCCTTGTTGTTAAAAAGGTAGCATCTCATCCCATTGATAAATTTGAAGCGAATGAGCAAGGGGAGCATAAAGAGGGGTAAGTTTGATGATTTTGGTGTGGTGTGGTTTATGTTTATGCTAATTATGGTTTGAGGTTAATTAATATTTCTTATGAATGAAGAGGCTGATCTGAAACAAACAAGGACATTCAAACTCATGTTCGAACAAAGATTGGAATAGAACAAAACAAAACAAGGAAAGAAGATTGTAGCAACAAATGTTTTTGCCATTTTGAATGTTGACTGTTGCTCTTATCGGTTTGATATTGGGACGATTTTGCTCTTTGTTGATATGTTTCCGAGAATAACATTGTTGGAAAAATTCGATTTAATAAATGGTTTAGTATCACAACAAAGAATGAAAAATTTAAAAGTAAATCTGATTTGTAATATTTATAGCAATAAAATTAACATTTAGCATATGAAAGCCTAAATTAATATAATCATTCAAAATATTGATTACTTTGTACAACTATTTAATGTTCAATATTATTAAAAGTCTAAAATAATGATTCAATCTCTTTTTTTTTTGCTAAATAAAAGGAAAAGTTTAAAGGAACTTGTTACAGTGTGCTTGTTAAAAACCTATAGCATCTGACATTTGGTGTAAATCATCTTCAAAGATGGATCGAGCATGAGCAAAAATAATATCAAACATCAACAACTTGTTAACTCCACTCTTATAACATATTAAAGTAAAATATATGATGAATCAACCAAGTGTTTTATTTCTATATTAATATGGTGCTTTTTTTCAAAATATGGTGTTTTAATGTTATGTTCATTTTGTTTTAATTGTTTTTTAAGATATTGTTTGTGCATTTGAAATTATTAAGTCTAATTTTTTTTTTCTACATTCAATCTGTTCTGTGTACAAAAAAACAGAAACAAAAGTTTTGCTATTCAAAACAAATGCCATAGAAATGCAAAACAAACTAAAAACCAAGCAAGCAAAATCGCCACTCTAAGTTCATCACCATGCCTTAAATATGACCTCATGATTAACACCAGCACTCTCTAATGTTTATGCCATTTCCTTACCACTCTTTTCAGCTCATGAAAATGCAACCACACCCACACTTGTTCTCCTTTCCATATATGTAACTATTGTAATTTCCTTTACCCAACCCAGAAGATATAACTGAATCCAGAAGGTTATTTTTTAAATTTACCCATATACAAACTGATAGTCCTCAATCATTCGCATACATTCATTTACAAATCTAATATAAATAGTCTGAATTTAAAATTAATTAATTAAGCTTCAAAATAAATACCAAAATCCTCAAAATTAGAATCAACTTACAACCCAAATAAAAATAATAATTAACAAAGTTTAACAAAAACCCAAAAATAAAATAAAATAAGATAAAAGATGAAATAAAGTAACTATAATTAAGCCTCCGGATACCAAGTCTCCTAGGTCTCGAGTATCTGTAAGGGAAAACTGTAGGGAAATGAGCTATAAAGTCTAGTGTGTCTCTAAAGTGCATACAACCTAGTATATAATATCACAACATTTATAACGCATAAAATAACCACAAAACATGTTACAAACACATGAAAAATACAATGCACTCATATTCCAACACACCAACATAGGGAAAAGGTTCCCCAAAACCCTTTCCCAACCAATCGTCACCAATCGTAGTGTGGTTTTAGTATCAATCGTTTTAAGGAATGATAACCACTTATTTCACCATACAATTCCCCCCCATGAACACACAGTGGTATGATTACATAATTATCTCAATATAGTCTCACTCACAATCTCACAGTATTTCTCATATATATCTCAATGCCCAGTAGAGTAATCATAGTAATTTTAATCAACACATGCTCTGTATAAATGCATGACATTATCAACATATATTACTCAACTCATTCTCAATCATACCATTTTCATATCACAACATAATCATCACATTAACAACATATATCTCAATACATCATAAAATCACATAAGACACAACACCTCAAATAATATGTTATGTTCAGTTAGAAACACACCTTTAGAAAGCAAAAAATTTAACGACAAGGAGGTCGTCCATCGCGCACTGATCGTGTACCCGGTCTAATGGGATTAGATCCTACAAACACAACTAAATATTAACTCTATTCCTAGCCACCACTTAATGCAAAACCTAACTAAAATAACTTATGTGTAACTCTCGGAATCGGTGTAGAAGTAGGTTGCACAGGTGGAGGAAGAGGTAAATCGTCAACCTCGGAGTTGTGATCACTTAAACACAAATATCTCACATTAGTTTTTCCTAAATCAAAACTATGAATAACTCTAAGTAAAAAATTAAAAATAAACAGTCAAAACGAGGCTTTCGGGTTTGAATTTGACGAAACGGACAACTAAAACGGACTCAATACATTAAATAATAGTAGGGTAGGGTTACTCAAAAAAAGTCAACGATCAACCTAAAAAGTCAACGGTCAACGGTTAATAGTTAACGGGTCGAGTTCAAGCCGATCAAGCTTGGTTCTAATTGAGTTTAGGGTTATTTTGGTCAAAGGGTTTGGGTTTAAAAAAGTTAGGTTAGAGTTTGGCATGGGTTTAAGGGCTAATTTTGGGTCACACTTGGGCTTCTCATAATTTAGGTCAACATGGAGTACAATTTTGAAACTTAACAACAACCAAATTATTGTTTTACACCCCCTCTCGACGACGCCACGTCTAGCCACCCTACACGGCATTTGTCCGTCGAAACCAACATGCAAACAACACCAAATTTGAAGCCACAACATGATTTAAGACTTACTATCACCAACACGACGACGGAACAAATGATGACGCACTAAGAAACGAACGAAAATCGAAAGTTTGTTTGCTGTTTCTCACCAACGGCGGTGGCTAAGGCAGTTTTGAGGGTGCGAGTTTGATACCCAAGACAAAGGGGAGTACTTTGGTGGTGGCGGTGTAAGAACGAACAACACTTTGGCCTCGATAGGAGCGACATCGAAAAAATGATTGAGAGGGGAGGGAGAGGAAAACAACAGCACAACAATGGGAGAAGAAAAGACCCTCAAGAGAAAAAGAATGGATATATACCAAAATAAAGTAGGACATTTACTCGGAGGTCCCTAGACAACACTAGGGTTTTATTCTAACCCAAAACTTTGCACACACTATAATTTAGTCTACAAAATTTCAATTTGAACATAAAGTTTCATCTAAAGCTTAATTAGATCCTTAATAATTTTAAAAATTATGAAAATGCCCCTAAAATTCCCAAAAATTCTTAATTAAGTCCTTTAATTACTTAGGATGTTACAACTCTCCCCTCTTAAAAGAAATTTCGTCCTCGAAATTTACCTAGACCAAAAAGATATGGATACTGGCCTTGATGACGGCTTTAGGCTCTTAAGTAGCCTCTTTATAACCATGATTGCGCCACAAGACCTTAACCATCTTAATGGTCTTCCTCCTAAGAACCTTCTCATCCTGAGCAATAATTTCAATCGGTTCTTCCTCAAAACTCAAGTTAGGACGAACCTCGATTTCCTTAATAGGCACAATATGAGACAGGTCTGACCGATAACACCTCAACATGTCTTCCAAAACTTGAATCACACGCTCGGATTGACCATCAGTCTGTGGATGGTAAGCAGTACTAAAGTTCAACCGAGTACCCAAAGCACGGTGCAAAGATTCCCAAAATCTCGAAGTAAACATCAGATCTCGATAAAAAAAATGATAGATAAAGGCACACCATGAAGGCGAACTATCTCCAAAATGTAGAGTCGAGCTAACTTGCTCAAAGGATAGTCAACCCTAACTGGAATGAAGTGTATGGACTTAGTGAGTCGATCCACAATCACCCAAACTGAATCTTTCTTGGACAGTGTTAAGGGAAGACCACTCACAAAATCTATAGCCACACATTCTTATTTCCATTACGAAATCTCAATCGATTGAAGTAACCCAGAAGGACACTGATGCTCAGCCTAGACTTTCTGACAAATCAAACACTTCAACCCAAAGTCAATAACATCTTTCTTTAAACCCTTCCACCAATACCTATCACGAAGATTCTTATACATCTTATCTTCGTCAAGATGCATGGAATAAAGGTTATCATGCGCCTTATAGAGAATAGTCTGTTTAATTCTAGAATTCTTCGGAACACAAAATCGACCTCGAAAGCACAGTATACCATTTTGATCCATGGAGAAGTCCACAGATGTACCTTATTTCACCTCTCTCATATGGTGCCCTAGATATGGATCGTTAATCTACTCAGCCTTAATCTCCGAGAGTAAAGTGGGAATAACTTGAAGTTCAGCTAAAAGACTACCATCCTTAAACAAACTCATTTTGGCAAATAACACCATTAACTCAGTCACAACACTACGGCTTAAGGCGTCAGCAACCACATTAGTCTTACTAGGGTGATAGTCCTTAAGAAGTTCCAACCAACGATGTTGTCTTAAGTTAAGTTCTTTCTAGGTGAGCAAATACTTTAAGCTCTTATGATCAGTGAAGATGTAACACTTCGCCCCATAGAGATAGTGTTTCCAAATTTTAAGAATGAAGATTATAGCGGTAAATTCAAGATCATGGGTAGGGTAATTAATCTCATGTGGTTTCAACTGACGAGCCGCATAAGCCACAACCTTTCTCTCTTGCATTAACATACATCCCAATCCCGTGTGAGAAGCATCACTATAATTATAAGCTTTCTCAAGCTCAAGTTGGATCAGAATCGGTGCTTGAGTCAACATCGACTTCAACTTTTTAAAACTAGACTCTTGAGCTTCAGTCCAAACAAATGGGATGTCCTTCCTTAGAAGCTTAGTCAAAAGTACTGCAATAATCGAGAAACCCTCAACAAACCTTTAATAATAGTCGATTAAACCCAAGAAACTACAAATCTCAAGAATATTCTTAGGTTGCTTCCAGCCCATAATAGCCTCAATCTTTTTAAGATCCATATAAATACCCTCAGTTGAAACTACATGCCCCAAAAAGATAACCTTTGAAAGCCAAAATTCACACTTGCTAAACTTAGCATAAAGTTGTTTCTCTCTCAGGGTTTGCAGAACAATTCTAAGATGCTTCTCATGCTCAGCTTCAGACTTAGAGTAAACCAAGATATCATATATAAAAACTACCACAAACTTATCCAAGTAGGGTTGAAACACACTATTCATCATGTCCATAAAAGCAGTAAGTGCATTCGTTAACTTAAAGGGCATCACCAAAAACTCATAATGCCCATAACAAGTTTGAAAAGTTGTCTTGAACACATCAAAATCTTTCACCTTAAGCTGATAATACCCAGATCTCAAGTCTATCTTAGAAAACATAGTAGCTCCTCGAAACTTATCGAATAGGTCATCAATACGAGGCAAGGGGTATTTATTCTTAATCATCAGCTTATAGTGCTTCCGATAAACAATACACAATCGAAGTGTCCTATCTGTTTTCTTTACAAACAGAATTGGTGCTCCTAAGGTGAAACACTAAGTCGAATAAAACCCCTATCTAACAGCACTTGCAACTGTACCTTCAATTCCTTGAGTTCTTTAAGTGTCATTCGATAAGGTGCCATGGACACAAGAGTCGTACCGGGATAGACCTCAATGCCAACCTCAACTTCATCACGTTTAGGTGGCACACCAGGCAACTCTTTTGGGAATATATCAGGGAAATCCCTCGCTACTCAAATCTTTTCAATCTCTGAATCTGATTGCCTTGGATCCAAGATGTAAGCCATATAAGCCATGGACCCCATCTTAATCATCTTTTCTGCTTTAAAGGCTGAGATCACATTAGATAGAAACCCTTTACGTTCACCAATTAAAGTTATCTCTCGATTATTAGAAGTTCTCAAAGTTGCCCTCTTTTTCTCATAATCCAAATCAACTCGATGCTTAGAAAGTAAATTCATTCCAAGTATAAAATCAAACTCACTAAATTCTAACTCTAATAAATTGGTAAGAAAGATTTCCCCTTGGATCTTTAAGAAACAGTTGCGATATATCCTATTAACTTTTACAAAGATACCCACAGAACTTTGAACAGTAATCGCAAGCTCAACATTTTTAACAGCAATCTTAAGACCCCAAGATACCGCACTAGCCACATAAGAATGCGTCGAACTATTATCAAGTAAGGCAAAGTAAGGAATAGAGTGAATAGAAAAAGTACTCGCTATGACATTAGGCTCATCACGGTACTCATGTCTCCTAGTCGCATATTCTAACCCAGGCTGTCTCGACCCAAACCTAGCTGTTCCACCACTCTAAATCGGCCTACCTCTAGTAGTTGAACCTGAAATGTCGATCTAACCTATCCTTTACCTCTAATCAGAGCCTAAACCAAAGCTTGTGGCTGACTCTACACAAATGAATTAGTAGGAGAATGGGGACAATCTTTAAAGAAGTGATTTTACGAACCACTCCTAAAACATGCCTTAATCTTCCTCCAACACTCTCCTCCATGCCTTTTATTGCAATAAGAACAGAGATGTAAAGGACGAGGACCAACGGAACCACCAACACTGCCCACAAGAGCTGTCGAAACTGTTGGCCTCACCCTTGGATAACTAGGCTGAACTGCCTCCTCTCTAGGCCTCTTAATTGAAAGCCCACCAGAAACAGACGGAATTGGTATGCTTGCTGGCTTCTTACTACGCTCCCTCTCTTAAACCCTTTGAGCTTTAGTACGAGCCTTCAAACTCTCAACAGACCTTGCTCGACTAACCAAATCACTAAATACTGTATTATGATGCATATTAACCCTAGCTTGAAGCGAGAGTCGCAGTCCCTTCCTAAACCAATCGTACTTCTCTTTCTCATTAATAACCAGCCCAAACGTATAATTGGCCAACCTCAGAAACTCAATCTCATAGTAATTAACAAACATGTCTCCCTGTCTTAAATTTACGAAGTCGTCCCTACACTTATCAAGGAACTCCTCACCCACATAGCGATCTTGAAAGACCTCTCTAAAATAATCCCAAGTAATTTGACCAGCAAGAGTAGACTCCTCCACAGTATCTCACCAATTTCGGGCCTTACCCCTCAATAAGGAAATAGTAGCCCTAACCTTTTGCCCAGCAGGATAGTTTATCTCCACAAAAAATCTAAAGATCCTTCAACCAATACTCAGCAACAGAAGGATCGATACCAGTCTTACCTTCAAATACCTTCATCCCAACAGCTATAAAATCAGCAGTAATGGGCCTTCTCGGACCATCAGAGTGACCCCCAACAGATCCACGGAGTAATCTCAATAATTCCCGACTAATTATAACACTATCCAACTCCACGATCTCACTATCCCTGGTGTCAGGCACAACCTCAACAGGAGCTTCCTTAGTAGGTAAGTCTCCTCCAATAGCTTGTTCACCCTCAGCACCTACGGGCAACTCATCCTCCTCAACATATGGCAATTCATCCATATTCACCTCAGGCTCAATTACAGGAGTAGGGTCACTGACAGCCCTAGTAGTATGGCCTCGGTCTCGACCTTGTCCGCGACTAATCGTAAGTCTAGCCCTCCTACGTGGTGACATACTATTTATTTACATAAGTAACAAGTACTAAGGTAAGAATTGATACCGGAGATTTAGAATAAATCACAATTTTTATATATTTATACAACAAAAACAAAAAATTATTCTATAACACATTAATTTATTTTAAAAATCTCCATTTATCCCCAAAACTTTTTAAACCATGTCTAGAGAGTCTTACAGTCCGTGGGTCAAACTTGACTTTGATGCCACTAAATGTAACTCCTTTTACCCAACCCAGAAGATATGATCAGATCCGGAAGGTTATTTTTGTAATTTTACCCACATACAAATCGGTAGTCCTCAATCATTCGCATACATTCATTTACAAATCTAATATAAATAGTTTGTATTTAAAATTAATTAATTAAGCTTCAAAATAAATACCAAAATCCCAAAATTAAAATCAACTTACAACCCAAATAAAAATAATAATTAACAAAGTTTAACAAAAACCCAATAATAAAATAAAATAAGATAAAAGATGAAATAAAGTAACTATAATTAAGCCTCCGGGTACCAAGTCTCCTAGGTCTCAAGTATCTCTAAGGGAAAACTGTAGGGAAATGAGCTATAAAGCCCAGTCTGTCTCTAAAGTGTATACAACCTATTATACAATATCACAACAATTATAATGCATAAAGTAACCACAAAACATGTTACAAACACATGCACAATGCAATGCACCCATACTCCAACACACCAACATAGGGAAATGGTTCCCCAAAACCCTTTCCCAACCAATCGTCACCAATCGCAGTGTGGTTTTAGTATCAATCATTTTAAGGAATGATAATCACTTCTTCCACCATACAATTTCCCCCCCCCCCATAAACACACAGTGGTATGATTACATAATTATCTCAATATAGTCTCACTCACAATCTCACAGTATTTCTTATATATATCTCAATGCCCAGTAGAGTAATCATAGTAATTTTAATCAGCACATGCTCTGTATAAATGCATGAAATATCAACATATATTATCTAACTCAATCTCAATCATACCTTTTTCATATCACAATATAATCATCACATTAACAACATATATCTCAATACATCATGCAATCATAAGACATAACACCTCAAATAATAGGTTATGTTCAGTTAGAAACACACCTCTAGGAAGCAGAAACTCTAACGACGAGGAGGTCATCCACCACGCACTAATCGAGTACCCGATCTAACGAGATTAGATCCTACAAACACAACTAAATATTACCTCCATTCCTAGCCACCACTTAATGCAAAACCTAACTAAAATAACTTACGTGTAACTTTCGGAACCGGTGCAGAAGTAGGTTACACAGGTGGAGGAGGAGGTAAATCGTCAACCTCGGAGTCGTGATCACCTAAACACAAATATCTAACATTAGTTTTTCCCAAATCATAACTTTGAATAACTCTAAGTACAAAATTAAAAATAAATAGTCAAAACGAGGATTTCAAGTCTGAATTTGAAGAAACGGACAGCGAAAATGAACCCAAGAAGTCGAAAAATGGTAGGGTAAGGTTACTCGAAAAAAGTCAAAAATCAACCCAAAAAGACATTAGTAATGGTCAACGGTCAACTTCTAATGGTCAATAGTCAACTGTCAACGGTCAATGGGTCGGGTTCGATCAATAGGTTGGGTTCGAGCCGATCAGGCTTGGTTCTAATTAGGTTTAGGGTTATTTGGGTCAAAGGCTTGAGTTTAAAAGAGTTGGGTTAGGGTTTGGCATGAGTTTAAAGATTCATTTTGGGTCACACTTGGGCTTGTCATAATTTGGGTCAACATGGAGCCCAATTTTGAAACTTAACAACAACCAAATTAGGGCTTTACAACCCCATCGGCGGCGCCACATCCAACCACCCTACACGATGTTTGCCCGTCGAAACCAAAACGCAAATAACGCCAAATTTGAAGCAACAACACGATTTAAGACTTACCCTCACAACACGACGACTGAACAAACGATGGTGCACTAAGAAACGAACGAAAACTAAAAGTTTGCTTGTCGTTTCTCACCAACGGTGGTGGCTAAGGTAGTTTTGAGGTTTCAAGTTTAATACGTGAGACAAATGGGAGTACTTTGGTGATGGCGGTGTAAGAACGCACAACACTTCGGCTTTGATCGGAGCGACGTCGAAAAAAATGATTGAGAGTGGAGGGAGAGGAAAACAACAGCACAACAATGAGAGAAGGTAAATGTCCCTAGACAACTCTAGGGTTCTATTCTAACCCCAAAACTTTATGCACACTACAATTTGGTCCACAAAATTTCAAATTGACCACAAAGTTTAATCTAAAGCTTAATTACATCCTTAATAATTCTAAAAATTACGAAAAGGCCCTCAAAATTCCCAAAAATTCCCAATTAAGTCCTTTAAATTACTTAGGGAGTTACAACTTGTTCCTTATATGTAACTATACCCACACTTGTTCTCCTTTCCATATATGCAACTGTTGTTAACCATGACCAAGTTCTTTTATATTTGTTCCTTATCCAATTATACGTCACCAAGCTCTCCTTTCCATATCTGTAAATGTTGCAATCGCCAAAGAATAGGCCATCTTGTTTCTATTCTTTTTTATCTCTGCCAAATCAGAATCTTTTGCTACTACAGGGCCTGAAAATAAAGCTCTTGCGACTCGCTCCTTATCTCTCAATACACCTACACACCTTGCCCTATCCTCATTTGTTGTCCCACAAACATTGAACTTTAACCATCCATACGGTGGAGGACGCCATATCAAGCATATGTTTCAAGTTTTATTGAATCAAGCCTGTACCTATTCGGACTTATCCACAAAAGGTTCTCCATTTCTTGCTAACCCTATTGTTCAGCAGGCTGTCGACATTAAAGTCCACCAAAAACTTTTCTGAAATTCAGCCATTTTCATGTTATAACACAATGAATAGAATTCCTTAAAACCATCTACCTGTACCCAGTTAACCTCCCACTAATTAAAAATTTTAATCCAGAAACCTTCGATAAATTTGCATTTAAAAAAAATGGTTTGCACTCTCCGGAACTCTTTCTCACCCAATAACAACAAGACTACCAGCATACATCCATTAATGAAGCCACCAAATTCCTTTGACCCCTTTTTTTCTCACCATATTAAAATCCCCTCCTGCTATCCATGTATTGCTAATTTGGCTTCTCAACCTATATATATCATCCTAAAGAATTTTTTATCTAACAAATTGTTGGGGGCATATACAATACTGCCACCAACCCTTCTCGTACCCACTTATATTCAAATAAAATAAACCTATTTCCACAAAACTCACTGTTGGCCATAAACAGACCCTTATCCCATACTGTGATCAATCCTCCCAACCTTCCTATTGCAACAGCAAATCTAAATTCAAAAATTGTCAACACCCCACATCCTTCTAACTAAATCCTCTAACACCATATCTACTTGGTTTCTTGAAAGAAACTGTCGCTTACTCTTATCTTTCTCACTAGTCTTTTGACAGCTTCTATTATAACTACCGACCCCAAACCTCTGATATTCCAAGAGACTATTCTCATGATGTTCTTATCAAACTATTTAATAAAAACAAAAGCCAGTAAAGAACCACTCACATATATCTCGTTTTCCTTTTCCAGTTGTTTATGATAGATCCTAATGTTGCCCTTTAATCCTCATTATCTCTTCGATGACTATCTCATTATCAACCAGCACACTAAACCCCAGTTTTTTCCCCACCTCCCACGTCTTTTTTGCTTCTCTTAGAATGACTTTTCTTCTGTTATTGATGTCCGAGTCCGATAGCGATAGATTTGTTATGCTTTCGTCGATCCCAGAATCCCCTTTCCCTTTCGATTTTCTCATCCCCCTATCCCTCTTCAATTTTTCTTTCGTTGCGAGCACACTGTCCTGTATCTCTCGTATAGATTTGATTCTCTTATTCAACACTTTCTTTTTTCCTTTTGTTTTTTCTTATTTGGAGAAGCTCCCCTTCAATTTCATATATAGCAACCTTATCCCTTGGTCCCTCTGTTTCTGTGAAAAATGTCGATTTTTTATTTGACTTTGGGTTCCCTACATTGATCGAAATCTGCCTTTGTTTCTCATTAATATCTATTTCCTTGCCCACATTTATTTGTGATTCCAACCCCCTAAGCCCATATTAGTTAAATCTTCTTGGACCCGATTCACTAAGATATCAATTCCATCCCCTTCTTTAGATAAACCCATTTCATGACTTAAAACAATTATTCTCCACATTGATTGCTTCAGCCGACAGTATTACTTCTTCAAGTAGATAAGCATGCTTTATCAAGATCAAAATATCCATCTTCTCAAAATTGTTTACCTTATTCAAATTGTCCCCCGTTGCTAATATCTCTCACCATAATCCTTCCACTCTCTTGAAAGTTTGGTAATTCCAACAGTGAAGTGGAACCCTTGAAACTTCTATCCATGCTACCTTTTCCATCGCTTTAAACTTCTCCGACCAGGTTTCAATATTAATGAAAATTTCTTTTAGGTAAGCCCATTCTTTTTGCTTTAATATCTCCATCAGCTCATCATTAGGAACTTTAATTAGAAAGAATCTACTATGAATTTTCTTGACTATTAATCCTCATAGGTCTGTTCTAGCTATTCTTTCAGCCAGACTTTTTGTGTCACAGAAGGACATCCTCCCCAACCAAGCAACGTTATAGATTCCAAAGTTGTTCGTTCTCTACATGACCTTCAACGACTTTAATTTGGTTCATCGTTGTTCTTTTCTCATCCTTTGAACTTAACCGCCCATTTAGTACTTTGCCATTTGGTTCTTCCCTTTCCTTTTCCTGGCTCTCCGACCCTCTCGACTACATCTCCTCCTTTTGGCTTAAATCTTTCTTTGCCTGAACCTTTTTCCATATTTCTATTACCACTGAATCTGGCCATTTTCACCCGTATTCTTCTTCCCATTATCACAAAACCATTAAGCCTCGAAATTGCCCTTTGGGCATCTACCATTTTTGCGAACCTTACGAATCCAAACCTCTTTTACCCTTCATACTTTTCTTGGTCGAAATAAAAGCATCCAGAACATTCCCATTAAATCGGAATAACGCCCATAAACCTTTCCAATGCATGCTATCCGCGATATTGTACACAAATACCGTTATCGGATTAACTCTCTCTTTCCGGTCACCCATATTCACTCTTTATCATGGAGTTTTTATTTTTTTTTTAAATCAATAAATCTTGTATATTTCTTTTATTAGTTCTCCAAATATTTAAAAAAAATTAAATATTTTTAATAAAGAAAATATTTAATAAATTGTCAATGAAATTTTTAAATTCCATAAGCAGAGTTGGATCGATAACAAATGACTTACAAAGTATAGTAAATTATTTAAATCTGTATAAAAGAAATGTGACACACAATAATTTTTTAACTCTATTTATGAAGTTAAAAAAATACGCTATCAATATACCAAATGTTAAACATTTTTAATATTCACATTATAATATAGGTTTGTATTTTGTCCATTGATTGTGTATTTTTATAATTCCATAAGCAGACTTAAAAAAATTGCTATAAGTCCCACTTTTTTATATATTTATTTTTTTAATATTTTACTATATTCCATAAAACATTTGTTATCATCTTAATTTTATTTGTGAAATCTAAAAACTCAAATGATGGTGTATCAAATATTTTTTTTAATAATATAATATATTTAATTTTTGTATGATATAAATTACAAAATATGTAAAAATAAAAATAATAAATGAAACAATTGATAATAAGTCAACTTAATTTTTTATCTAAATTCTTTCAAATATTAACGGCGTGTTTGGTTGAGTGGTAAAATTTGAAAGATGAAAAGAGAGAGTTTGAAAGGAAAACATAAACATATTTTATAATTTTTTTTTTTTTAACAATCTCATTATAGGTTGTGATCATATCTGCTCTTTTTGACATGATGCCTATAACTACCCATAGTCCCTCCCAACTAATAAATAAGAGAATAATGCGCTTTAGAGCACTTGAATTCACGTTCTTCTGCATTGACAACAATACTCATGCCAATCGAGTTGAGATTCAATCAGCTATAATTTTCTAGGTGAATTACAATAACAGAGCAAAAACTCGAACAACCAATGTGATTTAACGCGACTAGAATCCAGGCTACACCTGGGGCGGTGAACACCCTTAACCATCAGGTCATTACATGGGATTCATAATTTTCCATTTTTTTAATATACTGGTGTGATTACATCAAGTAGTATCTGTTCATACTTTTTAACCCTTTGACAACACACACACACCTTACACACACAAGTACTCAAACCAATAACTCCTAAAATGAACAACATCCTCTTTCCACTAGAACCACTTGTTGGATTTCATAATTTTCTATTTTTTTTATGGGACATAATTTTCTATTTTTAAATCCTCTAATGTTGTATATTTTAGAGAATGTGTAGTACACAGATGAACTTCGAATTAGTAGTTTCTCCATCCATTAAGCTCCGTAAATAGGCCCAGCAAGGGACTCAAGTAATATTTAACTCAAAAATTTCGACTCACAAATTTAAATTACTCATTCTAAAAATATACAAAATAATTTAAATGCAAATTAATTTAAAAATTTTACCACTTAATTACTTGACTGGACCGTACCGATATCGATCGATGTAGAATAAATACAGTGAATAAGTATAATATAAAGCTTTTTTATTTAGTAATTTTATTATGGTTTACTTATGCTTCATATTGGGTTGATTATTTGTTTATATCATATTATAAAGTAAAATTTTGAAAATTAAAATATACTCTAAGCAAGTTTTATGAACCGAACTGATGGTCGAACTGACCAGGCCATTAGTTTGTATGGTTTGATTGAATAAATCAATAAAAAAATAGAAAACCAATTTAATCGATTTTTTAACTTAGTTTAACCGATGGAATAAATCTCAAAATTATACATGAACTTTAATTTAATGTACAATTGTATACATGAACTTTAATTTGGTACAATTATACACGTGAAACTCTAATTGTAGTTCAAATATATACTTGAAACTTTAATTTTGATTTAATCATGCACATTTAAAGAAATAAATACATCAATTTATTTTTATATTGGATAAATATAATTATTTTTTTATTCAATATATAAACATAAAATAATGTTATATCAATAATTGCATTAATAATTTACAAGAATTGAATCAAATCAAAATTTTATGCATAAAATTGCACAAAATCGAAGTTCATGTATACAATTGCACATTAAATCATAATTCATGTATAGTTTTGAGATTTATCCCTTTAACCGATCCATATTGATTTGTATGTAAATTGGTTCAAACTTATAAATCTATTTTCAAATTATATATATCGTGTAACATTTTTTTTTAATATATTGGTATGATTACATGGTAATATTTGTTCATACTTTCTTAACCCTTTTATAAGACACACATTTTGCACACATAGGTGCTCGAACCCGGATCTCCTAAGATGAACAACATCCTCTTAACTACTGAAGCCACCCGTTGGGTTCTAATCATGTAACATTTTAATTGAAAAGTTAAACAATTTGAACTAGTTAATTACATTATAAAATTATTAAATTAATTAATAATGTTATAAAAATATAAAGACCAAAATTAAAGTATAAAGAGATTTAAGCATACTAAAATATCAAGATTATAATCAATCACTTTTATAAAATGTAAAAAAAGAACATGATGAGTGTGTACCATGTGTCAGCATGAGAAAAACCCTTTGAAGATTACCTTAATATATATGTATAAGCCCAAATCATTTTGGTGCATTTACAATTACTGAAAATTAATGTTTTATGTGCATCACAATTTTGCAATTATTTGATAATGTAAGAGGTATGTGTATTCAAAAGTGGTAAAAGAATTGTCGATTGAGTCTTAGTTCGATTGACATGAATATTATTATTATTACAGGAGGATGTGGATTTGGATGCGTTGAAGCGCATTATCCTTCTATTTATGAGTGAGAGAGGGTTATGAATAATTCTAGGTATTATGTCAAAAAAGATAAATATGATCAGAATCTATAATAAGATTATTAAAAAAAGAATTAGTGAGAGCTTCATGTGTTGCTCTGATGGTCAAGAGTCTTCATTACCTCAAGTGTGATCTGAATTTGAATTACATCAATCGCGTTGTTATCAAAATTTTATCTTCCTCTTATAATTAAAAAAAAAAAAAGAATTAGTGAAAATTAGCAATAAGATCTTCTTGAAATTATATATCACAATTTGGCAATCATTTTGGTGCACTAAGACGTTATCATTGTTACTATAATTGGCAGACAAATGTATTTAATCTTGATTTTTATCCAACTTATATTTCAAGTTTTTGAAGGACAAGAGAATTAGCTGATAAAATATAGCCATAATGGTGTTCTAACTTTATAAAAATATTATTTTAATCTTTCATTTAAATTTTTATTTTTTTAGTTTGTAAATTTATTTTCTTCTGTCAAATCACTTCAAAATTAATGAAAAAAGTAATTTTTTTTAACTTTGTTGATGTGGCATATACATAGATTACACGTGATGACACATCATTTAATTAATGTTTTAAATTTTTAAAAATTCAAAAAAATTATAAAAAAATTTGTTTTTAATCATTAAAAATCATTAGAATTATTAAAAAGTATAAATATTATAAAAATATTTTTTTTAAATAATTAAATATTGATATGTCATTCACATGGTAATACACATATATGTTAGGTCAGTAAAATTAATAAATATTAACTTTTATTTATTTATTTTAGAGTGATTTGATAAGAAATACAAATTCAAAAATTAAAAATAACAAAAAATTAAATGAAAAATTAAAATAATTTTTTTATAAAATTAAAGAATAAAAAAAATCATTATATCTAAAAAAATATAAATACAAAACTTGTAAGCTAAAACCAATGATATGAGAACTAAGATAACAAAACCTTAAACTTGCTTTTGGAAACAAAGTATACTTAAAGTTTCCCCTCTTTAAAAAAAATCCCACTACAAAATTTTATTTAAAATATTGTGTATTTGTGATCATGAGTTTGTGACTATATACTATATAATATATTCCATGGAAAAAGAGGTTGCAACATCCTAATAAAGAAATGGGTTACAAATTTTGAGATTGAAACCTTAAATCTATTAATTTTTATTTAAGAATGTGATTGTATTAATCAATTAAATTTAGTGTTGGGATCGATCTATATGAACAATGGAGTAATAAAAGTGGATAAGGACGAACATAAATATTTTAGGTGAAAAACCCTCAAGGAGGGAAAAATCACAGGTAATGAGATTTCGACTTTTCACTAAATGAGTACACAAATAATAGTACAGTATGGAGAAAATAAACTAAATGTACAAAACGTATATTACCCAAAACTCCGAACACAAAGCATAAAAACCCAAAGAGCAAACCGATAAACAAAACTTTAAATCTCACAAGGAACTCACAAAAGGGGTATAAAATCCTCTCGATGATTAGCATGAAACTCTCACTAAAACTCATATGCGATTACATCTTGTCACCTCAAACAAAAACTTTTTTTTGATTGGTATATCAAAACAAGAATACAGTGACCCATTTAAATAGGTTTAGATTAGAGTTCTAATCATACTAAATTATCTCTGAAATAATTAGAATCTAACGGAGAAAAAATAATAGAAGGCATGCCCTATATTAAGCTATAAATAGGTAATTCACGAAAATGATATTTGATGAGCGTTTTTTTTCTTACTCTGTTAATGATTTAGTGATTAAAAATTTTTATTGATCTGAAATTTGAGTTGATATTAAATTTAAAATTGGAATCTATATAACCCAATCCCCTCCACTTATAAAAAAAAAAAAACAAATCTAATAATTAAAAGGGTTGGGTAGCAAAAAAGAAGAAAAATGCTCAAAGATATTTGTTGCTTAAGTAATGGAAGTGTAGCACACAAAGCAAACCTTAAATTGAACTCAAAAACAAATGGGGTTAGTTGGAGGCTTAATTAACATAGTTTAATAAAGTGGTTTCTAAGGATTAATTAGATTGGATAATGTTGGTGCCAAAACCATTTTAAACTCTGAACAATCATTCTTTCGTTGGATAAAGTTTCAACTTTTCAAAATCAAGATTTGTTTTCTATTGTACCACTTAGTATACCAATAAAAGCTGATTTTTAAAATTATTTATAGAAATGGACCGTTTTAAAAATTAATTACGAGTACGGGCCAAAAATAAAAAAACGCATTTATGTAGTTTCATTTTCAAGAGACAAATCAGAAAAACGCTTTCACATAAGATTTTTTTTTTTTTTTTTTTGTCAAGTAAAAATGCGTTGACGTGAAAACGTTTTACAAAAAAGCACCCACGTGGAAGTGTTTTTGCCTGTTACAAGAAAACACGGACAAAAGCGCTTTCACGAGGGTGCTTTTTTGAAAGACGCTTTCACGTCAGCGTGCTTTTACTTGATACAACGAAAAAAACTCTTACATGGAAGCAATTTTTTTTATTTATCTCTTGAAAACGATTTCACATAAGCGCGTCTTTATGTTTTTGGCCCATACCCATAGTTGTTTTTCAAAATGACCCATTTTTTAAAATAATTTCAAAAATAGATCTTTAATGGTAATAAACCTTAACTTGAGCTTCATTTGCCATTCTCAAACCCCCTCTCTAATACTCTACTTTTTGCCACTGTTATTTATGTTTTTTATTGGATACTGATTGTAATTACACATGTTTGGGTAATATTAAAAATTTATAATTATCGAATCACAGTAAATTAGTGTAATTGGAGCAACTCAATTATTTATTTCAATTATTATAGGGGTTGAGCAGTATTACTTTTAAACTTTTTTAATTATGTAATTATTTAAATTTTTTATTATCAAACATAATATAGAAAATTAAGATATGATTAAACTTTATTTGATAGATATATCTAAAGAATTAAAATTTCTTGTAATTGGAAGAAAATAATAATTACATATTCTTGTAATTACTATATATAGGTGTTGAAATTAGAGGTGCTCATGAGTCGGATCGAATTTGGGATAAATTTAAGAATGATATTATCATGCTTTATGCTTGTTGAAACCTATCCATTTTTGTAAAAGATTAATCCAATCCCATTTTAGGTTCACTCATATCATATTTTATATATTAATATATTTAATATAGATTTATTTTTTGTAGTGTGTTATAAATTACATAATATATAAAAATAATATAACATAAAATATTATAAACTTAAAAGCGAGTCAAGTTGGGTCAAGCTCAGACATTCAATGTTCAAGCTTGAGTCTAGTCCAAATTTTAAACAAACTTAATTTTTTTTTGTCCAAATCTATTTTTCAAGCTTAAAATATTTTTGTCCAAACCCTTCAAAATTTCGAGCAAACTTTCGAGCCTGAGCGAGTAACCCGACCCTTATCTATCTATTACTTGTAATTGCATATAACATATGTAAGATATATTCCAGTAACAATTGTAATTAGTGGCTTCACTAAATCAAGTTTAATTTGTTGAGGAATAATGTAAATTATGCAAGAACCTTAATGATTTTGAATTTTTTTTTTGTGTGTGTGAATTACAAATAACGATTAGTATGATTCGAACCTTAGTCATATTTGGGACGATGAATACTCTTGACCATCAAGCAAATACATGAGATTCTTTTTTCTTTGATTATTTTCTAATTATAAAACACAAAAATTTAATTACACCTTAGAAATTATTATGTGGTAACAAAGCACACACATGTAACGATTAATTTGTTTAATTTTGTAATAGAAAGATTCATTTACTCTTAAATTTATAATATAAGAACTTAACAATTATATAAATATAATCTCAAATTATGATTTATTAATCGATATTTATTTTTCTTAAAAATAAATGGAGTTCGAATCATAATTATATCAAATAAAACATATAATTAAAAGAAGGAAAAGTGATGGTGTTTGTAAAAAGCTGATGGCATAGCAGCCTCCGAATATTTCGTAGAAATAAATATAAAAGAAAGTGTGAGCAGAATCATAGAGAGAGGCATTAAAAATAATAGCAGACAGACCATCCACACAGGAATTGGCTTTAAAACAAAAGAAGAAATGGAAACCCATGCAATGGAGAAAATAGAGAAGTGTGTCCGTACCTTCGTCCAAATCCACCATTAATTATCTGCACATGAATTCTTGCTCAATTCCCTATATCTAACTTTTTATCTTTTTCCTTTGCTTTTCAAATTTTCATTTTTATATTTCATTAACTTTAGGTTTTTATAATTTTTTTTATATCATTTTGATTTGTTGGTTTAATCGTTTTATGGTTTAATCATTTTAAGTTTTGGGGTTTAATGAGAATTTAGAAAAAAATTTAGAATAGACGGGAAATATAAATTAATGGAATCAAAATTTTTAAAATTCAAATAAAAATTGAACCATCTAGTTGTGTCTGGTTTTTCTTTTTGTAATAAAAAAAGGTAGGTAGGAAATAAAATAAAACTGTAGTACTGAAGAGACTGAGAAAGACGTGGGAATCGAGAAACATGTTTCCTATTTTTCCCCATCACGTGTAAGGTCATCCTCCCTTCCTCCTTTCTCATTTTTATTTTATTGTATTTTCCAATGTCGTTAAGAGAGCACGTGTGCTGGACCTCATTTTAAAATTTGTCCATGCATCAATAGCTATAGGATCAAAATAGTTTCATATTTATGGGATTGAATCTTAACTCGATCTGATATAAGTATTACTGTTAATGTAAAAAGTAAATTAAATTAAATTAAATTAAAATTAAATTATATATATATTTATAATTTTAAAGAATTAAATCAATTTTTTATTATTTTTAAGAGGTTAAAGTGTAAATTTATATTTATTAATTTAAAATTTTAAATGATTAAAACAAAAAAAAAATCCCATTTTAGGGGGGATAGAGCTCCTACCGACCCCCTCTAAATTCACTTTTGATAGAAAAACGTGGATTCGAGTGTAAATGTATTTAAAAGAAGGGAATAGAACTTGGATCTAAAGGATAAAATTACTAATATTTAACTATCTGATCAAAATAATTAATTATATTAAAAAGTCAAAAAAAATAACTTAAAAAAAATTGAATTCAATTGAACGAACTTTCCATCAAAATCGACCTATTTCCTTAATTAATTTTAAAAATAATCTAAAATTTTAATTAATCATTAGAATCTAGGCCTTATTTGACCATTTAATATAAATAACTTTCAAATGCTTCCACTCTAATTTTTTATTTATAAGATACCGAAAGTTGAATGATTCCACATCATTGGATCATCAATTTGTTTTGGGATTTATGATCCCATAACCTAATGGAGAGAAGACTCAACATAACAACAACATAAAAGGTATAATATAATATAATAAAATATATATTATTGACACACGATATCAACGGTAGAATTGAAGAATGAGAGGAAGAGTATTTTGGTCCAGCCGTTCAAAGGAAAAAGATAATGAAGATGGACCCCTTTTTTAGTATTGTTCTCTTCTTTCAAACGAAGTGTTTGAAATTACTTGAATCATGAGTATATCGAGTCAGATCTCGGGTCGAATTATTTTTATTATAACTATATATAATATGTATATTCTTTTAATATGTTTTATATCTTATCAATTGGGTATTAATTTAGTTATAGTGTATAATGTATTTATTATATGATTACAATTAGCTACGAGTTGAAAAGTTTAAAAATAGTCCCTAATGAAGTTTTCATTGTGTTTATAAAGTTGAATTTTGGACTTTAACGATTTGTGTTTGAGTCTTGCTATTTTTAATTATGTATGGATTTTTTTTATATTTATTCAAATTAATTAAGTTAATTATTGAATTACTTATTCAATTTTGTACTCTGATTGAAATTATTGTAACCTAGTTGTAACTTCAAAAAAAATGTATAAAAGAATATATTGAAACTATGAAAAAAATGTATAAAAAATTTATTGAAACTATGAATTAATAACATATTTAAGTAAATCCTCTTAGCCATCATTATGTCGTGGTAGTTAATGATTTCCAAAATTATTCATTAATTTATGGGATGATGTAATTTTTTTTTATCTTTGAATTTAATAATTAAGTCCATTTCGGTGTTCGGATTATTTTGTTCATTTTGGTACATGAAATTGGTAATTAGATTCATTTTGGTTTCTAAACATGGATTTTATTAAGATTTGATGATGTGATTTGATATCCATGAACGAATTAAAATTTTGACTAAGACAAGTGCACCTATCAATTAATAGTATAGTTACGGTGAACAAAAATATCGTTTTCGTGAAAACTAAAAGTACAAGTAATTATCGCTTTTCTATTATTTAACCAATAAATTCAAGCGATTGATTAAAAACTAAAATTAACTAAATTAATTACAAACGAACACGACAAAAAACAAAATAAGAAAATAATCGATTAACAATCACGAAGCGAAATAATACTTAGAAAAGAACTCACCTAGATTTCATCTGTCATTATCAATCTAAATCACGCAATTTCTTTACTTAGTACCTTGATCTGTAGAAACCCCAAAATTTTGCAAATATCTCTTTCGAACATAAGAGCAACTGACTCGAGTTTGATTAATTTAAATTTATTTCTAATTAAAACCTCTATTATCGCATTAACTCGTGTTAGGGATTCTCTTATTAGATTTGATTCTAATATGGTAGATTTATGTTGCCCTATTTCTAAGATTGTATGCAATTCCACTCAATTACGCAAGATCTACTCTTAAATAGGGTCTATTCAACCATCGATTTCAGAACATCAAACACGGATCAATAATCTAGAAATATTAAACCCATAATTAAGCTCTAGAAATATTAAACCCGTAATTAAGCACACATAATTGAGAATAAGAAACTAAGTATTTATTGCGTAAAAATATAAATCAAACAATAGAATCCATAATAGGAATCATCTCCCTAGGTATTTAGAAAATTAGTTCATGCTTGAATATAAAAACATCCAAGATATAGCATAACAGAAAGAAATAAACACATGATAATTTCCTAAGAAATCAACTAGAATTGTAACACCCCTACACCCGGTTCACACTTATAAACCCGGCATAAGAGTATTACACACAGTGTCAGAGAATTAAAAACAAGTATAATAAAAATTTTCTTTCAATTCGTGTAAAATTTCAAAATAATATTAGTAACCTATTCATTAGGGACACCTAAGTATACCATTTGTACATGTCATTTTACCTCTAAATAAAGTACTTAAACTTGAAGTCTTCCAAGAGTGATGTGATGAGAGGTCCATTGGCTTGATTCTATCCTCACTTAGCCTTTACACCTACGCGTTAAGCCGGTGAAGGCTTAGTAAATACTACAAGAATAATTAATCAATTCTAAACTTTTTATTAACTCATTTCAACATACTGTGAATATTCATTCATATAAAATACCTACCTTTCACATATATATCATTTAACTTCTCTTGTTATCACATTATACACATTCATCCACTTTTTACAACTTAGCTATTTTAGCCTCTTTAGCTTACTTAGTTTTATCATCATTTGATTACTTATACACATATAGTACTTACCTTTCATGTGTTCAACGTTTCACTTACCTCAATGTCACAGTTTGCGCATTCTTTCACTTTTCACAATTTAGTCACCATAGCTCACTTAGCTTATTTATCCACTTGGCCTATAGTAGACTTCTGTAGAACCTATCGGATAAACGAAACAAACGGAGAGTACCGAAGTATTAAACAGAGGGCACATAAGTGCTGGGTAATAGAGAGCACACAAAGTGCTAATCAGAGAGCACACGAAGTGCTAATAACAGAGAGCACGAGACGTGCTAAACAGAGGGCACACACAGTGCTAAACAGAGAGCACACACGGTGCTAATAAGAGAACGCGCTAGTGATCCTTAATGGCATGCCACTATTATCACAATGGTTCTAACTTGTCTACATGGGCATAATCTCTCATTTTCATCATTTCTCATAATTTCATATACCACATTTACATTTCTATTCAAATATACATAATCATATATTTTTCACCTTTATTTACTCAAAGGCTTCCACAATATCACAATTTTATCATATAATCAATATTTATAACTAAACACATAATATTTCACATATACATTGTTCATCACATATATGTCATCTTATACCTCTTTACTCTTATTTACACATTAATTTTCAAAGCTATCCACTTGCATCACAGTCACTAAATTATTTATATCTTAAGCTAAAAAACTCAAAATTATAATCCGCTTGATATTTCTGAAACTAGACTCAATCATCTTTTTACCATAAAATTTCCAGAATTTTTACTTTAGCCAATTTGTACAGTAAATTCTTTCAATTTACCCCTTCTCTGCTGCCTGACAATTTCGACCTTTCTTCACTAAAAATTATCTATATTTTAGTACAGAGATCAAATTATGTTCCTGTCTGTTTCTTTTGAAAATAGACTCATTAAATATTCAACCATATAAATTTCAGTCTCTAATAATTTTTCTACATTTTTCTATGATTTTTCAAAGTCAGAACAGGGGAATTCAAACCTACTCTGACCTTGTTATACAAAATCAGATATATCTCAGAATGTACAATTCATTTCCTTTCATTGTTTCTTCCATATGAAACTAAACTCAATAATATTTAATTACATATATAATTCGACCCTTAACTCTTTATATACAATTTTTGGTGAATTTTCGAAGTTAGTCCTCTGTTCTGTCCAAACTGTTTCAATGAGAATAATTTCTTTTTCATGTTTCTTTATACTAAATTTCATTGAATCATACATAATTAACACTTATAATTAAACATATCATTCTTATCATAATTAATCATATATGTTAAAATTATAAACACTTTAACTTAATTAATTCTAAACCTTTTAATACTTGTAGTACTTACAACTTTTGTAGAAAGCTTCCTTTCCCTCTTTGATCTTCTTTTTTCCTTTCTCTTCAATTGAGTCCTTCTCCTTCTTTTCTTTCTCTTCAATTTCATACAAAACACATATATACTCACATGTAAGCTTAAAATTCCAGCAACTAATATTTTCATGCCAAAACATGTATGACATGCTAATCTCTCCATTACTTACCTTGACACTTGAAAATTCCAAATTACCAACTTGAGCTCTTGCTCCTTAACACTTCCAATATGGATTTTCTCATGAAATTAAGGTAGTAAATAGCTTAATCTTATGATTTTCTTAAAGAAATTCCAAAGAAAAATGGAAAATTGAAGCTTGGATGCCTTAGAAATTTAAGAAGAAATGGTGAAGAAATGATGAAGAAAATGAAAAGAAGAAATGGGTGGAGATGAGGGTAGTTACGGCAAAAGCAAAGAGGAAATGGATGATATAAAATCATCCCTTCTTTAATTCTCCAGACATTTCTAATGGAATATCTCAATTTATCAAAAATGGTTTAATTATCCTTAGGTCCTTAGACCTTTCATCACTTTTACACTTAAGTCCTTTCTTCAATCATTACTCATTTTCAAAATATCAAATATTCTAAATTACCATTTTACCCATCTCTAATCACCATAATTCCATGATGACCTCATCATTTATTTTGGACTAATTGTCCATATCGTCCTTCCTTCTTTCTCATTATTACTAATTAATCCTTAAATTTTCCTAATCTTCTTATTTTAGCTACATATTCTAATTTTTGACTCCTTCCCTATACTGTTCCAACTCCGATTCAAAAATGCGGATGTTACAAGAATCTTCAATCTTGACGGAAATCTACTTTAGAATCGACTTCAATGGTGTTTTTTCGAGTTGTTTTCTTGAATATTGTCTAACGGCTTCCTCCTATATTCTTAACTTTGTCATATATATCTTAGAATACCCTAAAAAACCTAAAAATCGTGATTTTCTATTGTTCGGTGTGAAATCCCATGAAATCGACACGATCTGCCACACGCCTATGTGGAATGGTCCAGCCCGTGTGGCTCCTGTAGCTTGCACTAATGCTCCGATTTTCGCTCGTTTTTCGTTCTTTTTGCTTCGAAGTACTCTATTAAGCATTAAAACATGAATTTAAAGGGTTAGGAGCATAACGCCCAAAATTTGGATATTTGACTTGTTAAATTATGTTATAAATTAATTATTTGCTTTAGTAGTTTAAGGGCTTGATTGTGTGTTTGAAATCATAGGTTCAAGTTTCACTCTCAACCCTTATTTTTGAGCTTTTGACTTAAGTTTAATTTCCACACAAATTTTATCAAGGATTAGCATATTGATTTTATGGTTAAGCTTATGTACATCATTTGGTTTTGTGTTCGAATTCTTGCGTGAGTAAAGTGGAAATATTTTTATGCTAATTTTAGTCCACCTATATGGACGAATTTAGATTAAAATTAAACTCCTAAAAATATAATTAGTTTGGGATAGAATTTGATTTATTTTTTTAAATAAATAAGTTTTTAATTAATTAAAATTTTTTCTCACGTTCAGTTGTTTTTCCAATCTTATTGTCACATTTTTTCTCTTCTTTTATTTTTATTATTTCCTTTCTTCTTTCTTTTCCCTTATTCTTTTTCCTTAACCGCCTTTTGCTAGCATTCCCTTGTCCTTGTTCTTTTATTATTTGTTTCATACTTCTCTTTTGCCTTTTGTTATGGGTTAGGCTTTGTTCTCATTTCTTGAATCATTTTATTTGTTTTCGTGCTAGGATTATCTTCTGTGCTCAATCTTTTGCATGGTGGTGCGTAAGTGTATTTCTTTGATGGATTTTTATTAAAGGTTTTTATTTGATGAGAGAGTTGATTAATTGGTTTGTGGCATGGGTTTGATTTTGCAAATAATTTTTGTTGTTAGGTAACGATCGTGAGAATCGAAACTCCCCTCTTGCGAATTAGTTGTGTTAGAAACTGTTGTGGACATTTGGGTAAGTTATTGAAGGCCTAAGAGACTACTTTTCGGTTTGGTAATGTCTATGCTCATATTTTGGATCGAAAAGAATTATTTGGAATTCAGTGATTCGATATTAAAATTGGTCATTTGAATGACGTTTTTAGGTTTTAAATGTCTCGTGGTTGTATTCACATCAAAATCAGATCAAGTGTGTAACGAAAACCCGATAAAATAAAGATCGACAAAAGTCGAAATTGGAGATTGTCAATGCCACACGGTCGTGTGGTAGGCCATGTGTGACACACGACCATTTGCACCACACGATCTGGGCTAATTGGTCCGTGTGGGCCACACGGGCATGTGTGAGATCATTCGGGCTACACAGGCTGGCCAAGTAAGTCATGTGGGCCCAAATTCTAAAATTTTACCATAAGGTCATATTCATCATAGGAGTCAAACATAGGCCTTCCGTAAGGTCCATATGATAAGAATTAAACCATAAAACATGTAACACCCATAGCTCGAAACCGTCGTCGGTTAGGGTTCCGGTGTCTTTTCGATTTTCTATCGTAGATATCTAACAATATTATTTCATTTAGTCATATTTTAACAAAGTAATACATTACGTACATCATATATCATAAATTAAATATCAACACAATTCAATAAGGGAAAAAATGTATTTTTCATGATTTTTTGAGACTTTGACTGGTACCTATTGGACAAGTATCGGTAGTAGTCAAGTCATTAAACAATTCAGTAACAGTGCAGGTTCTACTGATACTTGAGATGGTTTTACCGATACATGTGACATTACTACCGAAACAAGTTATGCTTCTACCGATACTAAAAACTCTAGATAGCTAAGAAGTCTTTCCCTACAACTTCTATTGATAAAAGCTCACAGACTACCGATACTCTTAGGATAGAACTACCGATACTTATCATACATCTACCGGTATAACTCAAGTCAGTGAACAACCTCTCTCCTACCTTGTACTTCTACTGATACAAACATGGGTTCTATTGAAACAAGTATGCAGAATTCAAATAATCATGCCAAAACTCAAGTTTACAAAACACTCATCATTCCATAACTTCAAAATGCATTAGACCAACACAAGGTTCATAGTTCCTAGTCATTACATTACATTTCTAAGTTTATATTTCATCTTGGCAAGCTTGCATAATTAGATTCAACATTTCACTAAAGACACAACAAGGAATATCAATATTCCCAAACAAGTAATACAAAGGTAACACCATCCTAGTACATGTCATATAACCAAGTGATGAAGGACTACCAAGTGAGCTCCGCAATAGTGTGACTTCTTTGAGATGATCCGATTTTCAAGTAGCAAAATAATCTATAAAACAACAATAATATCACTGATAAGCTTCATAGCTTAGTAAGTTCGAAGGGTTTAAAGAGTTACCAAACATGGCATAGAGCAGTTTATAACTCAACCCAGCCAGGATAAACTTTTGTTTCCTCAAGCTATATTTAGCATTTCAACTTTCCTGTCTATAACTTTTCTGTTACCAGTACTCGAAGTGGCTCACACAGGCTGTCAAGGACTCACAACATACGCGGTACCCTGGCCGTCGATACGGTGTCTATCTGTATAACTGTCCCTTAACGATGCTGCTCACAGGGTTGTTGAGAATATGCAATTATGCATAAATCCCGACCATCGCAGGGCCTGTAATCCATTTTAGGATTCATATCTCTTTCTCGACTCACGATGCTGCTCACATGAGCTGTCGAGGACTCGTAACATATGCGGTACCCCAACCATCATGTCGATTTCATTTCATCCGCTTAAAGCCTTCTATCTTTGTCGATCCTTTTCTTTCGATCTCTTTATTTTAAATGCTTTCATTTGTTTATCAAGGACAAAATAGATACAAGTAACATTTTCATACAAATTTACATTACGAACTTACCAGACTGAATTGTAATTGTGGATAAGCACTAGGGACTAATCTGCTAATTTTTTGTTTTCGTGATCCGTGGTTCGATCATCATCTAATCAACAAATCGTCCAAAATTTTACATTAAAACACATAATCAATTCATTTAACACAATTCGATCCTTTTTAGGAAAATTATGATTTTACCCTTAATATTTTCCTTTAGTTCAATATAATTCTTTCAACACAAAACATGCAAAATAATATTTCTCTTACACAACCAACCTTAGCCGAATTCTTTAGGGTGTTTACCCAACCCTTACACACAATCATTTTCACAACAATATATGTATTTTCATTATTTTCATATTTTAGTCTTTAAACCCTAATTTCATCAAGAATCACTTTACAAAAAGATTAAATCCAACCATCAAACACACAAATCCATCACAAGCTTTCAAGAACAAGCATTTTCAACAATGGCAAGTTTCATAACATTTGACAGATTCACAAATTAGTCCTTGAATTAGCTAAATTAAGTTGATACGGATTCAAAAACATAAAAATTACTAAAAACAATCAAGGTTTACTCACCCAAATCAAAGCACAAAGTTCATCAATGGAAAACCCTAGTTTTCTCTTGTTTTAGTAGTGCAAAGGAAGAAGAAAGATAAGAAAAATGTTATTTTCTTCTTTTAATTTCATATATATATATCCATGGTAATTTTGTAATTATTTCAACTTTCATCATTAAGCTTAATGATCCCATTTTACTTTAATTAATCTTCATTATAAATAACATATATATCATAACTTTCCACTACTTAATTCCTATTGGTCAATTTACCCATTTGGTCCCTCTAATTACACAAGTTCTACTTTTGCACACTTTTATAATTTAATCCCTTTTCTTAATTAACTATCAAATCGATAAGATTTCTTAACTAAAATTTAATACGATGCTAATGACATCATAAGTAATAAAATAAATAAATCTGCGACTCTACTTGTCGGAGTTGTGGTCTTGAAACTACTGTTTCGACACCATTAAAAATCGAGATGTTACAAAACATGATCTCTGATGTTCTGTTAGTGTAAAATACGATTTATGTATGTATGTTTGATAAGTCATATGTTATGTGTGATCTATAATATATGAATATGATTTGTTATTTGCTAAGCATGATATAATATGTTATAAAAAGCATGTATAACATATACATATCAGATGCATGTTAGTTCAGAATGTGCATTGGAGTGGGAATATGTTTATGGAGGAAGTGTGGGCAGTTTAATCTATTTATTGTATCTGGTGGCTCAGCCATATTTATATTTGATTTAGGCGAATTATTTCTTAATGATTTGGCAGCTAGACTTCAAATATTCTAAAAAGTGACATACAGTACTGAGCTGTGTGTAGCGTTGGATGAGTATTTAATACCCTATATAATGTGCAAGGATAATTGAAGATGGTGTGTAGCTACCGAGGTAGAAATTTAAATTTGTATTTGATATGTTCTAATTCTGTTTCTGTTTATGAAATATGTTTGATTGAAATCTGAAAGCTTGTCTGAAATCATATCCATTGATTTGATATATGTTACACACTGAGCTTATAAGCTCATTATTTGTTTGTTTGATTCTCAAGTATTCCTCAAACTTAGGCAAGACGGTACGGAGGGAGCTTGATTAAACATCTCTTTGTTAATTATGCTATTTTAATTTGGTTTATACTATTTTGTTATTGTTGGACTGTTTTGGACTATTTTGTTTTGAACTTAAAATTTTCATTTTAAACCTTTTACTTGTTTTAAACTTTTAATTATACTATCAACCAAACGTCGGATTTTCAAACCATTTTTTCTTAACTAGGCGATTTCCAAACCATCTTTTCTTAACTAGGCGATTTCCAAACCATCTTTTTTTCTCAGCTAATAGTGCCACTGCAATCATAAATATTTTATAAAATGAAATCGACTGTAATAACAAATTAAGTAAAGAAGTTATTTTCTTTTAAGATAAATTAAGATTATTGTTAACAAAAGCATGATTTATTTCTACATGCACGAACGATCTCAAAATTTTCAAAAGTGACTCACGGTAACTTCTCCAGATATAGTCATAACTTCTAGGTCGAGTTTGGAGTGTTAAATTTGACAGTATCAGAGCTAGGTTCAAAAATTAAGATGTGATTTTTGGTTAATTTTTTTTTTGAAATGAGTTTTCAAGCAAATTTATTTCTGTTTAAATTTGAAAAAAATGAATTTATGGAATATCGAGTCTCTGACGTCTATCCTGTAAGTACTTTTGCTTTAGCTAAACTTTTAGTTTAGAAAAACACTTTGATATTAAGGTTACTCTATTGTACTTAGAGACTGTAACAACTCTATAAACTCATTTGATAAAGTTTTGGACATAAAATATTTGATAATAAACACCAAAATTAATACATAAAATTTTGATAATGCAAATATTATAGAATGAGTACACGTGAAACTCGTGGACAAGGCACCCATATGTGCAGTGGGTGTCGAAAGGGAGCTCAAGCTGAGCCATCCCTCGATGGGAAGTATGCCCAATCTGGATACGAGAGAGATTGTGAGTATGCCTACGGTTGAGATAAGGTCTCAGACTCAGATAGCTAGGGACGATGCATTGTCCCAAGCCATGTTGAGAGTTCTTGAAAGGGTCGTTAAGACCCATTATGACTTTGGGAGTCGAGGGTTGGTAACTAAATGACTCCTATCCAATGGAAAAGACCTTTACGGACATCGTTGAGGTCGCCTCGATTGTGGCCGAATATTGGTTGGTGGCCACAAAGTAGAGTATGAATGACTTAAACTGCACTATTGAGAAAAAATTAAAGGGTGTAGTGTCTTTGCTTCGTGATGAAGCTTGCCAATGGTGGCTGACCATTGAGGAGGGTACTCAGCCTAAGCAGATTCCTTGAGATTATTTCCGGAACACCTTCTAGAACAAATACATGGGGGTGAGTTATGTAGAGGTTCGTATATGCGAGTTTATTGGCCTAACTCAAGGAGATAGGATTATGGCTGAATATGAGGCCGAATTTCTAAGATTAAGCAGATATGCTCGTCAGTCAGTAGTTACTAATTACAACAAGAGTATCTTTTTTGAGGAGGGACTAAGTTACGATCTCATTGTTCTTATAGCTCTTCAAAGGGAGCGAATTTTTATTTGGTAGATAAAGCGAAAATTGCTAAGAAGGATAAGCGTACTAAGCGTGAAAAGAGGGACAGAGAGAGAGGTCAGACTAAGTTTAAGAGGGATCCAGGTCCTTTTAACTCTATTCAGTGGCTTAAGAAATAAGCCAAGTTTAATGAGCCTTCGTGGGTTGAGGCACCGGTTACATCTATTGAGATTCAGTTATGTGGGGACTATGGTAGGCGCCATCCGGGTGAATGTTAAAAGAGGTTGTGAGCTTATCTACGATACAGGTCTATGGAGCACCGCATTAGGGGTTGTCTACTCTGTTCTGATCAGGTGCAAGCTCTAGCTCTGGTTTTAGCAACCACTTAGGGGCCATGTCCAACCAGAGGTGGTAATGGTGTAGGTAAAAGACAAAGAGCACCAGGCAGAGGTGCTAATCAGACTGAGGTTAGGCAACCTGCTTTGGTATATGCAGCAAGGTACCGCGAGAACAGAGACGTCGCTGATGTTATAGTTGGTACATTCTTTATTAATTTTATTCCATATTTTGTACTGATAGTTGGCTCTACTCACCAGTACATAGCTAGCAATATTTTTGTAAATTTAGGAATTCATATTGAGAATACTTCTGGTGATGTTTCAGTAATTAATCCATTGGGTTAGCTAGTATAGGTTACTAAGATTTATAGGAGATGTTCGCTTGAGGTACAAGGAGTTATGTTTTCTATTAATCTGATGAAGTTAACTTTCGAAGAGTTTGATTTGATACCAGGAGTGGACTGACTCATGGAGCATCGAGTTAGCTTAGACTGTACTACTAAGAGGGTAACTCTGAGATTTGTGGATAATATGGAGATTAGCATGATTGGTGAGCATCGAGATTACCTCTTCAATGTGATCTCCGCTCTTGTAGCCGAAAAGTTAGTTTGAAAAGGGTGTGAGGCATTTCTAGCTAGGGATATTCAGACAGTCAGGAAATTTCTGGATGTCTATCTCGAGGATTTGTCGAGGCTACCTCCTAATAAGAAGGTTGAGTTTGGTATTGAGATTTTGCCGAGTACAGTTGCAACAGCAGATTCCTCACTTTGATCCTTGAGGACAAGAATCCTTTCAGCAGGGGAGTATTTATATGGTCATTAAAGGCAGTTAACAAAACGTTACCCTTAACTACGTTTTGGTATTAACTAAAATGGTGTGCTTTAGACTTAAGTGATACGATGCATTTTTTAATGTTTCTATTTTAATGAAAAGTTGCATTTCATTTGTTAGTTTTGCAAGCTGGAGTTGTTTCTGTTACAATAGTCTCTTTTCTCTTTCTTATTTCTATTAGTTTTGGAAAGGATGAAGGTCATCTAGAAATTGAATTGATTCTTCTCTTTCCTCTCATTCTCTCGTTCTATTCTCTATTTACTTTTCTTTTCTCTTGACAATCACAAACCTTAAACACCAATGGATCGATCAACAACAACAAAACTAGAAATAACCCCTTAAACCCCAAATTCGATTACCCTAAATCAATTTTCGATTCAAAAACTTAAAATGGTACCTTTAATTTTTGGAACCTAAATTTGCTTGTTTTGGTGGTCTTTTTTCCAATTAAAATTTCAAATGCAATTGTTTATTTGGAATTGGGTTAAAAATCTCAAAACAATGTTGGTTTGTCTAAAACCCTTAACCATTTCTTTATCGTGTCAACCATTTGGGGATTTACATGAAACAAATTTTATTAAAAAAATTATTGGTCGTGCCACATAAACTTCCGTTAGTGAGGTATCTAATAGATAACCAAAATGATAAATTATTATAATAACAATGATCAAAATAAAAATTTTATTTATTTAGATGACTAATTAGGGAATTTACCCAAAAAATAAACATAATTAACTCCATCAGCATTTTATAATTTTTATAATTAGGTCACTAAATTTAACCAAAATTTAAAAAATATTATTTTATTTGGCAATGGTAGATCTAATTTTGATTTGCAACGTGGCAAGGACGGTTGTACAAACCACAATATCTTGTGCAGTTAAGCGGAGGCCAAGATAGGATCCTATTCAGTACATCCAGTTGTACCTGATATCATCAATCTCAACCGTCATGACCCTATTTATTACCATAAAATCACACAGCGATGTACCATGTATCCGGATGTACGTCAGATTTATCATATTATTTGCCACGTGTCAATATGACAGTCGCAAGATGTAGTCAAACAAAAAGATTTTAAATATTCGATTTTGTTCTAGATATTTGTGCATCGGTGATTCATAACCACATGATCAGAGGACCAAAGTAAAAACAAAAAGAGGAAAAGAAAATTGTTAGTCAAACTCAAAAGAGACTTGACTCGGGTCAGCTGGAAGACTCACTGAGTCAAGCCAGACAAGGTTGCTTGTTGGTTACTCATATTGACTACCAACTATTTTGGAATATTTTGACAATAAACTTTATTCTTCTACTTTTACTTTTACTGTGTGTAAAAAAATGAAAAATAAAAATAAAACAGAGGGTAATTGTTAGGGTAAATTACAATAATAATCACCTAATTATTAGTAAATTTTTTTTGTCATTTTATTCAAAATTTTCTTTTCTGGTCTCGGCCATTAAATTACTAATCGAGAGATAACTTAGTGACTTTTAAAAGTGACATAATAATAACTTTGACCTCAACATTTATACATAATATCAATTTAGTCTTGATTCAAAAAAAATTAATCCTCAACATTTACACTTTGTATAATTTATTTATTTATTTGCAATTTTACTTTGATTTATAACATTGAGGGTTGATTTTAAAAGAATGTGAAAAGATAAAAATTATTATATTAGATTTTTTGTATATTTTCGATCAATTTAATTGATAGATTTATTTTGTTTAGCTTTTTAGATGAAAAAATAAGTCACAAAGAAAAGCAAAATTGAAGGAAAAAGGATTAAATTAAACATTGTGTAAACGTTGATGTTAAATTTTTAGACTCAAGATTAAATTGAAATAATGTATAAATATTGAGGGTTAAAGTTACTATTATGTCAATTTTAAAAGCTATCATGTCATCTTTCCATGAGCCATTTAACGACTGATGAAAAAAATAAAAAATTTGAACAGTTGAATGATTCTTTTGTAACTTTTCATAATTGAGTAGCGATACTTGTTTTACCAATAGTTGGGTGACTATATATATAGTTTACCTTAATCATTATAGATATGATTGATCATGTTTATCAAATTCAAGGAGAAATCGTATATCTATCTTTTTAAATATTACCTTATGAATTAATATATAGTAATATTAGAGATCACGATATCATTATGATATTTTAATTTTTTTGACGTGGCATATACATGAATTGTCACGTGAATGATATATCAACATTTAATTAATTTTTAAAATTTAGAAAATACAAAAATTTTAAAAAATAAAAATTTCAAATCATTAAAATTATTTTAAAAAGTGTAAAAATTATAAAAAAAATTAAAATAAAAAAATTAATTAAATACAAGTAGCTACATGATTTGCTATGAGTTTTTACTATCGTCCAACCGTAATTGAGGTTTTTTATTCTGTTCAATACATAATGACTGAAGCTAACTTTGGTGGGTTATTCTGAACAGTTCATCGATGATCAACAAATATGATGGTCTAATGATGATCTTGCACGTATTTCGTGTCTATCTCACTGGTGGTTTTAAAAAACCTCGCGGATTAACTTGGGTTACAAGCATGATTTTGGTTGTGTTGACCGCATTTGGCATAATAAGTTATTCCTTACCTTGAGACCAAATTTATTATTGGACAGTCAAAATCGTAACAGGCGTTTCGAAAGCTATTCCGGTAATAGGATTGCCTTTGGTAGAATTATTATGCGGAAGTGCTAGTGTGAGACAATCCACTTTGACTCCTTTTTATAGTTTACACACTTTTGTATTACACTTTCTTACTATTGTATTTATGGTAATGCATTTCCTAATGATACGTAATCAAAGCATTTATGGTCTTTTATAGAGAATCTAGACCATAGCTATATTGTAACCAATAATTTACCTTATTACATGGGGGAGGAACAATAGCATTTCATTGTTACAAATATAGATTATTGAAAAGAAAAATAAGACATGTATTTGGATATTTCCTTTCAACTACAACAATATTCTATTTTTTTTTTTTATATGACATGAATAATTGAAGGGAATTTCAAAAGAGAAAATAGATTATAAAAATGTGTGACTTAAATTATTGATTGGATCGTGTAGAAATATGCTTTTATTTACGTATATAACATATTAGTATAATTAACAGACATTAACTTTTTTTATTTATTTTAAAATAATTTGATAAAAAAAATACAAATTTAAGGATAAAAAAAATTTAAATAAAAGATTAAAATAATTTATTTTTCAATTTGAAGAATCAAAAGAAATCATTATTCCTTGTAAATACAATAAATCTCTTTTCTGTATTGTTGAAGTAGCAAATAAAATAATACTAATTATTAATCTAATAAATTCATAAATCTCAGTTTTAAAATAGAAAATATTAACTTTTATGAAAATTATTTTATTTTAAAGTTAAAAAAAACTGACAGCCATGTGTGGAAAGCATGTAGCATGGCAAATTGGTGGTTACAACATCTTTCATCTACTATTATTTTTTTGAATAATTTTATTATAGATTATGATCATATTTGTTTTTTTTTTACACAGTTCTTTAAATTACTTGACGTCCCTCTCTAACCCATAAATAAGATAATAATGCGTTTCAACGTACTCGAACTCACATTTTCTTATATTGATAACAATGCTCATGTTAATCAAATTAAAACATAATCCAGTTTATGATTTGATACTGAAAATAATATGAATTTATATAATAAAGAAGTAAATGAATTAGGAGATTTGTTTTGATGCAGTGATTGAAGGCAGAGTATAATTTTAGTAGAAGAATCGGAATCGGAATCCGATGAGCAATAAAAATTCTTTTGTCCCTTCCACTCTTCACCCATCATCACTGCTAAATTAGCTATTAATCCCCTCTTCCACACTTTTATTTTATATTATAAACTTGGATCAATTTCACGTTCCAACATTTTAATTTCTATACTTACCATGTTACATATTAGGATGGAATTAAGTCAAACTCAAAACTCATATGGTAATTGTTATACATCAATAATTACCAACCCGAAACTCAGATGAGATTCGGGTTGTCTATCCGCGACCCGATCGGATCTTACTAGATAGATATCAGCGAGAGGATAAAAGGTGGAGCTCGCAGTATCAGCTCGCATGAGTAAAGGGTAGTTTGTGGTCTCAATTTGCATATATCCAAGAAGTTCGCGTGTGCGAGGTCGTGAGGTTTAGTAGGCAACCTAGAGCGGTACATGTGTCTAGCATGCCCGAGTCCCGCTCAGAGTGTTAGTCTTAGGAATAGTAGGGTCAAGTTATGAATAGTGAGATCATGTCACAAACAGTGAAAGTATGTATAAATATCAAAATATTATTTTTAATGAGACACACAAAGAAATTACTCAATAGTAACAAATCCGAGCTCATCTCAACTTGATATGATTACAATAATTAACCTCTTTTACTTAATTCATGTTTTTCTGAGAAGAAGATGGGTCGAAGGTAACATCTAGGTTGACTAGACATTTTGGCATACAATACAATGTAAAGAATATAAAAGTGTTGAAACTTGTACTTTAGACGTTCTATAGGGAAAGATAGTGAAAGCTTGAGAATGTTTTAAGTCGTAGCAGTAGTTATGTTACCAATGCAGATGAACATATTCGAGTCTTTGTCATTGAGGCCTTCAACTATTTCTAGAGTCGTTCTTGAGGGTATGTGGGTACCTCTAACCTCTTTATTGGTTCTGTCATCTACTTATTACCAGATGTCATTGTTGGGTTAAGATGATAAAGTATTTTTCAATCATCTAGTGTCATTTGTATATTTGTAGGATTTGAACTTTTGAGACGAATGATTATCTTGAGTCTAAACCCCAAGCTCATTTATGATATAACATAAAAAAATGAATTCAATTAAACTTCTTATAGTAATTAAAAATGAAAAGTTGAATTAGACATGTGTGTTGATAATGCTAAGTGAGTAATTCTACGTTGGTTGAGGAAATACTTCTAAGAAGGTTTAAATATAGTCTAGCCTCTTATCCTCATTGAGTAATTGGAGGTTAAAGGCCCAATACACATGCACGTCACTGTCGTTGCCCAGCTTGAGTTTGTGTCAACATGTGTCATGTTTTTTAATACAATTTTTATTCCTTTTATCAATTTTTTTTTTCAGAATATTTTCAGTTGAAAAAAATTCTCTACTATTTTTGAAAATTAACATTGTTATTTAACCATTTTACCCCCTTAGAAAACAATATAAATAGCAAATCATTCTTCTCAGCAATCTCTTCTCTGCCTTTCTTAGCTGCTTGTTATCTGTTCAGAAAACTTTTTCGATCAAATTTTCAGCTTTGGTTTCTACTCTACTTTCCAAATATTTTTGACCAATTGTGTTGCACCTTCTTTATTCGAGTGTATGAATATTGAAGTATTATGTTAATCTTGGGGTAATATCCTCTACAATTACATCAATTAGAACAAATTTGCTTTTAAAACAATAATTCTTCCACGACATAATGATAATTTTATTTATTTACGCTCAATTTATTTATCCTCTCAATGCAAACTATTTCGTTTTGCAATAATATATTTCTATCAATATATACTACGAATTCAAATATTAAGGTAAAAGGAAGCCTAAATTATTTAAAATTACAATGTCTAATTTGAAGGATTGTAATGAATAGGAGAGATTCCTACTCCGTCATTCACGCACAATTTCTTGTAATTTTTGATATATTTACGTTTTTCTTCATTTGTGCGTTTTATAAACTCTTAATTTGGAAACTCACATTTTAATTAATTAATTAAAATCCGAGGGGGATGTTTCAATATTTTCCACATTTTTCATGTCCAATTTATAACAAATCAGGACCGTCTAGATATAAACTATTTCTTATCAACGGTCCTGATTTGAGATCTCGAATCCTCCATGATTTAATTACCGGATATTCTTAAGCCAACAGTGTACAAATCATGGCCCCACCTCACAGTTTCCTCTTAAATTTAGGGGAATTTGCGGTCTTAGTCCTTGTATTATACTTAATTTGGAAATTTTAATCTTTAAATTAAAAACAGTCAAAATCATAATGTTGATTTTAAACGATAAATTAATGGAAAATAATTATGGTAAAAAGGGTAAAAAAATCCTATTGTAATAAATAAGCCACCTTGTATCTGCTTCACTCTGGCGCTCACTTCTTTCAACTTAATTTTTTTTTTTTTTCCAAGAGAGCTGCTGCTTCTTCTTCTTCTTCTCCCTCGAGCCACGCGCATCTTTCGCATGCCATCTCTCACCTGGAGTTACATCGACTTTTGTGTGTTACCTTGAAGAAACCGCCGCGTCTTAAAAATGACGGTGTTTTCCGGCAGTAGACAGGTGGTTCCCGTCGATTACGAGGCCGAAGTTTCTCAGCGTCTGCTTGAAGCTTCTTTAACTGGCGATCTGAGGTCAGCTCTCGAATGCATCGCCGATCCGTTCGTCGACGTCAACTTCGTCGGCGCTGTCTGCTTGAAAACCAGGAAGACAGAAGTCGTTTTGAGAGAAGAATCGGCGAGTGAGGTCTGCGTCGAATATGAGGAGTTTAAGACTGACGTCACCGCTCTTTTCCTCGCTGTTCATGTTGGAAATGTCGCTCTCGTAAAGAAACTATTGGTAATGCAATAAAAAAATATCCGTTTCTTTTTTCTGTTTTATTTATCGTTTTCATCGGTTTGTGAATCAAACTGTTCCATTCACGTTGCGTTTCACAGCGGTTTTTCTTCATTTTGGTTATCACTTGAAATCTTTAATCTATTCTATTTTTGTGTGTTTCGTAAGCGTTTTAATCTCCTCTGCATATCGCTTTTCAAAATTAAATTTGAGTTGTTTGTACTGATTTTTGAGGGGTTCTCTCCCCATTTTTGCTTAAATTTTGAATGTTTTGGAAATCAGTAAGTGGTCACTAAAAATCAACGTTTTAGGCCAACAGAGTCAGATCGTCGCTTTCTCAGTTCTCCGTTTTTTAAAGCCACTGGATAGAATTTAGTAAAAGTCAAGATGATTTTTAAATTTTAACCATTTATTTCTTGGTTTTGAAGCGTTTTCACTGGCGTTTTCTTTAATACTCTGTTTGGCTTCTGAGAAAAGAACAAAGTTGAGTTGTATACATATGCTCACTTTGAAATTGACTTTTTCAAATTCAAATTTCAGCCGAGTATTTTGGTGATTTCCTAATTTTTTTCGAAGTGCTAAAAGTATTTTAAATTAAAATTGCACGTAATTTGCGTTCTCTAATTACCTAGATTCGTTGATATAATTATATTATTATGTTTTTTTTTTTAAGTTTTCAAATTTATTATTTATGAATTTAAGGTTACATCTTACATGTTCTCCTAGCATAATCTTCGGAAACTGATATCCTTTTTTTACTTCAAAATATTTCCATATGTTCAAAGAATCAATATTTCTCCCTCATTCTTTATTTCATTCCCCTGCTCTGGTCGCCAAATTCAATTCCTCAGTGTAAATTAAATTTACAATTTTATATGTTTTACCAACTGTACAATTACCTTTACAATAGTGACATAAAACTTCAGATATGGTTAAGTTTGCTTCTTCAATTCAGTTTACTTTCATTTATTTTTTGCCTTTAATCTCTACCAAGAATCCTGTTTAAACTCCGTTTGAAACACCAAATTTACTGTTTTCCTTACAGTAACATATAAATAGAGGAGTAAATGTGTGTTCTACCCTTATCTTTCACATTTATTTATGAGAAATCTTTGTCTTATTATTTATGGGCAAAAAAGCTTAGATTCTTTTTAGTCCAAATAGGAGTCTATGTCGTTTTTTCATTTCCGGGGAGGTGGTGCTATTTTAAGAGGTCTTAAATAAGTTTAATTTGCTTCAACAAAACTTAAGTTGTTTTTACCTTTTGTTTTGGTTGAATTAGATGATCCATTTTCTTGATTTTTGATGGAATAGTGGTATCTAAGAAAGTTAATGATAGAGATATGCAAATATAAATATTCCCAAGATGTTGAGCGTCTTATTTCAATACTATGTTTGGCCTTTTATTTGCCCTTTTCCTGTTTCACTGAAACAAAAATTTTTCTTTTCTGAAGGAAACCCAATAAAGATTTTCTTGTTCAGTAAGACAATTATAATTTCAGAAGCAAGTTGAAGTTATCTTATAACATTAAAAAATAAAAGCGAGTAGTTTATTGCCTACCACATTTATTCAAGAGAAACATGCTCTGCAAGGCCCATTCTGAGTTGTCACCGACCATTGGATTCAGTTTGAAGTACAAAATAGTACTCGTATATATGATGCATCCCCCATTACCATTTTTTATTGAAATCATCATGCTTATCTTGTAGAACGTTCAGTACTTCTCTTTCTGTCAATCATTGCTGTTTTGATCATTTTTGTCTGTTTGTGTCTGTGATGATTTCTTTTATCTTATGAACAATCCAAAATAATTACTATGCTAGTTGTATTATTTTCTTCTTATGGCCACTGTAAGATTTTAAGAAAAGGGAAGTAAGAAAAGAAGATATACTGAGTATTATATGATGCTCTCTCCATTTTTTGGTAGAGTTATGAGGATGATTTGTAAAATTAGCTGCAAAAAGACGTCTAGTTTAAGTTCCTTTTTACCAGCTTGAACTATCGATGTGCTAAAAGTGCATATCTTTTCAAATGACAGAGCGTAGGTGCTGATGTGAATCAGAAACTCTTCAAGGGCTTTGCAACAACAGTAGCAGTCAGAGAGGGTCATCTTGAGATTCTGAAAATCTTGCTTAAAGCTGGGGCGTCTCAACCAGCTTGCGAAGAGGCTCTTCTAGAGGCAAGCTGCCATGGGCAAGCAAGGCTTGCCGAACTGCTCATGGGGTCTGATTTAATTCGACCGCATGTTGCTATTCATGCTCTCGTCACCGCCTGCTGCAGGGGATTTGTGGAAGTGGTGGACACCCTCATGAAGGTAAAACCATTGTACCAACTAATCATGTGCACCAGTTAAGAGCAATTTATACTAGTAAAGCTCTAACATCGACCATAATAGAACACAGTGGGACATTTCAACAGTTTTTAACCATTCAAATGGCATGTAATTCAACATTGATTAGCATTGCGGCCCTTTTTGCTGATTCAGCCATCAATTTCATACTAGTCTTATGCAGTTGATCCTCCAGGACCAGTTACCAGATCTTGATGTAATTTTGCATAAGAGTATTTTTATATTAAATTTTATATGATAATTGAATGGTCTCCTGCTCAATAACAGTGTGGTGTTGATGCAAGTGCAAGTCATAGGGAGCTGCTTCGGTCGTCTAAGCCTTCTTTATACACAAACGTTGACTGCACTGCACTTGTTGCTGCTGTGGTTAGTCGGCAGGTTGCTGTTGTCCGCTTGCTTCTACAGGTGATTTTCACAATTTTTGTAACTGTAAATAAATGTAAAATTGGCACTAAATGTCTTTCTAGTGTACAAGTTTTTAAGCTGAAAGCTTTTTATGATTAGAATCTAAATCACTTTAGTATTATAATATTAGTTTATATTTGGATCTGTTAACCCCTGTCGTACTTTATTTCCCTCAAGAAGAGTCGATTTTAGAAAGAAATTATCTTCCCCAATAGATCAACTAATAGAGTTTAAAGAGTTACATGAAGGAATAACATGCTTCGAATAATCCTTTTCTATTATTGTTAATATTTGTTCTCTTAAAACCTACTTTGGCTCATTAACAGTCTGGGAGCCCAACTGATTTTAAAGTAAGTCTTGGAGCGTGGTCATGGGACACTACTACTGGCGAAGAGTTTCGAGTGGGTGCAGGACTGGCTGAGCCCTATGCTATCAGTTGGTGCGCTGTAGAATATTTTGAAGATAGTGGTGCCATGTTGCGGATGCTACTTCAGCACCTCCCCCTTGAGACACCTCACTATGGAAGAACCCTCCTGCACCATGCGATCCTTTGTGGCAGTACAGGAGCTGTCGAAGTGCTCTTGAGCTGTGGTGCAAATGTAGAATGCCCAGTTAAAACCATGAAAACTGAGTTCTGGCCAATACACATGGCAGCTCGTCTTGGCTTTTCGGCAACCCTTCAATCTCTCATTGATTCCGGTTGTGATCTAAACTCCAAGACAGACTCTGGTGACACAGCTTTGATGATTTGCGCAAAGTACAAACATGAAGATTGTCTGAGAGTGTTGACTGGGGCTGGTGCTGACTTTGGCTTAGTTAACATCTCTGGTCAGTGTGCTAGCTCAATTGCTGGTTCAAACCAGTGGTCCCTCGGTTTTCAGCAAGCAGTGCTGGATGCAATCAAGGTTGGAAGGACTCCCAAGTCGAGCAATGTATCGGTTTTCTCTCCCTTGATGTTTGTGGCCGAAACTGGTGACGTTGAGGCTCTAAAAGCTGTGATTGGAAGTGGACAAGTTGATCTTGATCATCAAAATGAGAACGGTTTCTCAGCAGTCATGTTTGCTGCCTTAAAAGGTCACGTTGAAGCTTTCCGGCTGCTAGTTTATGCGGGAGCTGATGTTAAGCTGTTAAATAAATCTGGGGAGACAGCAATTACATTGTCTGAACTGAACCAGAACCGTGACCTGTTTGAGAAAGTGATGCTCGAATTGGCACTAGAAAAAGGCAACCGCAGTGCTGGAGGATTTTATGCTTTGCATTGCGCAGCACGCTATGGAGACCTGGATGCTGTGACATTGTTGACGAGCAGGGGCTATGATGTAAACGTCCCTGATGGAGATGGATACACCCCACTCATGCTAGCAGCAAGGGAAGGTCATGGTCCAATGTGTGAGCTCTTAATCTCACATGGGGCAAAATGTGATTTCAAGAATGCTGAAGGGGAGACTGCGCTGTCTCTTGCTCGAAAAACTGTCAACTTGAAAAACGATGCCGAACATGTAATTCTAAACGGGCTCGCTCGCAACCTTGTTGTCAGGGGCACCCGTATCCTGAAGCATACAAAGGGAGGAAAGGGAAATCCTCACTCGAAAGACGTGAAAATGGTGCAGAGTTCCGGAGTGCTGCATTGGGGGAAATCAAGTCGACGAAATGTTATATGTAGAGAGGCAGAACTGGGACCAAGTCCAGCCTTTGAGAAGAACCGGCAGAGCAAGGGTGATGGTAACAAACCCGGAATATTTCGGGTGGTGACTACCAAGAACAAAGAGGTTCATTTCATGTGCGAAGGCGGGTCCGAAATGGCAGAGCTATGGGTGAGAGGAATAAAGCTTATAACAAGAGAGGCTGGCTATATTTGGTAGCCAGAAAGAAAAATAGGTAAAAATGAGATAGAAAGTGTGGGTTTTGGATGACTGTATAGATAGTTAGATTTTATGGTATTTGGTTGTAAAGGTTAGATAGTTAGATTTTATGGTATTTGGCTGTGAAGGTTTTGATCTGCCGAAGTTAGTAAAGGGGCTTTGTCATCTGAAGATGCCCAAAGCCAAAACTGTTTCCCTTAACCTCTCTCTTTGCCATCATCCTCGCATATTTCTTTACTGCAAATTTATTTTCGAAACGTCTCTCTGCTTGCCCGCTAAGGCTCGACCTGCAGTGTTCCAAAATAGAACTTCCCTTTCGTATGACACTGCTTCCAATGGCTTTCTTTGATTTCTTAAACCGACACTACTCAAACAACCTCCGCTACCATTCTTGCTTAACTATGATTTTTTTTATTTTTTTATCATATTACTAAATTTATATTTTAAAATAAAAAATTAAAATAAAGTAGAAATTGTGATAATTATATACTTAAAATAGTTTTTTTTTTTTACTTAAGTGATATAAAAATAATTAATTACGAAAAAATATTAAAAATAGATTAATTATGAAAATAGGTTTTTGTTATAGTTTTCTAATGGTACTGTTCGACATATTGGCAGCATTAAATTGGAATGTGAAGATTTAAAATATTTAGGGATTCAATATGTAAATTTATCATTTTAATTGGCAGTTGAAAAAAAACTTTAAGGCGCCCCTGTCCACTGTGCACCAAACTTTTAAAAGGGTAATTGCTTTATAAACCTTTCTTGTTTATTATTTTCTTTTAACATAAAAAATAAAAAGATCTCTTATCAATTAATCCAAAAATTTTTTTTACCAAAAAGTATTTTGTAGAAAAGTCTATTCCAACTGGAAATAATTTTTTTTGTTCAAATTATAGAATGAAATAATAAACAAGAGGGGTTTATGAAGGAATTTACCCTTTTTAAGTTTGGTGTTGCCACACTAAACGGAAAATATACATATCAGGTCCCTGAATATTTTCGATTATCACATTTCAGTCTAGTGCTGCTAATATGTTAGGTGATACCGTCAGAACACTATAACAAATATCTATTTTCGTAATTAATCTGTTTTTCATACCTTTTTTGTAATTAATTATTTTTTAAAATTATTTAAGTAAAAAAGCCCTTAAAATAATTATAATTTACTAAAAATTATGATAATTTAAATTACAATTATTAGTTAAAAATGTTATGCTAATTTTAAAATAGATTTATTTGAATAAAACTCTAAACAGGAAAAATAAATGTCGTGGTAATTGTAATTTAAATTTAAATTATTAGTTAAAAATTGATGAAAAAACTTGTATTAAGTTTAATTTTAATTTTTTTACTAATTTTATTGAAGTAAAATAAAGTTACCTGAACAAAAATTTAAGTATCTTAATTATTTTGAGTTAATTTTGTTATTCAACTAAGATTTTAAATAATTTTTTTTGTATTAACTACATAAAGTAAAACTATATTGTATGTTTAATATGTTAAAAATGTTTTAATTATGATTTGAAAAATATTATTTTACATGAACTCAACGAGTGGGTCCAGTAAAACAGAAGATGATATTCATCTTAAGAGACTCGGGTTTGAGCACCTGTACTTGTGCACGGTGTGTGTGCGTTTGCAAAGGATTAAGAAAGTATGAATAGATACTATCTCGTAATCATACCAGTATCTTCAAAAAAAAATATTATTTTACAATTTACATCAATTACTACAATTAAAATACAATCTTTAAAAACTTTATTAAATATTAAACACATAAAATCACACATATATGACATTAGAAACTTTATTTGGTGTTATTGTCATTCGAATATGACTTTTATTTTCTCATCAAATAACCATTAATTTTATACTTCATTCTTTTGACATATTTATATCTTATTAATAAGGATTAAATATAAATTTGGTATCCGAATTTATCCACTTCTCTTAAACTAATACTTATAATTCTTTTGTTCAAATTAATACTCAATTTTTTTTTCTTCAACTAAATTGATACTCGAATTTAATGTCGTTATTTTTTTACTGACGTGACATTGCTGACCACTCGTGCAACACCACATGACGTCCCTTTGTACCTCTTTTTCTTTTTCCTACCTTGGCCGTCACATTGTCTTCTTCATCTCCTATTTCTGAGCTTCATGTTTTTTGATTTTTTAATGGTAATTTCTAAAAGTCTTTTCTGCTTCTTCTTCACAACCCTTTATCTCCCTTTATCTTTGTTTTGTTTTCAATTTCACAAACAATGGCTCTTAAGAATGAAATTGTTAATTCTACAGATTTGGGTGACAACGAAATTGAGAATATCAGCACTTGGAGCATTCACAAAATGATTTCGCTTGTAAAATCCACTTTTTCGTTCCAACGATTTCACCATGGTAGAAAGGGAATTATTGGCGAGAGAGCAGAAATCAAAGCTGGAAATCGAGTCGCTGAAACGTGCAAATGATTCATCTTCCTACACATTCGAAGAATTGAGGTTGGGAAAAATGGGTTTTGCGGACGATCTGAGGAAATGCAAGAAAGAATTGGAGGATACAAGCGATGAGGTTTCGAAGTTGCGAGAAGAAAATATGGTTTTGAGGGGAAGAAGAAAGTCTGCTGAAGAAATGTGTAATAGATTGTCGAAGGAAGTGAATAGTATGTATGAGAAAGAACACGAAATTATTGATTTGAGAAGCAAGAATTGAGAGCTTGAAAATGAGAAAGCCAAAGCTGAATCTGAGTTGAAAATACTAAGGAAGAAATTCGAGGAGTTGGATAAGAAAGTTTTGTGTTTAGAGATTGGATTTAATACTTTACAAGATGAAGATAATTCCAAGAACAACAATGGAATTGTGGGAGAAATTGGAGATTTCGAAAATGGGAGGCTAAAATTTGTTGAAGCTAACGGACATGCACCAAATGCTAGTAAAAATTCAACTATATTCAACCTTTTTTGTGTTTATTTATTAACTGTTGCATGCTTCCCAAAATGCTTGTTGACCAATTTTACCCTTAAAAAAATAAAAAACCATGAAGCTAAAAAATGGGAGATGAAAAAGACGGTGAAGAGGAAAGATGAGGAAGACAATGTGGTGACGAGGGTAGAAAAAAAGAAAAAAGAAAAGAAAATAAAATAAAAAGAAAAAGAGGTTAAAAAAAATATGACACATGGAGTCACACAAGTGGCCAGTGCTTTCACGTCAGCAAAAAAATAACAACGCTAGACTTGGGTACTAATATAGTTGACGGAGAAAAAATTTGGATGTCAATCTGGAACAAAAAAAAACTATATCTGAGAGAAGTAGACAAATTCGAATGCCAATTTTATATTTATCCCTTCATTTTCTTTAAACACTATTTGATTAAAAATACCTCTAAGTATTTGATGCTTTTTTATAGTGTTAAGTTTTAATTATAATTAGCTTATAACTATATAACTAATTAACCATAATAATTCTAAAATAATGAGTTTAGTTTAATATAAATGAAGAGTCTGATTTAACAATGATATAATCACTAATTAAATGATAATTAATCTACTAATGTTTTGTAAAAAAAATTAATTTAATATTAATATATTTTTTCGGTCACGGGTGTTCACCATTTCAAGTATGATTTGGATTCGAATCGCGCTAATCGTTGCTTGTAATTCACCAAAAAAATATTAATATATTTTTCTATTATTAAAAATTAATTAATATTACTTATTGTTAATACGTTTAATCTAATTTAAACTCGATTTACAATTCGAATGAATAAAAAATTTATTATATAAAAAATACTTTTATCACATTAGTTTATATGATTTTAACTATTAATAATTAATTAATTAAAATACTCATTTACTTTGAAATCCAACCTCAACTCAATTACATTGTTTAAATGAATAGAAATTTTATCATATAATTTTTTTTTAAAAATGTCAATTTGATAATATTTTGAATGATAAAAGGGTATTTTTATTAATTCAAAAGTTTTTGTCAACTCACGCTTATATATATTATGGTAACAATCATAATGAAAACTTTTAAAATGAAAATCATGCGAATCAAAATGATTTTAGTTGTTAGATCAAAATAAATTATTTTAAGCTTTAAATTTTATATTTAACTTACTTTATTAAAATAAAAACAAAAATATCCAATCTTTCTTCTTCTTTTTTTAAATCTTAATGTGAAAAAATTTGGGTAATCTTTACTTTCAGATTTAAATTTTTTTTTTTGGAGCAAATAAATTTAAAATGGTAAGTAAAGATTGTTCAAAATTTTTTACCCTAAGACTTTAATTATACGGTGAAAAGAAAAAAAAAACAAAAACATCGGGTTTTGTTTTTATTTTAATAAGGTAAGTTAAATGTAAAATTTAACATTTAGAATCATTTATTTGATCTAATGGCTAAAATTATTTTAGTTAATATGGTTCCCATTTTAAAAGTTCTCATTATAATTGCATATAATTCACGTATGTTCTTATATTGATTTTTAATTGATTATATTTATATTTTAATTCATTAACTAATATATTTTATTTTTATTTAAAATTATTTAAATTGTTGAATATAATTAAAATATATTAACTATTTTGATAATTAAAATATTACAATATTAAAAAAATCAAACCATCACCCCTAACTTTTGTCAAATTTCTTTTAAGGTCTTTTAGATTTTAAAATTTTTTATTTTGATTTTATATTTAGTGTTTTAAAAAAGGATAAATTTGTGTTTGCCCTCAAGCTTACAACCTTGCATGTAAGCTAGATTTTCATCCGTTTCTCGTAAATTTTATATTTTTGGGATCGTTGTAAGTAATTTCTAACTACATATATTAAAAATTTTAAAAAAATAACAATAACACCAAAATTATACATCGAAACATAGAGATACCGATACATATCAATACCAGTAAATAAAAATATTTTACTCACTACATCAATATACATCAAGATTAGTGAGCCCCAAAGGTAAAAGTGATAACACAAAATTCCGTCAATGGATGTCAAACCACAGTATAGAGTAATATTAATATATTCACACAACATCAAAATCACCGAAGAAAGCAAGAAACCAGACATTAGAATTCTCTTTCCCAAACCCAACAGAACCTGAATGTAGGAACATCTAATCACTTGAAGATCCTCCGTCATCGTCGTCTTCATGCTCCATGACAACTTTCTCGACAAACTGCCTTCGAATTCCTTCAAGAACAGCTTGCTCACTCCCACTTTGACCATCATTTAATACAGGATCTGATTTACACAGAACTAAGGCCACACCTATATTTTCAGAGAATAAAAAGTACGGTAAATAAAATCGACATCAAACCCCAAACACGTACTAAGTCATCTTGTAATGGTGACTGCATGAACCAACTTGATTAAGTCTCAGGTATACCTTCAGGTGTGCATCTCCGGCCAAAACTATGCAAGCCAACATAATTTGCTTTCACTGCTCCATTGTGATACACCAAGAGAGTCGGAAGATTACGATCTGGGTAGTTAGGAATGCATTCGGTAGATATTATCTTGACAAACTTCGTTGCAGGGTATTTAATTGCCAATTCATCCAGACACCGCAGAAGCAGCCCGCACTCTGGGAATCTAATAAGAGATACCGGTAAAGCGAAAAATCAATCAATACAATGAGCATCCATGCCTATTTTTCAACGAGCACGAGCATCTTAAAATTCCTTGGTTCACAAGTCAATATAGTTTTTATTCAAAGTACATCAATGACAACAAAAGGAACATCTATATAATATAGAACAGAGAAATGAAAAATGGTATCGTTCGATTAGATTAAGTGTTTCGAAAACGGATATTTATATAATTCACTTCCAATTAGAAGAAGGAAACATCAAATATTGTACCAAACAAATTTGTCACAGTTTTGATAACTAAAACTTGTATAAGAAGCAAGCAGTATTTGAAATGTAAAATACCCTTCTTTGTAGAGAAAGACAACCACCCAGACATCTTGAGGAGCTTGTGAAACCTCGCGCACGAAATCAGATCCCGAAATCTGCATTACCGATCCGTATTTTGAAACCTTAGCTGCTTCCTTCATCTCAGCTAGCCTCTTCTTTCTATCAAAACAAAACCAATTTTCCAATAAAATGCACAAACATTGATATCAGTGAAAGCCTGTGTCAATTGAATTCCGGTGCGAGTGCCGGGTTTTGGGTGTACAACCTACACGGATTTCTCGAACTCGAGTGTTAGTGTTAGATACAATGTCTCAAAGATATCTTAATGTATTTGAAGGATCCATAGCAGTCACAAGGCAAAAGTTCAAACAAATTTTCAATCGTGAATTTGATGCAAAATGAAGAACAAATAATAAATCACCTGAATTAACCCTAAAGCTATCATGCTTCAACGTGAAACTTCCCTTTCAGCTCATAAATCTAGCAAATTTAACCAAACAAACTAAACTCATATTTTAATTCAATGAAAAATCACCTCTGAACTCAATTATCAAAACAATAACGTCTTAATCCTAAAATTGAAATCCAATTACTTGAAGAAAAAATGTAAATGAAACCTGTATTCTTCAAGGAAGCGATCATCATCGAGATCATCTTCGAGTTTATCAAGTTCATCTTCAGTCTTGGCATCGATCCAAGACTTGTCCTTGGGGGCAGAATCCGGGTCGGCTGCGGGTTCGAAAGGAGGAGGCTTGATAGCGGGTGGCTTTGGGGGTAAATTACCAAGCTTTCTTTGAATATCGTCCCATTGAGAGGAAGCACCTACGACGTCTTTGTAAACGAAATGGTAATCCGCCATTGTTGTTAAGCTTTTTTTTTTTTTTTAAACTCTGATCCTTCTTTCTCTCTTCGGCTCTCTGCTTTTAAAGAACATAAAACGAAAGGGGGAAATTCTACAGTAAGCTTACAAAAGAGCTAAAAAAAGCTAACCATAAGCTTCAAAAAGCAGGAGGCTTTAGATTGAAAAAAAAAAGGGATAAAGCCTAAATTAAAAGCAAAATCGGGATTTACCACTTATAGGTAACCGGGATCTGAGCTACGAGAAGTTACATTCGTTGAAAGAGAAATTACAATTAATTACCATTCAATTCAACCATTTATATATGCTATTAAGTTTAATACATATTCATCATATGATTTATAATCATAACAGAGTTTTATATTAACTTACGAAAGCTCTTTTGATGATTTGGAGTCGAATAAGGACTAAAATGTAAAATTTTTAAAATTTAATGAATTGGTGTTGCGATCATGGTGGATATGTGTTGCGATATCATTGACAGAGGCTCAACATTGCGACCTTAGATGCGTAGTGTCATGACTTGGTAAATAGTAAGTTGACGTTACAACTTCAAATAGGAGAAATCGTGACGTTGAAAATTGATGTCGCGACATCCTCATGATGGTGTCGCGACATTGAAGTTAAATTCCTTCAACTATTATATCTTATGATTGAACCTGTTAATATATGCAACACAATGATCTAATAACTCAACATGCAAAACATTGCATCCCATTGATGATGTTCAATTACACATTTTCATTTTAAGACATATATACACATGTTATAACAATTCATATGTCAACATCCATTTATCATTCCTTAATCAAAACACTCCACTGAACATTTACAACCTTAAAAGGGTTCAAATATAAGTACACACCATCTATTGAAACATAAAGTACTGTACAAAACTTGTTGGGTTGAGATTCTACGATCCAAATGCTGCTTCACCTCTCAAGACCTCGAGATCCACTAATACTTATATACAGAATAGACAAACTATACGCTGAGCGATAAAAATCTGTGATACTTTCATGATTCAAATCAATATAAAAAAAAACATTAGTCGAATGAACATAATCAATTCAAATTTAATATTTAGGCAAATCACATTCCATTCATGTCGGAGTTTCCATTAACATAATGCATGGAAATAACAATTTTGCATACCAATTCATGTATCATATGCATTAGAATATATCATGTCATATCATTCAACAATAAGTCATATATTTTCATTTCATAACATACCAATTTCTCATTTTTAACTCATCTTAGTCTCGAATCTATTGATTCAATCTATTACCATATGGCCTTACGGGCTTGTATAATCTGGTTCGAATGATTTTTCACATGTTAAATCATATTTTTTATATACGTACTTGTGTACCAATTCATAATATCATTTATTGAGTTCATACTTTATACCTCTATTAACATAACTCAGACCCAAGATGAATACACGAATTATCCAACCAACACACCAATCTGACACCTAGTGGTACCTCATTAGAACGTCCAAAATATATAAATTGTGCCCAGTGCTTATCGGTATAACTGAAGTAAAAGGTGTATCCAACAGTCATCAGAACATCTGAAGTAACATGTGCCCAACGCTCATTGACATATAATCGAAGTATAACTCATACACAATCTAACCCTATAATATGCCAATTATGTCCGACTCTGCTCGAACAATTGATAAGGTATCAATGATCCAATTTTATTTTATAACCAATTCACATATAAATTCATATTCAATATCATAATCTCTTTTAAATTTATCATCACTTCATATATGTTCTATATTACATGACATGGTTCATTCCATAGTCATATCGCATATCATGTAGCAATTATATCATACTATTTTCTTCTTCATTCAATTAGTCTAATTTTCAATATTCAACATCATTCAATAAGAATCAATTCATAAGATAATATGGGCTTACCTCAATAGTAAATCATGCAAGCAGCATATATATAGTCAATTACTTGAATCATATAAGTACAAACCGATAAGTTGACTACTTGTCAACCACACTTAACTTTTCTTTCTCTCACCAAATTCACATTGTTGTAGCCCAATTTTGTCTGGACGTTTAAGTTTAATTTTTTTATAAAGTTCAAAAATTAAAAAAATAATAATAATAAAGATGGAAAAACCTTGCAGTTGCCCTTATGTGCTTGGCCACTATTGTCCTTGCCCGTAGAATTTCCAAGATTTGCTAATCTGCAAAAATAAAAAAGAAAATCACAAAAAGATGTAAATTTTGTATTATAAAAACATGAAATCAAATGTAAAGAGAGGAGAATTTTTTTTATTTGTTCAAAGAAATTTCTTTTAATAAAATTGAGAGATTTTCTTTGAGCATTTATACACGCATCAATAGAATCAAAGCAAAAATTTTGAAGGAATCGATTTGTATTTTTATTTATTTATTTTTTCTTCTTCTTTTGAAACTAACAAAAACAAATATAAATTATTTTTTTTTACCTTTTGATGTTGATTTGTCTTTGTCATTCTCCGGGTATGTGAGACCTATGATTTCATTCGGGTTTACTCGGAGTTCATCGGAGTTCATCTTCTTTTTTATTTTTATTTATATTTAGTTGTTTATTTTGACATTTAATTTATTGATTTTTTTTGTTTATTTATTTATTTGTCATTTATTTTCATGTCTAATCCCAATTATTTTTATTGTTTATATTTGTTTGTTTATTTTAGCTTTTTATTTTTATTTTTTAATTTATCTTGTTGTTATTTATTTTCATGCCATTTTATTGTTATCTCTTTTATTATTATTTTTATTTAATTTGTATTTTTTGTTATTATCTTGTTTGTTTATTTATTTATTTATATATTTATAATTAAAATTTATGTTTTTTCTTTTTATGTAATTACATGTTGATTAATCCTTAATTTGATTATGTTAGATATTTTTATGATTGCATTTCATATATTTATTCATTGATTTGTTATTTATTGGTATGTCATATTTTGTGCCTTTAAATTAATTACACGTCTTATTGTATTTTTGACTTAATTATTTTAGAATTTTCTCATATTTTTGTTTTATGTATATTTATTGTTTCTTATATTATTAATTAATTAATATTATTGTCATTATTACTATGATTATATTGTTATTTTATTTAATACTATAATTATATTTTTATTGTGTTATTAATTGTATTAGATTGTTTTCATCTAATTATTTATATTCATGTATTTTATTATTTTGTCATTATAATTGTAAATTATGTACATACTCATTCATTTATTTTTGCATGACATTTTAATTCTTTTTAAAAAGATACATAAATTGTTTTAAAAAACCGAGGCAATATTTTTTTTTCGGGAAGTTGAGAGAATTATGTCCTAACTCACTGGGTGTGGTTTTTTCTTTGAACCGAGATAATTGAATATCCTATTTAAAAATTAAAATATACGAGATTTTGAGATAATAAATAGAAATGCTCGTTATTTTCGAAAATTTGAATTGTTGTGTCCTAACTTACTGGGTGTGACTTTTTAATTCGAAATAACGAGCTTTCTTCGTAAAAATATTTTTTCAAAATAAAATAAATATCATTCATGCATTTAAGGATCGTAATTTAAATTTTTCTCAAGTTTTTAATTTTCAACAACTAAGACATTAAATAATCAACTAGGTATCAATTTTGGGCATGTGAGAGTGCTAATCCTTTCTTATGCATAATCGACTTCCGAACTTGTTTTACGGTTTCAAAGACCAAAATTGTTGTTTTAATGATTTTAATTTCTTTAAGGTGATCTAATCACACCTATTTAAAAAAGGTTGGTGGTGACTCCATTTTCGATTCCCAAAATATAATTCAAGACTTTTTTAAAAAAAAATGGTTTCGACACACATCTAAATACATTGCCACTCATATTTTATATTTTATTCAATTTAGTCCCTATACTTGGGATATGCATATTTTCCGATATCTAGTATCAAATCAAAATCCGATTTCACATTCTTCCATTAAGAACATTGTACTTTCTATTTACAACATAATCTCATGACAATTTTCAATTTATTGAAATAGTTCCTAATATTTAAAAGTTATCTAACAAGCTTAATTAGCTTTACAATTTAGTCTTTATCATGATCTAAATTTATTAACGATCAAATTAAAGCCTAATTCATCAATTTCTCTATAATGGAAACTTGCTAAAAACTTAAAAATTGAACAAATGATACATGGGTTATCTAAATCAAGCTCTCGTGATTATAAATCTATAAAAAAATTGATGAAAAACTTAAAAGTCATTTTGGTATGGTTGAATGACTGAAGAACTTTGGTGTTTTCTCATCTTTTCTTTCTTTGGACAGTGGAAAAAGATGAGAATTCTCATCTTTCTTCCCACTATATTCCTATTTATAATTAGTTTAAACTTTAATTAAGCTTACTTAATTGGTTTAATTAAGTTATTATTTTACTTAATCAATCATTAATTAAACAAAGTGGCAATCAACATCATCATCCACTAATTCATGATGAAAAATGATTAAAAAAAACCATTTTGGTCCTTTAGATAATTGCTATCTAGGCTCTCAAGCTTTTTTTTTTTTTTTTTTAAATTAAAATTCAATAGCGAGTAGATTTTACAATTTGATCTCTGAACTTTAATTAACTAATCTTATCGATTAAATTTCTTAACTGAGCATCCATATATTTTCATAATAACTTTCTTAATCTCTATATTTCATCCTTACAGATTTAATTTATAGAAACAAAATTTCGAAATTGTATTTTCCAACACCAGAGAAAATCAGGTACTTACACAACAATTGTTTGAAAGTTGGAACCTTTAGTAGTTGACAGAATAAGCTTTATAGGTTTTACATTAGTTAAATAAAATATTATTTTATTTGATTCTTAGCTAAATGTCATCTAGATTACTTGTGAATATATATTCTCTAATGGCAAGTGGGTTGCAGAAGAAATCAATGAAACCACTATCCTCCTAAATTATTTGGCTTTTTTTTTTTTTTTTTCCCATATAATAAGTAGCAAATTCGGTTCATGTAAACACAAAATGCTTAACGTTTTAGAAAAGTAGTAGAATTTATTATGTGTATTATTATAATAAATATCGATAATGGCGGTAGAATGATCACACAGATTTTACGTGAAAATTTCTTTTGAGAAAAATCACGGGCAGAGGAGGAGAAATTCATTAATGTTAAAAAACGAACGGTACAAGAGAATTTTCGACTTCATCTATTTAAGGGTTGAAAAACGAACGACATTTCGTGATTTTGGTGACATGAAGCTTTAGGGATATAACATGTGGAATGGTTTAGCGAGAAGGAATTTAGCATATAGACGGAATGAAACATAAATTTATACAGTAATTTTTAAATGTTTAGTGCAAAAAAAAAAAAAAAAACGGCCGGGTTAATTTGTACTGCGAAAAAGGTAAGAACTTGAGAGCAAAGAGAGAATGTTGAGAATCTGGCAAATAAATTAAGAATTTATAGAATGGATCCGAACAATAACTGTGTGGTTGCCCATATAATCGTTGTGAACCTCGTAACGCAGGGGGTTGATTTGGTCGTGTCATCATGGTATCATTTTTTTTAAGAGAAGCATTTGTTTGCCTGGAAAATAAACTCAGGCGGGATGGGTGTTGATTGATGGTATCTAGCAACGAGAGGAAGAAGCGAAAATTGTACGAGATATTAATCAAAGAATTTGTTAAGGGTATCAAAAAAATGGTACAAAATTGATTACGAGTAACCGTACTTGTAGGAGAATGAGAATACGAGATTCTCCTTCTTTTCCATGAATTGGGAATTTATACGGTGGTGGGTTTTTAAATGATTTTATTGACTCTAATCCGAGGGAAGAATTATGTGTGTGGATTGTAGGGTATGAGCGTTGGTTTGGATATCTACGGTATTGTATCGAAATGTGTGAGATAGAGTATTGTATATTTAATTTTTATATGATGCAAATTACATTATACAAAAATAAAAATAAAAAATATTATTATATTATTGAAAAATAGGTGGATCTGATCTAATTGCTTTTAAAACTAAATCTATAAAAACTAATTGTTCTTTTTTTTTCTCAGAGGGATTAATTTATAAAAAAAAAAAATTTATCTATTTGCTTTCAAACTAAATTTATAAAAATTAATAGAGGGATTAATTTGCTGAAAATACTAAAGGACAGGGACCTATCAGTGAATTTAATCCAAAAAATAAAAGAAAGCTTCAATGACAAAGCTCCTGTGAATGAGAGAGACTTGAAGTAACTGGAAATCGAACATTTGTTTTCCTGGTTAGGTAACTGAGTCGATACGATCATAATACACTGCTGCAAAGGGATGAACTCAGTCGAAGGTTTAGTGAATCAAATCCAGGGACTATCAACCACTGCCTCCGATGTTTTGTCGCTGCAAAATTTGCTTAAACAAGCTGATGACTCGCTCCATGCCGAGTCCACTCGGTTGTTGCCTTTTCTCGATCAACTCGACCCTTCCAACCACTCTCTGGGTTACCTCTATTTCCTGTGAGTTCTTTTTCCAATTCGAGTCTTTAAAAAATCGACTTTTCTTTGTCGAATTTTATGATTTTTTTGGGGGAGGGGGTGATATGGATACTGTTTAGAATTTTGATGTTTGTTTATTGAGAAAAGAGTAGAAATTAGAAGAAAATTGAATCTTGGGATTTTTTAAATGTTTAGCTACTGGTGTAATTGGTTTTTCTTTAACTTTTATTCTTGTTTTTACGTATAAAATCTGGGTTTCTTATTTAAAAAATTGTTAGAAGGAAATGAGTTTTGTTAGTCTGGTTTAGATTTTGATGTTTGGTTGCTGAGAACAGAGTAGAAAGTAGAAGAAAATTGAATCTTGGGGGGTTTTTTAGGTGTTCAATTGCTGTTGTAGTTAGTTTCTCGTAACTTTTAATCTTATTTATACATGCAAGTGTTTTTAACTTGTTTAATGATTTCAACAGGGAGGCATGCACTGCTGGTCCAGTTACAAAAGAGCAAGCTGGTTCATATGTGTTAATGATTGCCAGATTTATTACTTCATGCATTGCTGAGCAAATTCGGTTGGCGCCTGATAAGTGTACGACTCTTTCTTCAAATCAAAATTGTTCTTGAGATTTGCAAAGTTGTTGTTTAATTTGTTGATATCGTCGATGTTGATTTGAATGTGATTTGGTAGTTATAACTGTGTGTAAGAGGTTCAAAGACCATGTTCTTTTGCTCGAGGAGCCCTTGCGTGGGGTGGCTCCAATGCTGACCGCTGTTCGGAAGCTTCAATCATCTTCCGAACATTTGACTGCTTTACACCCGGAGTTTCTCTTGCTTTGTTTGCTGTCAAGGTGCTATAAAATTGGTCTTTCCATTCTGGAAGAAGATGTTTTCGAGGTTGATCAACCAAGAGACCTTTTCCTTTTTTGCTATTACGGGTTGGTTGCTTCTCAAACTGTTTGATTTTTACTGTTATACCGTTTAGCATCATTGAGAGGGAATAACTTATTCGGGTTTCCCATTTGACATTACAATAGGGGAATGATAAGCATTGGACAAAAGTGGTTCCAGAAAGCATTGGAGCTTCTACACAACGTATGTTACTTCTTTACACCTCTGTTGTAAATTATTGGTCAGCTGCGAAAATTCCAAGAGTCTTAACTTCCAATTAGTCTAATTTTATTTGTGTATGGTAATTTTCTAGGTTGTGACCGCTCCAATGTCTACCATTAATGCTATAGCTGTCGAGGCTTTTAAAAAGTACATATTGGTCTCCCTTATTCACCATGGACAGGTACGTTCCCCAATCGGCATTCATTTCATGTTGTATTATGTATTAAGGATGTACGGACAAATCTTTAAATGAACAGAGAAAAGAACGGATGATAAGATTGGTTCTCAAATTGTATTATGTATTAAGCTGTGGTTCGTCTTTGCTCTTCTTCATCGCTGTGCGCTGATCTTTCCTATGGTCTTACATTCTTTTGGTTACAGTCCCCTACCAATCTCCCTAAGTATGCTTCTTCAGTTGCACAGAGAAATTTGAAGAACTTATGTCAGGTACATATAAATTCCGAGATTGATTATAATGACCTAAAAAAGGAAGAGTTAACTGCATAAAAAATTCCCAAATTATGACCCACATATTAAATTGGTCCCAAACTTCAAAACATCATAATCGAGTATTTAAAGTCTTTGTATCATATCAAGTCCTTCTGTCAGCTTGGGCGTTAAATGCTAGCTCAGATTTTAATGTGAAGGCCAATCTGGTGTGAAATCCCTAAAATTTCAAACCTTCAAAAGTTTAAATTGGCTTGATTGCTCCACATGTTTAAATTGGCCTCCATGTCAGATCTGAGCTAGCATTTGATATTCAAATTGACGGCTAGATTGGTGGAAGGGCCTGGTTGATGCAATATTGATACTTTGGGATTCAATTAGAACCTTCAGAAATTGTAGCTTTATACCTTCGTAAAAAGAATGAATGATTTACTTCACTAGTTCTCTTCGGTTTACTAATTAACTTCTTACTTTTATTCCTTGAGTAGCCATATATCGAACTGGCAAATAGTTATAGCAACGGCAAAATTGCAGACATAGAGACATATGTTGAGGCAAACAAGGATAAATTCGAAAGCGTAAGTGCTGTATCTGAATTTAAACTCGCTATTTCTTCTTTATTCGTTTGACCATCTGAAAGAGGCTTTACACTTTTACCAGGACAACAATCTAGGCTTGGTGAAGCAAGCTGTATCGTCTATGTATAAACGAAATATCCAGAGGTTGACACAGACATATTTAACTCTCTCACATCAAGATATTGCTAATAGAGTGCAACTGAATAGCCCTAAGGAAGCGGAAATGCATGTTCTTCAAATGGTAACTCTGGATTTGTCAGTTTCGGTTAATTAATGTCTGCAATTTCATATATTACAAAGTTACATTGTTGACGTTTTTCGTGTGAAATTTTAGATTAAAGATGGTGAGATATATGCAACGATAAACCAAAAGGATGGGATGGTTCGGTTCCTAGAAGATCCCGAACAATATAAGACCTGTGAAATGATTGAGCATATTGACTCATCAATCCAAAGGTACACTTATCGAATGCAAGGACGATCACCATAATTTGACCGATAATTTTATACTGTTTATACTTGTATGGAACTATTTTTGTGAATAAATTATCAAAAATGTGTTACATTACAGGTTGATGACCCTGTCTAAGAAGCTGAATGGTGTGGATGAACTAATGTCATGTGATCCATTGTATCTACTTAAGGTGAATCTGCTATTTCACATCAAAGCAAGTTTAGTTATTACTTAAATACTATTGTTTATGAACCGATGATCGTCTATTAGCTAATTGCATCTAGTGTTCAGGCCGGGAGAGAGCGACAGAGGTTCGACTTTGACGACTTCGACAACGTCCCTCATAGGTTCAACATATGAATGGTTAAAATGACAATTGAGAAAATGTAGTAAAGACATACAAATTTGTTCAATTGGGTCCAACTTGTTTAAGAGGTGACTGATAGTTTTGCTGACATAATATGTGTGTGTGTGTGTGTGTGGTTGTGGTGTTAGTTAATTAAATAGATTTAGTTGATTTTTATGTGTCTTTGCTCAATTTTTCCCAATTTTAAGATGAATTTAGAGTAGCAATGGAGGTGCCCCATTTTTCTCTTTGAAATTTCATGCACCTACAGAAAAAAAAGAAGTGAAATAAATAGATTTAGTTGATTTTTATGTGTCTTTGCTCAATTTTTCCCAATTTTAAGATGAATTTAGAGTAGCAATGGAGGTGGAGGTGCCCATTTTTCTCTTTGAAATTTCATGCAACTGGAAAGCTTATAATTTGAAAATTATGCTGGTGTTTGTTTATTCAACAAACAAATAAGCCTTTTTATATAATAATAACAATAAAGACTTTAAATGATTTATTAAATGAGGTTTAAATGAATAAATTGGACATGCTTTATTTAACTTACATATGAATTAAAATTAAATTATAAAAGAAGTATAAAATATTTTTAAAATACCAGTAAATATTAGAATCAAAACAAAAGCCTTCCAATGAGTTAATTTCAGAGATTGGTATACATACAAAATGTGTTGAATCCACAGAAGAAACAATGCGCTTTTTAAAATCTAACATCTGATCTCTGGTAAATGAATATGACAGACAAAAGCCGGCAGATGATGTGATGAACCAACAAGGGAAATGCCCCAAACACAGACATAGAACAAAGGGTAAAAAATGCAACTCCAAGCAACTAACTAATGCAAATCACAGCGGACACAAACTTAACCCACTTTCATGCTTCGATCTTTACACAACACGTGCCATTCCTGTAGCACAGCAGCTTGCAGAGCGCGGTGCTCGGCTTCTTCTGCCGTTAGCTTCGACAGTGTTGAAGGTCCTTTTGGTTTATCATCTTCCTCCCCTTCTTTCTTCTTTTTCTTCTCTTTATCTTCATCCTCTTCATCTTTGTCGCTCTCCTCATCCTCCGCTTTAACCTTGGTTTTCAGACTTTTCTTTGGCTGTGCAGCCTTTAACAACGCTATTCGTTCCATTGAAATTCTTAGCCTCTCCGCGGCTGCCACCTTCACCTCGTCTTCGGGCATGTATTCAACACCCCCATCAGTCAGGTCATCCAACCAACCCTGTGGATCCGATTCGATCTGTTTAGTGATTGATGCATCTGAAGCTCGGACCACAAATTTGCACATCATGGTTGTTGTTTCATCACCCAAATCGACATTCCTGCTCACTTCACTGGCTCCAAAAATCATCATGCCCAAGAAGCCCCCATGCCAAGTTTTAGCAGCATAACATAGCTGTCACATATTGGACAAGTAAATATCAGTTTTGTCAACAAACTGAAACCTCAAACAATAACTACATTTATTTCACCAAATATCCAGACCGTTCCATCAAAGAAAAGAAGAGAAAGAAAGAAATATTATCAGATATGATCCAGCCTACATTAGAATAATATCTTTAAAGCAATGAATCCTTACCTGAAACCCAGCCACAGTGCGAATGATGTGTGAACAAACTCTGTGGAAAGGCTTGGAATACAGTGATTTCAGTCCACTCAAAAATGGAGAAGACCCATACTGCTGCGCAGCGGTAGCCTTGAAGCCACTTCCTTCATAAATGTATGTGCCAGTGTATTCCACAATAGCTGGCAAACTAGGCCATAGACGGAAAAACTCAACGGGTGAAATTTTATGTGGCAAGAGAAGCTCGGTCAATGGAATTTTGTAAGGCTGACACCTCAAAATCACAGGTTCTCCTAGTTCTGGCCTTAAGCTTCTCTTTAGCCTCATAATTTGTGGATCCTCTTCAGAATAGTCACCATCATAATCTCCTACAGTTCCACTTCCAAAGAATGGGTAGTATAAGACTTGAACCCAAAAGCCACATTTTTCAAATTGAGAAACACCGACTGTCACACTGCAAAGCACAGGATCCTGCAAGATATGACAAATTTTCAGAAGGATGCATTTGAAACCATAGAATCAGACAACCAAAGGAAAATAATTTCTTATTTACAAAGATGAGAAGCAACCTGAGAAACAAGATTACGCAACTGCCGTACTGCTAGAGGAGACCCATCCATAAAATACAAAGAACCAGATAATCCAACCCTCACATCAACACGATTTAATTCCAATTCCGTCAAATTAAGAACCTGCAAAATTCACCGATCAACCAGGGGAATATCATTAACAGGCATCACTCATCATAGCAACTAGAACAACAACACATGAAATGAGATGGCGATAATTATGGATACTGCTTTTGGACAATCATGCTTGATGAGAAAAAAATGGTTAGTAGCATGTAACACAACTGACTGGATCATACTATTTGCCATATTGATGGAAACATGAAAAAGATATTATTCATTTCTCAAATATGTCAAAGTTGCATCAATAGATTGAGGTTAAAACATGAAGTACTTTGATGCCTGCTGATGCAGTAAGCAACCAATAAACATATGACTAGCTTTAGAAACCTTCTACTAAAATTTCACTGTATAAAAGGGTAGAATCTAAAGCACTCAAGATAACCTTGCAAGACCTCCATAAAGTCAAACATCTATGGCATTTGATTTAGATAAGTTTCAAGAAATTAGTCGGCTCTATTCTACATAAGCTTCAGGAAGATCGACAGAATTGTGTTATACCTCCGATCATATAGAAAAAGGGTTTAATAGGCAAAGAAGATAAACATAAATAAACAAGAGTTTTAACCTTTAGATGTAGAGTGATCCTTCCATCTCCTGCATCTGCCAGATGATAGGCCTCAATGTAGCAGGGATCACTGCTCCCAGTCAAAGTACGAACAGTTGGAGGAACCTTAAGTGATGCGGAGTCTATTCCCTTTGTTAGTAAAAGTGTTAATTCACTAGGGTCTGGCCTCCAAAGCTCCAAAATAGCCTTATGAACTAACCCTTCCAGTTTTCTATCTTGGGCAGCTGATGCATCATAAAACTGAACAGTCAGTTTATGGTGGCTAAATGGGTAATCTCCTCTAGCTTCACTAGCCCCTACCCACCTGAAAAAGAAAGATTCCATATCTCCCGTCAGTTTACAAGAATGCCAATTATACACATGGATCTATTTTTCCTTTTCATTTTAAGACCTGGGAAACACACTAGGAGGAAGCTACTTCAGTTGAACTAATCTTCACAAGATTAATATAGCAACAAAAATGGAAATATGACTGCCAATAAGGGCATAATCTTTCTATAGAACATGCTGGTTATCAATAAACATGAAGTCTTTTACCAAAATGTAGTCCATCCTATATTCAGCCCAAAAGATTTTTAAAAAGCATGCTGTTGAAGGGAACATTAAAGCACTTAAACTAAAGAAACATCATCTACATGACCAGTGAATAACTTCAGAATATATAAGGCTATTTACAGAAACCTCACCTGCTTTCAGGGCGGTTAGAGATGTATTTAATTCTCTGCAAAATCATACGGCACTGATGCTTGTTGACAGAATCAGCCAAGGTACTGGTTCTGAACTCTTCGAGCTCCTTTGTTAGTAGCTGGCCAGCCCTAGCATGACGAGATCCCAATCGCTGAGCACATAGAAGAGCAGCCTGAACATCTTGAGGCCTATTTGTTGTATCAGTAGATGCATCTGCGTTGAAGAGGACTTTGCGGATATTTGACACGATGACGTTTAGAGGATCCTCAGGATCATCAGCAAGAAGTGGATCCAGGCCTTCTAGGTTTATGTGTTCTGAAATAGCCCAAAGAAGACGTGCACATATTCTCGAGGTACTTACCTAGCAAATGGACACCAAGAGACCAGAGAGGTGTACATGAAATAACAATAATAGTAACAAACAGACCAAAATCATGTTTAAACACCCTTAGAAATTAGAATTATTCTTTACTTTCTAGTTCACCATAAAAATAGCATACATCATATTACAAAACAAAAGTTACCAGCAGAGCACAACATATCTTGTAAGATATAGAGTGTAGCATTTAAGTTCTCAATAAGATCTCACATACCTCACGCAGATCTTTTACAAGATCACGCTGTAAGTTCTGCAATCTCGTCTCATTTAAGATTTGGTCTTGGGAAGCCCCATCTTTGACTCTTTTCACACCTCCCCGGGTATCATAAATATGGCAGAGCCGAACAAGCAGCTTCAAATAGCAATCAACTGCATAAGTCCTTCCATCACAATCCCATTTGACACAAGGTCTGCAAACTTCCACCACTTCCAGAGCTGTCTCCGTCCAGTTTAATGCACCATATCCTGTTCCATATGCCAAGGCTCCAATCACTCTACTCTCCATACCTGAATTCTTTTGTTCAGGTAAAGGTAATGACAACTGGAAGCAACTTTCAACAAGAGTTGCTACCAACTCCTCTCTGAACAAGCTTTTACTTGTAACATTATGAAGATCATCTTTTACACTAGGATCCTCAAAAAGAGAAGCTATATCGGTTCCAGCAAGAGGTTTCTGACCTCTTCGGACACTTTCCTTTGCAAAGAGATCAACACATAAAGCTGTCCGACAAATACAGGCTAAAGCATGCATTCGGTCCGATTCTGCACGCAGGTTTCTTACCATAAGAAGCAGCCTCTTGAACAATGATACCTTCATGAGAAATTTTAGAATATCAAACAGTTTTCTACATCGGGTTCAAACATTATGACCTTCGGGCTTATAAGCAATAGCAAACACAAAACCACTTTCAGAAATCACTTCTGGAAAGACAAAATATCAGAACTGACTTCCAACACACTGAAGAAATAAAGAAACTTCTAAGGATTGATTCTAACATATACATGCCATTATTCTATTCTTTCCCAGTACGACAGCTAACCTTGAAACGTCCTCACCAGTAAAATTTCATAAACTCGCTATATCAGTGATTCAGACCTATCTCTTACACACTAAGAAAACCAAATTTAATTTATGCAAAAGAATTTAAAAAAAAAAAAAAAAAAAGGCACCTGCATATGAAGATCAAGCAAATGAAGATTAGTAACAACAGCTCGAACAATACTTTCTCTAGCAGAAGCAAACTCCTGTCTATCCCAAAGTGTCAAAATGGCAATTATTGACTGTGAAGCCCACTCAGGCTTCCCTCCAGGCACATCAGCCAAATACAACATATTAATCCCGACGTCAAAAATCAATGCAGGTTCCAGCGACGATGCCAGAAATGGAGCCAAATGAGTGACTAAATCCGAAACACCAACTAATTTCTCTGCATTGGAATCCACCACAGTCCCATTCACTTTAGAACCCTTTGAAATCTTCCTTATAACTTCCAATCCCCCCGAAGCCACCGCCTTAACTGCATAAACTAAAGGAAAAACAGTTGCTCGAAAACTCTCAACTGGCAAAATCAATGACCTTGCCATTAAAGTGCTGCGTTTTTTCCAAACGAAATCAACCATTGAAGAAACCCAATTTGACCTTATAGCCAAAGAATTTTCACTATCAACAAGCTTATCACCAGCTAATCTGCTCATCCTTTTTGAATCCAGTTCCTGAAACAATCTCCCCACAGATTCAAATGCTACCTTCGAAACCGTGTCGGACTTGTCCAACATATTCTGCCCAATCCGAGCCCACCAAGCTGACACCTTATCGAGAAGATTAACATTGTTTTCACACAACGTTACGAGATCGTCTCTAGCGAGAACACACCCTAGAGTCTCGGTGATGGAGAACCGGAGGTTATCGGAAGGAGAATCGAAACAAGCAGAGATCTCGGCATTGGAATCGGTGATAAGTTTGGCGAGGGAATAAGAAGGGATGGCAGCGAGGATGGAGACTGCAGCAGCAACGACATCGGGATCGGGGAAGTGGAAGTCGTTACGGATGCCGGTAGAGACGGAATCCCAAAGGTCTGCGGTTAAACGAGTGGATCGGATGAGGTCGAACGCGAGCTTTTTGCAGACGGCGGAGGCAGGGGCGGCGACGATTTCTTCAACGGCAGATTTGGCAATTATGGAAATGTCGCGACCGGCAGCGGATTGTTGGAGGGCGGAGAGAAGAGCGCCGGACTGGCGGAGAGCGTCGTTCGAGCGGAGATCCGCTTGAATTTGAGCAAAAAGAATATCCATTAACAAAAAATTTCTTTGGGTTTCTCAGTGGAACATCGGGATGAAATTCGAATTAGTCAATTTGAAGATCTGATCTGATACAACGAAGAGTTGCAAGAAAGCAGTTATCGAAGTGAAAATGTTGGCTCCGGACCAGCTTGGCATTGGGGTTGAACCAAATTGGGCCGGGTCCGTATATGAACTTGATTCGGTTTTCGGTTCGTCCTATGTTTGTTGCTTGTAAAAAAAAATAGTTTAAATATTAAATAATGTTTTATATTTAATATATTATTTTATTAAAATGTACAAATTTTAATATAAATCTAAGGGGTTAAATGTTTAAATTTCATGGCATTTAATCTTTTTGGGCCAAATTACACAATAGGTCACTCTAAAATAGTGTCGTTTTTATTTTGACCATTTTAAATTTTTTTTTATCAATTTAGTCCCTCTAAGTAAGATAATTGCTCGAATGGGATACTATCGTTAAAATTTTCATTAATCCACTAACGGATGTTGATGTGTCATTTTTTTTACTTTTGACTAAAGCTAACGACCTCTTTGTAATTAATCTAAAATATTTTTTTTTATTTGCAGCATAATACTAAAGTTGGTAAGTTATCTGTTTTTCCTTTTTGTTGTTTGCTTCTTAGGAAAAGTAATAGAGGGAAACAAGGATAAATTTTGACTTATTTGTTGACTTATAAGTTTTACAGTGAGTATGATGCTCATAATGTTTATTTGTACACGTTTGATTTGTGCTTGGATTCAAATTATGTGCTTCTCGAAGATCTTTTGCAATTTCTTTAAGATCTAATCTTAGTATGGTAAGTTTTTAATTTCCTTTTTATTTAAGAAATTTATTTTTTTTCCCCTTAATTCTTAAAAGTTCAGAAGTGGGTTGTGTTCTGTTTCATTGTATGTGTTTGATTGATTAACAAATCGGTTTTGTTGGGTGTTCAACTTTATTGATGAAAAACAATGATTCTTCAAAAATATTTCTTATCTTTTTTTCTTTTCCATGGTAATTATGTTATTGTTAGTGGGTGTTGAATGTTAATAACGAAAAGATTATTTTGAGGGTATCCAAGAGAAAATTTTAAGGTTTTTTTAAAGGAATTTTTAAGTTTTTTTTCTTTTATTTTCTCCTTTACATCAATTAAAGAAAAGAAAAGAGTGATACATTTATCTAAGTAAGAAACTAGAACATGAGGTTATTTTGGACAAATCAAACAAACAAGTCAAAACTATCCTTATTTTATTCTGTTATTTTTTCTGGAAAATAAACAACAAAAAAAAAGATAAAACTTACAAGCTTTAGTTTTATGTTGCAAATAAACCAAAAAAAAAAAATGTTTTTAACTAATTATAAAGATATCTCTAGTTTTACTCAAAAATAAAAATAAAAAATCATGTCAGCAATTCGTTAGTGGTTTAACGAAATTTTTAACGACATTGATCAATTCAATTAATTATTTTAGTCAGAGTGACTAAATTGACAAAAAAAATTTAAAATGACTTGCAGTGTAATTTAAAAAATATTTTTATTTTTATTTTTAATTCAACTTATTTAAAGGATTTTTAGTTAGATGGTATGTACCAAATTAAATTGGCAACTTGTTAATCAAATACAACTTCCACAAATATAATTCAAGCATAAAATAATAAAGGTCCAAATTCAATTAGATTTGATAGTTTTAGAAATGATATGAAATATGAAAATGACATTTAATAAACACAATATGTATACATTCATCAAGATTATCAATAGTTTGAAAGAAAAAAAAAAAGATTTTTGTAAAATGTTGAATTTTGAAAATAAAAAATAATGTTGGAAATGTAATTTGAAAGAAAGTACTTTATTATTGTAGAAATAGAGTAGGCAGTTATAAGTTAGAAAGTTAATCTATTATCTTTAACCTTATAAAAATAAGAGTAAATTATAAAAATAATCACTTTTATTTGTCTCAAGTTACATTTTAATCACTTATGTTTAAAATGTTACGTTTTAGTCATTTATGTTAGTATTTTGTTACGAAGTGATCACTATGCCGTTAAGCTTCGTTATCTCCCTAACGGTAATCCTACGTGACAGTCCAACTAAATTTTAAGTGCCAACTTGGATTTCCAAATAAAATGAGAATAAATCTTTAATTAAATAAATTTAATTAATTAAAATTTTTAAACCCTAAACCCATTTCCACACACCTCTTTTCTTCATCTTCTTCCCTTTTGATTCTAATATCTTTAGTTACAAATCTATCTCAAAGCTTGAATCTTTGAAACCCATTAATCCAAAGAAACTTAACGAGAAGAAGATATTGGAATCAAAGATATTGAATCTTTGAGTTAATAGGTTTTAAAGATTCAAGCTTTGAGACAGATTTGTAACTAAAGATATCGGAATCAAAAGGGAAGAAGTTGAAGATGAAGAAGAGAGGTGTGTGGGAATGAATTTAGAGTTTTTTTTAGTTAAGGTTTAGGATTTAAAAATTTTAATTAATTAAATTTATTTAATTAAAGATTTATTCTTATTCCATTTGGAAATCCAAGTTGGCACTTAAAATCTAGTTGGACTGCCACGTAAGATTACCGTTAGGGAGATAACGGAACTTAACGGCACAATGATCACTTCGTAACAAAATACTAACATAAGTGACTAAAATGTAACCTGAGACAAACAAAAGTGACTATTTTTATAGTTTACTCTAAAAATAATTATTTAAGTCCTATCATATCGATATAGTAACCCCATCTTTGTATTAAAGATTTAAATCTCTCCCCACTGAGTTTTTCCATGAAAACTTAGTTTGTAAAACCAAGTGATTCACTTGTTAAATCAATAATTGTTAATAATAGCTATTGTGAACGTTGTTGGAAAGCTAGTTGAATATAATTGGCATATTATAAAGTACATGAGCTCATTATAGTGGTTATGGGATGCTTGTAACGCTTGAGAGTATTAAAATGTCACATTTTGCGTATTATGGGGTTTAAAAGGCTTAGTTGTACTTTGCACGCGTCGGAATATTGTAATTAATATTTTGTCATATCGTAATAGGGTATTGAATGATTATTTGCATATTCGATGTAATTTTCATAAATGGTTACTTGGGCTAAAAGGCGATGTAATATTGATTTCTTACTTGTTAAAGATATAAATATGCGTTGATTATTATTTGAATAACTTTGTATCTCTAATATATGTCGTTGAGTTATTAATTAACGTAGTTGTAAAGGAAACTTGAAGTGCAAGTGAATAATCATATAATTATATGGTAAGAGTTGTTTGTTTTATGTTCAAATTATAAATTTTGATTTGTGGTGGGATTGATAGTATGTGTAACATCTTTTATTACTTTCAGACAATCGGTATGAATAAGAGATGTCACCAAAGCATGTACGAGTAAGAAATCTTGGATTTTTTCAAGGATTGGAAATTTAAAACATTTTTTTAAAATAATTAAAGTAATGTGGCCCACTCACATTTCAAGAAGTAATGCAGAGTATTGATTCCAAACTTTCGGGAATAGTTATGAAAGCTTAATTAGATCTTATGAAATCCAACAATATGGGAACTTGTAGACTTACCGAAAGAGATAAAACCTATATGGTGTAAGTGAATCTACAAGAATAAAAGAAATGTAGATGGAAAAATGGAAATTTATAAGGCCAAACCTGTAGGAAAAGAATATACTAAAAAATAAGGTATTTATTATGAATATCATTCTCTCCATGCTCAAGTTGATCCATATATTGTTTCCATTGCGATGGCTCTCGATTACGAGATCTACCAAAGATAACATTCTTGAATGACTATCTTGAAGACAACATCTATATGATGCAACCTACCGGATATATAGCTAAAGGAAACGAGCATAAAGTTTACAAACTACTTAGACCCATATACGAATTTAAGCAAACATTCCACTCACGGAATCAAATATTAGATCAAGCGATAAAAACTTTCAGATTTGAACAAAACGTAGATGAATCTTATGTTTATAAACATATTGAGGATGAAAATGTGGCATTTCTCGTTCTATATGTCAAAAACATTATACTTATTGGAAATTATATAGGGACATTTTCATCGATCAAACTATGGTTAACTCAACAGTTTAGCATGAAGGACTTGGGAGAAACTAACTTTCTTCTAGGTATTCGAATCCTAAGGGATCGAAAGAACAAAGTGATAACATTATCAAAAGCTTCATATGTAGACAAGATATTGAAACGTTATGCAATGACTAACTCAAAGAAGAAAACTCAAAGAAGAAAACTCGATCTTCCATATCGGGCTTTCATCTTTTTTGGAGGATTGTCATAAGACAGTTCAAGAAAGGAAACACATAAGAAATGTTTCTTATGCTTTAATAGTAGGAAGTTTCATATATGTTATGTTATGCACATGTTCATATATTTGTTTCATAGTAGGGCTAGTGAGTTGATATCAAGCAAATCCCTATCCAAGACACTAACAATCAGTTAAGCATATACTCAATTATTTACGGAGAATAAGGGATTATATGTTTGTGTATTCTGTAAGAGATCTTACTCCTATCGACTATACTAATTCTGACTTCCAAATGTGTCGGGATTCGAGGAAATCGACATTTATTGTGATAACATTGTGACAATAGCTAACACCAAGAAAACCAAAAACCACAAGAAGACAAAGTACACTGATAGGAAGTATCACATCATAATGGAGGCAATAGTAGATGGAATAGTAGATGTAGTCAAAGTCGTATTAGAGGACAACCTTGAAGACTCGTTTACCAAGACTTTTGTAGCTAAGAGTTTTAAGAAACATGTAAAGAGCATGTGAATGCGAAATATGACTCATCTACTTCACCAGGGCAAGTGGATGACTATTGGATTTAGTGCCCTAAGTGTAGTATATTCGTTTTGTATACTTGTATTTTTTGAACAAGTTGGTTTATATAAAAATATTCATTGATTCATTAATATCCTTTAGATATTGTCCTTAATATTTTGGCATGCAAAGCAAAATGAAAGAAAATATTAGTTCACTGGTTATCTGACATTTAACTAATGTTAAGCGGTATTACGTAGTTGGATCATAAAATAAAAAGACAAATTATATTAGTAGATAAACCTAAACATGTATTTAGTCTAATCTGAAATGAGCAAATCGTTTTAAAAACTAATATGTTGTCTGTCAACTCCAATTGGGGAGATGTTATATCTTGAGCATCAGAGCTGGATGACTCCCAAAAGATAGAGATATACATGTGATTGACTGGATTGACAGTACATTGGACAAAACTCAAGTAGAATAGATCTTAGATCCGTTTATGGATTTATTCACTTGTGATATTCATAGCGTGACATACCTTAATATTGAGTGGTTGATGAATTATGTATGTGTGACTCATATACTTTGATGTAAGTGAAAGTCTGAGTTCAAATAGATATAGAATTGAAAGTTGATGCGTTAGGTATACGACTTTTGCAATATGTAGCATCATTCACAATAGTGAAATTTATAGCCCAATTAATGGGTAAATGATATCATTACATCGGTATTACATGATAGATGAAAAGTAAATGTGGTCACTAGTTGTTTGTCATTGTGATAAATGACTTGATTACTATTTGATTGTAATTGACTGTTCATAAAGGAAGATGTAATGGTTACCATGAGATAAAATAGGATCATATTGAGAGATCAAATTTATCTTAAAGAGATTAATGAGATTCTATGAGGGTAACACACTTATGACAAGGTCATTGGACGAGCACTTATTGAGTAGCTTTCATAATGATGTGTAATTAGGGAGCGCTCAGTCATGATATTATAGTAGAATGACTTCGTGACTAAATAAATTTATAATTAATAGGTGAAAAGCTGAAACTTAATTATAAATTATTTGAGGCCTAATTATATATGTCAAATTGGTCCATTTGCTATCTCATTTAAACCAAAAATGAATTGCATGTAGAACTAAATGAACAGAAATTAACGAGAATGATGAAATTAGAGAAATGAGTTGCATTTACAAACAATGGCTAGAGACCTAGAGGGCCATAACCCCCCTAAAATAATAATTTTTAATTTAAACCTTTTATAATTTATAAAATTTTAAATTAGTAATGGTAAAATTACACTTTAACGCCAAAAATGATAAAAATTTAATTTAACCTTTTAAAAATTATAAAGACAGATTATTTAAAAAATTTCAAGCTCTGCCACTATTTATAAATGAATGTGTTTTCTCACTAAGTATAGAAATGATTTGAAAATTAATTTAAAGTTTTCAAATTATAATTAAATAATTGAAATTTTAATTTATCATTATGAATTCATTGAATGTGCAAATTAAATATATTTTCTCATAAATACTTTAACGAAATTAGAATTGAATTGAAAAATTAATTTAGTTAATTTGATTAATTAAATTAATTAAGTAATATTTATTTTGGAAAATAGAAAATAAACATCGGGTTGAATTAAATTATAAAATATCAAATCAAAAGTTTAGAAAACACATATAATTTGATCCAATACAACAGAAACTCAAGCCTCCTCATGTTACATTAGAGAGGTGACAACTCTAATGTTATTATCTAGGGTGTGCCACCCCCTCTCTCCTAATTGGAGAAAAGTATTTTCTATTAAATAAATATTATGTGTTATTCCACCAATATTCTCTTATCCCTCTCTCAATGTATAAACACTTCAGGTTGAGGAAAATATACTTATTCACATATTGTTATTTTGCAGAAAAAGAGGAATAACTTATTTCGAAGCATAAATTTTAATTTCTTTTCCATTGAAAGTAATAATTCAGTTTTCTATTGTGTTTAATTCGTGTTGCTTGAATCCACACTCATCACAAATCGAGGTACAAAGATAATAGAAAATGTCGCTCAGTTGAAAGTTGAGAATAATTTAAATTCGTCTCGCTTAAAACACAAATACTTTTTAAGAAAAAAAATATTATTGTAAATATCATAAATCAACTTGAATTTCAAAATATTTTTGTAACATCCTCTTACTGGGTCTGATCGTCGGACCTGAACAAAAAAAGTGTCACAACACTTTAATAGTTAATACTTATTACAATAATCACTTATTCAAACATTTAAAATCCAAAATAACATATATATTCATGAATAACCAAAATTTGGTTCTTACAAGGATCTATTTATTATATAAAAGAATAATATATGGTGATATTTGTGAAATTTAAAAGTTCAAACCATTTTCTCAAAACTTATAATTGGTATCGATGGCATAGGGAAAAACGATACCAAACCATCATTCTATTTTGCAGGCAAACCCAATGGTATCAATATTTTATGAAAAATATCGGTACCCATTTAAAAATCGGTATCAACTTAACATTCTGTTAAAATCTTAAAAACTGAACCTATCAATAAATTATCGATACCTGGTGGAAAATTTGATAAAACTTATATTCTTCAATGTTACGACTTTTACCTAGCCAAAAAAGACTCAAAGACACTATAAATGTATCTAAGAACATATCAAAATCAGTCCAACATCCAAAATCAACCAAATAAAATTCCTCAAGCAATATTTCACCCTAAGAATATCATATTTAGATAATTAAACCTAGTAATCATTCAACCAATTATATGCATTAATAAATGACCATCATAAGGACTACCATTTTCATTTTCACACATCAATACATCCATCATATAATCACACATCAACCAAAACTCAATCATCGTTTACTTACAAAATAAGAACTCAATAACAAAAGACATCCTAGGTACATGTCATAACAAAATAAGATATTATCACTAACTTTTGAGTTCGGGATTGTCTTTGGATGCTGAGTCGCGAATCTAACAAAAAGTACCTAACCTGAGAACGAACACGCATAAGTATTTATCAGTAGTGTTTCTATAACTAAACATTAATCAGTATAGATACATTGTATAAATTTAATTAATATTAGTTCATGCTGAGGCAATACCATATTTTATCATCTTACATAGGAATCATTATACTAAGCATACATATGTATATAAGTATCATAATTCTATTGATCATATTTATCTTCACTTCCTATCTCATTCATGCATATTATTTAAATACATGTATAATTACAATTTCTTCGGTCTCAATACAACATTCATTTCGTATTCCCGCTTTTACTCAATTTATACATAATATCAATGCATATATCTTTAAATACCATTTCTTGATTTCTCAATGCATTTATCATGTCTATTATGCATATTATCATCATGCATAACCATCTCTTATTTCTTTGATTTTTCAATACAACATTCATAATATTTCCATTCCATGTAAGCATAATCTTCATTATTCATAATTCCCTATTAACACAACTCGGACTCTGACGGATACACGGATCCCACCAACACACCGGTTTGACACCCTGTGTCTCATCGGATAAATCCGAAATAATAAGTCGCGTCCTGCGCTAAAATAAAGTTTACACTCAGTGTCTCATCGGTTAAACTAAAGTAAATTGGCACCTAGTGCCTCATCGACTCGTAGTCGAAGTAACCTTGAACTCTTCCTATCTTATGGCATGTTATCTATATCCGACTCGGTCCGAACAGTTAATAGAATAATAATTTCAATTTAATATCAAACCACATTTCCACATTAAATTTTATTCACAACAAAAATGCATTTAAAATGAAATATAATAATAAGCATAAATTTACCAATATCACAATTTCACATCATACATTTATACATGGAGAATATATAATTAAATTTTCATACCATCAATTTATTCAAAGCCACACAATTGAGAAGAGAATCTCATATCTTGGTTTCTGCTTTGAGCAATTAAATATAATTTGACACTTTAATAAACTAGTTAAAGTTATAGAAACATCAACCGTAATTTCCGAGCTACTTGTTGCCGACCTTGTCCTTGCCCTTCCTTTTTGAGGAGTCCGGGTCAATATTAGCTATGGAATTAAATACACATTATATTTTATTAAAACACATCCATATTATTCTAACAACATTTAACTCTTTATTTTCTCATTTTTACATCAATTTATTAAACTTTCAAATTTGACCCTAAAATAATTGAAATTAGCTATTTATCCCACCCATTTATTTTCTATTTCGCTTCTAGCTCCAACATGCCCCAACTACCTTCAAAGCTCTATCTACCCAACAATGATAGTATTTAATATTCCAAATAATAATGAAAAATATGATATGGGTCATGAAGAGTGAGGTATCGAAATTCTAAAAACGTAAAAATTACAAAAAAAATTTTTTTGATTAAACTTACCAATTTGAAGCTTAACTTGAACAAAACCCAAAGTTTTTCTCTCAAATTTTCCTTTCCCCTTCCTGCCGAATTTTGCTTCAAATGAAAGGAGATATTTTCTCTCTTTTTGTTTTCTCCTTCTTCTAACTCATACATATTATAATCATCACTATCATTTATTTTATTCACAAAAATTCATAAGCCCACATTTCTAATTCATTTCTTTTAATCAAAGAAATTCCTAAGCAAATTTAAGCAAGCAAATTTAAGCCTTAGGTTCTCAATTAACGGCACTAGCAACTTCCAATGGGGAATTTATCCCATTGGTCTCTCTTATTTATTCTAATTAAAATCTCTTTTATAAATCGCATTTTTATCAATTATGCAACTTAATCCTCACACTTAATTAATTCACTACACACTTAAAGTTACTTATGTTAAAATTTATTATTCTACTATTTACTTTCATAAATATTAAATATTTACGAATCCGATTTATAAATACAAAGTTTTGAAAAATATCTTTTTCAACAACCCTGAATTCGGATTGTTACACTTTTTATTATACGCATGTTGATACAATAGATAAATAAATAAATAAAAAATACTTTTTCTTTTCCTCCATAGTTTAGTAAAACTGAAAAAAAAAAAAATATTTAAAAAAAATTAAACTAACATGCATATGTCTTATACCAAATTGAAATGATTAATTTTTAAACATTAAAATAACAAATAATCATCTTTTCCATTTTCTTTCCTCCCAATTTTCTTTCCAACCAAACACATTCAAAATTTCTTTTCTTTCCACTTATCCTTTACTTCCTCCCATCCCTCTACTTTTCCACTCAACCAACCACACCAATGTTTACAAACTTATTATTCACAGTATAATGTAGTACACATGACGCTAACAAAATTTCTGATGTTTTAAAACAGCTATGATAACGTAAGCTTTGCATTCCTTGAAAGAACAGAAATGTAAATAATGTACAAACATGGTTAAGAATTAGATATTCAGTTTGGTTCTCCACATCTCTCCAATCACCTTCTTCGGTTGTGGATTTTCTGGTCCTCTGTCCCGTTGTCCCGATGTAAAATACAAATATCCGTCCCAGAAACCGGCTAAGGTTGTCTTCACACGGTAAGGAAGCTTTCCGATCACCGACCAAGTCTGCAATTAGCAAATTCATTTAGCATGTTTCAGTTGCTTCCATTGCATTAAAAAAGGTCTCTTTTTCAGACACATACCAGTGAATCTAAATGAAACTGGAAAACTTCCCCAACCAAGATCATCCTTTTGGTCTCTGGATGTTTTTCTGTTGTGCCGCCTGTAATAATGATCGAATTATTGACAACTACCCAAGAGCATTCTATGTGGGAGTTTGGTTTTGGCAATGGAGGTAACACTTCCCATTTCTTCATTTCAGCATCTAGCATGTAAACATCTCCATACACAACCTAAAAAAATGATGAAGCATTTCAGGCTATATAAGAAACCAGAGAATCCAACATGAAAAAACATGTCTGAATATGTACTTATCCATTAACTAGCAATACTATACCTCATGTCTGAACTATGAGCCAAAAGAATTCAACATAAAACAATGGTCAAAATGTCATCACTACAGCCAACAACTTATCCTTACAAGGCAGACTAAAGAACTTGTTTGAATAATGATCATCATGGTTTGCAATGAGCTTATGCATTAACCAGCTATTTATATACCTCGTGTCTACGAGAACATTTGAAGATAGGTGATCCAGGTTTCGCCATAAAATCTCCCTCTTGACCGCCAATTACAAACAGTTGATCGTTTATTGCAACACAAGCCCTGTCAAAACGATTCGTCACAGCGTAAATTAGTCGATCTTTATAGGCTAGAATCCTCAAGGTATTAACATTTTCAAAAGAGCAATAACAATACCTATGCGGTCCTCCACGAGGAATCGGGATCTCGGTCCGCCACTCTTTCTCCAATGCCTTGCCATCTTTCACTGCTATACTCCAATGCTCCAATCCCGGTGTGTGGCGGTTCTCTTTGCTGCCTCCCATCACATGGAGTCTGCCTTTCCATAACTGAGTTGCTGGAGCATACCTGAAAATTTTTTCAATGTTGAAAAAAGTAAGTCCATTCGACATTTATGCAAGTTCGGTGTGGTTCATACAATCACATATCAGTGTCACATACCTTGGGGCTGGCAAATGAGGCAAGCTTTGCCATTCCCATGTCTGAGTATCAAGAACATAAGTACGAGATGTTGGGGCCCGACATTGGGGACCATATTGGCCCGACACCACATATATGTATCTCCCATCACTTGCTACTCCTAGATGTGAATTTGCCATGTCTATTGGTGTATTGAACTTGGCACACCATGTATTATCAGTGAAATTAAACACATCAACATGAGAGTGCACCTGTTGTTGAAAATCAAATCAACATTACATTCATCCATTCAATCCAATCAACAATTTAGAACCAAAGGGTTCATAGATTGATAAACTTACATGGTCAAGGGTACCATATCCTGAAAGAATATAGAAAAGGTTGTTAATTTGTATAGCTGAACCATCAAGGCGTGGAACTGGTGCTGATGGCATTTGTTCCCATGCCAAATCTGGTGCTGGTAAATCCGCAAATGTTGCTGATAACAATCTCTTCTTTTTCCCAATCTAAAATTTTACAAATAACATAGCCAAAAAAAAAAAAAATTATCACCCAAAGAACAAATTTTTAAAGAGAGGGAAAGTCTAAAAAAAAGAGAGACAAAACCTTGTCGTCAACGTTGTGTTGTTGTTGAGAAACAAAGATACCAGGTTTTTGAGACACCCAGTTGGATGCAAGCCTAAGATATGAAGAGCTAAAAGAAGAAGAAGATGCCCAGAAGAGATCTGCAATGCAAGCCAATCCCAAAAGACCAAAAAATAGAACAAATATGAATTTTGTGTAACTGTTGTTGCTCTTGCTTTGATGGTGATGTAAATTTTTGCCCATTTTTCTTTTTGCAGGTTCATAAGAGTATTGCTTATCTCCATTTATTTATTGGAATGTAAAGGAAATACAGGGTTTGGAGGAGAAAACAAAGAAAGATAGCTTCACTTTGAACTCTGCTAAAAATGTTGGGCGCCAATGGTTTTTCATTGCCTTTTGAAGTTAACTAATTCTTGGGCAAATTGCATCTCATGTCCTAAATTATGCTTCAAAATTTACATTAGTCCTAAACTATAATACTCAAAGTATCGGTTAGGTCTTTTTAGCATTCGGATTAGGGGTGTTCAAAATTTGTTAAAACCGAATTAACTGATCAAATCGATCTAATTCAGTTAATCGATCTAATTCGATCGAAGGTCGGTTAATGAGTTTTTGAAGGTTCAGTTATCGATTAATTCAATTTGAAATTAGGTAATTAATCAAATTAATTATTAATAATACAAATTATATGTAGTTTTAATTCAGTTAATTCTGATAATTCGGTCAAATGATATTATCAATTTATTTTTTGATATGTTTTATACTTGTTTTAACCAAAAAAAATAAAAAACATATAAATTTCGGTTAATTCGATTAACCGACCAAATTAACCAAAATATATCGATTCAATTATTTTTTTTTGAAAAAATTATGGTTTTGTTAATGGTTAAAGGACTAAAAAGTTTGATTAATACTAGTTCGATTTGGTTAACCGTTTGAACATCTCTAATTTGAATAGCATAGGAATCGTATGTTACCAATATTTTAAAAATCAAAATAATGATTGAACCGATTAAACTATCAATTTTTAGTTCAACATTCAATTTGATCAATCGTACAAAAATAAATAATAAAAAATTCATAAAACATAAAAAAAATCCGTTCAATTGGTTCACACTGTTGACTTTTTGTTCCGGCTTCCAAATTTTTATCAATTTTAAACAGTTCATTCTAAGACGAATTCAACTTCTATCTTCGAACTAGTATATTAATCAATCCGGTTCAAATAGCACCAAATATTGCATTAAAACTATGCTTTATTAGATTCATGCATATTTAACATCCAACTTAATAATTAGACTGATGAAATAACCTAATTGATACAATACTTATATTTTAAAAACTCAATTCGAACATTTTGAAAATTTAAGACTTGTTTAAAACATGGATCATAAATTGAGGATGTAGTGTGGAATTAATCCTTTAATTTTATGTGTCTTCCGAGGTTGGAAATCCTCGGCAGTTGTTTTCATGATCAGTCGGTGGATGCAATGGGCTGTCTCTGCAAGAAATCATTCCTTTATGGGCTCGTTTTATCACTACTTGGGTCTCATGTCACTGAAACGACCAAAAACAAGACATGACAGTGTTCAAGGCCATCCTAAAAGCCCAAAACCTTACTGTCTGTTGGTGGACACGCGACTCCTCTAAATCTCAATCTCTGTTTTATTTTTTCCCACTATAATTTATGCTGTTTTCTCTTTATACTTTTCGTTTTGTTCCTTTGGATCTGTGAGGCGGCCGCCGGTTCCTTTGACCACCACCACCACCACCACCTCTCTGTGATCAACCTTCACTCTCTTTTTCAAGTTAGTTCTCTGTCTTATGCTCTCTTCACATCTTCTTTGGGTCTATTATTTTTCCTCCATAGTTGTTGGATCTGCCCCCAGATCCTCTATGTTAGGGTTTTCAAGTTCCTCTTTTTTTAATTCTAAACTTAACCTTTTTTTGGCTTCTTTATGCTGTTCCTTAGATTGGGTTTACCGTTCTTTGTGAATTGTATGTTTATCCTTTGATTTTATGATTATTTGACTGAAAAAGAGGAACCCTTATATGAATTCTCTGTTTAATCTCATTTGGTCCTTTTTTTTAAATTTTATTTGTAAATATACATTTGCTTATTAAGTTTCAGCTGAACTTTTCAGGGAAATTAACTGAAATGGCTGGAGGATTAATCCACCAGGTTTTAAGGAGGAAATTTCAATCACAGTCTGCTGTAAGATTCTTTTCTAGTTTTCCTTCATTGATGTTAAACTTATACTTACCTATGGAATGAGCTTATGAAGACCATGCAATCTACATGGTTCTTACAGGATTTTCTTAGATAATCTTTAAAAATTTTGGATTCTAGTATTTGTCAAATTGTGGCAAGTTTTCATTCATTGATCCTAGTTTTCTACGTTCCTTGAGATGAATTCTAACTTTTAAGGCAAGCTTTGTCCAATTGTGGTGTGTTTTCATCCCATGTTACTCTTACTTGGGTGCTAATGTCTGATATGCAAGTGTGCATTGACATTGGTATGGTCAGATTTTTAAAGTTTTTCCATGTATTTGGAGGTTTATCTTCATACTCTAGTGTCGGATACGAGTCTTGGACACGTGCACTTCATGAACAAGGATTTAACCTGGAATGTTTTTCTCCCAGTTACCAATACTTGTTCTGTATTATTGCTTAGGTTCAAGCTTTATCATGGTTTTCATCAAGGAAAGTTAATGACGATGCGGGTTCTGCTGGTATGAGGACTGTTGCACTCATTGGAGCTGGTGTTTCAGGTTTACTAGGTTTTGCAACAGTAGCATCTGCTGATGAGGCAGAACATGGTTTAGGAGTTTCAAATTATCCTTGGCCTCACGCAGGCATCCTCAGTTCATATGACCATGCTTCGTGAGTTTTATGCCTTTCCTTGCTCTTTTTTGTTATGTGCACAAAAATGAATAAACCTAACTTGAAAAGGAAAAATCTTGTATATCAGTCTCAACATCCAATTGGAGAATGGGAGAAATCTATTAGAATCTTGCAATATAGTTGTAATATTAGGTTAACCATTGGCATACATATATTTTTACTTTTTGCTGCCAGTGTTAATGATGTGAGATTAATCTTGCATGATCAGGATTCGTCGCGGTCACCAGGTTTACCAGCAAGTGTGTGCTTCCTGCCACTCTATGTCCTTAATATCATACCGTGATTTGGTTGGTGTTGCATATACGGAAGAGGAGACGAAGGCTATGGCAGCTGAGATTGAGGTGGTTGACGGTCCTAATGATGAGGGTGAGATGTTTACTCGTCCGGGTAAACTTAGTGACCGATTTCCTCAGCCATATGCAAATGAACAAGCAGCTAGGTTTGCAAATGGAGGAGCTTATCCTCCAGATCTAAGTCTCATCACCAAAGTAATTCTAGCCTTGCTTTTTAGACCACCGTGGAAGTTATTGGTTATATATAACCTTAAGGTATCATACTTGTTTATTTTTTCAGGCTCGTCATAATGGCCAGAACTATGTATTTGCACTTCTAACTGGATACCGCGATCCTCCTGCTGGTGTTATGGTAAGTTCTGCTTTACACTATCTTCTGTGACATGAAATTTTGTTCTAATATCCAATGTTGGAAACATATCACTTCGTTCAAAGATACTTCGTATTTATATATATTGCAATTGGGAGTATACAACAGAAGAGAGAATGTGGGTCTGAAGTTAGTATCAAGTTCTATAGCTCTTCGATTTGGTCCATTTTAACTGCTGCTTTTCAATGTCTGTCTTATGAAAACATACCTTTTAAATGCAAGGGCAATGCCTTCCTTCTGCTGTAACAGTTCAAAATTTAACCCTTGATTTCCCCTGAACTGCAGTTCTTTTTGTTATATAGCTTTTGTATGCATGCTTGTAGCACGTGCATGTACACTTTGTTGTTAATAGCTGGCTACAATTATCTAGTATCAACTGAATATTTTCGGTCGAGACTCGAAAATAATACCTAAAGTCTTCTATTTTCAATCGTGTAGATTCGTGATGGGCTACACTATAACCCATACTTTCCAGGAGGAGCAATTGCCATGCCTAAAATGCTTATAGATGGTGCTGTAGAGTATGAAGATGGCACCCCTGCAACTGAAGCTCAGGTCTGTTTCTACCCTTTCATTTCATTCATATTACCTAAGTATTTGCATATCAATACATTTCTCACTCTTCCGTATTATTATTGTCTTATGGTGCACAGATGGGGAAAGATGTGGTGTCATTTTTGTCATGGGCGGCAGAACCAGAAATGGAAGAAAGGAAGCTGGTACGTATCATATCATAAACGATTCTTTAGTCTGTCTTAACAAATAGATTTCTGATATTTCCATCATTGAATGCAGATGGGTTTTAAATGGATATTTGTATTGTCATTGGCTTTGCTTCAAGCTGCTTACTACCGACGCTTGAGGTGGTCGGTTCTCAAATCTCGCAGGCTGGTACTTGATGTTGTCAACTAGCCTCCTGCCCCCCAAGTTTGTCTCGTTTTGTGGATTTGATTCGGCAATAATTGCTTATCAGGATGTTCTAGGTTCTGCCATGACCAAATTGGTGGGTAAGTCTGTTTTTTCGGAGTTGAGAAGAAATAAGCTGCTACTCGACACACACACATTAAATATTTTTTTGGTTGAAGACATGAATTTCATTTAGATATATGTTTGAATCACTTTTCTCAGTGCCGAGTAAGATGAATGGAATCGGTTAAACACAAAGCACTTCCTTCAGTATATTTCTTTTGGCGAAGTAGTTAATCATTGGAGTCTTTTGACTTCCCAGATTTCTTAATATATAGTGTGTGAAATTTCATTATACGCTATTAGTGAGAGTTGACGAGTTTTATTTTACTCAGATTTTTTTTCAAAGGAAAATAAAAAAAAGTGATACTTTAGTATGATAAATTTGAATAGTTAATTTGCTTATTTAAATCTCAAAATTGTTGTTTTAATTCTTTTTATATATTTTTTTAGAATAATATAAATTTTGGAATTTTTATAAAGATTTAGATTTTAAAAATTATTTTAATTTTTTTGTTGTTGAGAGATCAATTTGAAGGGGTATTTACATTAGTTTGTTATTTGAATTATTCAAATTATTTGGATTGTAAAGCTTGAACTTGAAATATTTATTTGAGTTGACATGAATTTTTTTTTTTTAATTTTTTTGAGTTGAATTGGGTTTTGCACATCTCTTGTCATAATTAGAGGTGTTTATGGGTCGGATTAAGTCGGTTTGGGTTGAGTCTAAACAAAATATTAACATATTTTATGTTTGTTTAAATTTGGTTTGGGCTAAAATTTACGCTTAAAATTTTGTTTAAATTTATTTATATTTGTAAAAGATTAATTTAAGTTTATTTTAAGTTTTTCTATATATTTTTTTAATTTTTTAAAAATATATTTATTGAAATTTTTTATATGATTATTTTAATATTATTTTAATGTTTACATTAGAGTAGTATTATATATTTAGTATATGTTTATATTTTAATTTGTTTTAAATTATATAAATATATAAAAATAACATAATATAAAATATTATAAATTTAAAATGGGTTGGGTTAGGTTGGATTTGGGTTAAACATTCAAGTTTGAGTTGAACTTATATTTTGAACGGGTTTAATTTTTGTTCAAGTTTATTTTTTGGGTTTAATAATTGATTCTCTCAAAATTTGGGTGGTCTTTCGGGTTTGAGCAAGTAGTTCGACTCATGAATAGGTCTGGTCATCATAAGACGAATTTCTTTGTAGAACCATTGGTTACAAAGGTTTTTTTATGCAAGTCAAACTTACAAAATGCTTTTTTTTTTTGATGAATTACAATAACAGGGTAAAATTTGAATAACAAATGCGATTCGATCCAGGGCACGTTTGGAACGGTGAATATTTTTTATCATCAAATCATTACATGGAATTCTAATAAAGATATAAAAAAAATAAAATAATATTTATCATACAGCTTCAAAAAATGATGTTTTTAATAATGTTTTATTACATAGAATAAGGAATTAAATCAAATATTATCAAAATAATGTAAGTAGTATTTGTATTAAGAATTGTTTTAGTAACCATTATTAATCACAAATAGTAATTATAATATTCTTAAAATTAGATTACGAGCCATATAATTTTATAATAAAAATAAATACAACTTTTAATAACTATTAAATAAATTATGGAATTGTTGTACCAAATATGAGAATATAAAAAAGAGTTGCATTAAATTTAAATAAAGTATGTACTTTTATTAAGCATTATTTAATCAATCAAATTGAATTTAATGTAATTTCAATATACTATTAAGAACAATAAAATATTACATTAAATTTTGGCATTACGGTCCTTAGACGTGTACAGAGAATTATGAAGGTTGAAGGATTTTGACAAATACATTATGTACCGAGAGAGAAGAATTTAATTGCAGATATTTTGGCAAAGATGGGTCTATCTTAAAAATCGAAGCTTCAAATCCTTGATCTGTCGCCTCCTGAAGTTTTGGAGGTCTTTAATCAGAATCGTATTTGTCATGATGCTTGATCTTTTATTCTAATTTAGTTATTTTTTATAATATCAATTAATATAATAATATTTATTCGATTATAACTGATAATATAATGTCAACCAACATATTAGCATTTATTAAAAGATTGCATAAAATTTTGAAATGCGTGTGACCTTTTAAAGAATTCGTTAACATGTGTTTAGGGAAGTGCTTTGTTTTTTATGTCGAATTATGTAAAATATTTGATGGTTTAAACATTTTGTAGAGTCGGAGTTATGAGATAGTGTTGATTCAAACTAATAGTTTGAAGGTTACGAAGGCTATTCAAAACTTTTCCACGACATTGTTAAACTTTGCTCTGATTATGTGGGTTCATCAACTCCTAATGAAAATTGGAGAGTGGTTCCTATAGCATATTCTTAGAGAGGGAAACAATGATGCTAACTGCAACTAAAATGGCTTTTAATAGAGAAGAAAGTTTGGTATTATTTTAAGCTATCCCTAAAGAGATTTCATATGTATTAAGTGAATGTAATATTTTTATTTTCTTTCCACCCAAACAAAATTAAATTTTAAAATTGTTACATTTATAAGTATGAAATAGTTAGTCAAATACTTTGCTTCAATTTTCATAAGATAATCACTAAGTTTACTTGAATTATATATTCAAAAATACAATTGAAAAGGTTTCATTTTTAATAATTGAATCATTATTGAAAATTTTTTTTCAACATTTATAATTTCAAATAGACTATTTTTTAAGTACATATGGTAATTTTTTAAAAAAAATATTCAATATCATAAATTACTGTTTTTTAAAACATATATATGATATCATGTAATAGTTTTTTTTTTTGTTTAAAAATAAATTAGTGTTTTATTTTTAATAATTAGGATAATACAGAAAAGTTTTTAAAGGGATGAAAAAAGAAAAAGAAAAAAAAAATCCACCAACCAAATAAAGGCAATAATAAACAAAGAAAAATTACAATTTTTTTTAATGTAGAGACTAGTGTTCACGGACTTAGATTTTTCCCATGCAATTCGTGCGGTCTTAGATCGTTTCTTTGGTAAAAAATGCCTGTCATCCTAACCCCCAATAATTGAAGATTCAACAGAATTCCTCTAAGGCACCAACACAAAGGCGAAAGCAAATCAAGATGAATAAAGATGAACGAAGCACAAAGGCACAGAAAACTAACAACACAAGAGAGAGAGTTTTTGAGTGAATGCTCTCAAGAGTTCTTATTGCTCAAGAATGAAGTGAATTACAATAAGAGGGAGAGGCCTCTATTTAATAGTTGAGCCTCCCCAAAATCAACGGTATAGATCAAAGTACATCAATGGCTAAGATTGAAAAGTATCTACAAATCAAATCTCTAAGATTACAAGGATCATATCTTCTAAGATTGCATATCTTGAAAATTACGTTCCATATTTGCCAAGCTTTGTAGATGGACCTTCAATCTCTCCAAGCAATGCGCTAGTCCAATTGGGCCAAAGGATTTCACTTGAACTTGATGGATCACACAAGTGTGCCATGGTTGAGGGCTTCCATGCGCAACTCATGACATTCTCCCCCACCTGTTCTAGCAACGCCCTTGTCACGTCTTCCGCATGGAACTGGTCTATATTGTCTTAGAATTACCCCAAGGCCTCAACAGGTTCCCAACTTGTCTCACTTTCGAGGAAATCCCTTCTATTGAACTAAGTATTCATGATGCGATCGATAATACTTCCTTTTTTGAACATGCGATCTGCCTCGATGCTTTCAACTTCATGATCGTAGAAGACCTTTACGTTCATTAGTGCTCGTTTGTACTTCCTTGATTTGGATCCGCTTGATCCTCATAGAATACTAGGTGGACTTTGGGCTTTACAGACTCGTCAAGCTTGTAGGCCACCTTGCCTACTCTTTTCACAACTTGAAAGGGTCCTTCATACCATTGCACAAGCCTCTTGTGCAAGCCATTATGTTGCAAAATCAAGTATAATTTAGCAAGGATTGAATCACAAACCTGAAATTGCACATCCCTTCAATTCTGATCCGTCCACTTTTTGTTACGCTTACTTGCCTTATGAAGGCAAGATCGAGCTAAATCATTTTGCTCTTACCAATCCCTTGCAAATCGATAAGCAGTTGGATTTGGTCCCGTATAGTGAGTTGCAATAGCATTGGGTGTAAGCGGTTGTTGCCTCGTCACTATCTCAAATGAATGGTTTGTAGCCCCACTTTGTTACAAGTTGTAAGAGAATTGGGCCACATCAAACAACTTTAACCAGTACCTTTGTGCGGTACTCACATAGTGCCGAAGATACATCTCTAACAACGAATTTACTCATTCAGTTTGCCTATTGGTTTACGGATGCATGCTAGTGGAAAAGTTCAAGTCTGAGCCCATTAACTTGAACAACTCCATCCAAAATCGACTCGTGAGTCACTCGTCTCGATCACTGATGATAGACTGTGGCACTCGTCAATATTTCACCACATGTCTAAGGAACAAACAAGCTACCTCTTCAGTAGGACACTCCTTGGTCGCTGGAATAACGGTTGCATACTTTGAAAACCTGTTCAGCATAACAAAAATACTTGCAAACCCATCAGATTTAGGCAAACCCACAATAAAGTTCATAAATAAACTCTCCCATGGGCTCCAAAATGGAAAAAGGATGTAAAAAATCAGCAGGAGTCTTCAACTCGACTTTATCTTGTTGGCTCACCAAACAAGTTTTCATATAAGTCTCTATGTCATCACCCATGTGAGGCTAATAAAACTGATTCTCCAAGAGAGCCAAAGTGTGATGTATACCTGGATGGTCAGCCCATTTCAAATCATGGCATTCCTTCATGACTTATTTACGCAAGTTCCCACATTGAGGAACATAAAGATGATGTCCCCGAGTGTATAACAATTCTACCTTAAGCCAAAATCACCTTGTTTTTCCATCTTTGGCAAGCTTAATCAGTTTTTTGGCTGTGGGATCATAGGACAATCCATCTTGAACGCGCTCTAATGGAGGACTATCAAGTTGGCTTATTGTTGCAAATTCCATCTTTCGGCTAAGCGCATCAGCTACAGTGTTGGCGCTCCCCGACTTGTATTTCATGCTAAAATCAAACTCTACAAGAAAAACCTACCAACAAGCTTGGTTAGGAGACAACTTTTTTTAAGTTAGGAAATAGCTATTTGCAACATTATCAGTGAATACCATGAAATTGGATCCTAGTAAATAGTGCCTCAATGTATACAAATAATACACCAAAGCGATCATCTCTTTTTTTTGGATCGTATATCGTCGTTTCGTCTCATTGAGCTTTTGGCTCTCGAAAGCCACCTGATGCCCATCTTGCATCAATAATCCTACAATTGCATAGTCTAATGCATCTGTGCGTACCTTATATGCCTTGGAAAAGTCTGGTAAAGCAAGTACAAGCTCACTCGTCATTGCTTGCTTCACTCGGTTAAAGGCATTCTTGCACCGAGGATTCCAATCCCACACTTTACCCTTTTTCAACAAATCTGACAAGGGTGCAGTAATTTTGGGGTAGTCTTCAATGAAGCATCGATAATTGTTCGTCAACCCAAGGAAAGACCGTAACTCCGTTACCTTGGTTAGTGGCTCCCTATCAGCAATGACTTGAACTTTGCTTTCATTCATTCGAATCTTGCCACTTCCCATAATGTGGCCAAGAAATGACATCTCTCATTGGGCAAATGAGCATTTCTCCTCTTTGACATATATCTCATTTTCTCGTAACATTTGGAACACCTCCCTCAAATGTCCCACATGCTCCTCAAGCGACTTACTGTACACAACAATGTCATCAAGATAAACAACCACGAAACGATCTAGGAAGGGATGCAATACCTTGTTCATTAGGGTAAAAAATGTAGTTGGAGCATTCGGCAGCCAGAAGGGCATCACAAGAAACTCAAATGACTCATACCGAGTCACACAAGCGATTTTGGGCTCATCTCCTTTGGCTATTCTCATTCGTGGTACCCCGATCGCAAATCCAACTTAGTAAACCATCTCATGCTACCAAGTTGATCGAACAAATTTGTAATAAGAGGAATGGGATATCTGTTCTTCACAGTAATCTTGTTTAAGGCTCAATAATCGATGCACAATCTCAAAGACCCATTTTTCTTCTTTTGGAACAATACCGATGTACCAAATAGGGCTTTAGATGGTCTACTGAACCTACCATCTAATAGCTCTGTCAACTGTTTCTGCAATTCTTCCAACTCAGGCGGAGACATTCGATACAGGGTTTTAGATGTATCAACTCGATCTTATGGTCCACCTTCCTCTTAGGTGGCAAATTTTTGGGTAACTCTGCTAGAATTACGTCTTGAAAGGACTTTAACAATTGGTCTACTTCCTTTGGAATTTTACTAACAAATTTTACACTTTCATTGACCTTCAAAGTGGCTAAATAGGAGACTTCAACTTTACATACTCCTTTAGCAAATTAGATTACCGATAATGTTTTCCCTTCATGCTTCCTTTCCTTTTCATTCGTACCATACATTGATGGTTTGAATTGTTGATCACCATGTAATTATCGGAAAGAAAAGTACCTGCATTAATCCAATCAAGTAAGCTTAAACTAACCACAAAGTCATAGTCGTTAAGTGGTATTACCTTAATGGTGGCTTTATCGTTCCATTCGCCAAGTTGAACTTCCACTCCTTTTGCTATACCCGTTATGGGAATGCATTCCAAGTTCACTGTTTTGATTCGACTTGAATCTTTCTCAAATTTGAGACCAAGTTCCCTCACCATCTCTTCGGACATGAATAAATCTGACGCACTAGTATCAAGAAGTACATTCAATCCTTTTCCAGACACAATGATATCCACAAACATTAACCCCTAACTAAACTTGTCTTCGACACTACTCAAAATCGCACTAAGATTTTAGTGTCTTTTTCAGATTCCTTGGCACCTTCGCGTGCTTTCATGACATTGAATGCTTCATTATTCGGACAATCCTTTATCCTATGTCGGCCTTAAAAAATATAGCATCTTAATGGCCCCCTTTTGCTCTTATGGCTTGCCTTAACTAGCTTTTGGGTCTTCGCCATTCTTTTTCGCTTGATCTTTATCTCCCCCATCATTACCCTTGAGTTTTGACTTGGGTCTGAAAGACTCATTCTTCCCAGAGTTTCTTCCTCTAATCTCTTAGAGAATTTCTGCCTCAACCATGGCTATGGTCAATTCAGTGATACCTTGGTGACGCAACTCTTGCTTTGCCCACATTTTTAGCCTATCCTCGAACCAATAGAACACCTCTTTCTCGTTCAAGTATGAGATCTGAAGCATCAATGCACTGAACTCCTGTACATAATCTCGAACAGTGCCTTGTTGTGTAAGCCAATGCAAATTGGCTCGAGCCTCTTTCTTAACATGTTATGGGTAAAACTGGTTTTCTAACTCTGCTTGGAACTCCACCCAAGTCCTAATAGTTGTCCCTCCACATTTCTTATTTCGTGAACCTATAACGTCACCATAAGATAGCAACATCAGTAAAATAAATTGAAGTAGTGTTTACCTTGGTAGCATCATCCTCGATGCCCATTGCTCAGAACTATTGATCCAATTTTCACAGAAAGTTATCCACTTCTCTTGTGGACCTAGCCCCCTTAAACTTCTCGAGTTTTGAAACGTCCACTTTGTGTTACTTTGGTCATTATGCCATCATCCCACTTCCCAAGGCAGCCTTATAGATAGTAAGCTCCCCCTTGAGCTCAACAATCTCCTTTTTCAGGGCCGTCATCAAGGCCTCAAGAGCATCATCTCTTACCGTCAACTTATCAAAAGTGGATATGAGAGAATCCATCACAAATTCTTTGCTATCCTTCCTCAGATCCTCGATGCGACTCATGAAAATCTTGAGTGTCTCTTTCATGTCATCAACGGACTCTTCGAGATTGACTACCCGATTTTTCAAGCTTGATAGCATGTCTCTCGATCGAGTAGCCTTCATGGCCCTCTCACGGGTCTCCATTGGCTTAACATGTTTGACGGTTTCTTTCGACATCTTAATTGGTGTCATCATATCACTAGCTCATATACCAACTGTTACGGATTTAGATTTCTCCCACGCAATCTGTACAGCCTTAGGTCGTTTCTTTAGTCCAAAAATACTTAAGTTAGCCTAACTCCCAATAATTGAGGATTCAACAGAATTCCTCTAAGGTACCAACACAAAGGCGAAAGTAACTCAAGATGAATAAAGATGAACGAAGAACAAAGACATAGAAAACTAAGAACACAAGAGAGAGTTTTTGAGTGAATTCTCTCAAGAGTTCTTATTGCTCAAGAATGAAGTGAATTACAATGAGGGGGAGAGGCCTTTATTTATAGTTGAGCCTCTCTAAAATTAATGGTACAGATCAAAGTACATCAATGGTTAAGATTGAAAAGTATCTACAAATCAAATCTCTAATATTACAAGGATCATATCTTCTAAGATTTACATAGCATATCTAAGATTGCATATCTTGAAGATTACGTTCCATATTTTCAAAGCTTTGTAGATGGACCTTTGATCTCTCCAAGCAATGGGCTAGTCCGATTGGGCCAAAGGATCTCACTTGAACTTGATAAATCACACAAGTGTGCCTTGGTTGCGAGCTCCCATACGCAAACCATGACACTAGGGATACTTGTTTTAGCAATAAAAAACTATGGCTAAAGTAGTGCTTGGAATTGTGGCATTAGTTTCAACTTGTGAAATCAAAAGTGTATAAACGTAAAGATGAATACTGAGATTGCTTATGCAATTCAACCTTAGTCTACGTCAGCGGGGCCTTGCCCAGAGTAATGATTCACTATATTTCTTAGCGTACAACCAATGATTTAAGTCTTAAGATTGGGCTAAGTCTCACCAATTTAGCGATCTCACCATTATACAAATACTAGATCACTCTCCCACTAAGCTTCCCCTCGAAATCTTAGTTTTGAAATACAAAAGACTCTTTTGATTGCTTACAAAAACAATGCACATATAAAATGTTCCTAACTTGAACAAATTTGTGCTCTCTCAATTTCTTAGTAACACTTTAATCTAGACAAAACTTAAGTTTATCTACTAATTAAGTTTTGCTTACATAAGAGTAATAGTTTAATCACTTTTCTATAAAGTAAAGCTAAAAATCAGAACAAGATAATCTTGACATAATTCCATAAGAGTCTCGATGTAAATTAATGTCTTCAGATATGGAAAGTAACTTTACTTGATCCACAAGTACCTAATCTTCAAGTATTCAATTTTAATTCAATTGGTCTTCATGTTTTGGGTTTTAACTCATCCAAATATCTCTAAAAAAATAGTTCAGTGCTTTTGTTCTAAAATTTGCCAACTTTTAAAATAGGCAAGTAAAATAATGAAATAGTACCTTAAGCTGTGACCATTATTTCAACCACAAAAATAGCCATATAGTTTTTCCTTGCCTTCAAATATGTTAATAATCTCTCCCTTTGGCAATCTTTGAACAAAAATATACAGAGAAAAATAAAATCAGCACATTTACAAATTCTCCCCCTAAGGATCTCACCCTTAAACGAACAATCTCAACTACCTCATCTCAAAGTAATATAAACATTAATGTAGGTATTAGCACAATAAAGATTAAAGTATAAGCTTGTTAATGTGATCCAAAACACGCAAGGGTAGGAGTACAAAATTACTAGATAGAGTGGACATTTGCAGATTAAGAGTAGAAGAATTACCATACTTGATTGATGAGAATTGGAATCTTAAGTTTGTGGTTATTGTTACAAAAAAAAAAACATACTTCACTTCACTCCTCCTTTTTGTTCAATGATTGTAAATGGATCATAAGCTGTTTGGCCATTATATCCAACTTCATGGCTAATAGTTTACAGTTGCGTGCTTTGAGGTCATTAATCTGCTTTTCATTAGTAGCAATTCCATTAACAAGAAACTTTAGGAGTCTCTGATCAACAAAAACTGATATGCTTAAGGATCTAGAAACTATGCCAAATCCTTGCCAACAGTTTTAAGCACTATTGTGTCTCTAGTCGGAGCTTCTTCCTCTTGCACATTGCCAAGGTCTAGAGGAACATGCATGTCTTCTTACCACTTGTGTGAGAACTTCAATTTTGGAGCAATATTCCCATACTATTTAGTAGTTTTGATAATTTTTTCGTTTTACAAAAACAAGGTTTGAAATATGAGATATGGGCAAGGGAGACTAAACTTGTTGTAAACCTTTTCAGCATGACGATAAATCTTTGTGTTGGATTCCTACTCTCACCTTCCTTAGAAAAGAAACCGTCTTCTCAGTCACATTGTTCCTTTGACTATTGGGAAACCAATTCCCCGTGGCAATGGCATAAAGTGCAACATAAGTTGGTTTTAGGGTGATGAGTGAAGTTCTAGACCAACTGGTCATGTGAGGTGAACACCATTGGTAATTTGGGCGGAAATAGTGTCTTTAGATTCCTCAAATTCCACATTCTTTGTGCAAGGATGGTGTAACAAGCATCTGATTTGTGTAGACTTGAATTGTTGGATCTGGTGCCTTAAGTGTAATATATTCGTTTGTATACTTGTAATTTTTTTGAACAAATTGGTTAATAAAATTATTCATGAATTAAATTAATAATATTTGTATAATGTCCTCATGTGGTTTTTACATGTAAAGAAAAATAGAAGCAAATATTAGCTCATTGGTTGTCTAATGTGTAACTAATATTAAGTGGTATTGTAACAACCCACTTTCAATAGTGTCGAAAATAGTGGTTTCGGGGCCACAAGTTCGACGAGTAAGTCTATAAATATTATTTAATAATATTTATGAGTCAAATATTGTATTATATTTTATTTCAATGTGGTAATTTATGTTAACTGAAAGAATAATTAAGTTTAAGTGGCGTGTCTCTAAAGTCAAGGGTGTCGAAAAGTGTCTTCAGGACTCTGTATCTGTGAATCGGACCCGTAAATATTTAATGAAAATATTTACGAAGTTGATTTGTAGGCTATTTGATTTTTCAAATAGGCAAGATTTAATTGTTTAATGCTTAATTTAAGTATAGGGACTAAATTGCATAATAGATAAAAGCACGATTTATAAAAGAATTATAGTTGAAATTTCATGAAGGGACTAAAGTGGAAATTAATCCCTAAAGTCTTTGTTTGGCCGATTAACATATATACGTTATATATATATATATATATATATATATATATATATATATGTAAATATAGCTTAATAAAAGAAAGAAATTATAAAATGAAATTAAAATAAAGAAAAACAAAAGAATAAGAAGGGTAGGTATAGTGGATGGAAAGAGAGAGAAAGAAAAAAAACAACTTTCCCTTTCCAAAACCCAAAGTTTGGAAGGAAATTTAGCAGAGGGGAGAAGTGCATGTCCTTAGGGCTTGAAAGTTTTGAGCTTCAATTGGTAAGTTTAAATTAGTTATTTTTTTATAAATTTTTGTATTTTTGAAACCCCAGTATCTTGATCTAATAATCTGGAGGATAATTTGTGAAATTGTTAAAAGTCTAAGGACTTACCATGAGTGAGATAGGTGTGTTTGTGAAGTTATTTGTTAGATAAATGAAGTTAGTAATTAAATAAACATGTTTTGTTAAATGATTCTTAGTGAATTTAAAGTTTAATGATTTATTTGCTAAAATGATAAAATTTAATATAGAATGTGTGAAATAATAAAACATGTGGTTTTATATGAGCGAAGGGAAGAGCCGATTATCATGACATAATTTCAAAAAGGGTTAAATTGCAAGTTAAAGTTTTAGGGATTAAATTGTTTAAATGTAAAAACATTAAGGGTAAATTTGTAATTTTGCCTTAAAATGGATATTAAGTTGAATGAAATATTTGAAGTTATTATTTGGATGCTTAATTAAGTTAAATTGTATGTTAAATTCAGAAAAAGAATCAAACAGATTTAAATCGAGGAAAAATTAAAGTTTCAGACAAATTACCGACTCTGGTTTGCAACCGTTTTAATCAAGGTAAGTTCGTATTTCACTTTAAAAGTTTATAAGTGAATTTATAATTTTAATTGAAATCGTTATATAAGTTGTATTTATGTCATATATGGTCATGATATATTTCTTGAAAAAGGAAAAAGACCATGGTTGAAAAACACCATGACAATATATTCGGTATTTTCAAATAGATGAAAAGGTTAAAAAGAATATTATCCGGAAGGATAATAAATGAAATGATCGAAAAGGTAAATTTTTTAAATTAATTATTTAATATTTTTGTGATATAATACATATCTATTTAGGTTGTAATCGAGTTTATTTGCTTGAGATTAGTATGATATGATTTTGATTATGAGATGATGATATTTAAGTTGATTACTATATTTGAAAAAATGTGAAATATATGGATGTGAGGTTGAAAATATTGATACAATTTCTTGAAAGAAGAAATTATGTTTATTGAACATATGATGGATGAAACATCTACTTAATATGTTATTATTACAAGTTACATTCATTGTTGAATTATATGTTTCTATGTGATATCCATTAGCATAGAGATATTGTGATACGAAACAAATGCGGAAGAGGATCGTAAAGTTGTCAAGTCGCGGATCTACCCTAAAGCTCTAGACAAAAGTAATCTGAAACGAAAACAAAGAAAACAGATTAGCTAACAAGAAGAATAATCAAACGAAAATTAAAACACAAGAAAGATAATTGGCTGGTAAAGGATCCAATAAAGAACGAAATTAGGGTTTCTTGGATGAAAGAAACCGTCCTTGGACCTCAAGAAAACGTCCCAACTAGATCTGAAAATAAAAACACAAAACAAATTTGTTAGAAGTGATTTAAAAGATGAAAGCAAACTGTTTAGGCAAGAATGTTTGAAACAGCAAGAAAAGATTAAATCTCCTAACTTTTGATGTGTTCCTTAATGGATCAAGGTAGGAGAACGTCCCTCTTGAAGCAATTTCAACCTAAAACAAAAACAACTAAATCAGTAACCCTAAACAGAAAGAAATAAACTAGATCAAACTAGAACGATAGATTAAAGATAGAAAAGAGAAGATAACGTCCTAAGAAGCCTTGGAAACAATAAGAATCCACAACTCCCTTCAAAGGCTCTAATTTCGCCTCCAAGAAAGAGATCTTGGCAAGAAAAAGCTTGAAGATAATTCCCACAACCTGAAAGATTGTTAAAACAACTTCTAAAAAAAAACTCGAGCAATTCTTGAAAAAAATTCAAAGAGAATTATTATTAACTCAAAATAATCAAAATCAAGTGTTTTGTTTACAATTCCACGACCTATATATAGGCAAGTTAAATAAATCTAAATAAAACTCTTAATTAAACTAGAACTATGACTAATCTAAACAAGAAACTTTCTTGTTGACATAAAACTCCTAAAAACTTAAACTACTTAATAATTATTTAAAAATTCGGAATAAAAAATAACAATAAAATAATAAGAGCTGATAATACAATATTGGGCTCATATATAATAAAAATTAAACCTAAAACCCGAACCCAATATGATTTAAACTCGAATTAAAAGCCCGAAACTCGTAATTCCCGTCATGATCACATCCAGAAATTCTGCTTGCGCAGTCTTTATTAAAATGATCATAACTTGAGCTCCCGAACTTGAAACCGAGTGATTCAAAGTGCGTTTCAAAGATAAGAGATAGATCTTCGAAATCCATGTAGACATCTCAATCCATAAATTCCTGGATCCCAACCAAAAAGTCATCGCAAGCCTACTGGTTTCCCCAACTTTAAAATTGGCAGCTCCGGTTTATTAGACCAAGATGTCCAAGATTTGAAATCTTGATTTTCTTGATTCTTGAAATTGTTTGGAATGACAAAATTGGACCAAGATTTGGTTTCTTAATTTTCTTGAAAATAAGAAAGTGAATCTTGATTTTCTTTTTCAGCCATGTGCACATTTAGGACCTTGGGAACGAAGTCTTGGATGGTCCTGTTCAATCTTGCTCGAATTTGCTTGGCCTTCGATCTCGTTATTGCGCCTTGAGAAACTTTGATCCCATCACATTTATAAGCTTGAATTTGGGCCTTGCGACTCGTATCATTCTCCACTTCCTCAAGAAGATTCGTCCTCGAATCTTTAGCTCTCTCCCACAAGTAAAAGTGTCGATTGATGGTAGAGTAATGTAATTGGAAGTCCGCCAATGGATCTTTAAAATCCTGTAACAAGGAAACACCACTAAACAAATTCGAGTTATGGTTAATTAAAACATAATCATTCCTCACTTTTGTATGGGTATCTTCTTGTTTTTCATTTTCTTTTTCCTCTTGAGAACTCTCCAATTTTACCTCATATAGATTTTCACTCACCAAATTTGGACCATCAAGTAGACTTTTAACACTCATGGTCTTTTTTCTCTCGGCCTTTTCACATATTTTTTCCTCACTTCCCATATCCCCCTCACAAGTATTTTGAATATTCAATTCAATACAAGGCATCTCAGTAGGAGAGCATGACGTTTCTACTTCATCTATAGATTCAAGGGAAAATTTCTCATTATCATCCTTTTCCGGTTAACAAAGTTCGCCATCACAACAAATCTTTTTTTCACTAGAGTAAGAGTCAGCAAAAGGCACAAAGTCATAGTTACTTTCTTCTCTAGTTGGATATTGGATTAGACATCGAGAACTCTCATGATATTTTGAACTGCAGCAATAACATTGCTCAAAATGTGAGAGATCACTTGGAATCCTCCTTTCTTTTGGCCATCTTCGTGAAGTACTCATCAACTGATCTACTTCCTTGAGCAAGTCGTCGAAGTCTGGTTTTGACCTCCCTATAATAATGTGTTGGGATAAAGCGTTTTCGCATAACTTGTTTCAACTCATTCCATGTGGTAATTTCTCTCTCGTAGTTTCGTTGGCGACTTATACCAAGTTGAGTCCACCAACTCAACGCATAGTCTGAAAACTCAAGGGTCACCAATGGAACTTTCTCATCTTCTAGGCATTTATAGTAATGAAACATAAGCTCTATTTTTTATTCCCACTCACAGTATGCTTCGGGATCATTCTTTCCAAGAAATCGAGGAATTGTGAACTTCGGCTTTGCCAACGAAGGCTATCCGCGATCATTGGGAAATAAAGGATCTTCATCCACATGAGGGACATGTCTAGCTTGATGTCTACAAGCACGAGGTTGTTCAAACCCATCATCATCATTAGCACCCCAACATTGAGTCCTTTGCTTAGTTCGCAACTGATTTAAGGTATTGTTCAACTGATTGAACATGGTTTCGAACTTATTAGTGATGGCATGGAGATCTAACTTTGTTGCGACACCAGCAAGATTTTCGATGTTAACTAGCGGTTTGTCATTCTGGTCATCACTTCCTTTTCTACTATAAGACATTGTGATAAATCTGGAAAAAAAAAACACAACACTAAAAAAAAAATTAAACAAACCTCACCGTTATGCACTCAAAAAGAAAAATTAAATTCTCAATGAGGTAAGAATTAATCTTGTGAGTCCTTTAGAAGTATTTATATCAATCAATCAGGATGTATTAGAATCAAACTAACAAAGTAATCCTAATAGCACTATGAGTCCAAAATCAGCTAGACACCAAAGAATTGTGTTGCACGGAGAAAAGAAGGTGCAACGTTCGTTAAACTACTAACACAAGAAATAAGAAAGTGTTAGAATGTGTACAGAAGCAATAAAAAGCAAAAACAAATGAAAACATAAAACTAAGAATCAATAAAATTGCAAAAACTCGAAAGCCCAAAAACTGCGAAGCAACTTGACAAATTTCGTTCGAGGTGTTCCCGATTTCCAAAAATCATGAAATTTAAATTGGATCCTCTCCAAATAATGTGTTTTTGATCTGAAAATTTTCGGCACAAAATTCAACCCACAAAATATTTTTTTATTTTTTTTTTATTTTTCTCGTTTTTTTCTTTTTTTTTTCTTGACTTTTTGATCATTTTTTTTTGTAGGAAATATTTTTTTATACTATAATATAGTGCCAAGAATTAGTATATAAAATTTAAGAACAATTGAAAAACGTTTACCCACTCAAAAATATCTTTTTCCAAAAAAAATTACTGGGTAAAAACTGTTTGTTGGCTGTTTGTAATGAAAATAAGTGTAGAAAGCAACAAAGAGCACTTAAAACGCCCAAAATCTGATACCAGATGATACGAAACGAATGTGGAAGAGGATCGTAAAGTTACCAAGTCGCGGATCTACCCTAAAGCTCTAGACAAAAGTAATCTGAAACGAAAACAAAGAAAACAGATTAGCTAACAAGAAGAATAATTAAACAAAAATTAAAACACAAGAAAGATGAATGGCTGGTAAAGGATCCAAAAGAGAATGAAATTAGGGTTTCTTGGATGAGAGAAACCGTCCTTGGACCTCAAGAAAACATCCCAACCAGATCTGAAAATAAAAACACAAAACAGATTCGTTAGAGGTGATTTAAAATATGAAAGCAAACTGTTTAGGCAAGAACGTTTGAAACAGCAAGAAAAGATTAAATCTCCTAATTTTTGATGTGTTCCTTGATGAATCAAGGTAGGAGAACGTCCCTCTTGAAGCAATTTCAACCTAGAACAAAAACAACTAAATCAATAACCCTAAACAGCAAGAAATAAACTAGATCAAACTAGAACGATAGATTAAAGATAGAAAAGAGAAGATAACGTCCTAAGAAGCCTTGGAAACAATAAGAATCCACAACACCCTTCAAAGGCTCTAATTTCCCCTCCAAGAAAGAGATCTTGGCAAGAAAAAGCTTGAAGATGATTTCCACAACCTGAAAGATTGTTAAAACAACTTCAAAAAAAAAACTCAAGAGCAATTTTTGAAGAAAAACTCAAAGAGAATTATTATTAACTCAAAATAATCAAAATCAAGTGTTTTGTTTACAATTTCAAGGCCTATATATAGGCAAGCTAAATAAATCTAAATAAAACTCTTAATTAAACTAGAACTCTAACTAATATAAACAAGAAACTTTCTTGTTGACATAAAACTCCTAAAAACTTAAACTAAATAATTATTTAAAAATTCGGAATAAAAAATAACAATAGAATAATAAGATCTGATAATAAAATATTGGGCTTATATATAATAAAAATTAAACCTAAAACCCGAACCCAATATGATTTAAACTCGAATTAAAAGCTCGAAACTCGTAATTCCTGTCATGATCACGTCCAGAAATTATGCTTGCGCAGTCTTTATCAAAATGATATAACTTGAGCTCCCGAACTTAAAATGTTTAAAATTACATCTTTTGTGGTAAGTTGAAGTTCATTACAAATTTACTAAGCTTTAAGCAAGCTTACCTCATTTGATTTTCTCCCTTGCAGATCGTCAGATTCAAGATGTTGATTGGATTACTCTTGGAGGTCACACTATCTGGTAATTAATCGTTTATGTTAAATCGGTTATAAGTGGCATGTAATTAGGATGTTATATACATGTATTATAAGCCTTATGGATATGTTCTATGTCAATTGAAGCATGGGATTTGCATATTAATATATTTCTGAAGTAATTTTGGCTATTACCTAGGGTTGTTTCAGTAGAAACCAATCGAGTATCGGTAGAAGTACAGGGGATACTCAGCTTTGGCTATTGACTTGACTTGTTTCGGTAGTTGGTACCAAGGTATCGGTAGTTACCCTGGTTGTCTCAGTATTATGTAGACTTGTATCGATAGAACTACCAATCCTATCGGTAGAATTCTGTAGCTGTTTTCGAAATTTTTACTCATTGAGTTCTACCGATACTTGCTCAACTAAGTATCAGTAGAAATCTCTCAAACTTTAGAAACTCAATTTTAAATCGAGAAAATTCAAAGTATTTTTAAAAGTTGATTTTGCTTAACATTTTACATAAAATAAGAAAAAAAATTTAAAGATCATTAAATTGTTTCTGAATGTATATTGTAAGTTGTAACAACCATTTGCTTGGGTCCGATGACCGGGCCAGGTGAGGAGTGTTACAGGTATTACTTGGTCGAATTGTAATACAAAAATACAACTTATATTAGTAAACGAACCTAAAAATGTCCTTAGTCTAATCGAAAATGAGTGAACTGATTGAAAGTCTAATATGCCATATATCAAGTCCAATTGGGAAGATGCTTTGTCATGGGCATTGGAAAGGATGACTCGTAGAAAATAAAGATATAAATGTGATTGATTGGACTGATAGTACATCGGACTGGACCCAAGTACAATAGATCCTAAATACATTTATCGATTTATTCACTTGTGACGTTCATAGTATGACATACCTTAGTCCTGAGTGGATGATGGACTACGTATGCCTGACTCGCATACTTTGATGTAAGTGAAAGCCTGAGTTCAAATAGATAAGGAACCGAAAGTTGGTGCATTGAGTATACGACTTTTACAGTAAGTAGCATTATTCACAATAATGGAATTCATAGCCCAGGACATGGGTAAATGATATCCTCTCATTAGCATTACGTGATAGATGAAAAGTAAACGTGGCCACGGGTCATTCGTCTTTGTGATGAATGACTTAATTATTATTTGATAGTAATTGACTTTTCATGAAGGAAGATGTAATGAATACTATGAGATAAAATAGGATCATATTGGGAGAGCTGATTTATCCCAAAGAGATTAAGGATATCTTATGAGGGTAACACACTTATGACAAGGTCATTGGACGAGCACTGATCGAGTAGTTATCGTAATGGTATGTCATTAGGAAGAGCTTAGTAATGCTACTATAGTGGAATGATTTTGTGACTAAACGAGTTTATAATTAATATGTGAAAAGTTGAAACTTAATTATAAATCATTTGAGCCCTAATCACATATGCTCAATCGGTCCCCTACTAGCCCGTTGAAATTGAAAATGAATTGCATGATGAATCAAATGAACATAAATGAATAGAAATGATAAAGTTAGAGAAATAGTTTATATAGTATTCTGGCCCTTATAGCATTTCAATTTCCTTCTAACATGTTCTGTATAATTATTAAGTTATCCGTTCTCATTTTGTGCCTGTAAACAAAAATCACATTCTTTATAGTTTCAATTTTATGACCAATACATTAGTTGTTATATATATCGTAACATATCTTAATTGATTTTCATGCCAATTGTCTAATATCAATCAATTCAAAATTTCTACTCTATTCAAATCAATCTCTGCTTTGACATTCAATTTTCAATATGCCAAATCAGTTCAAGTCATCCATACAACTTCCTTCAACTATGTACATGGTAAAATAACATGAAAACGCGAAACTTAAATAGATCTTAAGTCATAAAAATACATATCATTAATTTCGAGCTATTCATCAATGGCTTTGGGTTTTCCCTTCCTTATTGAGGAGTCTGAATCGATATTAGCTATGGATTAACATAAACATATAGCACAATCAATTGTTATTTTATACAAACCTTACAATTTATTCAATTTAGCCCCTAAAATCGAAATTGACATAACTTTCAATCTAAAGCTTCAAATTGAAATTGGTTTTGAATATCAACCATTAGAGACCTCCTATTTCTCATTTCTAAAGTTAATTTTTCAATTTATTCAATTTAGTCCCTAATATATGAAACTATCAATTTACTTCACAATTTAGTCCTTTTCACCTCTAAATTTAAAATCTATCAATTTAACACCCAAAATTCAAGAAATCAACAATGGTAACTCCCTAAAAATTTAAAATTTTTACAAATTGATACATGGGCTAGCTAAATGAAGCTCACATGATCTCAAAACATTAAAACTACAAGAAAAGGACTAAATTGAGCTAACCAATTTGTTGCCAAAGATTGAAACCCTTCGGTTGTTCCTCTTTTTTCTTCTTGAGCTATTCAGTGTTGGATGATGGAGAAAACCATGCTCTCTTTCCTTCCACCATGTTATATTTCTATTTTATTTTATCAATTTTACTTATTTTAATTTTAATTATAAGTTCTATTAATATAAAAATATATTAATAGTTTCTACCGTCCACTTAACAATTTAAGGTGGGTTATTTTCCAAATTACTTAATTGCAATTTAAGTCCTAAAGTCATTTCCTAATTAAAAATCTAAAGTAGTTGGACTTTACAATTTAGTCACTGTACTTTAATTAATCACTAATTCAACAAAATTACCTATCCAAGATTTAATTCAACCACTTAATACCTCCATAAATATTTTTATGGACTCGATTTATGGAAACGAGATTCCAAAATTACATTTTCTGACACCACTGACTTTCGAGTTATTACAATCCCAATTAACTTGACACGGACTCTGGATGGATATACGGATGTCCAACCAACACACCAATACGTCACTAATGTCTTATCGAAACATCCGAAGTAAATATCATGCTCCACACCTCATTGGTATAAATTGAAGTATAAACCCGTACACAAATCTAATCCTATGACATGCCAAACGTAATTGACTCTGCCCAAACAATCAATACGGCATCGATATTTCAATTTCATTTTATAATCAATTCATATATCATATTCTCATTTCAATTCATCATCACTTCATATATGTCTACTATCACATAGCGTGGTTTATATCATATACATATCACATATCATATATCAATTATATCATACTATTTTATACTATATTCAATCCAATCCAATTTCTGAACATTCAATATGAATAATTTGATACGACGGTATAAGTTTACATCGATAGTAAATCATGCATTCAAAATATATAATCATGTAAATATTAAACGACCTCGAATCATAAAATTACAAACCAATAGTTCAACAACTCGTCAACGACTCTCGCATTTCCTTTCCCTCTCAACAGCCCAACGTTGTCTTTAGCTACATTCAATAATTCAATAAATAAAACAATATTAGTTTACACTCAATTCACAATCAAATACATAGCCACTCATATTTTTACATTTTATTGAGTTTCGTCCCTATACTCGGGATATGCATATTTCTAGTTCAAACTTAGCTCATTTTTTAAATTTGTTTTAGGTTTAAATTTAGTTTAAATTTAAATTAATTTTAAGTTTAAATTTATTTTAAATTTAAAATTATTTAATTTAAATTTATTCAAATCTAAAATAAATAATGTCCAAATACAACCCAAGTTTTACAAACTTTTGATCCAATTGAGCCCAATTACAAATCCAAAGTCCATTTTACAAACCCAAATGCCCCAACCTAGTTACATGATTGGCCCAACAAGCCCAAACTAAACCTAAAACAGAAGAGTCAAACCCTAAATAGGCAACTTGCTTCTGCCACCCCTCCCTTCCAACGAGAAGCCGTCATGTCAGCAACCGAGTTGCACCACCGCACTAGTAACTTGAACTGCCACCACCGCCATTGCCAAACCGCACCTACAAAAGGAAGAACAAGGCAGGCATTAAATTGAAAAAAAATAGATTATAATGATTGTAAACAAGACTTTAAAAGCCGAATACAATTTAAGGTTACAGATTTTTTGAGGAGAAATTAATACAAAGAAACAACATAGACTTTCCAGTATTTTGCAATCAGTATACATGCATTGGGAACACAGATAATGGAAACATTCAAAGCCTTCTGATCCAGGAGTTAAAGGGTCATACCTGAATCTGATTTGCCATCGCTGCCGGAGCCGAATAGACGCTCCTCCGAGCTACTCCATGTTTATGAGGGTCCCCATCGTCCGTACGTTCAAGAAAAAAGGGAAACAAACAGTAAGAAACAATTATACAAAATAGATCTAAAAAATGTTAAGAAACTTTGAAATTGTTAGATCTGAGTTTTTAGGGAAATAATAAAAGTAGATAAAAAAATAAAGGACCGAAACCTTTTTGAAACCGAATCAGATCATACTTGTTTTAAAACTAAAACTCCCAAAAACAAAGTTTTCCTTCAATTTTTTCGGCTCAGATTTGAAGAACACGAGCTTGGATCTAGTTTTATTTTGAAAAAAATAAAAAAGGGAGAAGTTTTTACCTTGAACCACCGTGGACGGCGGCGCGTGGTGGCAGTGCAACGACCAGACGGTGACCGGAGCTCGACCGGCCATGAAAGGGCTTGGAGAGAGAAGGGAGAGCTTTTGAGACTTTTTTTTTAAAAGAGATGAGAAATGAAATTTTTGATGGAAAATTTGGAATTTATAGCAGCTTTGAAACGCTGTCGGTTTGAGTGTGAGTGTTTGGTGCCAAAACGGTGCGCTGACCCATTTTAAGACCCGACCGGCTCCAGAGGATCCACGTGTTTTCATTAAATGGTTTATTTATACTTTTGGTCCTTCCGTATTTTTTGATTGTTTCAATTTAATCTTTTTCATACTTTAATTTATTTTAAATTTGCCCATGAATTTCATTTCATTTTCAATTTAATCCTTTGACCTTTTTGAAAGTCCAGGAGGCTGCCACGTGTCTATTTTTAGGTTATTTGTGCAAATGGTCCTTTATATTTTTGATTTGTTTTAATTTTGTCCTTAAATCAAGTTTTGTTTTATTTTAAATTAGCCAGTAATTTTAAAAGATTCACAAATTGGTCCTTTAACCCCAGAATGCTTGAAAAGTTGCCATGTGTCCCATCTTTTTTGTTTTATTACCTAAAAGGTCCCTAAACTATCAAAAAATCATATTTTGACCCCTAAACTTCTCAAAATTACATTTTACCCTCGAACTTCTCAAAATTATATTTACCCTTAAACTTCTTAAAAATTACATTTTTATCCTTAAACTTCCAAAAATTATATTTTTTCCCCGAAACTTCTAAAAATCACATTTTAACCCCTAAACTTCTCAAAAATTATATTTTTCCCCCAAACTTTTAAAAATTACATTTTACCCCTAAACTTTTAAAAAATTACATTTTGCCCTCGAACTTCTCAAAAGTTACATTTTTCCCTCAAACTTTCAAAAATTACATTTTTACCCCTGAACTTCCTAAAATCACATTTTGCCCTCGAACTTCTCAAAATTTATATTTTTACCCTTAAACTTCTAAAAATTAAATTTTTACCCTTAAAACTTTCCAAAATTACATTTTAGCCCCAAACTCTCTGAAACTTATTTTCAACCCCATTTTTTTTCCTTTCTTTGAATTTTGTATATAAATTTTTAACCTTTTTTTTTTAAAAAAAATTAATTTTGTTTTTTTCTCATTTATATTTTCACATTTTATTTTTCTCATATTTATTTTCGTATATTTGTTCATTTTTATGTTATTTAACTTTATCATTAATTGCATAGCTCGTATTTAATTTGCATGCTCATTTTTATCTCTATTTATTATTAAAGTCATTTTTTATTTTTCTTCAAAATATTAAAAATCGAGGCAATATTCCTTTATTTCGGGTTTTGAAAATTCGTACTTTAACTTACTAGGCACGATTTTTCTTCAAACCGAGGTAATCGAATACCCTTTAAAATCGAGGCAATATTCCTTTATTTTGGGTTTTGAAAATTTGTGCCTTAACTTACTAGGCGTAATTTTTCTTCAAACTAAGACAATCGAATACCTTTAATCGAGGTAATATTTCTTTATCTCAGGTTTGAAAATTTGTGCCTTAACTTACTAGGCGCGATTTTTCTTCAAACTGGGATAATCAAATACCCTTTTTCAAGGTTTAAAGTGCACAAACAAAGGAAAGTCCGTTATTTTCGATTCTCGAAACGTTATGTCCTAACTCACTGGACATGACTTTCTTTCTCGATCACCTCGAAATAGCGAGACTTCCAAAAAAATCGATTTCTTTCTTAAACATGACTTATGAATTTAAGGATCCTACTTTAAAGCTTTATTCGAGTTTTCAAAATTTTAAATTCAAAACCCTAAAATAATCAATGTGGTACCAATTTTGGGCGTGTGAGGGTGCTAATCCTTCCTCTCACGTAACCAACTCCCGAACTCGTTTTCTGGATTTCGAAGACCAAAATATTCTTTTCAAAACGAATTTCAAACAGAAAAAGTCTATAGTCATTTTTGGAAAACAAAAAAAATCTCCTATCAGTACTTATCTAAAGATTATTCTCCTTTGAAAGAGTTTGTAGCCACGCAAAGACAAGAAAATTTCTCAGAAGAAAAATGGATGGCAATACTTCAAAGTCTCCAAGACGAAGACAGAGAATGGCGACCACCATGGTTTGTTCCCGATGAAATTTTGTATCGATGCGGAGACTTCAAGTGGGTCCCATTGGCTGGAATTTGGGGAGTAATAGGATACTCACCTTTATTGGTTTCAAGACAATACAAATCGAGATAGTTCGTACCAGCAACTCAAGGGTTAGCTCAGTGTGAATTCGCATACAGAGGAGAAAATAATAAGAAGAGGATTCGAGAGATCTCAAATGCATGAAACCAGGTTAGAAGGATAAAAGTGTTTGGCGCCAATCCCATGAAAACTATAGAATATGATTGGTGGAGAAATAAAATGATCAATGACAACATTCTTGTGCCAAACCCTGAGGTCGTTCGCCCAATTGAGGAGCACTTGTAGGTTGTCCCGACTGAACTAGAAATTATTAAACAAGATTTTGAGAGGAAGAATGCTGAGATGGAAAAGATGATAGAAAAATTGGAAGAAGAAAAGGTGCTTTTAAGATTATACGTTGATGTCCAGAAGCTAGAGGTAGAGAAATTAAGAAAAGGGAAGAATAAGGCCGAAGAAGATCTCGATAGCTTGAAGAAAGACTATAAGAAGCTTCGTTTGTCAATCAGGATTACCGGTTTAGGTAAGACGTCAGAAAAATGGCAACGAGAAATCCTTGAAGAGAAGAATAGAACAAGTCAGTGGAAGAACAAGTTTCAAGATGCCCAAATTCAAGAAAATGCCATAAAGAGCAGCTTGTTGGAAAGTCAGGCTGAGATGACCGAGTTAAAGGCCCGAATAAAGGAATTGGAGGAATCCTTGTATAAACATCGTAGCTGAAATTCAGTTGTAGAGCTGAAGGCAAGTCGAGTCGAAATCGAGAGATTAAATAATATGGTGGAAGAATTGGAAGCCTCATTGTAGAATAGTGAAATACAAGCTGAGATTCTGGAGAGAATAATGGAAACAAATGATTGACATCTTCAGCAAACTCAGAATCAAGTTTGAGACAGGGATTATGTTATGGACGAGGCTCTGAATCAAATACGGGGAGTAGCTGATCACGTGCAAACACTAGCAGTCGAAGCAGATGAGTTAAGCATACAATATGAGACAAAGACAGAACGGGGTCAAAAGCTAGCAAGACTTCTCAAGAAAATCAAAGCTTTGAGCATTAAGGAAAAACCGTTTATGTAATTTGCTTTATGTAAAGGAACTTGTTATCTAGTGAAGTTTTCTAATGGAAATTGAATTATAAGTTATATCCTTTCTTTTGCATTCATGCATTCATCTGCATTGCATTTTCACATATTTTAGTTTAATAATTCTAACTAATTAAAACTTTAACAGTTGCGTCAGTAATCATTGAAAACTCACATCACTATAACACTCGTAAAAAAACAAAGCTATGGAGCATAGGCTAAAGCAAATTCATAAGGAAATGCAAGAACAAGTGCAAGCGCAGTTACAAGACCATTTGGCAAAAGTATAGCAAGATATGAACGATCAGATTATAGAATCTTAAAAGAGCATTATAAGTTAGCTAACATAACTGGCAAGAACAGAGGCAGATAAAGGAAAAGGTCCTACTATAAGCCGAGGGGAGGAGAGTGAGGAGCCTAGATATCTCCCAGGCTATGCTTCTATGCATACTCAAGTACCGCCGGAAACGTATCGACATGGAGTACCTGTAACAATAAGAGCATAACAACACCCAGGTGGTATATAAGGGCCGGTAAATTTTTAGATGGGATCCGGTTCCAACCCTGGAGATAATGTAGCCATTCCCGTCATCCATGACTTGGATGACGTAAAGGAGATGGAAAGAGTAAGGCCCGAGATCCCTAGACAGATGGAGGACAAATACAAGTGGTTGGAAGAAAAAGTGAAAGAAATGGAAGGTGTTAATACCTTCTATGGCATTGACGCTAAGGAGCTGAGCCTCATCCTAGACCTACTGCTCCCCCCGAAATTCAAGACACCGAATTTCGACAAATATAACGGGACCAGTTGCCTCGAAGCACACATTACCATGTTTTGCAAGAAGATGACTAGGCATGTCCATAATGACCAGTTATTAATACACTGTTTTTAAGATAGTTTAATATAATCTGCAGCCAAATGGTATAATCAGTTGAGTCGTGCCAAGATAAGCTCATGGAAGGATCTGGCACAAGCATTTATGAAGCAATACAGTCACGTAACTGACATGGAACCTGATAGATTGACACTGCAAAGGATGGAGAAAAAGCCAAATGAAAGTTTCCGACAATACGCTCAAAGATGGAGGGACGTGGCAACCCAAGTACAACCACCATTATCGGAAAAGGAAACAACTATGTTGTTAATTAATACTCTGAAGACCCTTTTTATTAACCATATGTTCGGGAGCGCTACCAAAAGTTTCTCTGATATGGTTATATCAGGGGAGATGGTTGAGAACGCAATCCGAAGCGAAAAAATTAAGACGGGAGAAGGTGTCAGAAGAATAACTCCCAGAAAAAAGGAAAATGAGGTCAACAACATATACTCTTACAAGATAAATTACTCAAAGCCAATGATGATGGCATCGCCCAGAACCACGAAAGGAAATTATCAAAGAAATTCAAGACAGAGGTTTGGTGTGATACCAAAAATGGAATTCACTCTTATTTTCATGACATATAGGGAACTTTATCCGAGATTGTATGAGGAACGTCTTGTGGCGCCAATCAATGTAAACCCATTGCTACCACCATTCTCGAGTTGGTACGACGCAAACGCACGATGTGAATATCACGCTGGGATGCTAGACATTCAATTGAGAATTACGCAGCCCTAAAAAGGCATGTACAACAGCTTATTGATGCCAAGACACTAATATTCGAGGATCTTGTGAATCCTAATATATCAGGGAATCCGCTACCCAAACATCCTGATCAAGGGATGAATACAATAGTCGGAGAAGAAAGAAGGTATATTAAAAGTCGCGTTGATGACAAAAGGGTACCTTGGAATTACAACTGTAATGTAACAGTATCGAGAGGGGAAAAATCCAAGGTTGAATCAGAAGGAGCTCGAGACGTGAGTCTTGTCACGCGTAATGGAAAAGATTATGGCCCTGCAAGAACAGAAAATGGAACACTTGGAAAAAGCCTAGAAGAATCGAAAAGAGGGAGTACCAGTGGATTAAAGTCACCAATCAACGAGCCAATAAAAGAAAATGAGGCTAAGGAATTCTTAAAGTTCCTCAAACACAGTGAATATAGTGTGGTGGAGCAATTACACAAGCAATCGGCTCGTATATCCACTTTAACGTTGTTATAGAGCTCAGAAGCACATCGTAACGCGCTGATGAAAGTTTTAAATGAGACTTATGTAGCCAAGGACATTTCAGTGAACAAACTAGACCGCTTGGTCAATAATGTTAGCGCTGATAATTTCATCTTTTTTAATGATGACGAAATAACCCCTAGAGGTATGGGGTCAACAAAAGCGCTACATATCACCCCTGCTATAAAGGTTACACACTGCTTGGTGTATTGATTAATAACAGTTCAGCTTTGAACGCTCTGCCATTGAAAACGTTAAGGAGATTATCGATCGATAGTTCTCATATGAAGACATGCCATAATGTAGTGAGAGCTTTCGACGGAACAGAAAGGAAAGTTATGGGTCGGATCGAGATACCACTGTTAATTTGTCCAAACTCATACGAAGTAGATTTCTTAGTAATGGATATCAAACCAAGCTACAACTGCTTGCTTGGAAGACCATGGGTCCATTCGGTAGGAGCAGTACCGTCATCATTACATCAAAAGCTGAAATTGGTGATCGAAGGACGATTAGTCACAAATAATGCTGAAGAGGACTTAATTGCGTCAATAGCAAATGATGTGCCATACATTGGAGTAGATGAAGAAGTTTTGGAATGTTCTTTCCAATCCTTAGAGTTTGTAAATGCAACCTTCGTCGTCAAAGGGAGTAGAATCCTTGTACCCAAAATATCAAAAATCACAAAGATGGCCTTAAAAATGACAATTGGCAAAGGAGCCCTAGCTGGAAAAGGACTAGGAAGGTTTCTCCAAAGGAGAATCAATGTGCCAATGTTGGAAGAAAAATAAGATTACTTTGGCCTAGGGTATAAGCCAGACGCAAGGGGAATGAAAAGGAAGATGAAAAAGAAGCAGAAACGAAAGAGAGCTCGATTGGTTGGAGAGAAGATCAAATGGGAGCCAATGGTTTTTCCCCATATATAAAAAATGTTCGTATTAGGGGGAATAATCAATCCAAGGCCAAAGGAATAAGAGAGAGGAGGAAGACTAATTGAAATAATAGGGACAATGAAGGGTTTGAGCATTAACATTGTATCAGAGGAAGGAAATGAAGGAAGAAACCCATGGGAAATTCGTCCTTTCACCTCTAGAAGTACTCTCGACAACTGGACTGTAAAGGAACTCCCTATAGTCTTCAGGGCTGCTTCAGAGTCCTTGAATATAAAAAATATGAGTAACCCTAATGCTAACTTAGAGCCTCATTTCGAGCAAGATATGTGTTTAGAAGAACTTCAAGACTTCGAAGAAGATCAAGATTGTAATTTGTCTCCTGATCTGTTAAGAATGATGGAGCAAAAAGAAAAAAAAATTCTGCCTCATTCAAACCCAGTGGAAGTTATAAGCCTAAGGAACAAATATGAAAAGAGAGAAGTAAAAATTGGTACAAGCATCTCCCTAGAAACCATAAAGGATCTTATCGAATTATTTTAAGAGTTCCAATGAGTCTTCGCATGGTCTTATTAAGACATGCCTGCCTTGAGTACTGACATTGTGGCGCCTAAACTCCTCATAAAGGAAGGATGAAAACCTATTCAGCAAAAGCTTCGAAGGATGAGACCGGATGTGTTATTAAAAATAAAAGAGGACGTCAGAAAGCAATTTGATGCTGGGTTTCTCCAACTGGTTAAATACTCAGAATGGGTAGCCAACATAATCCGTGTTCCCAAAAAATATAGGAAAGTCCGTATGTGTGTGGATTACCAAGATTTAAATAAAGCTAGCCCAAAGGATAACTTTCCATTACCCCACATCAATACCTTAGTAGATAATACAGCAGGTCACTCCTTATTTTCATTCATGGACGGTTTTTCTGGATATAACCAGATAAGGATGGATCCTAAAGATATGGAGAGAACTACATTTGTCATACTGCGGGGAATATTTTGTTACAAGGTAATGCCTTTTGGACTAAAAAATGCAGGGGCAACTTATCAAAGGGCCACAATGACTTTGTTTCATGACATGATGCATAAAGAAATTGAAGTTTATGTCGACGACATGATTGCGAAATCCTGAACAGAGGAAGAGCATGCAAGAATCTTGAGAAAGTTGTTTGGAAGGCTAAGAAAGTATCAACTAAAGCTAAACCCAACAAAGTGCACTTTCGAAGCCACGTCAGGAAAGCTGTTAGGCTTTGTAGTCAACAAAAAAGGGATTGAAATAGATCTAGAACGTAAAAAGAAGTTTGAGGGTTTTTAGGGAGACTAAATTATATTGCTCGGTTCATCTCACAGTTGATTGAGAAATGTGATCCTATCTTCCGTTTGCTTAGGAAGCACAACCCAGGTGTATGGGATGATCCATGTCAGGAAACTTTTAACAAGGTCAAAGATTACTTGTCCAATGCTCCCATCTTGGTGCCTCCAATTCCTAAGAAACCGTTGATCCTGTACTTGGCAGTCTTTGAAAATTCTATGGGATGCGTACTAGGCCAGCATAATGAATCTGGAAAGAAGGAAAGGGCGATATATTATCTCAACAAGAAATTCACTAATTGTGAGACTCGATACTCGCCAATTGAAAAATTATATTGTGCTCTAGTTTGGACTATGCGAAGATTAAGGCAATACATGTTGTACCATACCACTTGGTTAATCTCAAAACTAGATCCTCTGAAATACATGATGGAGTTAGTCGCATTGAATGGAAGATTGGGTAGGTGGCAGATCTTGCTTTTGGAGTTCGACATAGTCTATGTCAATCAAAAGGCAGTAAAAGGGAGTGCGATAGTGGACTTCCTAGCTAGTAGGGCTTTAGAGTACTATGAGCCAATAAACTTCGACTTCCCGAACGAGAATTTAATGTATGTTGCAACCACTGAAGAGGGAACCCCAGGGGAACATCCTTGGTGATTGAACTTTGATGAAGCTTCAAATGCCACAGGTAATGGAGTTGGAGCAGTCTTGGTATCACTAGAAGGAGACCACTATCCTTTCACCAGTAAACTCGATTTTGATTGTACAAATAACATGGCAGAATACGAAGCATGTATCATGAGAATCCGTGCAACCATATAACGGGGAATCAAAGTTTTAGAGATATATAAAGACTTCGCACTAGTAATCTATCAACTCAAAGGAGAATGAAAAACGAGGGATTCTGAGCTAATCGATTATTGAAAATTGGTTCTTGAGTTAACCAAGGAGTTTGATGACGTCACATTCCATTATCTCCCACGGGAAGAAAACCAAATGGCTGATGCTCTTGCCACTTGGCCTCGATGATTACAGTAAATAGACCAGAAGATATGAAACACATTCAAATGAGCATCTATGAGGCTCCGACTTATTGTTATGATATTGAAGAAGGAGAAGAAGGAGAAAGGGATGATCGCCCATGGTATCAAAATATTCTTCAGTATGTGAGAGATCGCAAATACCCCGAGCAAGCTTCTGAAAATGAAAAGAGGACATTGAGAAGACTGGCCAATGAATATGTCCTAGATGGGGAAATCTTGTACAAAAGGAGAAAAGATCAGGTGTTGCTAAGATGCGTTGACGTAGTTGAAGCTAAGAAGATCTTAGAAGAAGTTCATGCAGGCATTTGTGGGACACATGCCAATGGTTTCACAATGTCTAGACAAATAATGAGATTTAGGTATTACTGGTCTATCATGGAAGGCGATTGCATCAATTTTGCCAAGAGATGTCATAAGTGTTAGATCTATGGAGACAAGATTCATGTACCTCCATCACACCTTCATGTCATGACTTCTCCTTGGCCATTTTCTATGTAGGGCATGGATGTCATTGGGCCAATTTCTCCAAAAGCTTCTAATGGTCATAGATTTATCTTCGTGGTTATCAACTATTTCACCAAATGGGTAGAAGCAGCTTCTTACGCCAACGTCACGAAGTCTGTGGTCAACAAGTTCTTAAAAAAAGAGATCATTTGTCGATATGGGATGCCAGAGAGGATCATATTCGACAATGCCTTGAATTTGAACAATAGCACAATAGCGGAAGTTTGCGAGCAATTCAAAATCAAGCATCACAATTCCTCTCCCTATCCCCTAAAGATGAATGGAGCTGTGGAGGTAGTTAATTAAAACATCAAGAATATCGTTGCGAAAATGACTGAGACCTATAAAGACTGGCACGAAAAACTACCATTTGCCTTCTTTGCTTACAAAACTTCAATCAGAACTTCTACTGGGGCAACACCATTCTCGCTACCATATGGTATGAAAGCTGTCTTACCAATTGAGGTTGAAATACCTTCTCTGTGAGTATTGACTGAGCTATAATTAGATGAGGCAGAATAGATCTAGGCTCGATATGATCAGTTAAATTTAATCGAAGAAAAGAGGTTAAGAGCTATTCGCCATGGTCAGATGTACCAGAAAAGAATGATGCGAGCTTATGACAAAAATGTCCATCCTAGAGAATTTCATGAGGGAGATCTAGTTTTGAAAATGATACTTCCCATACATAAAGACTTCCGCAGGAAATGGATGCCCAACTGGAAGGGACCTTACGTGGTAAAGAAAGCTTTCCCAAGAGGAGCTCTCATTCCAATAGAAATGGACAACAAAGATCTGCACAACCTCGTCAATTCAGACTTGGTGAAAAAATATTTTGCCTAAAATTGAGATGAAAACCCGTAAAGGGCATCTCTAAAAAATAGGGGTTAAAGATGAAAACCCGCAAAGGGCATCTTGAAAACAAAAGGAATTTTGAGTTGAAAATCAGCAAAGGGCGACTCAAATTCAAAGAACAAGTCAAAGTGATCATTTCTCTCAAATGTAACAAGATGGAGGAAAATTACAACTTGAAGCATCAACAAAGCGCTCCAGGTCTTTTAGACACATATTTGGGCTCATAATGATTCTCAGCAAGTCGACTCAAAAAAGCTCATCTTGCGATACTCGAGGCATCTAATTTTCTTTTGTTGTATACTTGGCAATTTCTTGACAAAAATTTGTCTCCTATTGATCTTTTGAATTATGTCTTCAATAAATTTCGACTTTATTCTTCCATAATCTCGTTCAAGCATTTTGCATTTTTAATAATGAATAATAAACTAATAATCTGAATCATACAAAGATCCATGAGCATTACTCTAGAATTTTCTAAATGGTACAATGACCTGAAACAGGACCACAAATTGGAAAACTTGAAAACAAGCAGTTCAGGCTGAGCCTAGAAGGAGACATAACAGCGCACCCATGACAGAATTTGGACAAGCGACAGGCTATGTTAGCTCAAATAATAAATGAACATTCATCATATGCATTCACGTAGTTAGGAGCATTTGATTCATTCTGATCATTGCATCCTGATAATTCGGGCCTACATATGAGGTTTATAGAAGCATACTTTACAGGTCATATCCCCGCAAAATGGCGATAGGAACCAAGGAAACATGAGAGCTAATACCCTAAAGACGAAGAGGAGTAGATTGAAGTCGTAATAGTAAATCTTCTACCTTGAAGTTACAGTGGATCGAAATCAAACTACAATACCAAGTTTTCGTAAGAGTAAGATGAAGTTTCGACATCAAATCCTATCTTCCTGAAATTGCAGTGGAGTTGGATTCAAACCACGTCATTCTAGATGGACAGATTGAAGATTTCGATCCTTTACCCCGAGCCTGGGGCAAATCACCATCAACCAATCTTTTACCTCGAGTTTGGGGCAGATCACAGTGAGTCAATCTTTTACCCCGAGTTTATGGAAGATTGTAGCCATTCGATCTCTTACCCCGAGCCTAGGGCAGATCATCACCAGCCAATCTCTTACCCCGAGCCTAGGGCAGATTATATCCATTCGATCTCTTACCCTGAGCTTGAGGCAGATCATCACCAGTCAATCTCTTACCCCGAGCTTGGGTAGATTGCAGCCATTCGATCTCTTACCCCAAGCTTGGGACAGTTCATCACCAGTAAATCTCTTACCTCGATCATAGGGCAGATTACAGCCATTCGATCTCTTACCCCGAGCCTGAGACAGATCACCCTCAACCAATCTCTTACCCCGAGCTTGGGGCAGATTACAGTCGTTGGATCTCTTACCCCGAGCTTGGGGCAGATCACCCCCAGCCAATCTCTTACCCCGAGCTTGGGGCAAATTGCAGCCATTCGATCTCTTACCCCGAACCTGGGATAGATCATCACCAACAAATCTCTTACCCCGATCATAGGGTAAATTACAATCATTTGATCTCTTACCCTGAGCTTGAGGCAGATCACCATTAGCAAATCTCTTACCCTGATCATGAGGTAGATTGAAATCATTCAAATCTATTACCTCGAGCTTGGGGCAGATCACCATTGGCAAATCTCTTACCCCGATAATGGGGCAGATGACAATCATTCGAAGCAATAAAGTGGTCATCTTCCTGGTAAGTTGCAAAGAAGTGAACCAAATTCATCTTCCTAGTGAAATACAAAGAAGTAAATCAAGATATGAAGCTACGACGCCCAAAACCCTGAAGCTGTAAGTGAATGGGGTGAAGCTACAGTAGCAAATTTTGTCTTTTTGAAATTGCCTCAAGGTAAGATGGAGTCATAACGTTGAAGACGTAGAGAAGCGGATGCAGTAAAACGACTAACAAAGCAAAGAGTGGGCCAATCGAAGAAGGAACGTCAAAGAAATGAAACTTGACAAAATTGAGCCTCATTTTGGTCTTTGCTCTGTTCTTGTTACACAGCAACGAGCAAAGAGGGGCAGCTGTTGAAACCCAATTTATCCGGGCCCAAACTTAGCTCATTTTTTAAATTTATTTTAGGTTTAAATTTATCTTAAATTTAAATTAATTTTAAGTTTAAAATTATTAAATTTAAACTTAAAATTAATTTAAATTTAAATTTATTTAAATCTAAAATAAATAATGTCCAAATATAACCCAAGTTTTTACAAACTTTTGATCCAATTGAGCCCAATTACAAATCTAAAGTCCATTTTACAAACCCAAATGCCTCAACCTAGTTACATGATTGGCCCAACAGGCCTAAACTAAACCTAAAATAGAAGAGTCAAACCCTAAATAGGCATTAAATTGAAAAAAAAAAACAGATAATAATGATTGTAAACAAGGCTTTAAAATCCGAATACAGATAATTTGTAAGGTTACAGATTTTTTGAGGAGAAATTAATACAAAGAAACAACATAGACTTTCCAATATTTTGCAATCAGTATATAGGCATTGGGAACACAAATAATCGAAACATTCAAAGCCTTCTGATCCAGGAGTTAAAGGGTCATACCTGAATTTGATCTGTCATCCTTGCCGAAGCCGAACGGATGCTCCTCCGAGCTACGCCATGTTTATGAGGGTCCTCATCGTCCGTATGTTCATGAAAAAAGGGAAACAAACAGTAAGAAATGATTATACGAAATAGATTTAAAAAATGTTAAGAAACTTTGAAACTGTTAGATTTGGGTTTTTAGGGAAATAATAAAAGTAGATAAAAAAATAAAGGATCGAAACCTTTTTGAAACTGAATCATATCCAAACTTGTTTTAAAACTAAAACTCCCAAAAACAAAGTTTTCCTTCAATTTTTTCGGCTCATATTTGAAGAACATGAGCTTGGATCTAGTTTTATTTCGAAAAAAAATTAAAGAAGGGAGAAGTGTTTACCTTGATCCACCATGGACGGCGATGTTGTGGTGGCGAAACGACGACGGAGCGACGATCGGACGATGAGTGGAACTTGACCGGTCATGGAGGGGCTTAAAGAGAGAGGGGAGAGCTTTTGAAAGGTTTTTTTTTTAAAGAGATGAGAAATGAAATTTTTGATGGAAAATTTGGAATTTATAGCAGCTTTGAAACGCTGTCGTTTTGAGTGCGAGTGTTTGGTGCCAAAATGACATCGTTTGCCTGACCTATTTTAATACCCGACCCACTCTAGATGATTCGTGTGTTTTCATTAAATGGTCTATTTATGCTTTTGGTCTTTCCGCATTTTTTGATTGTTTCAATTTAATCATTTTTCATACTTTTAATTTATTTTAAATTTGCCCATGAATTTCATTTCATTTTCAATTTAATCCTTTGACCTTTTTGAAAGTTTAGGAGGCTACCACATGTCTATTTTTGGGTTATTTATGCAAATGGTCCTTTATATTTTTTATTTGTTTTAGTTTCGTCCTTAAATCAAGTTTTGTTTTATTTTAAATTAGCCCAGTAATTTTAAAAGATTCACAAATTGGTCCTTTAACCCCAAAATGCCTAAGAAGCTACCACGTCTCTTATCTTTTTGGTTTTATTGCTTAGAAGGTCCTTGAATTATCTAAAAATCATATTTTGGCCCCTAAACTTCTTAAAAATTACATTTTTACCCTTAAACTTCTAAAAATTACATTTTGCCCCCTAAACTTCCAAAAAATACATTTTGACCCTTGAACTTCTCAAAAATTACATTTTACCCTCAAACTTCCAAAAAGTATAATGTTAGCCCTCAAACTTCCAAAAATCACATTTTAACCCCGAACTTCTCAAAAAATACAATTTTGTCCTCAAACTTCTTAAAAAATACATTTTTACCCCTAAACTTCCAAAAACTACATTTTGCCCTCAAACTTCTAAAAATTATAATTTTACCCCTAAAACTTTCTAAAAATTACATTTTAGCCCCAAACTCTCCAAAACTTCATTTTCGACCCTCTTTTTTTTTTTTTTTTTTCCTTTCTTCGACTTTTGTATATAAAATTTTAACCTTTTTAAAAAAAAATTAATTTTGTATTTTCTCATTTATTTTTTCGCATTTTATTTTTCTCATATTTATTTTCATATATTTGTTCATTTTTTTATGTTATTTAACTTTATCATTAATTGCATAACTTGTATTTAATTTACATGCTAATTTTATCTCTGTTTTTTATTAAAATCATTTTTTTATTTTTCTTCAAAATATTTAAAATCGAGACAATATTCCTTTATTTCGGGTTTTGAAAATTTGTGTTTTAATTTACTAGGTGCGATTTTTCTTCAAATCGGGATAATCGAATACCCTTTTAAATCGAGCAATATTCCTTTATTTCGAATTTTGAAAATTCGTGCCTTAACTTACTAGGTACGATTTTTCTTCAAACCGGGACAATCGGATGCCCTTAAATCGAGGCAATATTTCTTTATCTCGGGTTTTGGAAATTTGTGCCTTAACTTACTAGGCGTGACTTTTCTTCAAACAGGGATAATCAAATACCCTTTTTCAAGGTTTAAAGTGTACAACAAAGGAAGGCTCATTATTTCTGGATCTCAAAACATTATGTCCTAACTCACTAGATATGACTTTCTTTCTCGATCACCTTGAAATAACGAGACTTCCAAACAAAAATCGATTTCGTTCTTAAACATGACTTATGCATTTAAGGATCGTACTTTAAAGCTTTATTCGAGTTTTCAAAATTTTACAATCAAGACCCTAAAATAATCAATATGGTACCAATTTTGGGCTTATGAGGGTGCTAATCCTTCCTCTCATGTAACTGACTCCCGAACCCGTTTTTTGGATTTCGAAGACCAAATATTCTTTTCAAAATGGATTTCAAACGTTTTATGGTAATCCAATCACACCAAATAAAAAGATTGGTAGTGACTCCTATTTTTTTTCCCATTTTTCGATTTTCAAATAAATATTGTTCGAGACCTATTTGTTTTCCCAAAAATAAACGTTTCGACACTAGGTATCTAACATCGGATCAAAATACGATTCCACATTCTTTCATTTGGGACTCTATATTTTATGTCTATAGCATATATCATGATAAACTTTCAATTTATTCAATTTAGCCCCTAATATTACAACCTTATCTAACAAGCTTAATTAGCTTTACAATTTAGTGTTTATCATGATCTAAGCTTAATAACTATCAAATTTAAGCCTAATTAACCAGTTTCTCTATTATGGAAACTTTCTAAAAACTTAACAATTGAACAAATTGATACATAGGCTATCTAAAACGAGATCCGATCATAAATCTAAATCACAAGAAAATGACTTAGTTACCTTTATAAAATTGAAGGTTGAATGTTAAATCTTGAACAAAAATTTTCTTTTCTTTTCCTTTTCAATTTTGGGACGGAAAGAACAAGTGAGGAAGATTATGCTTTCATCTTCCACTAACTTTAATATATATACTAGGTTTAGTTGTTAATTAAACTTGATTAATCATACTTAAATTCCTTAATTAAATCATTTTTAATTATAAACTTAATCTAGGCGCAATCCATTGTCACACTCCACTATAATCCATTCAAAATTGATTTATTAACCATTTTAATCCTTTGAATAATTGCTAATTAAGTTTTTAAGCCTTTTCTTAATTAAAATTCTATAACAATTGAACTTTTATAATTTAATCCTTGAACTTTAAATAATTATTTTTAGTTTATATTTACGGAAATAAAATTCTAAAATTACATTTTTCGATATCACTGGAATTCGAATTATTACAGTAAAAAACAGCTATGTAAGGAAACTTTTTATTTAATAACATTTGGTTTAAGATCGTAGATATGGATATTTTCTAAATATTTTTAAAAATTGATTAAAATTTTCTTATTTTAAAATTAGATTTTCGACATATTTGGAAAAATACCCTGATATGAAAAAAAAGAATATATTTAAATTTAGAACTTAATTTTTATTAAAAAAATGTTATTTATATATTCATTTTTATTAAAAATTAATTGATAAACATATAGATAATTGTATTTTATTTTTATTAAAAACTTAATTAAAAAAAATTGTTTGTAATCTTCATTTTTTATACTGTAATTTTCATGTTAATTTCATTAAAATCTAGAAAAACATGTTCATAAGTTATTTTTTCATTGCACATAAATTTTTTTTTTTAAATAAACAATTCATTAAAGTATCAATCTCAATTATGGACAAAATATTAACCACATTAATTATTTCTACGGATTTATTTACAGTCTCTATTTTGCAATGAATAAAATTTAGTACTAATCGATAACTTTTAACACTAATTTAATAATATTTATATTAAAAAATGCATTTTCCTATCATTTTTCTTTAATGCCTTTTTAAGAAAATTCCTTAATTTATTTAATGAATATCATACAATTTGGGGAACAATAAACTATTGTTGTAGAAAGTGAAAGGTAAGCTTCATCAACACAACGACGACTTTCATCTTTAGCTGTCACAACTCAAACACGAAATATATGGAGATATTATAAGCACTCAATATGTTAAAAAAAATCAACCCTAGATAGTCCAAAGCAACGGGTAAAAATCGACAAAAGAATCGAGCATCCACCAAACCGGAGAGGATGGACTCACAACCATCCCTAAAATCACTTGCAAAAGCAAAATTACGTCATAAGTAATACTATAAAGCGTGCTACAAGAATAGACAAAAACTTCAAAAAGTGAAGACTTATTAAACTATGGAAGATAAACAAAAAAATATATAAAACTTAAGACAACACGGATTCAAACCAACTCGTAAAATAATTTATTATTTTAAAATACACTCAAAATAGAAACAGATTAAGAAGCCGACGAAGAATAACCTACTTTCTAAGAGAAACTGCAATAGAATTTCAGCAACGATAGACACTGTCATCTGTCCATCATAACTTGTAAAAACAACAAAAATATATGCAAAGTAAAATTTACAAACTAAAAAGAGAAAAAACACGTAAAAATAATAAAAAAGAAAAAGAAATAAATAATTGATGAAAGATAAAAAAAGACGTGCAAGTAACTAACTCAAAAGTTAATATAGCTGTTAAGCAAAACAAAAGGATCAAAAAAGACTTGGTAAAAAAAGCTTTAAATTACTTGATTGACAATGATTGTATGATTGGTGAATCACAGATGTCATTACTTTCTTTCTTTTTGATTGATGATTCACAAATGTGATTAATTACTTGGAGATTGGGCCTAATTCTTAAGCCCATTTACATAATTATCTCAGCCCAAAACTTAATAAGATTACAACTTTCAAAAGAGCCCAATTTTCAATTACTAATACAAAATTCAATCCCAAAAGAAGAATCTCAATGACAATTCCAACAGATTGATCATCCAAGTAGATAACATTACTAACTTATTTGTTTCATGCACTAACCATAAAATTTAGCTAAGATTCTTAAATAGTAATAACAGTCTTCATTAAAAGCATGTAAAAAATTATGAGAAAAATATTCATAAATTAAATTTCAATTAATTCCAATTGGAAGTGCTAAGGCATCTTTTTTTTTTTTCTTTTTCTTTCTAGTTTTAGCTACCAGCCTCCATTTATAAACAATAAAAAATAAGCATAATACTAAATTAAACTTTAACATTTATCAAATTTATCATTTTAGGGGTGGAAATTAAATTATAATTTTTATGATATTAAAAAATATAATTTTATCATTTTAATATTCTATATTTTTATCATTTTTTAAAAGATTAAATCAATTTTTTATCATTTTAAGGGGACAAAGTACAATTTTACTTTTACTATTTTAAAATTTTAAAAAATTTAAAAAACCTAAATGAAAAATTTTCTATTTTAAAGGAGCAGGGTTCTACCAGACCCTAGCTACGCCCCTGTTTTGGATAGAAAAATAGACTATGTAACAGTCCACATATGTAATTCATTATTGACATAAATAATTTAAAAAATATAAATTTTTATGAAGTACACTTAGTAACTTAAGTTGTCATATTAATATTTTTAAAAATTTTATTATTTAATCTACTTTTCCATTAAAAAAATAATTTAATTAAAATTTAAAAGTTGAAAAAAAAATGATAAAAATTAAAATTAAAATAGAAAAAGTACACATTAAAAATTAAATTTATCAAAAAAATATTGATAAACTTTGGTACACCAATTACTGGTGAGATTTGAGGAGATATAGGCATTTAGCCGATTGAAATCGTATGATTGCATAACAAATGAAGTGAGATATTTTATTTTTAAATTGGATATCATTTGATATGTTTAGATTTGGTAGTATCTTAGGGTAACACTAATGATGGTCACACTCACTCAATAGTACATTGGTTTATGTTATTTGTTTAACCATAATGGAAACATTATGTATAGTTCATATTTATCAATACCATACATCTTTAATAATAATAATAATAATAATAATAATAATAATAATAATAATAAAAGAATATTGATAGATTAACTATTAATTCAATTGGTATGAGTATTATTATTAATGCAAGTGGATGTGAATTTGAGTGTGTTGAAGCGCATTATCCTTCTATTTATGGATTGGGGAAAAGCTATAGATAGTTATAGGTAGATCTGTTCATGGGTCGAGCTACCCGCCCAAAATTTGAGAAGGTTTGGACAAAACATTAGGCCCGAAAATGGGCTTGGGCAAAAATTAGACACATTTAAAATATGGGTTGAGTTCGGGTTTGAACATTCAAGGTTTGAACTCAGTTTAGCTCGGTCCGTTTTAAGTTTATAATACTTTATATTATATTATGTTATATTTATATATAAATGTAATTTAAAACACATTAAAAAATAAACCTATACTAAATATATAATACCACTTTAATGTAAACAATTAAAAAAATATTAAGATGAATATATAAAAATTTTCAATAAATAAAATTTTATAAAATCATTAAATATTAAAATAAAACAATATAAATTGTTTTAGAAAAATTAAAAAATAATAAGGGTGAGCCTAAATTGAGCTTGGGTTAATCTTTTGCAAATATGAACGGATTTGAATAAAAATTTAAGCTCAAATTTCAAGTCAAATTGGACTTGGGCACCTGATCCGGTCATGAACATCTTTTTTTTAGGCATTGTGTCAAAGATAACAAATATAATAATATATAATGAAATTGTTAGAAAAAGGAATACTTTTACTTTCTTTTTTTTTTTTTTCTATTGAAATGTTTGATGACGAAAAGCAATCTATTTAAGATTATCAGATTATGTACACCTATCGGTAGAAAAAAGTTTATATTAAAAATATATTTATAAAAAGTTTATTTAATAATTGAATCATAAGTGGAGTAATAAAGTAATTATGTACAAATCTTTATCAATCTCAGTTTGATATTTAGAAATATGAATATTTTGAATAATGAATTTTAGTTATTTTATTTATATTTCATATGAAAATTATTATTATAATAATATTATTACTTTATAAAAATGGTTTTTTATTAAAAAAATATTTTTACATATGTTAAAATGGTGAAGTTTGAAGAGGTTCTGGATTGACTTGTGTTAACAACGACAATCATAACATTTATAACATCAGTTTAGTTTATAGTTTTTGGCGAAGGGTTGATTTATCATTGAAGTTAAAATGTATTGTAAAAAAATATTTTTCAGATGTCTTTTTGAAAATTTGATAATGTTTATCATTATTGTCAAAAACTATTTTTTAGAATATAAAATATTTATTTTAGATATGATATTGTAAAATAAAATATTTAATCAAGAATAAAAAATAATTTAAATGAAAGCATTTTTCTAAAACTCAAAAGCTACTTTAAATGTCAATATTTATTTTGAATAGCTACTTGTTTACCATTTGTTTTTTAGTTTGAAATCAAGGTTTGAGTTAAAAAATGCTTTCCAACCTCATGGTAAATAAAAATTAATGTGTTTGATAAATCATTGAAAATTTTTGTTTCATTGAAATTGAAAGTTTTTAACTTTGAATCCCATGTAATGGCTTGATAGTTAAAGGTGTTCACCACCCTAAGTGTGGCTTGGATTCGAGTCGCGTTAATCGTGTTGATTGTTTCAGTTTTACCTTGTTATTGTAATTCACTAAAAGAAATAATTTCCAACTCTTTTTTTAATTGTGTGTAATATACATATTAACTTTTTACTTAAAATAAAGATTTCAATAAAAAGTGTTGAATATGATAAGTAGATAGCTACTTATCACTTAATGTGAAAAATATTAAATTATTTTATTTTTCAAAATCTTGATTTTAAAGTAAATTATTTCCTATTTTATTAAAAATTAAAATATTCAAATTTTATTTTTAACTTTTATCCAAAACTACTCAAAATAAAATAAATAATATTGTTATACATAAGTGATAACCAACCTAAAATCTAGATAGGATTCGGGTCATCAATCTGCGACTTGGACAAGTCCCACCAGATGGATTCGTGCGAGGCGTATAGCGAGAAGACAACAAGGAGAGCTCGCAGTATTAGCTCGTACGAGCCTTGAGGAGCTCACATCTTAGTTCGCATGTACCCAAGGAATTCGCAAGAGAGAGACCACGAGGTCTGACAGGCGACCCAGAATGGAACACGTGTCCAACATGCCCGAAGTCCACTCAAAGTGTTAACACTAGGAATAGTGAGGTCAAGTCAATAATAAAGGTGTCATGTCATAAACAATAATAATATGTATAAATACCTGAATATTCCCATTAATGAGATAGGAGATAAAATTACTTAACAAATATCATATTAATAAGATTAATATTATTAAAAATATATTTTTCAAAAATCAAAATTTACTATCAAACAAAATAATTATATTCAATTTTTATTTTTTAATAATATATCAAAAAATTTTATAATATAAATTTAGTGCATTAAAATTTAATATTTAATTTTTCAACACTTAATTTTTTAATTTATCAAACATATTAAATTATTATATTATCAATTTTATTTAAACACAGCAAAAATAAAATGGTTATTAATTATTTTAGAAGATGAAGATAATTTGAGAGAATGCTTATTAATTATTTTAGTTGGCTATTTAATTAGGTATGTGTTACCAAGTGCTAGCTTTTCTACTTAGATATTCAACATAGGAATTATTTTTGTGAGTGTTTATCATTTTTGAATAATTGAGTTTATTTAAATCCCATATGATGGTTTAATGGTCAAGGCTGATCACCGTTCTAGGTGTAACCTAGGTTCGAGTCATGTTTATTATTCGAGTTTTGTCCTGTTATTGTAATTCACCAAAAAAAATATTTAAGTTTATTTATTGGTGATTGAGATAGTAGGTCATGAGAACTACATTTAGATGTGTAAAAGGGAAAGAGGAAGTTGTAGCTTATGAGCATTGGGATTGGGTTTAAATCATTGTTCTTTGTACCATGATTTGTAACGCCCAAAAATTTAAATTATTTGCGTGAGTTATAGTATTGAAATTGTCTCTGCTTCTGTGGTTATGTGTGTTGCTGAATGTGTGAGAATTGAGTTCAAGTTGCGCAATTGGAATGGTTTTGATTTTCTTTTCATAAACTTCGAGTTTTGAACTTGTGACTTAAGTTGATTTCTGCGCGTTTTAATGTCAATGATGATCCTAGTGGTTCAGTGGTCATGTAATTGTCTTTCTATTTGTCTCTTGGTTGTTGGTTCAAATCCTTGTAAGTACACTTTTCCGTTAAGTCGAATTTAAGTTAAATTAAATAGTTTCTTCCCTGTTAGTTTAATCTATCGTTCTTTTCTTTTTACTCTTTTTCTTTTTGGCTCTTGATTGTTTGTGGTGCCATCACGGATTTCCTTCCAATCTTTAAGACCTTTTTATTAAATCATTTTGAAACGTAAATAAAGTGATTGTTTATCTCGTTGTTATAACTCGAGGTGTGGAATTGTAAGTTTTATGGAAAAACTTCCTATTATTGCTTGTTCTTTTGGTTGAGTGGTTTATTGTGACTATCGTCGAATTGATTGTTTAAGTATGTGTTTAGTTTTCTTTAGGGGTGGATCACAACAATAAACCTTTCATAAAGTTGTAGTTTTGGGGTTTCGATATCATGCGACAGTAAGCGAGTTCTTTAAATAGTTTGATTATGGTTGTTGAACCTTTGTCATAATCTAGCAAGTAATCGAAATTGTTGTTAAATTGTGTTGTCGATTTCTCTATTTAGGCTTCGAGAACTATAGGAACACCTTGTAGCAACTACGCATAAGGTAGGGTACAAAAACCCCTTGAGTTTTTCCTGCAATTTTTATGCATTTTTACCTAGTTTTGCTTCTATTTGAGGGCACACGGACGTGTTTCCAGGCTGTGTGCCATGTAAACAAGGTATAGGAGACACACGGGTCGAACACACGGGCGTGTACCAGACTGTGTGAGCATACTATTTTGTGACACACGGGCTAGGCATATAGGTGTGTGTTAGACCGTGTGCGCATATTATTTTAGGAAATAGCGTACAGGGGACACACAGCTGGGCACACGGGTGTGCGTCAGACCGTGTGTGTATACTGTTTTGTGTCACACGTGTTGGGCATACAACCATGTGTCGGGCAATATGAATATATTATTTTGCAATTTTAGGTGCAGTTGCCACATGGGTTGGACATGGCCATGTGTCAGGCCGTGTGTAATATATATTCGTGTATAAACTCTACATAAAACCGTATGTTCACCGTAGAACTTGTAGTATCAAAACTAATTAGTGAAAGTTGTTATGCATGTTTGCAACTTGATTCTGAGTATGAGACTGATAATCGACGTACTGTTAAGGATTAATATATACAAAGGACTGAGGTTTGGGCCGATACTAAAATGTATGGACTGATATCTGTTTTGCATCTGCATGGGGTTGGGTTATATGCTGAAGGAAGTGACTGAACTATTTTAGTGGTTAAACCACTTGAGAATATTTACTGAACTGACAGTGACACTGTAAATACTGCAAGATTATAACTGAACTGGCAGTGACACTGTAAAAACTGCAATGTGTTAGACCGACACTCTATGGTGTGCAAGGTTGGATAATGGTGTGTTGGGTTGGACGAAGACGGTGTGCAGGGGTGGGTTTGCATAACTGTAGCTGAATCTGTAATTGATTATGAAACTAAGACTTTTCCTGTAACTGTTAACTGTACCACAGAATTGAGACATGACTATCGATTTGATTGAGAAATACAAAACTATTAATTGAACCATTACAGTGTTTCCTATAGTTCCATATGTGAATTCATGTGATATATCAATATAACATGTGCTAACTTATTTATTGTATTTCAGGTCCTTCCTAGACTTGATGGCCGGCGGACGAGGGATTCGGTCACCTTAGGGTTATCTTATGATTTTCTAATTAGGAATGTTGGTAGACTTAATTTAAGGTTCAAATTTGAAGTGTTGAGACTGATGTTGCTTTTCTACTTTTATGACTGACTTTGTGTTTTGGCTATATTCTAATTATGCTTTGACTTAGATGCGTGATTTTATTGGTATGAATGTGTGATAGTCTTTTAATTGTGATGTGATATTCTGGACTTAGTCATTTCGTCTAGGTCGGATTTAGGGTGTTACATGAATTTTTGGGGAAGGTTGTGCAAATGCAAGTTAAGATTGAATTGCATTAACAATTTTTGTGTGCAAATTTTGTTTTTGGTGTTTTCAACTACTGTGACCACCACTATTATCACAGCATAACCTGACATAAGTTCAAAGTCATTTCCCTAACCGAATAGATGTTGAGTTTACTTGTAATACCAAACTCAGTAAAAAACTTTGTTATAGCAAGTATAGATATAGCTTGTTGTATCTTTAGATGAATATTTAATCCGACCCAACCAACCTCTTTTAGTTTATGAAGAGCAAGTGATATATATACATGTTAATATACCTATACAATATTCAGTTGAAAAATTACCAAGAACACATTCATTTTACAAAATAATAAATACTATTATAAGAACATTTTTTTTTATATATTTCTACATAAAATCTTAAAAGTATACACATGAGATTTGAACCCAAATCATCATAATCCTTAAGATTTCAAAATTACCATTTCAATCAAACCCTCCTATATTTTTTATATCAATTTTTTTATAAATATATTTGTTACACATAATTTTTTTCACCCACATTATGAGTGATCCATAATCTAGTATTGTTTAGGATTAAATGCTAAAAATGCCTTTGAAAAATTAATTAAAAACAATTAAGCTCCTAATTGAAAACTGTAATCAATTAAGCTCTTAATCGAAAGTTAATAATTAATTGAGCTTAAAAACATAAATTTTTGTCAAAGCCCCCCACAGGCAATTAAGTGATGACATAGCACCTGATGTGACGGTTGGCATGATAATTAAATTAGAAATTTACTTATGTGACGGATGAATTAGAAAAATGTTAATGTGGAGGGTTTAATTGAATTTTTAATTAGTTTATGAGGAATTAATTAATTTTTAATTTCTTTTATGAGAACTTAATTGATTTTTTAATCATTTAAGCCTAAAAATATTAAAATATTATAACAACTTTAGAAAATTATAAAATTTATATAAAGCTATAAATATTATAAAATAAAATAAAATATATTATGCAAAAATAAAATTATAAACTATTATAAATTATTGAAAATATGGAAAAATTATAAAAGTTTACATAATACTTTTAATATAGTATGAAAATTATAATAATTATAGGCAATTTTTGTTATTTTGAAAGATTTGGAGCAATTTTGGTTTTGATAAAAATGAAATGAGGAACTTGAAGCGTGATAGTGATTGGTCTTTTATGGGGTGTCGATTAAGGCATTTGAGTGAAAATAAATCTAGCGCGTGGTGGTTTAAGGTAAAAATTGAATAATAATTTTAGTTAAGAAGAGATTATATGAGGAAAGTTGATAAACATGGACTAAGATATGATATAAAGCAGTGATGAAAAAAATATATTAATTTTTATTAAAATATTATAAAAAGTATATATTAATTATTTAAAATATTAATATTATAAAGTTTTAAAGATACTACACTTTTTTTTATAAATATATATATTTTAACATTTTTAAAATTTTATTATCATTTTAATAAATTTTATATAATTATCTATAACTTTCTTATAGTTTTTATAATTTTTTTAATAATTTTCAAAAACCAATTAAGATTTCATAAAATAATTAAAAATCAATTAAGTACTCAATGGCAAATACGTTTTCACGTCAAATATTTTATCAATTGCCACATTATCATTTTTCTACATGTAAGGCTGAAAATACGTCAAGATGGGATAAATTTGTTGGAAAATTTTGGTTTAGAAAATAGTTTTTTTCCACATTGGAAAATAATTTTTTTTTTTTAAATCAAGCGGTTGTGTGATATTTATAGCCATAAATTATTTATCAAAATTGTTTCTCTGTTTTGGAATAGGCAATAGAGATTGTTTTTTACTTTCAACCAATATGATATTCTTCACTATTCTCGAACCTCGACTTGCTTAGAGTGTAAGCTCTAATCATGAACCGATAAACATTATGAAAACTTTATTAATACTCAGTAAGAATACCAATATCTCTCAAAGGCTAGAAATTGAAAGATGAACTCTTTCAAATATTAAAATTTATTTAGGGAAATAAATCTCACTAAATTTTACCAGAGTATTGACAGTTATTAAGTTGACAGTTAATAAGGTATGTCTTTGACCTAAGCTATATAGTCTCTATTTATAGAGAAAATCGCAAGTTTCAGTTAAACAAGTATAAACGAAATAATAATATTTTAATAGGAAATATACAAATAATTTCGTACTAGGTCGACGACACTCTCTGACTAGGACTAGGTTGCTGCTCACTCTATGAGGAATGAGTCATTAGGCCTATCTAATGTATTTGGTACAATTATATGTGTACCTAGTATTTAGACCAACTCATATAATTTAATCAACCCATAAAACAATTTTTTTATTCTCAAAATATTATTTATTTAATTAAATTATTTTCTCAACCCAATTCTAATTTCCTTAAAGTCATGACGATTTTACTGTACTAGAATCTATAAGTAAATAAATCTAATTAGTTTGTTCACTAAAACCACAAAGACTAATTAATTTAATTTTCACTTTGAACTTAAAATATTTAATTACAATCAATTAAACAATAATTTAAAGAAATTAATTTAATATCTAAGTCATCTTTTACTCTTAGTTAGAAAACACATTCACTACAGATCTATTTCACTAATTTGTCAGTTTCATGTTTTCATCTAACTGGTTCAATTGCAAACCATCAAGGTTTATACCAAGCTAGTGGAGGGATCGATCGAACATATATAATTAGAGCTCAAATAAATTGTACTTAAGTTTTGACTCTTCATCTAGTAATTAGTCTTTCCACTAAAGTACCATGACTGAGCTTTCTCTATTATATACTTGTAACATCTCGATTTTCATTGGTCTAAACAATGGCAGTTTCAAAATCCCGTTTTCATAGTTCAAGTTCATAAATATTAAATATTAATCTTTACGAAACTAATGTAGAAATATATTAAAATTTGGTCTAGTAATTTTGTCAAATTGATGGTTAATTAAGGTATAGGGACTAAATTGTAAAAGGTTATCACTATAGGTTTTTAATTGGCCAATGGTCTAAGGGCTCAAATTGCAATTAACTAAATGTCTAACTTCTTGAATATTGTGTTAGTGGCTGGTAATGTTTTTAGTTGATTAAGTATGATTAATTTAATTTAAACCTAATTAATTAAGTTAATAAAATACTTAATAAAAGAAATTTAAGTGGAATGAGAGAGAACTTCATCTTCTCTACTCATCCAAAACTGAAACAAAAATAAAGAAAAGGGTTTCAAAGATTCAAACTTTCGGCCATTAGATTGGTAGTTCAATCAAGTCATTTTCTTGTAATTTTTATGTTTTTGAGGTCGGGAGAGCTAGATTTAGATAGTCCATGTACCAATTTGTAAAAATTTTAAATTTTTGAAAGTTTTCATGGTTGATTTCTTGAATAAATTGGTGTTAAATTGATAGATTTTAAGCTTATATGTGAAAAAAGGACTAGTTTGTAAAGTTTAATTGTTAGTTTTGTACAAAAGGAGGACTAAAATGAATAAATGGTATAACTGATATGAAATTTATGTAATAATAGATAGTATAGAGTCATAAAAGGATTTAATTGAGATCGATTTTGAAATTGAAGTGCAAAATTGAAAGTTATTACAATCTTAGTTTTAGGGACTTAATTGAATAAAATATAAAACTTAAGGGGCATTCAAAAAATGAAATTGAACTGATACATGCATATAATATAATGTTATAAAATGTTTGGTATTGACAAATTGAACTGAATAATTGTATAAATCAGGAATTGAACAAAATCAAATATAATAAAAAAAAAGCAAAAATTATCGATTAGTCCTTAAAGACTCGTTTTTTTGTTATTTTGACCAGGTAAGTTCATATGGTATGATTTTGTTTAAATTTTTAGTTATTTAAATTATAAATATGTGTATGTTTGGTTGTAATTTGAATTGTTTGAGAATTGTTACAAAAGGTGAGAGTTAGACTAAATTGTAAAGAAATATATATATGTGTTAAATATGCTAGGGTGAACTTAAAAAAGGTTTCAATATGATTAACATGTCAATAAGGTCTTGTGCACACTTGTATGGATTGATTACAGATGATTACCTATATCCAACATTTGTTACAGACTCAAAGATATATGTGATAAAAGTTTAGCCTGGACTAGTAACTTGACATGTATATATTCAATATGTTTCGTTATAAAGGTTTAGTTTGGACTGGTAATGTAACACCCTTAATTTTAATTTAGGGATTAAATTGAGAAAACTCATGAATCTAGGGACTTAATTAGATTAATTTATGAATTTTTTGGGTATATTGCATAAATTTAGTAAATTGTGGACCCAATTGAACTCTTGATAAAACTTTGTGGTCGGTTTGGGGATTTTGGGACCTAATTGTGACGTGTGTTATGCTTTCGGGGAAAATTAGAAACCCTAGAACTGTTTAAGGTTCTCCGAGTAAATGCCCCTCTTTGTTGGGTATAAAAATCTCTTTTTCACCTCTTTACGACTCTTCTTCCCCATTTACACTTCCTTATCTCTATCAAAATTCCCAAAACCCTCTCTTTTCTTTCTTTGATTCTTTTCTGATCAAAGCTCCGGCAAGTGCCATAACAATGTCTGTTCGTTACACCGTCGCCATCAATCTTTTTCTTGTGGTTGTAAGAGTAAAACCCTACCATTCAATCTTGTGTTTCCATTGTCGTTTGTGAGAGATGACACTTAACCGTTGGTTTTCCTTCTTTCGCCACCCTTCTTCGTCATTTTTCTCATCGTTGGTGGTGTGGGTAAGTGGTTCTTGGTGTTGGTGCCTTGTTTTGTGGGTTATTGGTGTGAGGATGGGCCAAATCAAGGCCATGTGTGGTGGTTCGATGGGGACCTTAACGTCGTCGATGGGTTGGCAAACCCGAACCTGCCAAGTTATGTATAAAGGAAATTAGACAATTGCAAACCCAAATGTTAATACCCAATGTGACCCATTAACCCATTATCTTATTCAACCCAATTTGAAACCCAAACCTTTAGCCCAACTAAATCCAAACCTTTCTACCCAAACCTAAACCTAAGAACCCTAAAACCCAATCGGACCGAACCCAAGCCTGACTCGAACTTTGTGACCTGACCCATTGACCGTTGACTGTTAACCATTGACTTTTTAGTTGACTTTTTTCGAGAAACCTTATCCTGTCGTTTTTCGACGTCCTGAGTTTGTTTTCGCTGTTCGTTTTGTCAAATTCAAACCCAAAATCCTCGTTTTAGCTTTTTTATTCTTAATTTTGTACTTAGAGGTTTTATTTGGGAAATCTAATAAAAAATATTTCTGTTTAGGTGATCACGATTTTGAGACTGAAGAGTTACCACCTCCTCTACCTATGCAACCTGCTCCTGCACCAACTCTGAGAGTTACATGTGAGTTAATTCGGTTTAGTTTTGTATTTAGTTGGTGGCATAGGAATAATGTTAATATTAAGTTTGTGTTTGTAGAATCTAATCCTATTAGACCAGGTGCTCGATCAGTGCATGGTGGACGACCTCCTCGTCGTTAGAGCTTCAATTTCTAGAGGTGTGTTTCTAATTGCGACCTATCCTATTGTATGTAACGTTGTGTTGTGATATTTTATGGTGATACTGTGATATGATATCAAAGTAATGATTTACATTGTGATGATTGGGATGTGATATTGTATGATGATACTGTATTATGAGGTTAATATGGTGATTGATATTATGTTGTAAAAATGGTATGACTGAGTTTTGAACTGTGCAAAGTATGCTGATATTGTCATGCATATTTATGGAAAATGTGATCAACTTGAGATATAATGTGAATAAATATTGTGAACTCTAATATATATATATAATATCATGAGATTGAGATTGAGATTAAAACTGAGATATACATGTGATCATACCATTGTGTGCTCATGGGTTGTGTTTGTATGGTGGAAGACGTGGTTATCACTCATTCAAACGGCTGATAATAAAACCACACTGCGATTGGTGACAATTGGTTGGGAAGGGGTTCTGGGGAACCACTTCATTGTGTTGGTGTGCTGGAGTATGGGTGCTTTGCATTATGCTTGCGATTGTATCATGATTTGTGGTTACATTATGAGTTATAATATTGTTGTGAAAACGTAATAGGATGTATGCTCTTTAGAGACACATTGGGCTTTTTAGCTCATTTCCCTCCAATCTTCTTTGTAGATACTTGAGACATAGGTGACTTGGTACCTGGAGGCACGTCTTTGATTTTCTTCACTTTATTTTAGTATTTATTATTATTTCATATAAGCTATTTTGGAGATTTCAATATACTTTGTTATTAATCATTATAGGGATTGTAAGTTGTTTTAAATTTGGAGATTTTGGTATTTGTTTTAGAATTTCTTAATTATTTAGTTTAAATTATAGGCTATATATATAATTATGTAAGAATGAGATTGCATGTGGTTTATAAGTTATGAGAGAGCAGAATTACAGTAGTGACCTTCTGGATCTAGTCATATCTTTTAGGCTGGGTAAAGAGGGTTACAGGTAACTTGAAACAAATATATGTTTAGCTCAAATGAGCAATTGGTGTATTGAAGATACATGTGACATAGATTTAGCTTGGATTGGTAACCTAATGTGGTTTTAAAGGTTTAGCCCAGACAAGTTGTAACAGCCTGCTCGACGTAGATCACACTGATATTTTGTTTGTGTATGTTTGAGTAAGCTAGAGTAATAATTAGGGGAATTATCAGTCAAAGTGTTGGGTTTGGCCTATTTCATGAATTCTTCAGTACGACCTTGGGAGATATGCCTTGCTAGAATTCACCATTTGGCGAATTCTAAGACCGGTGAAATCTAAGATTTGGTGAACTCTTTTATAAGACGATTCGCCAACCTCAAATGTTCTGAGCGAACTTGCTAGTTTGTGGAGCGATAAGATTGCTTTATGTGGAAATGATAACTTGATGGGTATCGTTAAAGTTTAGTTAAGACCTAGTTGGAATTGAACTAGGATACTGTAGATGACAACTTGATATGTTTAAGTAATCGAATGACCTGTTTTGTTGGTTGCTTAAATGTGCAAGCAATGTTTTGCCACTCTGATTAGTGATAGTAGTTACATTTGGTAAAATGGTTAGCTTTCAAATCTTATTAGGCAAGCTTAGCCTGTGAATTCAAGGTTGATAGTGGGGTCTCAGACCTTCTCACTAAATTTATTTAAGTCTATAGCCGACATGATTTACTTTTGCTTTTTCTCTATGTTTTCTATTACGTCCTTAAGAAATTTCTTTTAAGTCATCTTCTCTAGAGGAGATTAGGAAAGTTTCTAGAAGCTAGTCTGTAACAGCCCTTTTTTGTGGTGTCGAAAACAGTAATTTCGGGATTACAAACCCGATGAGAAAATTTTTATAATGAGTGTTTAAATTAAATAAGTCAATAATAATTTTATATGAAATTTTGAATTGAAGAATTTTATTATTAAATTAAAATTTAGTATAAGTGGTTTGGTTCAAAAGTCAAGTGGTTTTAGAAAATGATGTATTGGGACCTCGTTTCTAAAATTAAGGGTCGTAAATTTTTTTATTAAATATTTATAGGGTCTTATTATATGTGAATTGAAAATTGGTTGGATATTTTTGATAATTAATTGCTTAATTAAAGAAAAAGGAGTAAATTGTAAAAGAGATAAAAGTTAATTGCTATAGATTTGTTGGAAATATTGCAGAAATCAAGGGGAGAATATAGGTGTATATATTTTTAGTATACTAGTTATCAAATCATGTAAAATAGGAATTAGTAATTATTTTTTCTATAATTTAGTGATTCTTTCCTAGTTTAGAGCCTTTATATCATGTATAAAACATTCAGCAGTGGAACAAAAAAAATAAGATCTTTTGCCTTTACTGTCTTCAATTTGGTATCAAGAGCCACTTTACTTCTATTTTTTTTTCTCTTGTTCGACCTCTTCAAACACCATGTCAGAAATATCGAATGAGAATTCCTCAAACACTTCTGCCCAAAACCCAATCTCTAACAATACCTTTGTAATTGCTCCATAAAAAAATCGAAGGAAGCAACACTGAATCTCACCCTATCTAGATTTCTACCATTCGCTTGAATAGTGATAATTTTTTGCGATGGTCTCAAGCTGTTCGCATGTATATTCCGGGCCGTGGGAAGATGGGCTATCTTACTGGTGAAAAGAAGCCTCCAGCAGAAAATGATGCTGCATATGTCACTTGGGATGTAGAAAATTCGATGGTGATGACCTAGCTGGTAAATTTTATGTAGGAGGATATCAATTCAAACTATATGTGCTATCCAACAGCAAAAGAATTGTGAGATAACATTAATCAGATGTATTCTGATTTGGGAAATCAATCCCAAATATTTGAACTGACTTTAAAGCTTGGTGAAATGTGGCAAGGAGAAGAAAATGTCACCAAATACTTCAACTCCTTGAAGCGTGTATGGCAGGACTTGGATCTGTTCAATACCTATGAATGGAAGTGTGCAGAAGATGTCCGACACCACGTGAAGGTAATAGAGGATAACCAAATTTTCAAATTCCTTGCAGGACTAAACGTGGAATTTGATGAGGTGAGGGGAGAGTAATCAGAAAACAACCCCTTCCCTCAATTGGAGAAGTGTTTTTAGAGGTTAGAAGGGAGGAAAGTCGGAGGAATGTGATGCTCCGCAAGAAGGGGCAAAGCACGACCGTTGAAAGCTTGGCTCTCGCTGTAGGATCAGGTGCTGGAAAAAAATTCTCAAACCAGCGTTGGAATGATGGGAACTTTCAGGTTTTGTTTGACTACTGCAACAAACCTCGCCACACTCGAGAGACATGCTGGAAAAATCCATGGGAAACCAGCCAATTTGAAGAATAATAGGTTTGGTTGGGTTGTTCCTACCGCAAGTGAAGCTGAAGCAAGTAGTCCTTTCACCAAAGAATAGGTTGATCATATTATTGCTCTACTAAAGTCCAATTTGGCGTCTTTTGGTACTCCTAGTGTATCTGTGGCACAAGTTGGTAAGGAAATAAGAGCTTTATCTTGCAGCCTAAATTCTTCTGCATCATCGATAATAGATTCAAGAGCATCTAATCATATGATTGATTCCTCAAAATTATTTGGATCCTATTTTCCTTGTCTTGGTAATGAAAAAGTTAGAATCGTAGATGGAGCTTTTTCTCAAATTGCAGGCAAAGGTTCAATTAAAATTTCTGGAAGAATAGGTCTTAAATCTGTTTTTCATGTTCCCAAACTTGCCTGTAATCTCCTATCTGTAAGTAAACTTTCCAAGGATTATAACTGTTATGTAACCTTATTTGAATCACACTGTGTTTTTCAGGATCAAAGTTCGAGGAAGACGATTGGCAGTGTTAGAATGAAAGATGGACTTTACTATTTTGAGGATAATCTATCTAGGAATGGTACAGTGCAGGGATTTAGTAGTGTTAGTTCCATTTCTGTTTATGAAAAAATAATGGTTTGACACTACAGACTGGGCCATCCAGGCTTTGCTTATTTGAAACATTTGTTTCCATCATTATTTAAGAATATTAATCTTAAACCTTTGCAATGTGAAAGCTGTTTTTTGGCAAAAAGTCATTGAAGCACTTATGTTCCTAAACCTTACCACCCTTCAAAACTATTTTATCTATTTCATAGTGTTGTTTGGAAACCTTCAAAGGTTACCATTATAACAGGTATGAAATGGTTTGTAACTTTTATAGATAATCACACACGAATTTGTTGGATTTATTTGTTGCGTGAAAAATCTGAAGTGGAAAAAACTTTTAAAACCTTTTACAATATGATTGAAAATCAGTTTCAAACAAAAATTAGCATATTAAGATTTAACAATGGGACTGAATATTTCAATAAGGTTTTAAATGATTTTATCCAAGAAAAAGGGATTGTTCATCAGTTCACTTGTCGTGATACCCCTGAACTAAATGGAATAGCTGAACGAAAAAATAAACATCTTCTTGAAATTGCTTGAGCTATAATGCTTTCAATGAATGTGCCAAAATATTTATGGGGTGATGCAATTTTAACTGCATCCTACTTGGTTAATTGGATGCTAACAAGGGTTTTGAAATTTAACTCACCTTTGAATTATTTAAAATATGAGTTTCCAGAATCAAGGTTGAATTCTGATTTGCCTCTAAAAATTTTTGGTTGCACAGCCTATGTCCATCTTCCCCAAAGATCTCGCTCTAAATTAGATCCAAGGGTTGAAAAATGTGTTTTTATAGGATATGCCCCTAATCAAAAGGGATATAAGTGTTTTAATATGGAAAAAAACGATATTATACTACTATGGATGTTACTTTTTCAGAAAACATTCCCTTTTTTAATAAAAATTCCCTTCAGGGGGAGAAGTCTAGTGAGGAAGGAAATTTTTGGGAATAATGTCCTTTACCCAGTTTCATCAATCATGAGCTTCGTATTACTCAATATCCTGATTTTCCTGATTTTTTCAAATCTAGACAAGATGAATCTCCTACAGCAAAAGTCCTATTCAGGAAAAGGAAAATGTTCAAATAAGTAATAGTGGACCTCAATTTGTTAATTTTGAACCTGATTTTTTTGAAACAGGAAAGGAAACACTACAAGAGAAAAATTTTAAACCTGATCTACTTGTTTATTCTAGAAAGAGGATCCACAGAAAAATGAATTCATCTCTTGTTCCAGCAAATGATCAATCGTATTCTCTTAATGAAGATCAGGAAGATAATGTAGGTAACTTGTCTCTTCCTACTCTATCTAAATCTACTCTTTCTGAATCCAACAAAATATTAGCCCCAATTCCTATTTCTCAAATGGAAAACCTTGATATTCTTATTGCCCTTAGAAAAGGAAGAAGGAAATGTGCTAAATACCCCATTGCCAATTACATGTCCTTTGCTAAATTTCCAAATCCCATAGAGCCTTTACATCTAATCTTTTCAAAATTATTGTGCTAAGAAACATACAAGAAGTGCTAGAAGACCCCAATTGGAAATTAGAAATTCTTGAGGAGATGAGAGCCTTGAAAAAGAATGGGACTTGGGAGGTTGTGGATTTGCCAAGGGATAAAAAGACTGTGGGTTGTAAATGGGTTTTTACGGTGAAGTGTAAATCTGATGGGAGTGTAGAAAGATATAAGGTGAGATTGGTGGCAAAGGGCTTCACAAAAACTCAAGTAATTGACTACCAAGAGATGTTTTCTCCTGTGGAAAAGATAAATTCTATTCGCTTATTACTGTCTCTTGTAGTAAATTCAAACTGGCCTTTACATCCGTTAGATGTAAAAAATGCGTTCCTCAATGGGGAGTTAGAGGAAGAAGTTTTCATTAGTCTCCCACCAGGGTTCAAAGGAAAAGCATGGGGCCAAGAAGGTATGTAGACTGAAGAAGTCTTTATATGGTCTTAAACAGTCTCCTGGGGCTTGGTTTGAACGATTTGGCAAAGTAGTGAAATGTCTTGGTTTCTGCCAAAGTCAAGCAGACCATACCATGTTCTACAAACATTCAAAAGAAGGTAAAATTGCCATTTTAATTGTTTATGTTGATGATATTGTCCTAACAGGAGATGACAGTGTGGAGTTAGCAAGACTAAAGGAGAAACTCTCTATTGAATTCGAGATTAAAGATCTTGGGCCATTGAAGTATTTTTTGGGCATGGAGTTTGCTAGGTCTAAGGAAGGAGTTTTTGTCAGCCAGAGGAAATATATGTTGGATCTCCTCAAAGAAACAGGTATGCTTGGTTGCAAGAAAGTTGAAACACCATGAAGCTCGAGGCTACAAAATATGTCAGGGAGAGAGCGCTACTAGAGGTTAGTAGGCAGATAATCTACCTGTCGCATACTCGACCAGACATTGCATACGCGGTCAGCACGGTGAGCCAGTTTATGCACTCACCAGGATTGGAACATTTTGAAGCTGTTTACCGAATCTTGAGGTACCTAAAGGGAACATTAGGTAAATGGTTACTCTTTAAGAAGCAAGGACATATGCAGATTGAAGCCTATACTGATGCAGACTGGACTGGTAGTGTAACAGATCGTAGGTCAACATCTGGCTACTGCACTCTTGTGGGAGGTAATTTGGTTACTTGGAGAAGCAAGAAACAAAATGTGGTTGCTCGGAGTAGTGCAGAGGCAGAGTTTAGGGCTGTAGCTCATGGCATTTGTGAAGTTATCTAGATCAGAAGGTTACTAGAAGAACTTGAAGTTCAGGTTATTTTACCTATGAGATTATACTGTGACAACAAGTTTGCGATTGCCATAGCTCAAAATCTAGTTCTTCATGACCATACAAAGCATGTGGAGGTAGACAAACACTTCATCAAAGAGAAAGTGGACAGTGGACAAGTATGCTTAATGTACATCCCAACTACAGAACAAGTTGCTGATATGTTCACTAAAGGGTTGCACAATAAACTATTTGATTGTTCAATGAGCAAGCTGGCAATGGAAGATATCTTCAAACCAGCTTGAGGGGGAGTGTTGGAAATATTGCAGAAATCAAGGGGAGAATATAGGTGTATATATTTTTAGTATATTAGTTGTCAATTATGCTAATAGTTGTCAAATCATGTAAAACATGAATTAGTAATTATTTTTCCTGTAATTTAGTGATTCTTTCCTAGTTTAGAGCCTTTATATCATGTATAAATCATTCAGCAGTGAAACAAAGAAAATAAGATCTTTTGCCTTTATCGCCTTTAATTAGATTAAATATAATAAAGGGATCAAAATGGTAATTAAATCATGGTCAAAAAGTCCAAGCGGTGTGACATGATTACCACCCACTAACTTTTGGATTATTTATTCACTTAGTCCTTTTTAGTTTAAGGCTAAATTGTAAACATGTTGGTTTAATTGGAATTTAATGTAATTGAAGGATAAATTATGAAATTAGACTCTCTTTAAATGGCCTAATAATAGAAATGATATTAAACTCTTTAGATTTTGGTAAATTGCAATTAAATCCTAATAAAATGAGGATTTACTAGTTAGGTTAATTTAGTATGATCGAGAATGATGGTTTCGAGGCCATAATTTCAATGTGTCAGATCGTAAATATTAATTAATTAATATTTACAAAGTCATTAGTATCGTATTAAAACTTGGTTATGAAATTTTATTGTATAGATATTTTATTAAGTAAAAAGGATTAAATTGAAAAAGTTGCAAAATGTGGTTATCATTGATTAAATGTGTAAATTGATAAAGGAAAGGCATAGTTAAGTCCTTAAAGGGAAATTAGACCATTATTAAGGTGAGTGGATGGTTTTGACTTCCTTTTTGGCTAAATTTTAAGTGTTATTAAGAAAGGGCAATTTGGTAATTACTTAAATTAGGTTATTATTAATTAAACAAAAGGGAATGAGATTCATTATCTTCTTGTTTACACCTTGTTTTGTCGAAACTGCATTGCCATAGGGAGAAGCAAGCTTCAGTCACTTGAGTTTTTGGATTGGATAGGTAAACCGTGCTCGTTTTTAGTGATTTTTATGTTTTTGAGTTCGTATTAGCTTAATCTAGCTAATTCAAGGACTAATTTGTGATTTTTTTTTTCAAATTTTATGAAATTTTCCATTGATGAATTGTTTTTAAAAAGTTTATGGGAGATTTATAAGCTTGGGTGATAGATTTGATGATTTTGTAAAGTAATTTTTATGTTAAATGACTAAAATGTTAAAGGAATAAATTGCAAGGACTTAAGGTAAAGTATTACAAAAAGTGGGCTGTAGGAATGCTTTAAAACATTCGGAAAAACTGAAATTTGAATAAAAATGGTTAATTTGCAAGTTTAAGGCTTAAGGACTAAATTGAATAAAAGTGAAAAGTTAAGGGTAATTTTGTAAAAAAAGGGCTTATTTTCATAAAATGATTAAAATTTTATGTTGATTTAAATAATTGAATGAAATTATTGTAATAGATTAAGATCGTGTCACGATCGTGGAAAAAGAAATTACGGATTTGCTCCTAAAGTTCACTTTATAATTTTGTCCAGTAAGTTCGTACAATAAATAATTGATTTAGTTTCTCCTTGTGAATTATTGAAATGATTTAAGTATGTTGTATTTAAATTTGTTTGCTTAGCAAATATTAAATTGAGAAATTGAATTAAATTGAAATGAAATTGTATCGAGGAGTATGTTTGAAAGTAATAAAATGATATAGTTGAAATTAGGTGACAACGAAATGCTTAAATGATTACGCGTTGTTTTTTTTATTATTCATGTTACGAATGAATTAATTTTGTTGATATATGACAAAAAGAAATTGAACTAAATGACATGGTTAGTTAATTCGATATTATGTCTGATAAATAAGGATTACATGGATGTTTGCTCGAAAAGGTATAATGTGATGAAAGTTAATTGAAATAGACGTGGTATATGACATATTTGAATTTCGTGAATATTTGGGACACAAAGGACATGTCAGTAAGGGCTATACAGTTTTGGGAGCTAGACTTGGATATCTTACGGACAGATAGTTCCTGTACTTGAGCCGATACTATAAATCAATCCGATAAGTTCATATTGTTAAATTCCAATCTAAATTATATATTCTTGTATTGTAAACAATTGCTATGAGTTGGAACGATGATCGAAAGTGTGGGAGACGGGAACAAAGGAAAGGAAAGGCTAACGGGTCTTGAACCGTAAATGAAAAAGGTCCGATGACTACATGTCATTGTGAGTATATGAATCCTTTACGGATTTTGAGATCCGATGACTACGTGTCATCATGAGTATTTGAATCCTTTACGTATTATGAGGTCCTATGACTATGTGTCATCGTGAGTATATGAACCCTTTACGGATTATAAGGTCCGATGATTATGTGTCATCGTGAGCATATGGATCATTTTACGGATTTAAGGTCCGATGACTTTGTGTCATCGTGAGCATATGGATCCTTTTACGGATTTAAGGTCCACTGACTTTATGTCATCGTGAGTATTAAATGGGAAATGAGAAATGAATCCAACATTTTGGATTATAGGCCTTATGATGACTATGATTTATGCTTAAATGCATATTCTCGACAACTCGTGTGAGCAGCACCGTTAGGGGACAGTTTACAAATAGATGCTATACCGATGGCTAGGGTATCGCATACGTTGCGAGTCCTCGACAGCTCGTATGAGCAGCATCATGTACTGGTAACAAAAAAGATATAGACAAAAAAGTTGGAATATCGAATATGGCTTGAGGATATAACAGTTCATCCTAGCTCGATTGAGTTATAACTGCTTAAAGCATATGTTTGGAAACTCTTCAAACTTACTAAGCTTTGAAGCTTACCAGAAATGTTATTATTGTTTTGTAGATTACTTTACTGTTTGATGATCGGATTATCTCCACGAAGTCACACTATCGCAGAGCCTGTTGGTAGTCTTTCATCACTTGGTTTTATGACATGTACTAGGATGATGTTAACTTTTGTTTACTTGTTCTAGATTTTGATGATCTTGTTATACTTTAATGAAATATTGTATGTAGTATATGCAAGTTCAAGTTAGAATATAGTCTTGGAAGTACTATGAAATGATTTGGGAAACTAAGAATTATGTAACGGTCTAATGCATTTTGATGTCATGAAGGTTATGTGTTGAAAAAAAAAACTTATGTTTTGGTATGATTCTAGAGATTCTACTTACTTGTTTCGGTAGAACTCATGCATGTATCAGTAGAATTACAGGGTAGGAAAGAGGTTGTTCATTGGCTTGAGTTGTATTGGTAGTTGTATCATAGGTATCAGTAGTTCGTATACTTGCACCAGTAGAAGTTATAGGGTAAGATTTCTTAACTCCCTAAAGTTTTTAGTATCGGTAGAAGCATGACATGTTTCAGTAGAAGTCACACTTGTATCGGTAATATTATCTCAAGTATCGGTAAAAGTCTGCACTGTTCTTAAACTGTTTGCTGACTTGACAACTACAGATACTTGTCTAACAAGTACCAATAGAAGTCTCCAAAAATCATGGAATGACCTTTTGCCCATGTTGAGTTGTGATTATAATCGATTGATGATTTATGACGTTTGGGTATTCATCTCTTTATTAAAATATGATTGAATGAGATGAAAATAAAAGATGAATAGTGATAGATGAACAGTAAGACATCGGGACCCTGACCAACGACGGTTTCAGGTTTTTGGGTGTTACATAGTCAAACGCCATTGATAAGTACCAGTTGACTGGTTATTTCTAGAAAACCCTTAGGATGTTGTCAAGGAAATTTATGTCTTTGCATTAATGCATGCAAAATCAATTTCTAGGAAACCTGAGACACACACATTCCATCTTCCATACGACGAGTGTACTATCACTCTAGAAGGCATCTAGTTACAGCTCGGGTTACCGATAGATTGGCCAATACTGAATGGGCCAGCTTACGCAACCGACTAGAGAGACATATGCGAGGAACTTTTGAGGAGGATTTTGCAAACGATTTATAGAGCCCGGATAGATTTGAATTGGTTAAGAAGAAATTTAGATGGGCTCAATAAGGATTCTGATGAATTCCAAGAGAACATTACGCTCGGGCGTACACCCTTATGATCATCAAAGGGTCTCTTAATGCCTAATAAGTCATGAAATCTTGTCTATCTAAGGTGGTTTCTAAAACTCATCAACTTTAAATAAGCGGGTGAACTCAATTGGTGGTCAACCGTGTTGGCGACATTGTACCATAAGATGTGTCGAACGAAGAAACCATAAAAAATTAAAATCGATGGTTGCATGCTACTATTACAATCATGGGCATGGTACCGACTACCATTTTTACGTCCTCGAGCGGACTATCCTAATACATTCACACTCATAACAAGGTAAAATTCATCAAATAATATATTTACATTAATAAAATTATTCAAATTTTAAATTATTGTGTTAACATATTATTTCAATAGGTGGAACCATGGGCTGAGTCACGTGGGATTATCAAATAAGTTTCGAGATATACGACTTCTATTAGATTAACGATTGGAAGCAAAGGTATGTAATTTTTAAATTTGAATTATGTAATATTAAAATAGTTTATTTAAAAATTAATAGTATATATAAATAAATTTTTTATTATTTTAATATAGTTTGAATGAAAGCCATACTCTGATTCGGCTATGTAAGAATGCACCTTATCCGAATTCTTGGTGAATCTCAACATCTGACATATGAAGGTGCCATTGGTAGTGTACGCTACTCTGGAGATGCACAAGTTGGATAGAGTGTTGCGACAATTCGGGTTTAGGCAATCGATTCCATTGGCACCCCAAGACATTGAAGATCTGTATCATATCAACTTGCGAGGGAGAATGGATGAGTATTGGCCTACATTCCACGCGCCATATATTAACATTTGGAACAACAAGTGCGAGTTTTTACCTACTCACGAGGCAATTGTCGCTCCAGACCTAGCCTACAAATAGGAGTACATGTCATGGTTTAGGGTTCATGGTAAACTATATCTACTAGCAGAAGAGGCGAGGGGTAGACAACCACATACGAGGATGTCATGTAACAGCCCAATTTTCAGTGGTGTCGAAAATAGTGGTTTCGAGACCACAACTCCGATGAGTCAGGTCATAAATGTTAGTTATTTAATATTTTTTATGTCATTAGTATCGTATTAAATTTTAATTTAGAAATTTTATCGTTTGGATAGTTAATTGAGTAAAAAGAACTAAATCGTAAAAGGTGCAAAAGTTAAATTTCATTGATTAAAGATATTGAATGATAATTGGAAGGTTTGTTAAGGCACCAAAATGGTAATTAGGCCATTAAATGAGTAAGTGGACGGTCTTGGTCATTTTAAATAGAAAATTATGTGAATTAAGAAAGTAAATTTCATAAAAACTTAAGTGTTTCAACTAAAAGAATTAGAAAATCATTTTTATTTTTCCTTTCATCTTCTTCCTTAACCCAAACCCTAAGAAAACAAGCACCAATATTCGGCCAAGCTTGGATTCTCTATTTAAGTAGGTAAATCTCGTCCGTTTTTAGTGATTTTTATGTTTTTGAGTTCATATTAGCTTAATCTAGCTAACCCAAGGCTAATTTGTGAACCTATCAAATGTTAAATATTTTTCCATTGATGAATGAGCTTATTCTTGAAAGTTTATGAAAGTTTTGGAAGCTTGGTTGTTAGATTTGTTGATTTTAGGGTTTGAGGATTAAATTGCTAAAATGGTAAAAATACATGTACTTGATGTGAAATAAATTGTATGTATGGGTTGGGGAAGTACCCTAGTGTATTCGGCTAGCATGGGTTTGATGAGGAATTTTTATATTGTATTTAATGTAATTTATATTAAATATTTTTTTAATTGGAATTTAATATTTTGTATGTTTTTTTTATATATGTGTGGAAGATAGAATCTTGGAGATGTATATTCGTAATTTACCCACTCCTCCATCACCCTTAATTAGACCCTACTTGAGAGATGCAAAATTTTTACACGTGGCCCTTATGGGTAGGGGTGAAAATTGGACTCGACACTTGTAAGCGCATTGGTGAAAAGGTGAAGACTCGAGACTCATACATTCCATCTTTCATGCGACGAGCGTACTATCACTTTGTAGGACGTGTAGTTACATCTCGGGCTACCCGTGAATGGGCCACTAGTGGTTGGGTCAGTTTACGCAGCCGATTGGAGAAATGTATGCAAGGAACTTTTGGGGAGGGTTTCGAAAACGATTCATAAAGCCCAAATAGATTGAATTGGTTAAGAAGAAATTTCGGTGGGCTTGACGAGGATTCGATTGAAGTTCGAAGAGAACCTTACGAAATTTTTTCCATCTAAGGTGGCTTTTAAAACTTGTCAACTTTAGGGAAGTGAGTGAACTCAATTAAGGGTCAATCGTGTTGGCGACGTTGTACTGTGAGATATGTCAGATGACGAAACCACAAAAAATTAAAATCGATAGTTGCATGCTACTACTACAATTATGGGCTTGGTACCAGCTACCATTTTTACGCCCTCAAGCAGACTACCCTTATACATTTCTACTCGTAACAAGGTAAAATTCATCAGATAATATATTTACCTTAATAAAATTATTTAAATTTTAAATTATTATGTTAACATATTATTTCAATAGGTGGAACCATGGGTCGAGTAAAGTGGGATTATTAGATGAGCTTCGAGATATACGGCTTCTGTTAGACTAATGATCAGAAGAAAATGTATGTAATTTTTAAATTTAAATTATATAATATTAACGTAGTTTATTTAAAAAATTAATAGTATATATATAATTTTTTTTATTCTAATATAGTTTGAGTGGATGTCATACTTCGATCTGGCAATTCAAGAATGCATCTCGTTTGAATTCTTGGTGAATCCCAATATATGGCATGTAAAGGTGCCATTGGTAGTGTACGTTACTGTGGAGATGCACGATTCAGATAGAAGGTTGCGACAATTCGAGTTTAGGCAATCAATTCTTTTGACACTCTAAGACATCGAAGATCTCTATCATATCAACTTGTGGGGGAGAGCGAATGAGCATTTGCCTACATTCCACATGTAATATCAACATTTGGAATAATAAGTATGATTTTTTACCTATTTGCGAGGCCATTGTCACTTTTGGAATAATAAGTATGATTTTTTACCTATTTGCAAGGCCATTGTCGCTCCGAAGTTAGCCTATAATCAGGAGTACATGTCATGGTTTAGGGTCCATGGCAAGTCATATCTGCGACCGGAATAGGCGAGGGGTAAGCAACCACATACGAGGAGGCCACGACGAGCACCTAGGCATCCAAAGTCTGGCGCAACTGTTGAGGCGGATCAATTGTCTACACCTACGCAAGAACTGACAATGATGGTTGGACCATGCCTCGATCAACATGACTTGACTTATTTTGGTGATTATACTAACCCCACCATCTTTACACAAGCACCACATATTCCACCATATTTTCTATTTTTACATTGATTCTAGGTTTTGGTTTTGTTCCTCTGTCCTTGGCATATTACACGTCGATGTCATCGACGTTTCAGACAACAAAGATGCCAATGACGCCGTATAGGTTGTTTATGTTTGGGGCACCAACTGAAAGTTTAATCGTTATGCCCTCGGTGTATGGGACACTATACAGTTATATCGCTACACCGATGGTTTCATAAACACCTCCAAGTTCATTGTTTTACCAAGGTATTCCTAGAACGGATGATACACGATGGCAATCGACGAGCAACTGATCGTAATCAACTGTGGACAAAGGCGAAGAAGATGAGAGCCAAGACCACATATTGTATCAGAGGTCGAACCAAGAAGGAATCCAACTCGAAACCGTCAACCACCCCGATGTGGCACACATTTTGACCGAGGATTGGATTAATTGTTTTTGTACTTCTCATGTAAATTTTTAAATAAATATGAAATGTTTTATTGTATCGATGTCGGATATGAAACGTTTTTAAATAAATATCGTTTTTGCATCAAAATTAGTTATCGTTATCATTTTATATTATTAAATCAAGTTTGCACAGGAACAATGGAACAAAGTTGTATATTTTATTGATTTGTATGGTATAATAAAAATTAGTGTTTACTAATTACAATAAATTTTGAGTATGGAGGAAGAAATCAACAAATAGATTGCACTTAAAAATTAATAAATCAATTAACAAATATCTAATTAAATAATTATTAACTTTACATCTTAAAAATTATAAAAAAACTAAAAAATATATAAAAAACTTAAAAATATATTAAAAAACTCATAACTTATAAAACTCGAAACTTTAAAATCCACAAAACCCTAACCCTAATTTTAAAAAAGCAAAACCCTAACTCTAAAAAAATACCAGCTGGAAACATTTTCATTATTTCAGCCCAATTCTGTAATTTAAAAAAAAAAAAAACCCTAATCCAATAAATATATTTTTAAAAAAGGTATTTTTACGGTCTGCTTTTAGTATATGCTTATATTTTTAAATTTAAAATGAACTCCTGAGCCAAAATTTGGACAAATAAAATATTTGATACAAATCTCATGAATCCATGAATAAATTTAATCATTTTATTTAATATATAAAAATAAATTTATGAATTCTGAAGTCAGAAAACTTTTTTTTATCATTAAATCAAATAAATTTGAATGACAATAAATTAGATATATTATTAGTAAATGCTTAAGTTTATATTTAAAGAAGTTTATTCACACGAATTTTTTTAGACTTTACAAATAAATTTAAAAGTATATATATCCCTTAAAATATAAATAAATAAAAATATATAAACAAATAAAACACTTATCATATTTTCAGTCATAATTGTTCTATATTTAAACAAATAAAACACTTATCATATTTTCAATCATACTTGTTATGAGAATAGGTGGATTTATTTTCAGTTACATGTCAACGTGATTAATGCAGGAACCCTTTTTTTTGTTTTAAATTTATTTTCCTTCTAATAAACATTTTTTTGGTTCAAAAGTAAGGAAAAAAGGATGCATAAAAGTCACATACCAGCCTTGAAAACATTCAGATGGACCAAACTTCAAACTACATACTTTGTTTTTTCCGTACATAGCATTAAATTATTCAATCCATGTTGCAGTTGCACTTGCAGTTGCAGTTGCAGATGGATCAAACTTTAGAAACTTGTTTACCAATCACAAATTAGGACTTCAAATCAACATCTTCAAATATTTACATCCACAAAAAAGCCTTTGCTTTGTTGGTGAAGTTTGATTGATGTTTTTGACCCAAGAATCTCAAACTCTCTCAACCCTTCCATCTTTATGTGAATGATAGCCATTGAAATTATTCAGTAAGACCCCTTTATAATCTCCTACCTTCAACACTTACCATGCATATATCTATATATTTGGATATAAACATATGCACTTGCCAACTTCCCTTCTCCGTTTTTAGATCCTTTGACGTCCAAAGGTCCTCAATTAAGAAACCTTGCAAATCAAGAAACAAAACACTGTCAGAACCTACAAAAGTTTAGGGTTTTATTGGAGGCCAAAAAAGCAGTGTAATAGCATACAAAGTTTGAATGAGACAAAAAGGAATAGGAAAATAATACTGTATGCATGCATGGATAGTGGATAAGTTCAATTATTCTTACCCAAAGACATGCATGCATGCGTGTCATCCTATATAATTCTGTGTGTGCATTTTGATATAATATATATTTGCTTAAACCATCCCTTCTAGCTATAGGTTCTCGCATGTTAATCATAAATATGCTCATTCCTAGTGGTCCAATGTCATGCATGTATTCCACAACCTATTGGCTAATAATAATACTACATTTTCTTTTCGTTAAAAGCTAACAATAATACATATGCATGCGTATGTATTCCATACATTGATAATATATGCATCTATAATTAAATTATTTTTTTAATACTTTTTCATTATAAAAGAGTTCATAGACGTGTCTAAGAGTTTTGCTACTTATTTAATCAATACGAACTCCGGTCCTTCAAATGTTTTATTTTCTTCTAATTCGGATCATCCAATTGACCCTAATTATCTTTTAACCGTAAAAAATATTTTTTACTTGAATTTAAATTATTATATAAATATTAAAATTTTATTAATGAATAGTAACCCGAGCTTCAAAGACGACTCGGGCTTGACCCATATCAAACTTGGGTAAGAGTTAAAAATATTTTAAAGTCGCAGCTCTACTCACAAACACCTCTGGTTATAGTTCGAGAATAGAAAAGAGCTGTAGATATTGAAATTTAAACCCAAACGCACTAAATGTAACCTATTGAAGATGATAACATGAACCAAGTGCACTAAGATCTAAGTTCATGATATGTAAGCATATACCCTTTTAATGCATCAAATAACATACATGCATCATCATTTCTCATATTAGACCTTATAAAACACAACAAAAGAAAATAAATTAATATGTCAATTTACATAATTCAAATAATTAATAATTCAAATTTTATATAATCATTTAGGTTAACAACATATATGAAACACAATATAAATACATGGATGAAATCTAAGAATTACGGCCTAAATGCACATGCATACTATTGAAACCTACTGTTCTTGAATCAACTAATCCATTTAAATGCAGCAGAATCATAGCAATAAACACACAAAAATCTTTTCAAAAACAATATTTGAACTTAAACAAGCCTAGGCAGCCAATAATCTTGACTTGGTGGCAAGATTATTGTATTACATGACATAAATGCTATCCCTAGAATAATAAGCACAGACAAAACCACATGGAGAAACCCTAAAATTCACTCAAATGCTCTTGTTCTCTTAATCACCATCAATTAAAAGCACAAAAGAATCACTAATCATCCACTATTTCATTGTTATATATAACTTTAGCCTATCTATCCAACCTTGAAAGAATACTCTTTAACAGAATCCATTGAAATTCGTGTACTTTGACCCAACGTCAGCAATGTTTTCAACTCTTCTACCATAGTTTGCTTGATCGTGGCAGACACACAGTTGTTAGCTGTGAAGTAATCAACAGAGTTTGTTTAAATTGGTGGGTGCATGATAACATTATTTATTTCAGCTCTTTTACAGATCCTAGCGAGCTCTAGGGTGCATGGCTGAACATAAACTCAAAATCCCAAAACATAAACAAAACCTCTAGAGCATATGAAGAAGCACAAGAGCTCAAGGCAATAAGCCAAAACCCCAAAATCAAGCAATCAGCCAATCCTCATATCACACCACAAGCAAAACCTTTACCAACTCAATTAGTGAACCAACCTACCTACCAGCCAAAACCAGCAAACTCCACAAAAAACAAAACACCTCCTCTTTACCAGTTATTCTTACCTAGCCATTATATAATACATACATACATCATTAAAGTAGCCTAGGTTATCTAGCTTTATCCCGCCACATACACATGCATATATTTACATATAATTATTTGTGTAAACCCAATATATCCCGTCATACCGAACTCATATTTTCACTCTTATCTGATAAAGTCGCTATCACCTCAACAGTTTGTTGGATATATATGTTTATAAAATATATCTTGGGGTTGTTTTCATTGTATCGAGATTGAGTAGCATCCACCACCTGTCCAATACTTGTCCCAATAAAATTAAGAGATGAAAAAGAAAGAAGAAAGTTATTCGTACTAGCTGCCAGCAAATCTTGCTTTGCCAACCCAACACTTTGCTACTAACACTATAAACTACACAAAGATATAGATTTAATAAAAGCAAAATACATGAGTTTAGGATTCCTAAGAATATGGAGATTGATTGGTTAAAAGTTAATAATTCACCCCATTTGTTTTTGCTTGTTTGCTTTGTGTTTATTCATTTTTTCTGTTGAATTCTTTTCTTTTTAGCAAAATAAACAGTCCACATTACCTGATTATTCTATTAATTTGCTTCATTTCCCCCCCTTATTTACTCCTTTGAATCCTCATTTCCCTCACCGGCCGAGACTGAGAGCAGCCTCGACGTCCAGCCGCCACGCTAAACAACCTCCACCACAGCCATCCATTTTCCAGACATCACATGGCAACATCCTCGAGAACTTCTCCTTATGCCATGTACATTGCAACCTTACCTTGCATGAAAATGCAGTGCAAAACCTAGGCAATTCTTGTTTGAACACAAGCCAGACCATTATCTCCGGTGGCGGCCCGCCGTCATTGGCTTCCCCTACTACCATCAACATCCTCTTGTAAGCTCCATTAACCCACTGAACCCTATTCAATCCATCTGATATAAACCCTGGACACGTGTCAGTCTCCAGATTCTTTATCATCTCCACGTCCGTACTCCCTAGCTGTCTCATTTCCATGCAACTGTCCGTCACGCTCTCCACCGTCACCCACGACTCCACCACCGTTGCTTTCCTCGTTTGACTCATCAGAACCGTCCGATTAAGTTCTTCCACAACTCCTAAACGATCAACCCAACGGTTATTGAAGTCCAAGTTACATAAATAAAGTGGATCTTGATTTTCCCCCAAAACTCTATCGTTTTGATTGTTAATCGATCCGTTCCCTTCAGTTTTCTCAGGCAATAACTGCAAAGTAACAATCGTTTCAGGATTGTTTGAAGCTTCATCATGATGAAGTTGATCTGACGATCTTTTCTTTCTTCTCATATTATTCTTTCGAACCCTAACGTACTTTCTTTTAGCTCTTGGCTTAGAAAGCAACAAATTTTTGTTATCAAACCGAACCCCATCAGAACCTAACTCACCGGAAACCGGTTTAGGGGCTATCGGCCGGAATCTTAACATTATCGGGTTGATCACCGTCTTATCTGGTGCACCACCTGTGTAGATAACCCTGCTCCGCTTCTCACCACCGTTCATCTCTCTGACGCCGCTTAAACCACCTCCAGAATAGAATCAAAGCTTCGCTTCCCTTCTTGTCGCTTCCCACCTGTGTAGCTAACCCTGCTCCGCTTCCCCTTTTTTTTTTTTTTTTCCAGATGGTTTTGGTTATGAGAAGCGATAATCATAGCGGCAAATTAACATCGAAGCAACACGTGGCTAGGGCAAAAAAAAAGAGCAGAGTGTTTTGATTGGTTGAAAGTTAAGAGGTGGAGCCCATGGAAAAAGTAAGAGGGCCCACAGGCAAACCAATGGAAAGAAGGCTAGTGTACAGCACTGCCGAAAGAGAAGGACACGTGGGCATTGTCTTGAGAACAGAGTATTTTACTACTGTTGAATGAAATGGAAAAGAGCACAGAAAGGGGAGGGTTCGAGAAAGTGGACACGTGGTCCTTGTTCATTAGCTTTCTACCTCCAAATTCGGTGTCTATTGTTTCATATCTTAATGCCTCCACGCGCCACTTCTCGCCGTGATCCCCACCTTCCAACTAAAATATTTTTGACAGTAGTAAAATTTCAAATCTCTTTAATTATTATTTTATAAAGTCAAAACGAATTTACTACCACAAAAATTATAACCAATTTATTAAAAATTTTAACAGAATTGAATTATAATTACACCTTGCAAGAAATTTAATTCCTTCACCTCAATAAAACCACTTATTATTTTTTTAAAGCTACTAAAATTATAAAATTCAATATTTGATATATTTAAAAAAGAAACAACTAAATATATTTGATTAAAATAATAAAATAGAGTTATTAAAAATGAAAAAAAAAAAAAGAATCGAAGAGTAGTATCTATTAAGGGACTGAGAGGGTTACGTGCCAAAAAAAGGCGCGTGGAAGAGTTGATATAATGAAAGGAAACAAGAAAGTAGTAGGGGGGACGCGTGGCGGATTCGATAAAGTGTGATAGATATTATGACGTCACCCGATTTTATTTTAAAGGTGTCTTTCATTATGCGTTGGGGGATGTCTTCTGTTGCCACGTGCTTATTTTCATAATTACTTTTAGATTATTTTAATAATATTATTATATTTTCTACAAGCAACTCAGTTACTACTCATAATGCCTTCCTAAAACAAATTCTGTGATTGGGAGAACCACCTTTTAACTTTAGGCATCGTATTTTAGGATAGATTCCACCTAAAGTTAAAAAACTTGAGATACTCATTTTTATTATTTATCCTATAATTAATTTTACAACTACATTAATTATTATCTTATGGCTTGATTGAAGTTTTTTTTTTTAGATTTGTAAATGTGTGAAAAAAAAAATTATATAAAACTATAATTTCACGTTAATCTCTATTTATATTTAATAAAAAAATGACAAATCAAATTTATCATTCTCAAAAAAAAAACGTAAAATTATAGTTTCATGCGCTCCCTTTTCAATGTAAGATATGTTTTCATTCAACATGTGGAAAGGGTTTCTTTTGTTTTGGTACAAGAAATGGTCTATTGATGTATTACATATCATTCATCCTTTTTTTTTTATTTTTAAAAAATGTTATATAAGTAATACAGTAAATGGTTAACATTATATGGTCAAACCCTATCTCTATGTTATGTTTTTATCAATGTAAACACGACTCTTAAAAAAAATGAAATCCCAATTAGAATTGAAAGTCTAAAACCTACCACGTTAGTATATATTTGATTTTTCTCCTTATTTTTTTCCCCTTTACCAATCCCTCCTAATCTAATTTTTTTATAATCTATATTTATTAAAGAAAGAAAACAATTTTTTTTAACCCCTATTGTTGTTGTATAATTTGTTTTGAAAATAAAAAAGAGTTTAAATTACCTGCAAAAACTATGGGAATGGGTTGGGTTCCCATTGTTAGAGTCCCAAACTGAGAGCAGCCTTCACATCGAGCCTCCATGCAAATCCACCAAAGCTCAACTTCCACACATCGCAAGGAACCATTTTCGAATGCTTTTTCTTTCCCTTTCCATCTCCGTACCGTAAGCCTACCCGGCACGAGAATGCACCCTGTGGGAATTCAAACCCTTCTTTCACCACCAACCCCACCGTGGTTTCCGCCCCTTCTCCGCCCACCATGCTCTTGAACGCCTCGTTCACCCTCAAAACACGGTGCCAACCGTCCGATATGAACCCTGGATACGTGTCCTTATCCAGATTCCTCATTCTATCCACGTCCGTACAGCTCCCCATTTCTCCTTCATCCATGCAGCTGTCTGTCATGCTCTCCACCGTCACCCATGACTCCACAACACTCACTTTCCTCCCCGTCGCCTGATCCGACAACCCCATCACCGCCGCCGCCACTTCTTGTTCTGTTGCAACCATTTTCTGCAACTTCAAGCACAGCGGCAGTGGGTCCTCATGAGATTGATGATAGTCATTACCAACCGTCCGATCGAGATCACGATCACCCGCCCCTGACCTATCAACAACCGCTGATTTCTCTAGATCAGCGCTCTCAGGCATCAACTGCAGAGTTACGGAACCCTTATTTCCATTGTTATCGTCTTTAGCTTCATCCAAGACTCTTCTTCTCCTATTATTCTTCGCGCAAACCCTAACGTATTTTCTCTTCACTCTCATGCTTGTAACACCCGAGTTCTTGTTACCAAACGTCGACTCACCGGAACCTGAGTCTCCGGTCACCGGTTTTGGAGCAATCGGCCTGAATCTGAGCATTATCCGGTTGATTATCGTCTTATCTTGTACACCCCTTCCGCATTTTAGCATCCTCCATTGATCTCCGCCCTCCATTCCTCCTTCCAGAAAAATTAAAAAAACCTAACAAAACCTTCTCTCTCTTTGTTTTATCTTATCTTAGGGATTTATTCTATCTTTCCATTTTTTTTTTCTTTTTTTTTTTCATCTAAGGGCAAAGGCTTTACCGGAGGTGAAGCGATAATCATAGCGGCAGCAATCGTGTCCAAGATCAGAGGAGTACGCGTGTCCTACTGCGAAACTTGAAACAGTGACGAGATTTGATTGGCTGAAACCCAATGGGGCCGTAGCAAAAAAATAAAGTTTACCTGTTTTGGCGTGTTCGAAGCCTGTGATTGGCCCATCCTTTTAGCCAATCAAAAATAGGGACGTGTCTAAAATTGCGTAAAAGACGGATACACGTGGCTGTACCTCGGGAGAAGGCATAAATATTCTGTTTGAAGTGGAGTGGGCTTTTAATTTTTTTTTCCGCCTTTTTTATTTTTTTGGCTTTTCTAAAAAGATGTATTAGCTAGGCTCCTGATTATGCAACACGTGTAATAGGTTTATTTGTTATGAAAGAGAAAGTTCAGTTGACCGTCACTTCCACTTTTCTGCACTGGAGCGTGTGATTGCCAACGTTGATATTTTCTTTTAACGTGATGGATGCGTTTTTCAGATAATTGATTTATATTTTTAATTATTTTTAAAATTAACGTAAAATATTTTTTTTAAAATGGGTATACTTGGTTTATTTAATCATTTATACTATATTTAAAAATAAAATATTTTTATTTTTAAATTTTAATTTTAATTTTTTTCAAATAATTTACTATCAATTTTTGATAATTTATTCAAATATGCTGAAATCCTTTTAAATTTAAATATGTATGCTTTTTTTTTTTTTTTTAATTTTAACGATATATGTTCAATTTAAGGAGTGAAAACAAACTTTATAAAATGTATATTTCTCCCTCTTCAAAAAAGTATATATCAATAAATTTAACCAAAAAAAACATAGATTTTCAATTATATTGAAAAAAAAAAAACAGTATATATTTATAGAGAATAAATTATATTAAGATCATCTTAAAAAGTATAATTTTAGGCACCAATAAAATAGTATCACATCATTAAAACTTAAAGATAACAAAGTATTATCATACACTCATTTATATTATCATTAAAACTTAAAGATAACAAAGTATTATCATACACTCATTTATATTTAATATTTTCTCCATCTTAATTAACTTTAATTAAATTACTTAAAATAATTAATTTTTTTAAATGATAAACAAATATCCTTTTTTCTTTTATCTTTAACCTAAAACTCAGAATCTCGAACGTTGAACTCAAACTTTAAACCTTAAATCTCAAACCCCAATATTCAAGATTTGAGTTTGAGATTTAAGATTCAAGGTTCATGTTTGAGTTTAGGTTTTGGGTTTAATGTTTAAGGTTTAGGTTTAATGTTCATGGTTTTAATGTTTAGGATTTGGGTTTAAAGTTTAAGTGTTTGGGGTATGGGGTAGAGTTTAGGGTTCGAGTTTAAGGGTTTGAGATTTAGGTTTTGGGTTTTATATTTTGAGTTTAGGATTCGAGATTTTAAATTCATAGTTTTGGGTTTAGGCTTAAAAAAATATAAAAATCATGTGTTAATGACATAAAAAATTGTTAAAATGTAATTAAATAATTGAAAAGGGACCATGGATAATGTGGTTGGATGGGTTCATAAAATAGTTTCTCTACGGATGAGTGTAAAATAATAATTTTATGTCTTTAAGATTTGATGATCTGGTAAAATTTTATTGATGCTTAAAAACATTAGTTTTTAATATATCCTTATACAAATTACTCCCATATTTATAAATCCGCTCATCAATTTCTATAATTTAAATTTAATTTTTAAGTAAAATGGATTTTTAAGTAATTTATAATGACAAAGGAGTGATTTTAGCTTTTTCAATAATAAAAAAATAAAAAAAAATTCGAAAATCGAAAGTTAAAAATATAGAGTACGATTAGGGAAAGTGGGTGGTTAACTACAATATATTAAAGTGACATATACATAGCTTTGGATTTTGTTTTTGTTTTTTATTTTATGAATTACAAATAGCGATTAACACGACTCGAATATAGATCACATCTGCAGTGATAGACACCTTTTACCATCAAGTCAATACATAGGATTTGAAATTATTATTCATAATTCACTTCAGCTATGAAATTATTAAAAGCTTATTTCATTTATAAAACAATAAATATTATTTTGACGATATTTACGTATGTTTTAACTCTGTTACGAAATTACCAAAAATTTATTCCTTTTTATAAAGCAACAAATATTGTTTTTGAGGGTATTTATGTCGGGCTCAACTCAACTGTAAAATTATCAAAAACTTATTTAATTACAAAGATTATTTTGAGGGTGTTTATGCTATTTTATATTTTGATATATCTAGAAAAATAGGTACAAATTATGTGAGTCTGTGATATTTTTTTATACCGAATCAAGCATTAATCGTACAAAAGAAAAATAAAACTAATCTTGATATTTGCCAATCTTAATTCTTTATATGAAATAATCAAGCTATGAAACAAAGTTAATATTATCCTTGTCGCGTGAAAAGAATAATAATAACATAGAAAATGCATCATTCGTACAAATACCACCCATGCAAAACAAGAAAAATAGCAAGAGATAAAATATCAATGCTATAAGAAATTCGAAGGAAATGGAAATTTTATTTATGGTAAAAGGATAGTACAAGGGAGCCCTAATTTACTATGCCGGCGCCCAAATTAGTTTCCCCTCATGTTGGCTCATTTTTAGGTAACTCATCCTCCCCTTTCGCATAATTGATCGACTGGTTTTAGTCGATTCTAGGACTGGAACGTAGAGCATGTTGAGTCTAGAAATACATGCCATAATAACATGTGATAGTGTGATACCTTACAATTTGAATTGACTCTATTTTTCATATAGATAAGCCATGTCGGCCGAATCGAATCGTGTCGTATCAAATGAAGTCGATAGTAATGTTCTTGCTTTCGATCAGAGACCTGCACATAGTCTACCCATTCCTTAAGGGCCTAGGAGTGAGCAAGAGACGCCTTTTTCCAGATGATGAACTAATTGTTCACTCAGTTTATGGGAGCTACCCTTTCAGTTTTGTAACCCCAAATGCATCTTTCTCCGTAATTATGCCTCATGTGGCACTCCCTTATCCTCAAAACTCTAAGACGACACATGTTAATCATCCTCCAATTGATAAAATTCAAATATGTGGGCAAAAGAGTTCAGAGGCAAAAAGGATGACGATCTAGCAAGAGCTGAATACTAGTTAGAAAATACTTTGAGGATCTTGGCTGAATTAATGTGTTCTCCAAAAGATTGTTTGAATTGTGTTGTATCGCTACTGAAAGAAGAAGTGTACTAGTGGTGGACGAAACTGATATCTGCAGTTCCAAAAGATAATATAAATTGAGATTTCTTCCAAATCGAATTAAAAATAAATATGTTAGCCGATTGTATCTCGAGAAGAAAAAAGAGACTTTATGGCATTGGAACAAAGAGACATGTTTGTGGTAGAATATGAACAAGAATTCTTCTGTCTTAGTAAGTATACCAGAGAGATTGTACCTACCGAAGCTTAAATGTGTACTATTTTGAGTGGGAACTGAATGAGGATATACGCATATTAGTGGGAGCACTAGAGTTAAAAAAATATGTTGTTCTATCTGAGCGGACTTAGAAAATGGAAGATATGTGTAATAAGAAGAAACAACCAAATCGAAGCTTCGGGATTATCGTATAAATTATTAATAAATTAAAGAATAATGGGATTATCGTATTACAAATCAGACTCTTGATTTTATCTTTTAAATGGTCGTTTAAGTAAGAAGGACTGAATTTCAAAAGTTACTAAAGTTAGTAGCTATTAATTTTATGTACTAATTAATTGGCAAATCTTTTAAATGGATAGACATTTTGGATGTTGAGTTTTATACAAATTGTTTATTTAAAAAAGGATAGATTAGTAAATTAATAAAAAAATAGACAAACAAAATATGAGAAAATCATCATCTTTTCTTTAGTTTCTTCCCCACTTAGCCGAAACACCATTGTTGAAGGGAGGCGTATTCGGCCAAGCTGTCCTTGCTTGCATGGTACATGTTTTTTGTTTTGTTTTTAATAATTTTTACATTTTTGAGTTCGTTGTAGCTTAAATTAGTAAGTACAAGGTCCCATTTGTGAAATTTTTAAATATCTAGAAATTCACCATTGATAATTCCAAATGTTTTTTATGTTAAATGATTTAGTTGGAAGCTTGGTTGATATGCAAGATTATTTTGTATGGTGACTTTTGGAAATGTTATGTTTAAAGGACTAAATTGATTTAATGATAGTGTTGCTAGAGAATTGTGTAAAATTTTAGTAATTATAAATTATAGTGAAAGAGGGGATGAATTTGACTGGGTAGTATTGTTTTAATTTAGAAGATTTGGTTTAGAGACTAATATTGTTTTAAAATTAATTATTGGGGGTAAAAGTGTAAATTTTATAAAAGGGGAGTTAAATGATTGAAATTAAATAAACTTTCATATTGAATTGAGAAACTGAATTAAATTGTTCAATCTAGATCAAGATTCGAGTAGACCGACCATCAACCGTGAAAAGGAAAAGATCACTGAATAATCATCTTTGACCTTCCGTGTCTATCGAAACTTTTTGTAAGTTCGTAGTCCTTAAACTCAAACCTTATTTATCTACTTAAATTAATTTAATTACTACTTTGATGTCTAATTACAATTAGATATAATTGATTAGAAGTTAAGTGAAAAGCTATGGAATTGTAGATATGATTATGGAATAGATCAAAGGATTAATCATAGTTATTAATCCAATGGTTGAATTATGAAATGAAGAATTTTTGGTACATCCAACTAGTGATGGGCACACATTTGATATCCTTGGTTTATCCGACTAGAGCTAGGAGCAAATAATTGGTGGTACATCTGACTAGTGCTAGGCACACATTTGATATTGTCGGGTTATCCGAATAACGCTAGAAGCAAATCATTGTTGGTACATCCAACTAGTGTTGGGAACACCTTTGATATCGTCAGGTTATTTGACTAGCTTTGGGTGCTAATCATTGTCGATTTATATGATTAGTGCAAGGGACACCTATTGTCAGTTTATTCGACTAGCGCTGGGTGCAAAACATTATTACAGTTTATCCTTCAGGAATCGGGTGCCAATAATAGGTTGATCCATTATTAGTGTAAGGCATCATGAAATGTGTATGGAATGTTCATGATGAACTTTGTGGTACACTATGTGGAAATAAACATTACATGTTATGGATTCGGAAATTTTAGTTATTAAGTGTATGAGTAGTTCTTTGAGTAGTTCTTGGCATGTACCTAGGATGTTAATGCTTTGAGCAACGGTCTTTTAGTTTATAGTTGAATTTAGTGAAGGTCACTTGTATTGGATGTTTTCATGTAAACTTTTGAATTATTGGTTAGGCATAGGATGGATGAAATTTTGGCATGAAATTAATGATTTGAATGTGTTTTGAACCTAAGAATTGATCTAAATATGGTATGTCTTGATGTGTAAGGAATTGTGTATGAAATTACTTGATTTAGGGGTTATATATGTTACACACGGCCTAGGACATGAGCTGTCACATGGCCGTGTGTCATTTTAAATTTAAGTGCAGGATCCAAATGGGCTAGCACAGGGCCTGGTACACGGCTATGTGGTCCAAGTCAGTGTTTAACATGGTTTGAGTCATGATCGTGTGTCTTAAAACAATCTCGAGCACGGTCTAGCACACGCTTGCGACACGACCGTGTGTCCCTATTTCAAATACTCACACGGTCTGAGCTATGTCACATGGCCTAGCCACATAGCTGTTTGACCATGTTTAAAAAAATTTCAGTTTTTATTAAAACTTTCTGTTTTGTTTCAATTTTGTCCCTGAATGTTCCCAACTTATTTTATGATATCGTATACTCAAAATAGGGTTTGTAACTATTGTTTTTACCATGATTAGATAATAATTTGATTGTTGTGAATTAACTTGATTAATTGTTTCTAAAGCTCAATATTTGTTATAATTTGATTTGTAATGCTTCGTAACCTCAATCGACGATGAATACGGATTAGAGGTGTTACATGACTCCTCCACCTAAAAAGTTGAGGGATGTCCACAGTCAATTCTCTATATCGTCAGAGACTTCTAAGAGAGTTGGTAAAGTAACCTGAGACCTCAAGCAACATTAGTAACCTATGTTGGTAGAGTTCGTAATAAATATAGACCAACTTGTGGACATTACAAAAGGAACCACAGTGGTAAGTGTAGACTGAAAAGTGGAGCTTGTTTCCTGTGCAACTCTAAGGAATATTTGAGATGAGATTGCCCAAATAAGCCAGAGTAAAGAAAAAATAAATTCGATGACAACTCCGCACAGGGTAGAAGATCAAGAATTGGTATTAATGCTGGAGTCAATCGAGGCAGAACTAAAGATACAATGACGAGATCTGAAACTCATGCACCTGCCAAGGCTTATGCTATACAAGCTAGAGAGGAGGCTACTGCTCCTCATGTCATAGCTAGTACATTTTCTCTTTTCAATGTTACTATACATGCATTGATTAACCCTAGGTTAACACATTCTTATATTTACACTGCATTAGTAACTAAAAGAAATATGCTTGTAAAGTTGACTGAATTCGATGTTAGAGTAACAAACTCGTTAGACCAGTGTGTCATTATTAATAAAATATGTAAAGATTGTTCATTGAGAATTTGGGGCTATGGTTTCCAACTAATATGATGTTATTGTTGTTTGAAAAATTTGATCTTATTCTCGGCATGGATTGGTTAACTCTGCATGATGTTGTAGTCAACTGTAGACAAAATGTTAGGATGAAGAATTGATAAATGTTGAAGCAAACAGATCTGATTGTTCTACCAATATAATATCAACGATATATGCTCGAGAATTTATCAGAAAAGGTTGTATTTGTTATTGAAGTAGCACCAAGAATTACTCTGATTTTCATTGCACCGTATAGAATGGCTCCAATGGAATTGAAAGAGTTGAAGGCTAAATTGTAAGAATTATTTAACCGTAGATTCATTCGATCGAGTATGTCACAATTGGGTTCTCCAATTTTATTTGTGAAAAAGAAAGATGGAACCATGAGACTATGTATTAACTATAGACAATTGAACAAAATGACCTTAATAAACAAGTATTCATTACCCTGAATAGATGACTTGTTTGATTAGTTGAAGGGAGCAACAATGTTTTCGAAGATTAATCCCTGATCAAGTTATTATCAACTCAGAGTCAAAGAGATAGATGTGCCGAAAACGGCTTTTCAAACTTGATACGAACACTATGAGTTTTTGGTAATATCGTTTAGTTTTACGAATGCCCCATCCACTTTTATGGATCTGATGAATAGAATTTTTTAGCCATATCTAGATCGATTTTTTGTTGTGTTTATCGATGATATATTGATCTACTCAAAGAATGAAAATAACCATGATCCATATTTGAGAACAGTACTATAAACTTTACGAGAAAAATAGTTGTATGCAAAATTCAACAATTGTGAGTTATGGCTATGAGAAGTGAGATTTTTGGGACATATGATATTGCTTGAAGGTATCTGAGCAAGCCCAAACAAAATTTCAGCAATTATGAATTGGAAACCTCTGAAGAATATCACATAGGTGCGAAGTTTTTCGAGACTAGCTAGATATGATCGACGGTTTGTTAAAGGCTTCTCGATGATAGCTTTACCGTTAACAAAATTGTTTCAAAAGAATGTCACCTTTATTTGGTCAAATAAATGCCAATAGAGTTTCAAATAGTTGAAAGCAACGTAACAAAAGTTCCGATGTTAACTCAGCTTGAATGTAAAAAGGATTTTGTTGTTTTCAGCGATGCTTCGCTCAGTGGTCTAGGTTGATTACTGATGCAAGAGGGAAAAGTAATTGCCTATGCTTTTTGGTAGCTTAAGCCACATGAGAAGAATTATCTTACGCACGATCTTGAATTAGTTGCGGTCGTATTTACTCTGAAGATCTGGAGACATTATTTATACAAGGAGAAATGTCATATCTTTACAGATAAAAAAAATTGAAATACTTATTAACACAAAAAGAGTTGAAATTGAGACAACGCAAATGGATCAAATTGCTAAAACATTATGGTCTGATTATCAACTACCATCCATGTAAAGCTAACGTGGTAACTAACGACTTGAACCGAAAATCTCTGTTTTCCTTGAAAGCAATGAATACCTATTTTATTCTTGAACGCGAAGGTACTATTTTGGAAAGGATAAAAATATCTCAAATTTCTGTATTTAGCGCTACCAGTGTCATCTATTTATAAGGAAAAGAGGTAAAACCCTTATTAAATTGTAGAAGTCTATTTGAATAGAAAAACGAACTCCTAGTCTAATTAGGAGTACATGGGATGGAAACCCTAGTTAAACAAACCAGGGTTTTTCGTCCCTCTCTTTAAACATAAGGGGCTTTTGAGCCTCTTCCATATTGGGTCCAATTACAAGTACTTCATGGATTTTTAACCCAGTACTTTATAATTCGATCCAACTCGATATTTGTTTTTCTATTTTCCAAAATAAACATATCAAATTAATTCAAATAAATTAATTTTCCTAATTAAATAATTTTCTAAACCTAATTCAAATTTAATTAAAATCATGACAACTTTACCGTAAAAGAATCGATGAGAAAATATATTTAATATTTCTACATTCAATGGATTCACCATGACTAATAAATTTATTTCCATTTTCGAATAATAGTTTGAAAACCATAAGTTCATTTTCATGTCATTTTCATTTTCATTTAGAGAAAACCACATTTATTTCCAAATATTTCTCATTTATCTAACTTTACCATTTCTATCCATTTCTGTACATTTGATTCAACATGCAATTCATTTATGGTTTCAATGAGCTAGCAGAAGGACCGATTAGACATATGCGATTAGGGCTCAAATGATTTATAAGTAAGTTCTAGCTTTTTGTCTATTAATTATAAACTCAATTAGTCATGAAGTCATTCCACTATAGTATCATGATTGAGCTCTCCCTAATAACATACCATTACGAAAGCAACTCGGTTAGTGTTCATCCAATGACATTGTCATAAGTGTGTTACCTTCATTGGGTATCCTTAATATCTTTGGGATAAATTCATTCTCCCAATATGATCCTATTTTATCTCATGGTAATTATTACACCTTCCTTCATGAAAAGCCAATTACTATCAAATAGCAATCAAGTCATTCATCACAAAGACGAACGACCCGTGACCATTTTTACTTTTCATCAACCATGTAATATCATCGAGAGGATATCATTTACCCATATTTCAGGCTATGATTTCCACTATTGTGAATGACACTACATACTGCATAAGTCGTATACTCAATGCATCAACTTTCGATTTCTTATCTATTTGAACTTAGGCTTTTACTTACATAATAATATATGAGTCACACATACATAGTCCATCATCCAGTCAAGATTAAGGTACGTCACACTTTGAATGTCACAAGTGAATAAATCCATAAATGGAATCAGGATCTATTCTTCTTAGTTCCAGTCCGATGTACAGTTAGTCTAGTCAATCACATCTAGGTCTCTATCTTTTGGGAGTCATCTGCTTCAATGTCCAAGAAGTTGGACTTGATAAATGACATAGTAGTCTTTCAATCGGTTTTCTCATTTCCGATTAGATTGAGGAACTTGTTTAAGTTCGTCTACTAATATAAAATATATTTTTTTTGTATTACAATCCGACCATATAATACCACTTAATATTAGTTTAAATTGTAACACCCAAAAACAAAAAATAGATATATTATAAAAATAATGTTAAATTAAATAGTGTATAATTGATTTCCAGTAAAATGAGGGGGAGATATAAAGATGATAAAAGAGAAGGTTAAGAAATGCTAGAGAAAAAAATTAAATTAAGAAGTATGTTGAGATATGTTAGTCTAACGCAACGACTAAATCATAAATATGAGAAAAGTTTGTGGCCCAAGTGTAACTATTTAAATATCTGAGGGGCCAAAGTGTAAAAATAAGAAAGTTAAAAGACCAAGAGTGAAACTAACCCTATTTATTATGACATGAAATTGACATGTAAGACCAAATTGAATAAGTGGTGAAATAAGAGGGATTAAATAACAATTTACCAAAATTAAATTGTAACTCAAGGATGAAATTTTAAAGAAACATGAAGGGTAAAATAGTCATCTAATAAAAAATATAATTGTTGGGTGTAATGATGGTATGAGAGATATTTTGAATAATTTATTAATTAAATAATATATTAATAATGATAAAATTAGATTTTTTATAATATTTTAATAATAAAATGATAATATAAATGGGAGGAAAGATGAAGAATTTTCTTCATCCTTCCCTCCCCAACATGAATGGCAAAATGAAGTAGGGAAAAACTTTCCTTCTTTTACAATTTGGTTCTTACCATGAAATCTCACTTTTTCTCCCAAATTTAATGATAATTTCCATAGTCACTTAAAAGGAGAGGTGAAGTAAAGATACTAGAGAGTATGTTCATCAATTTAGAAGCAAGAAATTGGTAGATGAGAATGAATAAAATTAGAAGAAAAGGGAAGGATATTAAGAAGATGAGAAAGAAATAGAAGTGAGGAAAAAGGGAAGAAGTTATTGACAAAAAAAAGTAAGCTTTCATACAAACCATACTTGTATTCAATAAATTGGATTAAATATGTTGAAAATAAAATGTATGAAATGTGTATTTTATTCTAAATTCATGAAGCATGACACGTAGAAACTTGAAATACTAAGCTTTCAAGAGATAATATGTTGTGTGTTGTAAAAAGCATTAAGAATTAAAAAATGAGTATGTTGTCTACACATAAATATGAGTGTTTAAATTGAATAGAAATAAAAGATATAAGAACTATGTATGATTAAATAAAAATAATGTAAGGAACCGCGAAAAAAGTAGAGAAATTTACTAAAAACAATTTTTGACAGTAGCAATGACTGTATTTTGAGTCTAGTTTTAAAAATTCAGTTAGACGTTGAATTAAACATGAAATTAAATCTTAATGAGTCTAGTTTTTCATAGAATAAATGGTGCAATAAATGGAATTGTAGATTTTGAGATATAATATTTTTTGTGAGACAACGTCAGAATGATTTCGAGTTCCGCTATTCTGACTTTGAAAATGAATATAAATTGTAAAATAATTTTAGGAGATGAAATTTATATGACTAAAATTTTAATGAGTCTATTTTCAAGGGAAACAAATTATTACATAATACGATATTTGTACAGAAAGATATTTGTTTTTTATTGTGGAAGAGTCAGAGTTGCTTAGCAACAGAATAGGAGAAGGCTCGAGGAAAAAAACCTGTATTTATTGGCTCATGTGGAAATTCTGGAATTTTTATGGTAAAAAATTAATTGATTCTAGTTTGAAAAACAACAAGTGAATCCTAATTTCGAGTTCTGTAAAAAAAAGATAAAAATAATTTAGTGACTACTACACGAATGGATAGTTTTACTAAGAGTATACATGTGATTCGTGTAATCATAATCAATGTTACATGAAATCATGTTATAGTAAAAGCTAAAGAATCTTATATATATACAATAAAGATCTGGAATGGAGTGGAGGGAAAAATAGTAGAAGGATTGAAATATTATGAAATTGTTATAATTGTTATAAGTGTTGGAATGATTATATATATGAGAAGTTTAAAAGAATTGATGAGATAATATGTGAGGCCCTGAAAATAGATCTAGTAGTTTCAGGTCAGTTTATCGGGTTTTGATTAAAAATTAGGAGTTAATCGGGTTTATTAGTGTTTTTTTTTTTAATTTAGTTAACTTAATTTCATTTAAAAATCGATAAATAATATTTTAAAAAATAAAAATATTTTTAGAAAAATATTAGGAGTTATTTGATGTGTTAATGAAATATTTGTTAATAAAGTGAAGTATTGCGTTAAAGGATATATAGATTGGATTAACTGAATTATTAATTGTATAAAATATTTAAGCTCATAAATAGCTCTAATCTGAATTTAATTGTTACGACAAGAATGAAATGATATTTAATAATCAATTAATATGATAAATCAATATGAAATTTATGTAGTTGCTTCGTCAACAAATGTGACATCTCAGTACCTTAAGTCGTTGATCGGGTAGGGCGTGGGGATGTTACATTTGATGGTATCAGAGTTTAGAAGTTTTCAATTCTCGAGCTAAAAGTGAGTCTAAAAAATACATGTTATATGATAAAATAAATATAAAATAATGAAATATGTATCTAAAATTAGAAAATATAGTGAAAAGAGACTTAAATTGTTTCTAACTTGATAATGATTTTAGCATGATTTGTATGAAATATAGATATGGGAAAAAGAATAGAGTTTGGACCTGAAAAAAATGAAGAAAATAAGGTAATAAATAAATATGGCATGAAATGAAGCAATGAGAAGAAATGATTAAATTGTAAAACTTGAAAACTATGTGATTGAAATAAGAGAAATAAAATGTTTAAAAACTTGATATGTGAAATAAAATATGAAGAAAAATTACTTGATTAAAATGTTACATGGAAGAGAATGGAATTGAAGTGACAAAATAATGAAAATTAAATTTTTGTGTTAGTATCTTAATTTCATTACATAAAGCTTTTAAAAATTCATTTTACTATAATTAGTTATATTAATTTTATTTCATGATTTGTTGGATGATTTTAATTTATTTAAGTAATATTTATGAGATTATTTTTTGAACGGAAATTATGATTTCAAATGTGCAAAATAGAAATTCTTTGGTTATAATTTGAGATTTGAAATATCATGATTTCAAACGGTGAACAAGTAAATTTTGATTGTGTTTGGTTGAAAGCATAATTTTTATAATATGCAATATATGATTTGAGATTGAAATAAGGAAATGAGAATAGAATTGAAATTGATATGAGGAAGAAAATGAGATTGATTATGAAAATTTGATATGTTCCTCGTTAAACTAAGTTAGACTAAGTCGGGTATAGTTGACATGCCATAGAATCTTTACATAAGAGATTTAGAACTCCCTAATTCCCAAAGGGTCAAGGAAGGAAAGACCAAATGGTCAATTATTATTAGCCTCAATTCCCAGAGGGTCATGAGCAATCCCAATTCCTAGAGGGTCATGGACTTACTTTGATAGCCATCGTTGCCGAACAACTCGGGGTGACAGATTCACGTATCTGAACTTAAGTCTAAATTTTAGTACGAGGGTTAACTTGAAAGAAAAGTGAAAATGAGAATAATATATGAAAATGGAAATGAAATGGATTATGAAAATTGGTTTTTACCCCGTTAGTTAAGTTAGATTGAGTTCGGATATAATAGGCATGCCATAGAGTCTTTAAATTAGAGATATAGAACTCCCCAATTCCTAGAGAGTCGAGGGAGGAAAGATCAAATGGCTGGTTATTATTAGCCCAAATTCCCAAAAGTTCATGGACTTACTCTGATAGCCATCGTTGCTGAACAACTTGGCCTAGTAGACTCATGTATTTGGTATTAAGTCTAAACTTTAGTATGGGGACTAATTTAAAAGAACAGTGAAAATGGAAGTAAAGTTGTAAGTATATTGAATTATTTGTTGACAAGGGTTAAAATTGTAAAAAGAGCAAGACTTTAATTGTTTTATTCATTGTAAGTAAAAGAAGTGAACTAAATGAAAGCCCATGTAGACAAATGAGAACTAACAAGATATGCACTTCGATGCGATACTTATGCACTTTGGTGCAATACTGTTACTGGCACTTCAGTGCATTACTATTAATGTTTTGTATATCCTATGAGTTCCTTTGTGTCTACAATGGGCTACACAAATGATAAATGATAAGCGAAAATAAGTTAATAAGATTTGGTATACAATTGTGATAAAATAATAAAATTAATTGTGAATAAATATTTTGAAATTATTATAATGGAGTGTCTAGGTAAATTGATATTGAATGGAAGAATAGTTAATGAAGAAGCATGAGAATTAACAGAGATAAAGAAGTGAAAATTAACAAAAGAAAGGTAAAGACTCATATGACCTCTATTCATTTTTCAAAGAAGTAGATTTAATGAAATTAATATAGAGAATATAGTAAGTAATATTGAGTCATGATTAATAGATAGATTAAATAAGTAATAGAGTATGACAAAGTGATATTGAAATGAAATTGTAGGGGTTAATGAATTATATCATAATGATTGTAAAATCAAGAGTGGTGAAATAGAAACACTTAAATTTAATTTTAAATGGCAAATTAATGAATATTGATACATAAGAAAATTAGGTTTAAATTGTGAACAACGTAAAATTTTATGTGTTATTAATTGATAAATGATAGGGATGAAAACGACAAGGTAAATGCTCAAGTAGACAATATATGAACATGTTGGATATGTGAGTGATAGTGGCACTCTGGTGCAATACCATGAGAACAACACAACGGTGTTAGTGTGTAATGACCCGAAACTTAGTGGTATCGAAAAGTGTGTTTCAGAACCCCGATTCCGTAAATAGAATGCGGAAATAAAATATTTACGGAGTTATATTATAAGCAAATTGAATTTTGTTTAGGTAATTTCGTTGAATTAGTGCTTAATTTAAGCATAGGGACTAAATCACATAAGTGATGAAATTGCAATTTGTTTATAATCTATAATTAGCGTTGTTGAAAGGGGTTTAAATAGTAAATATACCCTTGGAAAATATATATGATGGCCAGTTGGTAAACTATAGTGCGTATATTATATGTTATAAATTATTGAGTAAAAAATTATTTAATAAAAAATAAATAAGATAAAGATTATAAACATAAGTGGGAAGTAAGAGAAAGTATATTTATCTTCATATTTTTCAAAGCTTTCGAAGGTAGGACAAGAAAAAAAATTCTCAACAACGACCAAGGGTCTTAAGGTTTTGAAGTTTTAATTGGTTAGTTAAATTAATCTTTTTTTTGTAATTTTTATATTTTCAGAGTCCCCATACCTCGAGCTAGTTAACTTATGTCATATTTTTCGATATTTTTAAAATTTTAGAATGTTACTATTGTTGAGTAGTTAAAGTTTTAGGGATCAATTTGATAGATTTTTAGGTTAGAAGTGAAAAATGACTAAATTGTAAAGTCAATTGATGGTTTTGTGCAATAGGGACCGTATGGTAAAAATTTTGTAATTTAGGGTAGAAATGAGAAATAAGGAGTTAAATTAGGATTAGAGTGAAATTGGTATAAAAATTTGGGGTTAAATTATTTGAATAAAATGAAAATTTTGTATAATTTAGAAATTGAATGTGAAAATGGTTGTACATTGACGATTTTATGTGTTGTTTTTAATTTGTAGCTAACATCGGCCTGGATTTCTCGAAAAATAAAGGAAAAGACAAAATTGTTGACGAGTAGCTCAAAGTTTACGATTTGTGTTTCTATAATCCAAACTAACTTATAAATTACTGCATAATAATTTAATTATTCATGGTAAGAATATGAGGTGAGATTTTTTATTCGTTCGAGATTATTTGAATCGATCGATGACTATGAAGATTAAATTGAGTATAATTAAGAAATGCGTGTATTATTTTATAAATGTGAAAATTTAGTATAGGTTGGTTATTTGTGGCTGTTATATATATGCTAATTGAATATTTACATATTGAGAATGAATGTGTATTTAAACACTGGCTGATATTAAGACATGAAATAAAAACCTATTAACTGTTTGGGTAGAGTCGGATATAGTTGGCATGCCATTTAATAAGAAGAGTTCAGGGTTGCTTCGACTACGAGTCGTTGATGCACTGGGTGCCAATTTGCTTCAGGTTAACCGATGAGACATTGGGTGTCAAATTTGTTGATAGCGTTGGGCACACCTATTTGCTTTGAATTTATCCAATAAGGCATTGGGTGCCAAATTGGTGTGTTTGTTGGATTTGTGTATCCATCCGAGTCCGAGTGGTGTTAATAGGGAAGTAAATGGTAAAAACAAAATATTTATATTGAAATGGTAAATGATGGAAATGGAAGTGAAATATGTGAATTGAATGGAATGAAATTATGTAATGACTTAAATTCACGGGCACCGAAAAAAATAGTTATAGGGTCTCCGTCTTAGTAAATCGAGTTTGTAAATAATTATTAGGAGTAATTATGAGTTTAGTAGTGTGTTTAATTAGGCTTTGATTAGGTGAATTTAGTTTAATTTAAAGTAATTAGTAAAAAGGACTAAATTGAATAAGGGGTGAAAGCCTAATTATAGATTAAAAGAAAGAAAGAGGGACTAAAATGACAATTATGCCTATTGCATAAATTGAGGCGGCAAACAATGAGAAAAATCTAAAGATTTTTCATGATTTTAATTTATTATTAATTAATATTAAAATATAATAATATAAATTATTATTTAATTGATATTATTTTATTATATTAATGAAATATATATATATAAATTAAAGCCAAATGTATGGTAATAAAATATACATGTGTAAAAATTATATTTGTATATATGTAAAATAAATATTAATTTACTTATTATTAAGTAAATAAATATTATAATTTATTAATATTATTATTAACTAATATATATATATATATATATATATATATATATATATATATATATGATATAAAAGAATAAAGAAAAGAATAAAGAAACAAAAGAAGAACAAAACAGAAGCTCAAACGAAACAAGAGAGAAAGAAAAGGGAAGAAAAAAAAAAAGGGAAATTAGGATTTTGAAGCTTTAATATTTAATTGGTAAGTCAATTAAGCCTTTTTCTCTTAAATTAGATGTTTTAGAAGCTTTAGAATAAAGTTTTGATGAAATTAAGTTGAGGTTTTGGAAGTTTTAAGGTTTTTTAACATAGTTTATGTTGAACAAAATAGTGAATTAGGGATTTAATTGAATGAATTTCAAGTTAGCATTGATAAAGGGATTAAATTGTAAAAGAAGCTATAAGTTTTGTGATAGAGGGATTAAATTGAAAGAAATTTTAAATTAGGGTTTTATTATGAACATTAGATAGTTAAGTAGAATATGGAAGGAAATTGAATAAAAATAAAGTATGAATTGAGTTAAAAATAATAATAAATGAGTTAATTAGGATTAAATTGGAATTAAGGTATAAATTGAATAGAAATTCAATTATTATTATAAATTAGTGGTATAATTAATAGCGTAAATTTTTATTAATATTTTTTAGCTAGCAAAAACCTAAAGCATCGTCACAAAAAGGAAAGGAAAAAGTTATCGAGGAGTAATCGCGAAATCCGAGTTTGTATTACTATAATTTAAATTATTCATTATTTAATGTTTATTTAGATATTTATATTTAATAAGTGAAATTGAAATTGAAAGTGCTATGAATTGTAAATTGAAAGTCCCTATTAACTATTCGGGCTGAGTCGGATATAGTTGGCATGCCATAAGATTGGAAGAATTCAAGGATACTTCGACCTTGAGTCGATGAGACACTAAGTGTCATTATTTTACTTCGGATAGATTCGATGAGGTACTGGATACCACTTTACTTGGGCTAGGCCGATGAAACACTGGGTGTCACTTTATTGCTTCGAACTATCCGATGAGGCACTGGGTGTCATTCTGGTGTGTTTGGTTGGATCCGCGTATTCGCCAAGGTTCGAGTCTTGTTAATAGGGGTAAATAATGTGAAATAGAAAAATTGAATAGAAATGAAAAATTGAGGCAGTGCTATATGATGAAATTGAGAAATTAGAATGAAATGGTTAAATTGATTTGATACTGATATGGAATGAAAGTGGTGTATAAATTAAGATAATATGTGTTCATGTATTATATGATTGATTATGTGAAATTTATTTGGTTATTTATAATTTGAATTATAGTAATACCACTGAGTATGAAATACTCAGCGTACAGTTGTTTCCGTGCGCAGGTTGTAGAAATTAAGGTCCTAGTTCAGCATCCAAATCGATCCCGACATCAGTATAAACTCGGTGATGTAATTCTCTTATTTTGGTAAAAGTGGCATGTACTAAGTGTTGTATAGGTTACATGTATATGCTTGTAATGCTGGTTGTATATATATATATATATATATACACTATATTTTGATATTAGCTTAATAAAATGGTAAATAGTATATTATAAAATTTGACATTATGTTTGAATGAAAAATGGATAAAGTTATTAGTAAATTTTGAATAATATTAAGAATGTTCAATTATTGAATTAATATATTAATGAAATGATTAGGATTTAGATGAATTTGAGTATAAATTGTTTTGATTGCGGGTTGAAATTGCAGGGAAGGTTAGATGTTTATAAAGGGGGTTATATCGCGTTCGAAAATTTTTTTTATGAAAAATCTGCAGAGCACCAGAACAAGTCTAAATCCCTTATAATACGTATTTTGAGCCTCGAGGGTCCAATTAAGGAATTTTATGATTATTTTATAGTATGTTCATTATTTATTTATTTATTATTTGTAAGTTGTCCGATATGTCTGGTAATACCCTGTAACCCTGTTTCGACGACGATTTAGGGTTAGGGGGTGTTACAATTTATGGATTTAGTTATGAACATAGATTGATTATGTTCAATAATAATATGAGAATTGTAAAATGAAATGGATTGTGCCATTACATGATTGAGTTACCAAGTGATTTATGTAATGTAATTTCCAAGTCTTGTTATTGAGAAAATATATTGATATGAACGAAGAAAGTATGATATAATATAATTGAATTGGTTGTGATTAATGAATATGTAATTTTACATTAATGGCTTGATTATTTTCATATCATCACTTGATTTAATTTTTGCAACGTAATGATTTATATTGTATTTAAATGTTTGGATTATAGAAATACCACTAAGTTATACTTAGCATACGTTTTTTTCCCCATGTGCAGGTTAGGTACTTATCGGTTCGATCATTAACTTAACATCCAAAGGAAATCTCTAACTCAAGTGTTGGTGATTCTTTTACTTTGGTCTTGGTATGTGCCTAGAAAGTCTTTTGGTTAATAAGATTATTTTGTAGCTTGATGTTATTTTGAGTACTATGTATATAAGTGTATATATGTTTGTGATGGCTATAATTATGTGGTTGATATTTAGATAGGTTGCTTGAGATATATATAATATTCTAATGGTTGAGAAAATATCATGTTTTGTGATGTATTTTGTATTGATGCTTGGGAATGTTATGATGGATAATATGTTTAGGTTATGCCTTAGAATTGTTTTGGTATGTTGGATTTTTTGGTAGTTTTGTATCTAGGTTATTAGACTAATATGAAGTTTAATTATGAAATTATTGGTTGGTTATTTGTATACATGTTGGGATTGATTTATTTAAGGTGCCATTGAAGGCATATTGATACGATTGAGTAGAATCACTTAGTTAGAGTTGAATTTATTATCGAGGTGCCATTGAAGGCATATTGATACGATTGAATAGGATCATTTAGTTAGATTTGAATTGATTATTGAGATGTCAATTGTGGCATATTGGTTAGACACATAGGATGATTGCTGTAAATGATGTTTTTGACTTAAATTGAATGCTTTTGAATAGGTTGAAATGTGACTTAAATGATAGCTTGGGGCATAAGTGTTTCATGGTTGAATAGCTTGGTTTAAAGGGCATTTTTCAGGTACACACACATGGTCACCCCACCCGACCATGTGATCCATTTGATTTTGGTACAGGTTTGATCATAGTCACAGAGAGTTACACTGATTGACGACATGGCCATGTAACCTTGATTGACACGAACTGACGACATGACCATGTGACCCTAAGTTAGACAGTCTAGCCAAATGGCCATGTTTGGAGCCCACAGTCTGGGCTTTGTCACACAGCCTGGCGACAGGACCGTGTGACCCTATATTCATAGTTTTCTTACCTTTTCAAATTTGTTCCAAATTGATACCAAATGATTGCTTGTTTAGTTTTAACCTCCCGTAAGCTCAATATTAACCCATAATTAATTTAATCACATATTAATTTGATTAATTATGAATTGTTTGATATTTAATTGAGATTTTAATTTATAAACTGTTTGGAATTGTTTGGTATTTACTCGAAGCATCCTATTACTCGGGTCTGATGACCAGATTGGGTGAGGGGCGTTACATTTATTGGTATCAAAGTTATAGGTTTAACCGATTCTCAAATTAAATCAAGCTCAAAATCGCGTCTAGAGGTACATGCCAAAGTTAAGTCCAGTCTGAGTCGGGATTTGGATGATGATTATAATTATTTATGTTTTATAGCTAAAAGATGTCAGGAGATTCCGAAAATGAAGTTAATCTAAGTGTTCATAATAGCGATCACTCCATTGAGAATGAGATTAAGATCAAATCGGTGGCATCGAGTGCAGATTTAGCTGGTGCTCAGCCACCTAAGGTTGATAGAGATAGGAATAAGGGGCAATGTGATTCAACCATTCTTCGAGCTACTCCTACTATAGTACATGTGCCTATTTTTTGACGGGGTTCGACTAAAGAATCACGGAGATACAATGCTACTAAGTTCTTAGGTCTAAAAGGGGTTGATTTGTAACACTCATATCCCATTTCTATCACCAAAATAGGGATATGGAGAGTTACTATAAATATTAGAACATTTTCATAACATTAAATGTTCAAAAATCAATTTAATATGAAATATATTTATGCGAGCTTTAAATCGAGCCCCCGAAGCCCTAAAAATATCTTATGAACAATTAGGGACCAATTCGGAATAAATTAGATCATTTTAGGAAAAACTGAAAAAAATTCACCTATAAGGGTCACATGTCCGTGTGGCCTTTCCACACACCCATGTGGCCGCCCTTTCACACGCCCAAACCATAAGCCGTGTGGTAGATCGTGTAACTCTCTGGCTTGATACACATGACCATGTCCCAGACCGTGTGAATCCTACACCTAAAATGAATAGTGTCACATGGTCGTGTGTGGCACATAGCCGTGTGATAGCCTGTATGAACAATAAAAAGCCCCTAAAATGAGCCATTCGCCTAAACAGCACACCAACTCATCATTTTAAGTATTTCTAAATACAATACACATTCAACCCACATCAAAACATACCAAAGCAACCAATATCTACTCAATTTAAGGCATAATAACTATAATTGCAAAAGATCAATTTAGGATATTGATGCATACACTTGACTAGAGTAAAGATAGTTTACAAAAACAATAGCATAACATATTTACACTTCCATAAAAAAATCCTAAATACATGCCATAATTAACCAAAAGATGAGGCATCAAAATCTATCGAAGAGAGATGTACGAAGATGCGTATGCTCCAATGGTCCAATTCACGTATTCAAAAAAGTTCAAAATCTACAAAGAACATAATAACCAAAGTATTAAGAACACTTAGTAAGTTTTCATGAAGTTTAAAAGAATATTACTTAATATTTTCATCCGCCATCTATGAATATCAAATCCATATGAACCTTCGGTGTTCGACATGAATCAAGAATTCAAATCCGATATCATTTAATTTTAAACTATGCCATGAAACGTTCTGTTCAAGCATTTTTCTCATTCACAATCACAGTGTTGTGCTTAAAAGCTAAAATTCTTGGGAACGTGAAGAAAACAAGATATAGCCAAGGAGTGATCAGTGATTGGGATTTTATTCGAGTAGCAGGAAATTCCATTATTCAATCGCAAGCTGAAGAAGAAGAAGAGGATCTTGAGGAAGATCATGAAGAAAATGAAGAAGATCTTTTGATGACAAAACCAATTGAAATGCATGATGAAGTAGAGTCTACTGAACAAATGTTTGAGCCTAACATGTTTATACCGAGACCTCAGTCACCTCAATCTGAATTTTGAAATGAGCTGCCAAAGATGATGGATTGCATGCAACACATGTAATGGCAGTAACAATCTTATTGGAGATACACGAAGATACGAGATGACGCATTTAAAAGTGCACTTGAAAAAGTATTTCGTGACCCAATTATCTTTGTGTCTAAATTTCCAAATTATATATTTTAATCATGGATCCAATGGCGAAGAAGGAGCGAGGTGACTCAAGCAACAATAGGGACTACGAAGCAAAAGAAGAGTCAATGTCTAGAGGGTCTGACATAAAAAAGGGGGATCTTGTCTTTCTTTAATTTCTGTTTTTTTTTCTTAAATTCTTGAATGAATTTAGGATTAGGTCATTAGTTAGTTTTTAATTCTTGCATAATAAGTTAAGAGGTTGAAGACAATAATTGAACAACTTCGAAATATAAGAGTGTGGTAATATATATGTACATGTCTAGAACTGGACATTGAAAGAGCTTGGTAAGCATTCATATTGACTCACTTCCTCTTCCTTGATCCTACCTGGTGTATAGTATTTATTCACTTTTATTTCTAAATTCGTTATTGTTTTTACAATGGAGCATTGTTCAATATAAGTAGGAGGGACCGAAAATCGAAAACTTCTTAATAAGTATTATTTCTTCTTATTTTATAAATTTAGTTATAATTTTGCTTGAAAATTTGAATTCATGTTAATTATGTTAAAGCTTTAGTATAAATTTTTGAAACATTTTTTTTGGAAAAGTCTCGAAAATGTTTTAAAAATCGAAATATGGGAGTCGTCACCAATCTTTTTGTTTGGTGTGATTGGTTCACTATAAAACGTTTTAAATCTGTTTTGAAAAATATTTTGGTCTTTGAAATCCAGAAAATGGGTTCGAGAGTCGGTTACGTGTGAGGAAGGATTAACACCTGCACACGCCCAAAATTGGTACCACATCGATCATTATTCGGTCTTGATTGTTAAAAATTTGAAAACTCGAGTTAAGTTTAAAATACGATCCTTAAATGCATGATTTATTTTATGTACATGTTTAAGAAGGAAATCGAATTTCGTGAGGAAGTCTTGTTATATTGAAATGATCGAGGAAGAAAGTCACGTCTAGTGAGTTAGGACATAATATTTCGAGATCCGAAAATAACGAGCATTCCTTCGTTGCCAATTTCAAACCTTAAAAAGGGTATTTGATTATTCCGGCTTGAAGAAAAAAAATCGCGCCTAGTAAGTTAAGGCACAATTTTTCAAAATCCCAAATAAATGAATATTGCCTCGATTTTAAAATATTCGTATTTTTAGAGAAAATCAAAAAGGAAATTTTAATTTAAAGATGAGTGCGTGAATTAAACACGAATATGCAAATAATGAAAAAATTGAATAATACAAAGACAGAACAATTAAGCAGATAAATAAATACGCAAAAATAAGCATAAGATTAGTAAGATATGAAATACGAAAGCATCGTGAATCATAAGTCTTTTAAAAATAAATGATAACGATGATATAATAATTAAGTATGTTAAAATGTTTACTATTTCTAACAATAAAAAAACAAGTAATAAATGTGTATTTAAATCTATACCTTGAAATTAGAATGTCTTGTAATCCAATTGATATATGATATCAACTGCTTTGTCTTTTCTGACTTCGAATACTGCCTCTATGTTATGGTGTGCATTAGTTTCGAATGCCTTGTTTTTGTATTGATTTTGAATAATGTCTTTAAAAATTACAACTGAATTGAATTAATCTTTTATAGCCTATTTTACAATTATTTCAATTTGTTTTTTTCTAACTTAATGCTGGTCTTTTTTTTCTTTTGCAGGTGCTAGTGGCGGTGGTGGCAAGTTGCTGGTGACGATGGTGGTAGATGCTGATGTGGTGACTCCTGGGTGGACAAAGCAGGGCGATAGTAGCAAGTTGGTCTGCTTAGGGTTTCTTTTTAGATTTTAGGTTTAGAGTTTGGGTCATTTGGGCTTGTTCGGGTATTGGGTTAAAGGTTGTAATTTGGCTTAATTGGGTCAAGGTTTAAAATTTGTAAAGGGACATTAATAAATTTAAATTTAAAATAAATTTAAAATTTAAAATTATTATTATTATTATTTATTTTTTTGGGATCAATTTTGGGTTTTAAGGTTGGGCCTAGACAAATTGGGCTCCAACAACTGCCCTTTTTTGCTTGTTGCTGTATAAAGGGAACAGGGCAAAGACTAAAAGGAAGCTCAATTTCGTCAGGTCTCGTATCTTTGACGCTTTTTCTTCAATCTACCCACCCTTCACTTTATTGGTCGCTTCAACTTCACTGCATTCGTTTCTCTACATCTTTAGCGTTATGGTTCCATATTGCTTTAAGGCTATTTCAAAAAGACAAAATTTGCTACTGTAACTTCACTCAATTCACTTACAACTTCAAGGAGATTGAGGTTTGTCATCGTAGTCTTTGATTCAATCCACTAACACTTCACGTGTTTGGTGTTGTGGCTTCATCTCTTGGTCTACTTATCTGTATCTCATCAGGAAGATGACCGCTTTATTGTTTCGACCTACTTCTCTGTATCTCATCAGGAATATAGCGGTTTCGAAGTTTCACTCTCATTGAGCTTCGCTTCATCGATTTGGTCTACTTCTCTATATCTCATCAGGAAGATGACTGCATCACTTGTTTTAATCCACTTCTCTGTATCTCATCAAGAAGACGAATTTGGTCCACTTCTCTATATCTCATCAGGAAGACGATCGCTTTATTTTTTTGACCCACTTCTTTGTATCTCATCAAGAAGATGGGGGTTCGAAGTTTCACTCATATTGAGTTTTGCTTCATCGATTTGGTCTACTTCTCTGTATCTCATCAGGAAGATGACCGCTTTATTAATTTGACCCACTTCTTAGTATCTCATCAGGAAGATCGAGATTCGAAGTTTCACTCCAATTGAGCTTCGCTTCATTGATTTGGTTTACTTCTCTGTATCTCATCAAGAAGATGACCACTTCATTGTTGTGATCCACTTCTTTGTATCTCATCAAGAAGATGAATTTGATCCACTTCTCTGTATCTCATTAGGGAGATGACCGCTTTATTGATTTGACCCACTTCTCAATATCTTATCAGGAAGATGGGGATTCGAAGTTTCACTCCTATTGAGCTTCGCTTCATCGATTTGGTCTACTTTTATGTATCTCATCAGGAAGATGACTGCTTCATTATTGTGATCCACTTCTCTGTATTTTATCAGCAAGATGGATTTGGTTCACTTCTCTGTATCCCATTAGGAAGATGACTGCTTTATTGATTTGACTTACTTCTCAGCATCTCATCAGAAAGATGGGGATTCGGAGTTTCAATCCCATTGAGCTTCACTTCATCGATTTGGTCTACTTCTTTGTATCTCATCAGGAAGATGACCGCTTTATTGATTTGACCCACTTCTCAGTATCTCATCAGAAAGATGGGGATTCGAAGTTTCGCTCCCATTGAGATTCATTTCATCGATTTGGTCTACTTCTCTATATCTCATCATGAAGATCACCGCTTCATTGTTTTGATGTTTCACTCTTCCCATGATCAAGGTAAGAGATTGTATGCTTCAATCTTTCCCATGATTTGGGTAAGATACTGGTGTGTCTTCTATCCGCCCTCTAATTAGGGTAAAAGATCGGGTGCTTTAATCTGTTTCTGTTCGACTTCAGGGTATAAGATTCGCCTTTGTGGTCTCGATCTTTCCCTCTATGCTCTAGGATGTCAGCTTCAATGTTTCCTTGGTCTATCTCGCCATTTTTATGGGGATGTCACCTATAAAGTATGCTTCTATAGACCTCTATATAGGCTCGAATTATTAGGATGCTGTCACTAGAATGAATCAAATGCTCCTAACTAAATGAATGTACGTGAATGTCTGATTTTATTATTTGGGTTGGCCAGGTTTGTTGTTTGTCCAAATTTTGTCATGGGTGCGCAGCCCTATCTCCTTCTAGGCTCTGCTTGTTTTCAAATTTGCTTTCTAATAGATGATTCTGTTTCGGGCCCTTGTACTATTTAGAAAATTTCAGAGTGATGCTTATGGATCTTTGCATGATTTACTATTAGTTCATTATCTGTTATTTTTAATGCAAGATGCTCGAACAAGATTATGAGGGAATAAAGTCGAAATTTATTGAAAATTCAATTCAAAAAGGAAGAATAAAAAATGGCAAACATTAGTAAAAAATTGTCAAATATACAACAAAAAGATAATTATATGCCCTAAATATTGTAAGATAAGCTTCTCTGAGCTGACTCGCTAAGAATCATTTTGAGCCTGATATGTGTCTAGAAGACCTGGAGTGCTTTGTTGACGCTTCAAGCTGTAATTTTCCTCTGTCTTGTTTTGAGAGAGACGATCATTTCGACTCATTCTTTATTTTGAATTTGAGTCGTCCTTTGCGGGTTTTCAGCTCAAAATCTCTTTTTTGTTTTAAGACGCCCTTTGTGGGTTTTCATCTCGAACTTTTTTTTACGAGACGCCTTTTGCAGTTTTCACCTCGATTTCTTTTTTTTTACGCAAAATATTTTTTACTGAGTCCGAGTTGACGGGGTTGTGCAGATCCTTGCCATCCATTTTTGTTAGAATGAGAGCTCTTTCTAAGAAAGCTTCCTGTACCACATAAGGCCCTTCCTAGTTAGGCATCCATTTCCCTTGAAAGTCTTTATGTATGAGAAGTACCTTTTTCAAAACTAGTTCTCCCTCATGGAATTCTCTAGGATGGACATTTTTGTCATAAGCTCGCATCATTCTTTTCTGGTACATCTGACCATGGCGGATAGCTCTTAACCTCTTTTCTTCGATTAAATTCAACTAATCATATCATGCCTGAATCCATTCTGCCTCATCTAGTTGTAACTCTGTCAAGACTCGGAGAGAAGGTATTTCAACCTCAATAGGTAGGATTGCTTCTATACCATATGCTAGTGAAAATAGTGTTGCCCCAGTAGAAGTTCTGATCGAAGTTTTGTAAGCAAAAAGGGCAAATGATAATTTTTCGTGGTAGTCTTTATAAGTCTCGGTCATTTTTGCAACGATCTTTTTTATGTTTTTTAACTGCCTCTACAGCTCATTTCATTTTTAGGCGATAGGGAGATGAATTGTGATGCTTAATTTTTAATTGCTCGCAAACTTCCGCTATCGTGCTATTGTTCAAATTCAAGACATTATCTGATATGATTCTTTCTGGCATCCTATATCGGCAGATGATCTTCTTTTTCAAGAACTTGTTAACTGCAGACTTTGTGACGTTAGCGTAAGAAGCAACTTTTACCCATTTGGTGAAGTAGTCAATAACCACGAAGATAAATCTATGACCATTAGAAGCCTTTGGAGAAATTGACCCAGTGACATCCATGCCCCACATAGAGAAAGGCCAAGGAGAAGTCATGACATGAAGGTGTGATGGAGGTACATGAATCTTATCTCCATAGATCTGGTTTTAATGACACCTCTTAACATAATTGATGTAATCCCCTTCCATGGTGGACCAGTAATACCCAAATCTCATTATCTGCCTGGCCATTGTGAAACCATTAGCGTGTGTTCCACAAATACCTTCATGAACTTCTTCTAATATCTTTCTAGCTTCGATTGCGTCGACACATCTTAGTAACACCTGATCCTTTCTCCTTTTGTACAAAATTTCCCCATCTAGGACATATTCATTGGCAAGTCTTCTCAATATCCTCTTTTCATTTTCAGAAGCTTGCTCGGGGTACTTGCGATCTCTTACATACTGGAGAATATCTTGGTACCATGGGTGATTATCCCTTTCTTCTTCTTCTTCAATGTCATAACAATGGGCCGAAGCTTCATAAATGCTCATTTGAATAGGTTTTATATATTCTGGTCTGTTTACCTTAATCATTAAGGCCACAGTGGCAAGAGCATTAGCCATCTGATTTTCTTCTCGTGGGAGATAATGGAATGTGACATCATCAAACTCCTTGGTTAACTCAAGAACCAAATTTCGGTAATCAATTATCTTGGAATCTCTCATTTCTCATTCTCCTTTGAGTTGATAGATTACTAGTGCGAAGTCTCCATATATCTTCAAATCTTTGATTCCCCACGGATTCTCATGATATAAGCTTCATATTCTGCCATATTGTTTGTACAGTCAAAATCAAGTTTACTGGTGAAAGGATAGTGGTCTCCTTCTGGTGATACTAAGATTGTCCCAACTCCATTACCCGTGGCATTTAATGTACCATCAAAATTTAATCTCCAATGATATTTCACTGTGGTTCTCTTTTCAGTGGTTGCAACATACATTAAGTCTTTTTTTAGGAAATTAAAGTTTATTGGCTCGTAGTTTTCTAAAGCCCTGCTGGCTAGGGAGTCTTCTATTGCACTCCCTTTTACTGCCTTTTGATTAACATAGACTATGTCAAACTCAGATAGTAATATTTGCCGCCTAGCCAACCTTCCATTTAGTATGGCTGATTCCATCATATATTTCAGAGGATCTAGTTTTTAGATTAACCAAGTTGTGTCGTACAACATGTATTGTCTTAATCTTCTCATAGTCTAAACTAGAGCGCAACATAGCTTTTCAATGGGCAAGTATCGAGTTTCACAATGGGTGAATTTTTTGCTAAGATAATAAATTGCCCTTTCCTTCTTTCCAGACTCATCGTGTTGGCCTAGTACGCATCCAATAGAATTTTCAAAGACCGTTAAGTACAAGATTAACGATTTATTGGTAATTGGGGGGACCAAGACAGGAGAAGTAATCCTTGACTTTGTCAAAAGTTTCTTGGCATTTATCATCCTACACACCTAGTTTATGCTTCCTAAGCAAACAAAAGATGGGATCATATTTCTTAATCAACTATGAGATGAATCGAGCAATATAATTTAATCTCCATAGGAACCCTCGAACTTCTTTTTCCGTACTGGGTGATGGTAACTCCTGTATGGCCTTGACTTTACCTAGATCAATTTCGATCCCCTTTTTGTTGACCATAAAGCCTAACAGCTTGCTCGAAGTGGCTCCAAAGGTGTACGTGGCTGGGTTTAACTTTAGTTTATATTTTCATAGCCTCATAAACAGCTTCCTTAAGATCTTTACGTGTTACTCCATTGTTGGGACTTTGTAATCATATCATCAGTATAAACTTCAATCTCTTTATGCATCATGTCATGAAACAAAGTCACCATGACTCTTTGATAAGTTGCCCCCACGTTTTTTAGTCTTAAAGGCACCTTATAGTAGAATGTTCCCCACAGTGTAAAAACCGTGGTTTTATTCATATCCTCAGGAGCCATCCTTATCTAGTTATACCTAGAAAAATCGTCCATGAATGAAAATAAGGAGTGGCCTACTGTATTATCTACTAAGGTGTCGATGTGAGGCAATGGAAAGTTGTCCTTTAGGCTAGCTTTAATTAAATCCTGATATCACACACATGCGCACTTTTTCATCTTTTTTAGGAACAGGGACTATGTTGGCTACCCATTTTGAGTATTTGACTACTTGAAGAAACCCAGCGTTGAATTACTTTCTGACCTCTTCTTTTATCTTTAATAGTACATCTGGTTTCATCCTTAGAAGCTTTTGCTGAACAGGCATGCATTCTTTCTTTATAGGGAGTCTGTGTACCATAATGTCAGTACTCAGGCCAGGCATGTCTTGGTAGGACCATGCGAAGACATCTTGGAATTCTTGAAGCAACTCAATAAGATTTTTTCTAGTTTCTATGAAGATACTTCTCTCAGTTTTCACCTCTTTCTTTTCATCTTCGTTTCCCAGACTGATAACTTCCATCGGTTTCGAATGAGACAAGATTTGTTTTTCCTCTTGCTCCATCATCCTTAATAGATCAAGAGACAAATTACAATCTTACTCATCTTCAAAGTTCTGAAGTTCTTCTAAACACATATCTTGCTCTAAACGAGGCTCTAAGTTAGCATCAGGGTCACTCATATTATTGATATTCAAAGACTTGTCAAAGGAATAAAAAGGAGGTCTAAAGAACAAAATAAATTTACGAAAGAATGACTGTATAGTATGAGTATGAGTATGTTTGTCAAATTGGATAAGAATGTATGTATTAAAGAATTATCAATTTTGTATCTTGAATATAAACGAATGGTTTGTTAAATTGGATAAGAATGAAAGAATAATTAGCGAAGAATTTACCATTTAGGATGAAAAATTCATTTTCATTAAAAATAACTAGATAATGATCATGGACCCTTTTTACAAAAAGATCCATATTGCTTTCGAGCCTAAAGCAATAGGTGTGTTCTAAGCATTACTCTAAAGAAATCTTAAAAGTTACAGGGAGTTCCTCTACAGTCCAATTATCCAGAGTGCCTCCAAGTGTGCATGGACCGACTTCCGGCAGATTCCCTTCTTTTCCCTCAACAGATATAGTGTTGACGCCTTGATCCTTTATGATTCCTTCAGTCTTGATTATCACTTGATTTTTTTCCATCCCCGTCTCTTGGTTGATTACTCCTCTCGAAACAAATGTCTTAGATATGTGTGGGAAGACCATGGGTTCCCACGAAATCTCTCCTCCGGACAATCTTGCCCTCCTTCTTTTTGACTTTCTTTCCAACTCTTTCTTCTTTTGCTTTGCGTCTGGTTTATACCCCAAGCCATAACGATCTCACTTTTCTATCAGTGTTGGCATACTAACTCTCCCTTAGAGGTAATTTCCTAACCTCTTTCTAGGTAACGCCCTCCTTCCGACTGTTAAACGCAGGCCCATCCTTATAGTCGATGATAACTTAGGCACAAGGACCTTGCTTCCTTTAGTAATAAAGGTTGCATTGATGAATTCTAATGAATGGAAGGAACATTCGACAGTGTCTTCATCTATTCCAACATAAGGTGTGTCACATGTTACAAATGCAATAATTTCTTCCTCAGCATTGATCATGATTAGCCGCCCTTCATTTATCAATTTCAAATTCTGGTGCAACGAAGAAGGTACTGCCCCAGCTGAATGAATCCACGGTCTTCCTAACAAATAGTTATAGGTAGGCCAAATATCCATCACTAAGAAATTCACCTCGTATGTGTTTGGTTCAATCTGAAGAGGTATTTCTATCTTGCCCATTACTTTCCTCTCCGTCTCATCAAATGCTCTCACTATATTATTGCATCCCTTCAGGTGAGAGCTATCAATTGGTAATCTCTTCAGGGTAGCCAAAGGTAACACATTCAGAGCCAGCCGTTATCTATGAGTACTCCGGGTAATCTGTACCCCTTGCAACGGGTAGTGATATGTAGGGTTCGTGGATCCCATTCCTCTAATTGGTATCTAATCATCACTGAAGAGAATAAAATTATCTGCACTCACATTATTGACTAATGATCTAGCTTACTGGCGGAAATATCATTAGCTAAGTAGGTCTTATTTAGCACCTTCATTACTGTGCTTCGATGGGCCTCTAAGCTTAAGAGCAATGCCAAAATTGATATCCGAGAAGGCTACTTGTGCAACTGTTCCACTACACTATATTCGATATGTCTCAGGAACTTCAGAAACTCTTTTGCCTCTTTCTCCGATACAGGCTCATTTGTAAGTGCAATGGGGTTGCTAATTATTTCTTCCATGGGCTCCACCATTACTGTCTTCCTTTTATTCATTTCTTTCTCATTGCTCATTGAATCATAACACCTTCCACTACGAGTGACCAGAGTCAAATTCTTTTTGAGTTCTTTCTCCCTTGGTATTGTTACATTGCAATTGTAGTTTCACGGGACTCTTTTACTATCTTTATAGGGAAATGTCACTAGCTTTTGTATGATAATGTGTGGTGTCATTTGCTCCCTTGTCGCGATGTTTGTGGGCTTAAAAATAATCAACATTGGGCGATTATTCTCGTGGGCTGTTCTTTCTTCAGAGGCATAAACGTCCTTAACCTCCTCTCCCTCCTCAAAAAATTCTAACTCTTTATTGTTCATCAATGTTTGTACCAAATTTTTGAATTCAACATAGTCCTGAATCTTTTGCCCCTCAATGGCATGAAATTCGCAGTAGTTAACAATCTTTGATACTGTATTCTCCCTATTTTCTGCGAGTAATCCCTTTCTGACCATCTAACGCCACACCCATTTGAATGGGGACCTGATTTCTTCGACACTCGTTTTAATTCCCTGGCTTCCTTCCTCTATTATTGCATTCACTCTCTGGTCTGGGTGATTGGGTAGGGGATTCTCATCTATGTTTGGTCTCGTTGGTTCATCAAATCTCACGATTCCCTCCTGAATAAGTCTTTCAACTCGCCTCTTGAAGGCAGGGCAGTTTTTAATTAAATGGCCCTCTACTCCTGCATGATATTCACACCGAGATTTTGCATCATACCAAGCTAGAAATGGGGGCTTGTATGTCCTTACATGGTGTGGGGATACGACATGCTCATCATACAGTCTTTGGTAAAGTTCTCTATATGACATAGGAATGGGAGTGTACTGAATTCTTTCCCTATTCGATCTTGAGTTCGAATCTTGTTTTGGAGCATTTTGATGATTGCTTATTAGGGCTTTAGGCTATGCTGTCATGAACGGCTTTGTGTAGTTCGGCTTGTATACACTTGCGTTATTTACTTTATTATCTCTCCTTCTGGGAGCAAGCTTTTTGGTATTCTCCTCAGCCTCTATCCTACCGTTTTTAATCGCATTTTTTATCATTTCTCCTGACATGACCATGTCGGAGAAACTTTTGGTGGCATTTCCTAATAGATGATTAAGATAGGGTACCTTGAGAGTATTAACAAACAACATCGTTGTTTCTTTTTCTATTAATGGTGGTTGCACCTGAGTCACCACATCTCTCCATCTTTTTGCATGTTTTTTGAAACTCTCATTCAATCTCGTCTTCATGTTTTGGAGTGTATTTCGATCAGGAGCTATATCTGTTACATGGCCATATTATTTTAAGAAAGCCTGCACCAAATCTCTCCACGAATGAATATTTACCCGGTTCAGCTGGTTATATCACTTAACTACTAACCCTACCAAACTATTTTGAAAATAGTGAATGAGCAGTTAGTCGTTATGAACATTTCCTATCATTTTTCTACAAAACATGGTAAGGTGAGCTTCGGGGCAACTTGTTCCATTATATTTCTCAAACTCTAGGACATTGAACTTGGGAGGAAATACCAAATCTAGGACTAGACTTAACTCCTTAGCGTCTATTCTGTAGAAGTTTTCAGTTCCTTGTATCACTTCAATCTTTTCCTCTAATCGCTTATACTTTTCCTCCTTATGTCTAGGAAAATCTGCTCTCATCATCTCATCAAAATCAGGGACACCTAAATTTGTAACATTATCTTCATGGTTAGATCTCGATCCTACTGGATAATTAGCTAGCCTTGATGTTCCAATGGCATGTTGTTGTACCCTTATAGTAACAGTTGCCTCCCGTGTTTGTGCCTCCTTTGGAGCTGGGTTATGAAGGGGTGTATATCCTGAGGAATTAATAGGATCTTCGTCTTCCTCGATTGGGTTTATTATAGGACCTTTTCCCTTGTCGGCTCCATTTTGCTTTATTTGGGACAATTCATTCATCAAATTTCTTTGGACTTCCATGAACTGATCTTGCATCTCCATATACATTCTTGTCATTGGTTCCTGCAACTTTTCTTGCATTTGTTATTGCATCTCTCTTTGGATTTACTTTAGCCTTTACTCCATGGCTTTGTTTTTTTGCGAGTGTTATAATGGTGTGGATTTTCAATGATTACCGATGCAACTGTTAAAGTTTTAATTAGTTAGAATTATCATGCTAAAATATGTAAAGATGCAATGCGAATGAATGCATGTATGCAAAAGAAAAGTATTGACTTATAATTCAATTTCTATTAGAAAACTTCACTAAATAACAAGTTCCTTTACATAAAGCAGATTTACATAAACGGTTTTGCCCTAATGCTCAGAGTTATGATTTTCTTGAGAAGTCCAGCTAATTTCTGACCCTGATCTGACTTTGTCTCATACTGCACACTTAACATATCCGCTTCAGCTGCTAGTGTTTGCAAGTGGTCAGCTACTCCCCGCATTTGATTCAGAGCTTCGCCCATAACATAATCCCTGTCTTGAACCTGCCTCTGAGTATGCTGAAGGTGTCATTCATTTGTTTCTATTGTCCTCTCAAGAATCTCAGTCCGTATCTCGCTACTCTGCAATGAGGCTTCTATTTCTTTCACCCTCTTATTCAATCTTTCAATCTCGACTCGACTTGCTTTTAGCTCTACCATCAAATTTTGACTACGATGTCTATACAGGGATTCTTTTATCTCTCTTAATTGGGCCTTTAACTCAATTATCTCAGCTTGACTTTCCAACAAGCTACTCTTTATGGCATTTTCTTGAACCTGAGCATCTTGAAACTTATTCTTCCACTGATTTGTTCTATTCTTTTCTTCACGAATTTCCTGTTGCCACTATTCTGATGTTTTACCCAAACTAGCAGTCCTCATTGACAAACGAAGTTTTTTGTAGTCTTTCTTCAGGCTATCGAAATCTTCTTCAACCTTCTTTTTCCCTTTCCTTAATTTTTCTGCTTCTAATTTCTGAACCTCAACATCTAATCCCAAGAGTAACTTTTCTTCTTCCAATTTTTCTATCATTTTTTTCCATTTCATAATTCTTTCTCTCAAAATCTTGTTTGATAATTTCTAGTTCTGTCGGGATAACCTGCAAGTGCTCCTCAATCGTGCGAACAACTTCTAGGTTTGGTACAGGAATGTTATCATTGATCCTTCTACTTCTCCACCAATCATATTCTATAGTTTTCATGGGGTTAGCGTCGAACACTTTTATTCTCCGGACTTGGTTTCATGCATTCGAGATCTCTCGAATCCTCTTCTTATTATTCTCTCCTCTATATACGAATTCACACTGGACTTGGATTTGCATCATCATCCTATTTGTCCCATATTTCTTTCAACTCTTGCACACTGTTTTAAGGTATACTAATTATGGTATAATCTCAAAAGTCAGACTCATGCCCTTCTACTAAGCTATCACCCTTCTGGCATTGATTTTCCTCTGACCACATACGCATAACCATATTATCCTCCACCTTATCAAGATACTTGTTCTCTATGATCAATTCTCTTATCAGTAATTAAGTTTGAATCAATACCTTTCCTAGTATGATGATGCAAATCCAAGCAAAAGAGACAAAACAGAACAAATTAGCAAAACATCAGTATTAATATACAGGTGTAGAACAAAGAACCTAACAATTTGTCTTGGATGGTTACTAAAAGGTCTAATATAACTCCTTCTAGGGCAAGTACTTATGGCTCATTACATGTGGTTTAGTCTCTAGAGTAAAGGGTACCCAAACCAGCAGATTCATCGATCCTCACCCATTACAGGTTGATACAGATGAGTTCGATTTAAGGGGACACATTTCCCACATGTTTGCACGAAAGTGAAAACTTCACGAAAACATGGGTATGGATGTAATCTCGAAAGCGATTCACTATCCTACACGGAGGTGAAAACCTCACGAAGGAGTAGCTTCCCATTTCCACTTAAAGGGATAGTAACAGATGCATATGAATGCAAACTTATACTAGCAATATCGACATAATATAGCATCACACAAAATGCAAAGGATCGTATATTAAACAAAATCGAGTGTTTAAAAATTTTAACAAAAAGACCTGGAAATAATCAATTTTGGCTTGACTCTCTTTTATTTTAAAAAGTCCCCAGTGGAGTTGCCAAGCTGTCGAAACATTTTTTTTTTGGAAAAGTCTCAAAAATGTTTTAAAAATCAAAATATGGGAGTCACCACCAATCTTTTTGTTTGGTGTGATTGGTTCACCACAAAACGTTTTAAATCTGTTTTGAAAAATATTTTGGTCTTCGAAATCTAGAAAATTGGTTCGGGAGTCGGTTACGTGTGAGGAAGGATTAGCACCTGCACACGCCCAAAATTGGTAGCATATCGATTATTATCCGGTCTTGATTGTTAAAAATTTGAAAACTAAAGTGAAGTTTAAAATACTATCCTTAAATACATGATTTATTTAATGTACACGTTTAAGAAGGAAATCGAATTTCATAAGGAAGTCTCGTTATTTTGAAATGATCGAGGAAGAAACTCACGTCCAGTGAGTTAGGACATAATATTTCGAGATCCGAAAATAACGAGCATTCCTTCATTGTCAATTTCAAACGTTGAAAAGGGTATTTGATTATTCCGGTTTGAAGAAAAAACTTTCGTTGCCAATTTCAACCTTGAAAAGGGTATTCAATTATTCCGGTTTGCAAAAAAAAAAATCGTGCTTAGTAAGTTAAGCACAATTTTTCAAAATCCGAAATAAAGGAATGTTGCCTCGATTTCAAAATATTCGTATTTTTAGAGAAAATCAGAAAGGTAAATTTAAATTAAAGTTGAGTGCATAAATTAAACACGAATGTGCAAATAATGGAAAAATTAAATAATACAAAGACAAAACAATTAAGTAGATAAATAAATACGCAAAAATAAGCATAAGATTAGTAAGATATGAAATACGAAAGCATCGTGAATCAGAAGTCTTTTAAAAATAAATAACAGGATTAATTAAAAATAAGAAGAATAATGATTAAATTTTATATACAAACATCGAAGAACAAGGAAAAAAAAATGGGGTCGAAAATGAAGTTTCAGAGAATACAAGGTCAAAACATAATTTTGGAAAAGTTTAGTGGTAAAAATGTAATTTTGGGTAAGTTTTGGGTCAAAATGTGATTTTAGAGAAATCTAGGGTTAAAATGTGATTTAGAAAAGGTTTGAGGTAAAAATATGATTTTGAAAAAGTTTGAGGGTTAAAATGTAATTTTAGGAAAGTTTAGGGGTCGAAATATAATTTTGGAAAAGTTTAGAGGTTAAAATGTAATTTTGGAAAGGTTTAGGGGTTAAAATGTAATTTTGGAAAAGTTTGATGCTAAAATGTAATTTTAAAAAGGTTTGAGGGTTAAAATATAATTTTGGAAAAGTTTAAGGGTTAAAATATAATTTTGGAAAGGTTCAAGGGTTAAAATATAATTTTGGAAAGGTTCAAGGGTTAAATGTAATTTTGGAAAAGTTTAGGGGTTAAAATATAATTTTGAAAAAGTTTGGGGTTATAATGTGATTTTTTGAAGTTTAAGGACCAAAATATGATTTCTAAAAAGTTCAGGGACTTACTAGGCAATAAAACTAAAAATGGGACACGTGGTAGCTTTCTGGCCTTCAAAAAGTTAAAGGATTAAATTGAAAATTAAATAAAATCTTTGGGCAAATTTAAAAAAAATAAAAAGGGGTGCAATGAACTGATTGAGAATTTAAAAAAAAAAAGCAGAAGGACCAACTAGGTAAATAACCCATTTTTCAAAAACACGAGGATCCCAAAGGGATCTGCACGGGTCGGGTCGGGGCTCTTGGAACGACAACGTTCTGGCCATGGTCTAGCCTCTCCAAAACGACGCCATTTGTCCCTTTATAAGTAAAAAACTTTTAAATTTTCATTTTTTTCATTCCCTTTTTTTAAAAAAATTCTTTTTTCTCTCCGTTCTCTCACTCTCTTTCTCATTTCCCCTCCGTCTAGCCTAGGATTCCGCTGCAGGCCTATCGTCGTTTCGTCATCGATCGCATCCATCCGTCGTCGTGCACGACGGTCAACAAGTAAAAACTTCTCTCTTTTGTTTTTCTTTTTTTAAAAACGTAGATCTGGGTTCAGAACTAACTAGATCGATCCTAGATTTCTAAAAAAAAATTCAAAACGTTCGATCTTCCCTTTTTGATTTTTCAAATCTGTTTTTCTCTTTTTAGTTATACTTTTTTTAAAACTGTTATTATTATTGTTGTTGTTGTTGTTGTTGTTGTTGTTGTTGTTGTTGTTGTTGTTGTTGTTGTTGTTGTTGTTGTTGTTGTTGTTTCATTTTGGTTTTAATTTAAACCTAGATCTAAACCAGATCTGTTCGAAAATTTTTTTTAAATGACGACTTGTTGCCTCCCCTTTTAATATGCTATTTTTTAATATATTCTCTTTTTTGAAACGGTGGAAATCCTCTATCGGAGCCTCTCCCTGAACACGAACGACGGTCAGACGAGCTTCGATTGCGACTGTGACGACGATGCTTCGACTGCTGGTATGACCCTTAAGCTTATTCTTTTTATTTTTTATTAAGTATTTATTATTTATTAAAACGTTTTGAAATAATTAATAATAAATGATAACGATGATATAATAATTAAATATGTTAAAATGTTTAGTATTTCTAATAATAAATAAACAAGTAATAAATGTGTATTTAAATCTATACCTTGAAATCAGAATGCCTTGTAATCCGATTGATATCTGATATCAACTGCTTTGTCTTTTCTAACTTCGAATACTGCCTTTGTGTTATGGTGTGTATTAGTTTCGAATGCCTTGTTTTTGTACTGATTTTGAAAAATGTCTGTAAAAATGACAGTTGAATTGAATTCGGCTTTTATAGCCTATTTTACAATGATTTCAATTTGTTTTTTCTAACTTAATGCCGATCTTTTCTTCTTTTGCAGGTGCCAGTGGCAGTGGTGGCAAGTTGTTGGTGACGGTGGTGGTAAATGCTGACGTGGCGGCTCTTGGGTGGACAAAGCAGGGCGACAGCAACAAGTTGGTCTGCTTAGGGTTTTTTTTTAGATTTTTAGGTTTAAAGTTTGAGCCATTTGGGCCTGTTCAAGTATTTGGTCAAGGTTCAAAATTTGTAAAGGGTCATTAATAAATTTAAATTTTAAAATTATTATTATTTATTTTTTTAGGTTCAATTTTGGGTTTTAAGGTTGGGCCCTGACAAACTGGGCTCCAACATAAATAAAATTCAATTATCCTAATGGTGATAATGTTAAGTTAAACCATGATACGAATGTTACTCTTAATAAAATATCAGAAGTCATATCATAAAATTTTTAATTCCTTATAGAAGCTAGATATGCATGAAAGTTTAAGTCTCTAGAATTAACTTAGTAATTTCTTGAGTCAAAATCCTAGGAATCATGAAATTTTTGAAAATGATTTAAGCAACATTTGTTTGGACCATTTAAGTCTTTCAAGCTAACTTGGTAAATGTTATCCCTTGAAGCCAACTTTGAGACTATATGACCTGATTTCTTTTATACCTTACAATTATAAGTCATCATATCTCTCGTACTTATCTCTAAATTGTCCCAACTACTAGACCTAGTCTATCAACAATGTGTTCCAAAGATAAGTTTGGGGGAGTTAAGAAGAAGTACCAAAATGCTCAACAAAAGTGTAATACATACAAAAATGATGCTTAGAAAAAAATGAATGAAAAAGAAAAAGAAAAAAATAGAGCATTTGTACTCAAAAGAAAAAAGAAAATAGCATGAGCATTCAAAGTTCGAAAGAGCTGGTGAAATTGAAGCTCTTCTGCAAGTTGAGTCTAAGGTTTTAGTTTAAATATATCTATCTTTACTTACCCCTAGCCTAGCCCCATTACAACCTATGCAAAAACCTATCTGATTCAGGATTTCAATACCTATATTAGTGGAGAAAAATTGCTATGTTCAACATATGAAGGAATAACTTAAATTTAATTATTGCAGTTTGGTCTTAACTGAGGAATAAAAATTGAGTTGTAAGATTTTGACATGTCTTTATTGAGATAACCATGATGATAATTGAAGATAATTGAATAAAACATACCTAAGCTACATAATTTCTAATTTCTTGTTTTTATGCTTAATTATTTTAATTCATAAGTATGAGAAGAAATGATAAACTCTTTTTTGATTTGTGCATTACTCGGGACAAGCAAGGAATTAAGTTTAGGGGTGAGGAACAATTAAAATATATAGACTTTTTCATGCCCTTTTTACCTCAAATTCATGCAAATTCTTAGTAATTAATGTCGAAAAATATAATTTAATTATAAAATAATTAATTTGTGCTAAAATTTCCAACATATTGATTTTTAATTATTTTTATAAAAATTAAGCATGAATTTGATGATTTTTTGACAATTTTGCATAATTAGTGAAAATCGACTCGTTAGGCACTACAAAAAGCTTGAACCGTTGAGGGAATTTTTACACCGAGTCAATAAAGAGCTAAGAAGATTATTTTTTCAGCCAAGATCAGTCCAATATGAAGCATGATTATACTTTATAATTATATTTTTAATTCAATTAATTTTGGGTAAAAATAAATTATAAAGGCTGAAGTAAAGTGGCTCGAAGTACATGCAACTGAGGATCGAACCACGTTGACTTGAGCAAGCCCAAGTGCCGTCCATATGCTGATCGAAATCAGCTAATTAAGCTGACTTTTTAGCTTTCCAAATCAGCCCCCTAAGTCTCCCTATATCCTATTCAAACCCCTCCACTTTTGGTGGTTTTGTAGATATGCCCCATGCCAAATTTAGCAAAGTTTGAACTTGTCAAACTTTGCCCATGCATGGTCGGCCAAGGGATGTGGTGACTAATATTTATTTCCTAAATATAGCCCCCAACTCTCACCTATAAAAACCCTCTCACGCCTCTCATTTCAACAGACCAATTCACTTCATTCTCTTTTCTTTTCTCTCATTTGTTCTCTAACCTTCCATTCCATTTTCCCCCTCTTCCTTTGCCAATTTCCCCCTCTTGAGAAAGAGTGTTTCTTCAGCCCTTGAAATAGCTTTGTTGAGTGTTCATCAGAGACCTCAATCTAAGAAGAATCGAGCAAGAACGACGAAGAACGGACAACAGCTCTTGAGAAATTGTCGGATTTAATCCTATTCTTTTTCTCTCTTTTAGATTCTTGATTGTTATTATGATGAATACTATTATGAATGTTATTTTTTATTTAATAAAAATGGCTTAAATTTCATTAAGTGTTGGGTTGATTGTGTTGATTGCTTGTTTATTTTTTAATCATGTTTATATTGTTATAGACCCTGAATATTTTATTTAATTAAATATTATCATGCCTAAGTTATAATTGCATTACCCTTGTGATATAACTATTGGATTAATCATTTAAGCGGATGAAAATTGTGATTAATGAACACACTATTTAATTTGTGCATGTTTAATCTTCTAAGGGAGCTAAAGGTTAGATTAGCGACGGTATTAAATAATACATTAGCCTTGCATAACTTGCAGGATTTTTTTGATTAAATTGTTTCAATATAGATATGTGCTATTACTTCACTTGATCCTTTACTTGCTTATGATTGTTAATTAGTCGGTTGAATTGGCATAGACATATGTACAAGGATTATTTGACTTTCATAAAATATGTATGTGCATTAACACATTTACTTATTAAAATTGGTTTAGTCGGTTGAATTGGCATAGACATATGTTCAAGAGATGAATGGATTTTTGTATGTAGTGTCGTTCATAAGTTAGCAAGATACCAAGTTCTCGTGAATTTATTTCATAGCAAGCATGAACATGATTTAGATTTAATTAAGTAATTAAAGCAATTAACCTAACACATTTATGTCATATTGATTAAACTTATAAATTGTGCATTGGAATTTAATTTATTTTTTATTTTTATTTTTATTTTTATTTTTATTTTTATTTTATTTTTAACTTAGATTAATTTTAGTTTAGTTTGATACACTTCCAAATTATTTTTTTCCTAACCAATTTTTTGATTAAATATTTCATAAATACTTTTTCTAGCACAATCCTTGTGGGTACATACTCGACATTACTTGTCACTTGATTACTTGAGTACGATTGTATACACTTGCACATTTTCATCGTTCTAGTAATCCTTTATGGTGAACCTCTTAAAGGAACGCATTTGTGGTAAACTCTTGAAAGGTAAGCCTCGGTGGTGAACCTCTTAAAAGAATGCCTTTATGACAAACTCTTGAAATGTAAGCTTTTTTGGCGAACCTCTGAAAGGAAAGCCTCTGTGGCGAGCATCGAACAAAAGGAAAGGAATTCTGACAAACAGTGAAGGAATGACATGTAAGGTTTTCTGAATGAATGGCAAGTATAGCACCCTAGGGAATTGGTAAATGTAATGAACTTTGAAGGAACAATGTATGGGGCAAGTAGAAGGAATAAGGTATACGACGAACTTTGTAGGAAAGACCTCATATGGAAAGTTATGAAGAATCCTACATAGTCTTAAGGTATAAACAGAAAATATTGAACTCTGAAGTAATGAAAAATCTTGGCAAACTCTAAAGGTGAACCCTGAAAAACACTTTGTGACGAAATTTGTGCTAAGCTATAGGCGTAATCTACATCGCCCTTAAAAGTAAATGCTATAGTCGGTAAGTATGAAATAAATTTATAAATCTATTGATAGGACGAACAAGATGGCTAAATTTTTTTATAAAAATAAGATTTAAAAAGACATAGAAAGTAATAAGTTTGTAAATATGATACGCTCGTAAGGAAGAATCAACCACTTGAGTATGGGTCGCACTCTGGAGTATGTAAAAATGATGGTTTAATAACTGTGGAATGAATGTAGGTTTTTAAAGACGCTAAGAGAAAGGTAATGGCCTTAGGTAAGAAAGGATAATTTCAATACAAAGAATGAAAATCCCAGTGAGATACCTACCAAAGGGAAAAGGGAAAGGTCAAAGGATGCATAAAGGATATGCAAAGCATTTAATGCTTTGTGATGCGATAAAACGGGTATTTAAGGTTTATCTCACTATGTTCTTGTGAACTTACAAAAGTTATTCCTTGTTTCAAGTTTTTAAGGAGTACGTGCCGAGGGACGACGCCAAGGCTATGCCAAGGAGTGGAGACTAGGACTATTATGCATATAGATAAAGTTAAGTGACGTGCTCAAGTCTGAGCATACGTTAATTTAGTAACGCTCTAAGGTACTTATAGTAGGCTAAGAGTTAAAATAGATATTATTATAATTTCAATTGATTGGAATCGTATTAGTAATCGTTCATTGTATACATACATAGAAAATTTGTAATTGAAACTTGAGACTTTGTAATGATCATAGAAGAAATTTTACATAGGCAATTAAGGAAAAGATTAAGTTACATTTATACTACGATGTGACACTCGATATTAAAATCTGATGAATCATATCGGGTTAAGGGTGTTACAAGTTTGGTATCAAAGCATGGTTTAGTCGATTCTTGGATCGAGAGTGAAGGTGAAAGGACCTTGTATGCATAATATGTTAAGCCTAGCTTAGTCTCTTAGGTATGTATAGCCAACTCTGTTAGTGTGTAGGGCTGGTGAAAGTTCAATGAAACAACAAGCAAGGTCATTAATAGGATAGGTCAAAGAGTATCTTGGTAAGCGTGTTGGAACAGGAGTGACTTTCAAGTCTGATAACAACTAGAGACCTTAGAAAGTTAATACTCAGTGCTGAGAGAAGGACTTAATGGTTAAGCTTACTGGATCATTGAAAGGGGTCAGGCTTAGCAAACTTGATGTTGTTTTTGCACCAAGTGACGTTGTTGTCCACCAGGATCTCATATGTTCTTCTAAAGAGCCCTTTCTGATCACGAGGTGCTAATGGAAGTTTCTTGTAAGAATCGATAATAAGGAGTTTGAGTGATCTATACCAGAATCTAAGTCTATCTTTTGGTTAATATCCACAAAGGAACATGAGGGATAAGGCTTTGAGCGACGTCATATTGATGACATCTAAATGGTTGTCTAGCTTCATAATAAGAACCTCACTCTTGAGGAAAGTAACCTTGAGCTCTGAAAGACTCCTTTCTGACTGAAAATATCAGAGGTGATGCCTCCTTTGGCATGAAGGTGATCTCTTCTTAAGAGAAAGTTCACAACATTTCGTAGGAATGTTAGTGAAATGCAAGGGAATAGGAGAAAGAAAAAGGAATCTGAAATAGATAATGGAAAAGGCAAGAGGATTTAACAGAAGAAAGCAAAGGTTTGACTAAGATGGAAAGGGTATTAGCAGAAGTGTTTAGCTTACTCGTTTTATAAAGAGAGTCAGCCTTACATGAAAAGTTTGTCCAGTAGGAATCGTTTGACTTTACCAAATAAGATATTGACATTTTTCATAAGAAATAAGTGTTGAGACGATCGAAATAAATAGGGAAATCATGTATGAGAAGTTAAGTTTCAGATGATTGTTTAAATTCTCTAATATGAGTTTGACAGTTGTCCAAGGAAATTGCATGATATCTACACTCAAGTGTTTGGCAACCAAAATTTAATTGTGCCCCCAGAAGTAGATAAGTGGAATATTCTCCATAAGATTTTTGAAGGATATGCAAATAAGGAAGAAACTTTGGAAACTTGGTAAGGAAGTTGTATTATTGTTGATGTGTGGTTACCATGTACAACCATCTTACTCAGGCAATTGAATTCTTAGAGGAATGAAAAAATTCGAGGACGAAATATCTTAAGTGGAAGAGAGTTGTATCATCTTGCGCAGTGAAGCCCTGGATGTTCGAAGTGTTGTTTATAGATGTAAGGCTTATGGAGTAAGTTCTGAGCGTTTGACAAAAGGTTTTGATTAAGTGTAAGAACTCTTCGATTACACCTATAATGCCCTAATTCTGATGGAAGTATGATTCACGAAGTAGTATTCACCCAAAAGCCCTTTTCGCGTACTAAGTGGGCGGACTCCAATATGAAAATAAGTGAATAAGGGTTCCATTTCAAATTACTATGATTAATGAAATGAGAATTGTGGTTATGTAAAATGAGTTTTAGGGTATAAGTTCACATTAATAGAATAGTACACCTTATAACGATTGTGGTATAATGCCAGATAGTTAATGAGGTAAGCTGGTTAGGAACTGACCGAACGTAAACTATAAGAGTTAAGGCTAAATAAATAATCGAGTAAATTCTTAGAAGTGGTAAATTTTGGAAGACAAATCAATATTGATGTGACATTTACCAAGTTCCCATAGGGACTTGGGTTAAGTTAAAAGAACACTCAGATTTGGTTAAGGGAGAGTTATATTCTTCCTTTTTAAGATCTAGGGCTAAAGGCAGATAGAAACATCTCTCTAAGCTAAGTTTTAAATCCTAGTTTTTGCTAGTGATTTTCATCATATCAAGGTATGTTTCGTGACTCTGTTTGTCAAGAAAACATAGATTTGTATACATGTTTGGAGAAATAAGGTTTTGTAAGATGTTTGAGTTTAAAGTGATGATAAAGGCTACTTAGATCAATTTTAACAAAGTGTTTTGTTCCAAAAGGCAAAAGAGGTTGCAGCACCTTGTTGAATGATGGATGTGAAGTCTAAGCTGCCTTTTGAGGTTATTAGGTGAGTCCGTAGGCTAACTCTTGCATGTGTGTTATACATTCTAAAAAGTTCCATGCAAAGAGATAAAACCATGAGATATTAATTGAGGAAGTATAATGTGTTGATTCTGATGAGTAAGGTATGATTTATGAACTATTGTGTATGGATTGCATGAAGTCCGATGGTTCAAGTATGCAATATGTGTCTTAAGGTTAAAGGATTGCGTTTCAAAGGTTGTAATGTGTATATGTGTTTGAAAAACTAGAATATGTCTATTATGAGTGAGTCTCTATACGATGAGTCTGTATCTGTCTCCAGAGTCGTCTAAAGGGGTTCGTCGGAACTAGAAACAAAAATATTTGAAAGAAACAGTCCATGGCACCATATCGTGTAAAATCATAGCTAGGTTATGACATCGTATGGAAGGCTTAAAGGAAATTTATTACCAAACAGGTTCTTTGTGTGTCCCAAGATGATGAGGGGCAAACTTCACTAAATGTGAGTCAGCCAAATCCTTATCACCTAAAACAAGAGGAAAAAAACATTCATGGCAAAGTCTGGAAAGGTAAGTCTTTGTGGCAAACCTCTTAAATAAACACTTTATCGGTAAACTCTGGAAAGGTAAGTCGTTTTGGCAAACCTTTAAAGGAACTTTTTGTGGCAAACTCTAGAAAGGTAAGCCTTTGTGACAAACCTCTTAAAGGAATGCGCTTGTGGAAAACTCTAGAAAGGTAAGCCTTTATGGCAAACCTCTTAAAGGAAAGCTTTTGTGGCAAACTTTGGAAAGGTAAGCTTTGTGGCAAACCTCTGAAAGGAAAGCCTTTGTGGTGAGCATTAAAAGAAAGGAAAGGAATTTTGACAAACAATGGAGGAACGGCGTGTAAGGTTTTCTGAAATAATGGATCGTACAGAACCATACTGGTGTATCTGTATGTAAACTGTCGATATTATTAATTGTTGTAAAAGCTTATTATTTATCCTTGGACTCACTAAGTTCAATATGAACTTACCTAGTTTTCCCTTAGCATTTTAAGATTTGTTGAGAAAGTGGATTTCGAAAGGACTCAGCCAAATAACAGACTCATTTATGAGTCATCCTTTTTTTCTTTTGTAACATGTATATCAATTCGAGGGCCTATGGTCTAAGTCTTTTGTAATTAAACTGTAAAAGTGAATCTAAACTTATTTTATTGAGTCGTTTGTACATAACGAATTATGGCACTTCGCTAATTTATTTACTTTTGTGTTATTTGAATTAAGGCTTACTCTTATTTTCCCTTTTATTTGTTCCTTAGATATTTAATCCACTAAGTGAAAATTTGAACAAATTTTATCTTTATTTTCCTTTGGTTTTGTTTTAAAATATATTCCTTTGTCAAACATCATTTTAAGATTGTTTATTTAAAACCGTACTGATTGACTTAACTACCAAAACCAATGTTTTTGTCATTACGAAATTATTTATGTTTTTCAATAAAATTTTTGTTCGTAGGTCAGACAATCAAACTTGGATGTTACATTCATAACCTGTCGTAACTCACCAAGAAGCTACCCCAACCCATCAAAAAGTTTCCCGAAGAGAAAAGCTTCCATTCAAGAGGAAACTAGTTAGACAACCAACCCCTATTATATGAAGCCTTCTACTCAAGAGTCATTTGTCTAATACCCATCGATGGCACTGTGAACCAAACTTGCAATCCAAAAGTTTATCTTGTTAATTTTTTTGAGCTTATTGTATAAATTTGCCTATTATTGCTATTGATTTCTTAACTTAGGTAGAATCTTTTTTTTTTTTAATTTACCTATTATTGCTACTGATATCTAAACTTAGGCAGATAGTTATGTTCTTTTTTGTAAATTTTCCTACCATTCAACTGAGTTCAATTGCACTGATTTGTAGGTAAATTTGGCAAGAATTTGGCCTTTTATGTATTTACAAGGTTGGTTGTATGATCTTCTTTTTGTAAACAATTTGGTCTTTATTAATGAATGAAGTGCAATGTTTTACGCTTTTGTTTCATCTGTACAATATATGGTTCATATTTCTAATCCATTCCATAAAGCAAAATATGGATTAAACTTTCTAATCAAAGATTTCATAAATTAAACACTGCCTCCTTCTTGAACATAAGCTGGTTCCTAAACAATACCAACATTTTCTAAAATCATTTAACCATTTAACATTGTTTTTGCCAAAAAAAATTATTGGTTTTCCATTTCAACAACAACAACAACAATACCAACATTCACTAAAACCAACAGTCGCATAAGTTGTTTTTTCATTTAAACAACAACAACAAAGTTACAAATAACAACACCATCAACCATGTTTTTCTTTCCCTCCTTGCATCCTTCAATGTCTTGACTTTTTTCAAAACACTCAACAATACAATTCGTGAATAGAGCATCAATGGTGGATCAAACCATGCAAAAAATGACATGCCTTTTGAAACCCACTCCCATACTTTTTACAGCAAATAAACCTCCTACGTGTTGTCATTAGACCAAGAAGTCCTTAAATTGGTTGGGTTTCCAAGCACAACGGAATCATGGTCGATATCTCCATTTCTTCTTCTTTTGCCCAACACAGCTAAGGTTCTTAAATTGGGGTCGTTTCCATTGTGGGATGCCAATGTGGCAAATTAACATGACAAATCAGCTTTCTGTTATAGACATAACGAAAAATGGTTACTAGTGATTAGTTTGTTATTTTTCTAAATTTTAGTTGTTGAGTTGTAAATTTTTGAAGTTTAATGATTGTTTTGTAATTTTAATCAAAATTGAGTGACTACCGATGTACTTTACCCTATTATTAAATAAAGAAATATACATAACTATCTTCTCTTGCAAGTGCAGCCCACATGGAGGAAAAGAACAAAAAAAATTCTTTATTCTTTCTTTTTTCTCTTTTCTTTGAATCCACTACAAATTTCAACTTTCGTCTTCATCATTTCTCGATTTCATTTTTTAAAAACTCTCTAATTAAGTAAATTCCATAACCACCTTTTTCTGCCTTTTTCCTTAGACAACCTAATGTTTGATGGGTAGAGAGAGAGCACACTTGAGTAAGGGATAAGAGAATTACTTTTCATCATATCATTCATATTTAATTTGAGTTTATATATGTTTAATGAGTAGTTGAAACAAATTTATGGCTATTTATTATTGTTATTATGTGAGCATTATTGATTATTGTATATTGAAGAGAAAGAGAGTGGAAGAGGAATTACAAACAAGGGAAAGGAAAAAGTTGTGGATCAAAAAGAGAGGAATTAAAAACAAAAATTCACGCATACAGCTGGATCGAGAAGTTTTGCTTGTGTAGCTAATGATGAACTTTTTTTTTTTTTAATTGTGTCAAATATTAATTATTTTCTACTAATTAATATTTTTCCTACTATAATGTAGGAATAGTCGTCAGGTTAAAAAGTTAAACGTCTTCAACTTTTTGACATTACACATAGAAAGAAAGATGGATCTCCTATGACTTCTGAAGCTGTAGAAATTATGGTATATTTACTTAATAAATTTTGAATTATTTTAAATATTTATCATGTTTAATTATAATGGTTTAATTCGTCGTTTGTCATGTGAATAATACGAAGTTATGTTGTATTTGTTTGATTATATATTTTGTTTCTAACTCCTTGATTGACTTATTAGGATAAATTAAAGGATAAGAAAGCGGAGTATAAAGCGATGGCTTCAAGTGATAGTTTGGTTAATCTAGAGGACATTGATAATCGAGTTATTACTGAAGTTTTGGGTCCTGAAAGGTATGTTCGGGTTCGATTTCAAGGATCTTTTGTTAGCCCATCCCGATATTTTGGATCCAGCTCGTAGAGATACATGCATTCTGGGAGTCAAGATCAAGCTGAAGTTCAGAGGTTAAGAGATCAAATGGCTCAGATGCAACCGAGCACAGTTGAGACAATTGCTCAGATGCAAGCAAGCACAGTCGAGCAAATTGCTCAACTTAAAGCGGAGGCATCAACGAGAGAAGCAGAGGCTCAAAGAAAATATGATGAACTTTAGCTACAACTTCAAAATATATTGAAAATGTTTCAGCAGAATCAACCGTAGAATCCGTCGTCTTAGACTTTTATTTTTTCTTATTGAGAGAATAATATACACAATACTACTTTTGAATATATTTTTCATTTATTTATTAATTTAACTCATATGCATATATCTTTCGTGATATTATCATTTACATTTAGATTTGAAGTTATTGGTTGGATTTGAATTGGTTGATTTGAATTTACAGGAAAAATGTTAAAAATTCGGGTTCTATGTGAATTAAAATGAGCTGTTAAAATCTGTTAATTTTAGCGACTTTTTTGGGAAAAGTACCGCTAAAGGACATTATTTATAGCGGAGTTTGTGGGAAAAGCGCTGCTAAAGACGATGATCATTAGTGGCATTTGTGAGAAAAGCGTCGCTAAAGACCATGTTCTTTAGCGACATTTGTGGGAAAAGCACCGCACCATGTTCTTTAGCGACGTTTGTGGGAGAAGTGTCGCTGAAGACCATGTTCTTTAGCGGCGTTTATGGGAAAGCTCCGCTAGAGACCATGTTCTATAGTGGCGTTTTTCCTCATAAACGTCGTAATTTTTAGCGGTGTTATCTTTAGCGGTGTTTTTTGCGACACTTGTTAAAGCGCCTCTAAATGTTTTAGCGGCGCTTATAGGTCCAAAAAAACGCCGCTAAAAACCTGCTTTCCTATAGTTATTTTCTCTTATTTTGACAATTTTTGTTGGTAAGTTTCTCTTGGAAAATTCATTATTTTGACAATTTTTATTATGATAAGTTTAATAATATCAATTGGTATTAACATGAGTGTAGGTTATGAGATTTAAGCAATGTAACTACCTTAATGTGTGTCATGTTTTAAATTTTAATTGAAAGTGTACAAATGATATCATTAACATTTTTATGAGATAATTGACTAAAAAATATAATGTTGGTGTGACTCAAAATAAAAAAAAATGTAGGGTTGTTATATTTGTAAATAAAACTTAGTGAAAGATTTAGGGTACAATTTAGCATGTGAATACGATTAGTGAACACGCTATGTGATAAGAGACAATGTTTAGTGTGAAGACAACGAAACATGCCTTATGGCATGGCACTAATGTACTTATTGAGGGCTTTAAGTGTATGGTGTTTGGTTAGAATATCGAGTATTCAAACATTTTTTCATTAAGATTACTAGGGGCTAAACATCTAAAGTTTATAATAAAAAAGTGAAGTACCTATATAAGTGTTATATGAACCTTAAATATAATATGACTTTGAGAAGTAATGTTTTAACTTAAAGTGCTTGACAAATATGAAGTGATGTGATTAAGTGAACTTATGAATGAAATAGTGTAATGTGTTATATGTGTATGAGTTAATATTGACTTAATATGTTTATGATGCATATTGAATTAACTCAATTGGTTTGTATGATAGCTATTACATTGTGTTCTTACTTTTCTTGAGTCATGACTAATATCTCATTGGGTCAAAGTAGGATTAATGAATTTTCTATTAGATCTTAGTAAGCACTATATTTACACGTTGTTGTTTTTGGGTGTAGATCTTGAGACTTGGCTCATCGTTTGGGACATCACATCATTGTGAGGCTTTGGAGTACGAAACTAATTTATTTATGATCAGGGACTCTAGTGGCACATATTAAGGAGTCAATATATTCTATAAATATGTCAATTTCATGCCCACTTAAAAACTTGCATTATAGTGTAATTGATGATTTGGTCCTTTTGCATATGGTGGCTATAAGAGTTATTTGAATGAGTATTTTATTCTGGTTGCCTTAAAAAGATCTTTAAATGTCTTCAAGGATATATGATTCGTGATAACTTAGAATGTGTTTGAGATTAATAGTGCATATCTTGAGCTGATCTTTTGTGTAAGTTTATGATTGTTTTTGTTTAAAGGTGATTTGAATTGTGTTTGAAGTGTTTTCTACTTGGATTTTTGGTCCCTTTCATCAAGGGCTCAATACCCTTACTTTATTTATTGACACTTTACTAGTCAATGGCTAAAAATTTGGTCCCATGGATCCGAGGTCTAGTTCCAATGTAAAAGTATTGGACCTTAGAGATTGTAGCTGAAAAGCTACAATATTTGGGTCCAAGTGCTAATATTTGGCTCCAAGATACCAATGCCTTGCCCAAGGTATCGAAATATGGGGTTTAAATATCAATACCTAACCACTTAGACAATGCCCATGAATTGCTTCTAAATTATTTTAAGATGATTTAAAACCTGTAAATTGATTTTATCTCATTTGTAAGAGTTTACTAAATTGTTTCAAATTTTTAAACTTTATGTATTTTGTTTTAAGATTTCCACTTTGTATGTGTTTCGATGGCATCTCCCATCTATACTAGATGTGGGGACGGCTGAAGGGGTGTTACCATTTATATATATATTATGGCACACTTTATATTTGTCCAAATCTAACCCAATTCAAAACATGGGTTTAAAATTTTGCCCAAACTAATATTTTTTTATAAACGGCTAAACAAGTCTATTTTAGGTCCACCTATGTTGTTTTTAATTTAATATTTATTATTTTTTATTTTTTATTTTATTAAAATTTCAAATTTAGAGACTTAAACATATTTTTATTTTTGGAAAAAATATTTTTTAATATTTACATAGTATTATATTATTATATATTTAATTGTATGCTATATAAATTACATAATATATATAAAAAAATTATATTACACAAGTATAAATGGGCAGAGTCAAGTCAAGTTTAGGCTTTCAATGTCGAAACTTAAATTCGATTTATATTTTAAATGGATCTAACTTTTATATGCATGACTATTTTTTGAATTTCGTATTTTTATTCAAGTAATCTTATATTTCAAACAACTATTAAACTTATACGAATAATCTAATCCATGAACATATCTAAAACAAATATAAACAAACAAATATTTTTGCATAAAAGATTAATAAAATATTTAACACACAAACTTTTCATTCATTCATTCTTTTTTCTTTTATTTCCCTTTCTCTAATCATTTTCTCTTTCTTCATTTAAACATGCCCTAATCCATGTAAAAAAAATTTAGTTTAATCATTTTGATTTTATTTCTAAGAATTTTATCTTTTCAATTGTCTAATTTGAGAAAAAAAATCCAATTGATAAAATTATTAATCGATTTTCGTTAAATTTAAATATATAATATTTTAATATTTAAAGTTTTAATTTAAAAATTATAATTCAATTGATAATACATATTCAATTTTAACAAAAGTTAATTAACCTACTTATTAATTAGACTTTAATTTTCAAATCAAATAATTAAATCGATTAAATACTTGAAATTAAAATAGAAGAACAAAATTTTAAACTTTCAAAAAGTACAATTCAACCCCTATTTCTCCAACTGTTGTTCTTTCTTTTCATAATTTCAATAAATATAAAAAAAAGAATATCGTATATTGACTTATTAATTAAAAATATTTATCATTTTATATGTAATCTAAATTCGAATTACGTAATTATTAATTTACCGTGACACCAAATTGTAAAAAAATTGAATTTGAGAGGGGTCAAATTAGCAATAATAGATATTGATCAAAGCAACAAATGATAATGATTGCTTATCCAAAAGAGAAGGAAAAAAATAGTAAAAAGAGAGTGTCGGCACGCGCGGGGATGGGAGTTGAGAACTGTTGGGAACAGATTACGGTAGGAGAGAGGACGCGTGGAAGGTGAGATAGAAGGGGCGGATCTTTGGGATAGATTTGTGATGTGACCTGGTGGAGCTGATTGGTTATATTTGTGTTCCAAAGGTTCTGTAGCAGCGCTGCCCCAATGAAAGGTCCATTTCACTCTTTCTTGTCAAACGTGGCATCATCATATGTTTTTTTTCTGTTTAAAATAGTTAATTTGGTTTGGTTTCTTTGTTTTGCCTAAAATGGTTGGTACAGAAATTATTTTCTTTGTCGTTTTAGGAAAATTTATTTTGGTTAATGAAATATTTTTATTTACAAAATAATAAATTATATATAAGATTTAGTACCATTAAAGATCCATTTTGTAATTATTTAAGGAAATTAATTATTTTGAAAAATATTTATAGATATGGGCCAAAAATAAAAAACGTGCCTAAATGACATTTGTAGTTGATCTAATTTATCCGAGCCTAACTTTAAACCTAAATTGAAAAGAAAATAAATAAAATTTTAAATTTAAATTTATTTTAAATTTAAAATATCAATGTCTTTTTTACAAATTTCAAAGTCCAATTCCAAAACCCAAATTTTTACAACTTTTGATTTAATTAGACCCAATTACAAATTCAATTGACCCAAATAAAAAGGTGTCCAGACTAAATTTTTTTGAAAACCCTAATGGTAGCAACTTATGCTGCCAGTCACCTTGCCTTGCCCACTAAGAGGTTGTCACGTCAACACCGCCACCAACTGCTCACCAGCAACTTGCACCACCGCCACCGTTACTTGCAAAAGGAAAAAGACAGTCATTTAGTTGTAAAAGACAAATTAGTATGATTGTATAATCGATTATAAGAATCAAATTCAAACAATTGTAAAGATTACAAGCTTTCTAGAGAGATTAATAAAAAATATACTTAGAAATCAATACACATGCGTTTAAAATACAGACAACTGAAGCATTCGTAGCAATAGAAAGTGCCAATCAGATTACAAGACATTCAATTCTCAAGATACATATACAAATACATAGTTATTTATTGTCTATTTATTATTAGAAAATCAAAACGTTTATGTACATTAATATTTATTTATGTCATTATTATTACCATTTAGTATCATTAATTTCAAAACATTTTATAATAAATAAAAAGAAAAGAAGTTGAACGGTCCTCTCTTACCTCATTCTGAGTCATCGTCGTCACGGACGATGGCCGAGGAGACTTTCGAACCTCTTGTCTGTGAATGGTCTTCAATGAATGAGATCTGCAAAGAAAAAAGGGCAAAAAAAATATAATATAAAAATTGTAAACTTAAAATAATAGAAGCAGATTCAAAGAAAGCAAGAAACCCAAACCTTTTTAGTTCTTGAAAAGTTTTTTTTTTAAATATAATAATAATAATAAATCAAAATATACAAGCCAATTGCGATCTAAATTTTTTAAAAAAATAATAATAAAATCTTTAGTGTTATTTCAAAGATTTGAAGTTAGATCGGGTTGATTTAAACCTCGATCTATATTTTCTAAAGAAAAAGAAATAAAAAAAGGTCTTTTCACTTACTCGACCACCGTACACGATGTTTCGACCGACATCGAGGAACGTTGGAGCGCTGGAGGGCAATGGGCAGCGACGGACTGACAACAACCTTCATGGTTAGACATGGAGGGTTTTTTGAGAGAATGGAGAGAAAGGAGAAAAGGAAAGCCTTTTTTTGAAAACCAAATGAATAAAATGAGTTTTTTTTTCTCAGAAATTTGTCTTAAGTAGCCCCTTTGTGACGTCGTTTTGGCCTATGAGAATCAGATTTTTTTAAACAATGGGAAATTTTCCCCTTTGGTCCTTCCGCATTTATCATTTGTTTCAATTAAGTCCTTGAATTACTTGTTATTGATTTAAAATTTACACAAAAATTTTGAAAGCTTTACAAGTTAGTCCTTTGACTTCCTGATGCATGAGAGACTGCCACGTGTTAATCATTTTGGGTTATTTATGCAAAAAGCACTTGCTCTTTTTAAAAATAACAATTTGACCCTTAAACTTTTTCAAAATTACATTTTAACCCTTAAACTTTTCAAAAATTATATTTTAACCCTTGAACTTTCCAAAACTCACATTTTAACCTTCAAACTTTCCAAAAATTACATTTTGACCTCCAAACTACTCAAAATTACATTTTAACCCTTAAACTTTCTAAAAATTATATTTTAACCCTAAAACTTTCCCAAAATCGCATTTTGACCGTAAACTCTCCAAAACTTCATTTTTTACCCCTTTTTTTGTTTTCTTCAATTTTTGTTCATAAATTTAATTATTTTTCTTCTTCTTTTAATTAATCTTCCTTTCTGATTTTGTTTCGCTTTTTTTTTTATTTCATACTTCGTATATTATTAATCCTGCATTTATTTTTACAACTATTTATCTGCTTAATTGTTCTGTCTTTGTGTTATTTAATTTTGCCAATAAATTGTATATTCGTGTTTAATTTGCACACTCATTTTTTAAAATTGCACGAAATAATTTCAAAACTGAGGCAACATCTTATCGTGAGAAAATCTCGAAAAATTATGCCCTAACGTGCTGGGTGTGATTTTTCATATAATTCGTGCGATCGAATATCCTCTTTAAAACTTTTCAAAGAGTCCTTCAATTTCGAAATTCCGAGAACATCGTGCCCTAACGTGTTGGATACGACTTCAATTCTCTGGGAAATTCGAAACACGCGGGCATTTTTCTTCAAATCTAACTTTTAAAATTCACGAGAAATAAGTTATTTGTCTGAGGATCGTATGTTAAACTTCATTCGAAATTTCAAGTTCTCAGAAAATATATAAATAATTTTAAACACAAACGAGGCAATATCCTTTCGTGTGAAAACTTCGAAAAATTATGCCCTAACGTGCTGGGTAAGATTTTTCGTATAATTCGCGCGACCAAATATTCTCTTTAAAACTTCTCAAAGTGTCCTTCAATTTTGAAATTCAAAGAACGTCGTGCCTTAACTTGTTGGACATGACTTCAATTCTACGAGAAATTCGAAACACGCGGGCATTTTTCTTCAAATTTGATTTTTGAAAATCAAGCAAAATGAGTTATGTGTAAAAAGATCGTATTTTACATTTCGCTCAAGATTTCAAAATTTTAACAAACAAAACCCGAAAATAATCGATGTGGTGCCAATTTTGGGCGTGTGAGGGTGCTAATCCTTCCTCATACATAACCGACTCCTGAACCCATTTTATGGATTTTAAAGACCAAAATATTTTTCAAAACGGACTTTAAACGTTTTGTGGTGATCCAATCACACCATATAAAAAAATTGGTGGCGACTCCAAATATTTCGATTTTTTTAAAATATTGTTCGAGACCTGTTTGTTTTCCAAAAATAGACATTTCGACAGCTTGGCGACTCCACTGGGGACCATTTTTTAAAATAAAAGATAGTCAAGCCAAAAATTTATTATTCTCGGGTCTTTTTGTTAAAATTTTTAAACACTCGATTTGTTTAATATACGATCTTTTGTATTTTTGTGTGATGCTATATTATGTCGATACTTGTTAGTCTAATTTTGCATTCATATGCATCTGTTACTGTCCCTTTAAGTGGAAGCAGGAAACTACTCCTTCGTGAGGTTTTCACCTCCGTGTAAGATAGTGGATCGCTCTCGGGATTACATCCGTACCCATGTTTTCGTGAAGTTTTCACTTCCATGCAAACATGTGGGAAATGTGTCCCCCTAAACCGAACTCATCTGTATGAGCCTGTAATGGGTGAGAATCGAGGAATCCGCTGGTTTGGGTACCCTTTACTCTAGAGACAAAACCGCATGTAATGAGCCATAAGTACTTACCTTAGAAGGAGTTATACCGAACCTTTTAGCAACTATCCAAAACAAGTTCTTAAGTTCTTTGTTTTATACCTGTATATTGATATTGATATTTTCTGCTAATTGTTTGCATCATCATACAAGAAAAGGTGTTGATTGAAGTTCGATTACCAAATAGGCAGTTTCATCATGGAAGACGGATTTCTTCATAGAGTGGAAGATAACATGGTTGCACGCTTATGGTCAGAGAACGATAACGTGAGAAAGGAGACAACTTGAAAGAGGGGCAAATGTAACACTCTTGCAAATGTAACACAAAACAGTTTGCAAGAATTGAAAGATATTTGAGGTCAGAGGGATAGTGAGATGAAGCAAATGTTCTATCGGGAATATGGAGACTTACCCTACTTACTCGAAGTGAAGATAGATAAACATCTCTTTCAAGCTCTCACCCAACACTGGAATCCTACATATAGTTGTTTTACCTTTGGAAACTTCGACATGACGCCCACAGTAGAAAAGTATACCGCTTTGATTCATTGTCCCAAAATTCAAGTTGACAAAGCATACTCGAATGATGCATGTGTCCCAACCTTTCTGAAAAGTTTGATGAACATAATCGAGATAAGTGAACAGTGGGTTGCGTCTCGGATCAAAGTAAAAGGAGACAATAAATGTATTAATTGGAAAAGTCTGTGAGATCTAATACTGGCACACCTAGATATAAAGAAATGCATTGACATTTTTGCTCTTGGCATATACGGGTTAGTCCTTTTTCCAAAAGCATTAGGGCAAGTGGAAGATGTAGTTGCAGTCCTATTTGATCGGCTTAGTAAAAGAGTCACGCCCATCCCAGCAATTCTCATCGAAACCTTCAGATCATTAAACGTTTGTCGAACAGAAGGGGAAGGAAGGTTCATTGGTTGTGCACCACTTCTATTGGTTTGGTTTCAAAGTCATTCTGGAAGGTAGAGAAATTTTCATGCAAAGTGTTCTCATCAGATTTCTTACCTTTGAGAGAATTTGTTGCCACTCAAAGAGAGGAAAATATATCCAAGGAAAAATGGACAACTATCCTTCAGAACCTTCAGGACGAAGACGTCGAATGGTGCGCACCTTGGTTTATCCCCAATGAGATCCTCTATCATTGTGGCAGCTTTGATTGGGTCCCTTTACTCGAGCTATGGGGTTCTATCAAATATGCTCCTCTACTCGTGTTGAGGCAATACAAGACGAGATAATTTATCCCTACGACTCATGGCCTAGCTCAATACGAGTTCACATACAAAGGGAATGATTACAAGAAAAGGGTCCAAGAGGTAGCAAATGCATAGAATGAAGTACATAAAATGAAGAAGTTCAGTGCAAACCCGTTGACAATCTCGAACTATGATTAGTGGAGAAGTAAAAGAGTTAATGATAATATTCCAGCGTCAAATCCCAAAAATGTTCGGCCAATAGAAGAATATTTGCAACAGGTCCCATCTGAGATAAACATCATGAAACAAGATTTTGAGAAGAAGAGTGTAGAATTCGGAATTTGAATAGAGGTTTTGGAAGAAGAAAAGATGAAGTTGGGACTGGACGTGGATATACATATGTTAGAGGCTAAAAGATTAAGGAAAGGAAAAAACAAAGTTGAAGAAGACTTGAAGAAGGTTTATAAGAAGCTTCGATTGTCCATGAGAACCGCTGGATTAGGCAAGACGTCGGAACAATGGCGACAAGAAATTCAGAAGCAAAAGGATTAAACGGAACAGTGGCAAAGGAAATTTCAAGACGGTCAGGCTCAAGAGAACGTCATGAAAGGAGAACTGCTGGAAAAACAAGTCGAGAAGGCCAAAATGAAAGCCCAAATAGCTGGGTTAGAATCTAGAATAATGGAGTTAGAAGAGTCACTACGTAGACACTGCAACTGGAACTCCGTCTTAGAACTTAAAGCGAGTATGGTCGAAAGTAAGGAATTAAGGAAAAGGGTGCAGCAATTGGAGGCTGCACTCCACAACAATGAGATTCGAATTGAGACTCTTGAAAGGAATCTAGAAGCAAGTGAATGCACTTTCGACAAGCTCAGAGATAGGTCGAAGAAAGAGATTATGTAATGGGGAAAGCATTAACCCAAATGAGAGAAGCCGCTGATCACATGCAAGAGTTAGCTGTCGAAGCTGATATTTTGAGCATCTAATATGAATCGAAATCAGGACGAGGATAGAAATTAGTCGGAATTCTTAAGAAGATAAAAGCTTTAGGCAATAAGGCAAAGCCATTTGTGTAATTTCACTTTATGTAAAAGAGTTTTTCTTCTAGAGAAGTTGTTCTAATGTAATTGAATTCAAAGTTAATGTCTTTTCTTACATTGCATTCATCCATTCATTCGCATTGCATCTTCACATATTTTAGCACGATAATTCTAACTAATTAAAACTTTAACAGTTACATCACTAATCATTGAAAATCCACATCACTATAACACTCGTAAAAAAACCAAAGCCATGGAGCAAAGGCTAGAGCAAATTCAAAAAGAGATGCAGGATCAAATGCAAGAGCAGTTGCAGGAACAAATGATGATTATATATAGGGAGATGAAAAATTAGTTCATGAAAGTACAAAAGAGTTTAATGAATGAATTGGCTCAAATGAGGCAAAGTGGGGCTGATAAGGGAAAGGGTCCTATAATAAACCTAGTCGAGGAAGATGAGGATCCTATTATTCCTTCAGGTTTTACACCCCTTCATAACCAAGCTCCACACGAGGCACAAACACGAGAGGCAACCGTTACTATAATGGCACAACAATAGGCTACTAGCACATCAAGGCCAGCCAATTAACCAGTAGGATGAAGATCAAACCCTTAAGATAATGTTACAAATTTGGGTGTCCCGAATTTCAATGAGATGATGAGATTTCCATGAGCTTTGATAGATGGAAGAAAACTCTTACGGGATAGACGCTAAAGAGTTGAGCCTGGTCCCAGACCTAGTGCTCCCCCCAAAATTTAAAACACCGAATTTTGACAAATATAGCGAGACCAGTTGTCTCGAGGCACATATTACCATGTTCTACAGAAAGATGATTGGGCATGTCAATAGTGACCAGTTATTAATACACTATTTTCAAGATAGTCTAATAGGATCTATGGTAAAATGGTATAATCAATTGAGCTGTGCCAAGAAAAGCTCATGGAAAGATCTGGCATAAGCATTTATGAAGCAATACAATCATGTAATTAACATGGCACCTGATAGACTGACCCTGCAGAGAATGGAGAATAAGCCAAATGAGAGTTTTCGATAATAAACTCAAAGATAGAGAGATATAGCAACCCAAGTACAACCACCGTTCTTGGAAAAAGAAACAACTATGTTATTCGTTAACACTCTGAAGGCCCTTTTCATTAACCATATGTTAGAAAGTGCTACCAAAAGTTTCTCTGACATGGTTATGTTAGGGGAGATGGTCGAGAACGCAATCCAAAGTGGAAAGATCAAGGCGGAGGAAGGTGTCAGAAGAACAGCTCCTAGAAAAAAGGAAAATGAGGTCAACAGTGCAGACTCTTATAAGACAAATTACGCAAAGCCAATGGTGATAGCATCACCCAGGACCACGGAAGGAAACTATCAAAGAAATCCAAGGCAGAGGTTTGGTTCGAGATCAAAAATGAAATTCACTCCTATTCCCATGACATATAGAGAACTTTATCCGAAATTATACAATGAACATCTCGTGTCGCCAATCCATGTAAAGCTATTGCTACCACCATTCTCGAGTTGTTATGATGCGAATGCACGATGCAAATATCACGCAGGGATAGTCGGATATTCAATTGAGAACTGCGGGGCTCTAAAAAGGCATGTGCAACAGCTCATTAATGTCGTGGTACTGAGATTAGAGAACTCTGCGAATCCCAATGTGTTAGGGAATCCGTTACCCAAACATCTCAATCAAGGGGTGAATGCAATAATCGGAGGAGAGGGAAGGAAGATTAAGACTCGCATTGAGGAAGTAAGATCACCATTGAGATGGATATGGCACGAAATGGTAAAAACAGGCTTAATTACCCAAGATTCAAGAAAAGTAGTGAGAAAAGGATGTTACTGTGAGTTCCAAAATAATGAAGGGCATGAGATTCAGGAATGCGATGAGTTCAAAATTGTGGTACAGGGATTGATCGACAATAAAGAGTTAGAATTTTTTGAGGAAAAAGAAAAATTGAAAGAAGTATGTACCTCTGAAGAGGGCATAGGTAAGAAAACTTTTGGGGTTAATAATCCAATGATAATCATATCACGGCTAAGGAATGACAAAACTGAAGCAAGATTTGCTCCCACAATAATAATCCAAAAACCCGTAGCCTTCCCTTACAAGGATGACAAAAGGGTACCTTGGAATTACAATAATAATGTAATGGTATCAAGAGGGGAAAATTCCAAGGTTGAATCAGAAGGAGCTCAAGACGTGAGTCTCGTCACGCGTAGTGGGAAAGACTATGGCCCTGCAAGAACAGAAAGTGAAACATTTGGAAAAAAAACCTAGAAGAGACAAAAAGAGGAAGTACTAGTGGACTAAAGTCACCAATTAACGAGCTAGTGACAGAAAATGAGGCTAAGGAATTCTTAAAGTTCCTCAAGCACAACGAATACAACATGGTGGAGCAATTACACAAGTAACCGGCTCATATATCCATTTTAACGTTGTCACAAAGCTCGAAAGCACATCGCAACGCGTTAATGAAAGTATTAAACGAGACTTATGTACTCGAGGACATTTTAGTGAACAAACTAGATCGCTTGGTCAATAATGTCAGCGCCGATAATTTCATCTTTTTTAATGATGACGAAATACCCCAAAGAGGTATAGGGTCAACAAAAGCGCTACATATCACCACCCGCTATAAGGGTTACACATTGCCTGGTGTATTGATTGACAACGGTTCAGCTTTGGATGTTCTGCCGTTGACAACGTTAAAGAGGTTATCGATCGATAGTTCTCATATGAAGACATGCCACAATGTAGTGAGAGCGTTTGATGGAATAGAAAGGAAAGTTATGGGTCGGATCGAGATACCATTGTTAATTAGTCCAAACTCATACGAAGTAGACTTCTTAGTAATGGATATCAAACCAAGCTACAACTGCTTGTTTGGAAGATCGTGGATCCATTCGATAGGAGCAGCATTACACCAGAAGCTGAAATTGGTGACCGAAGGACGATTAGTCACAATCAATGCTGAGGACGACTTAATTGCGTCAATAGCAAATGATACACCATACATTGGAGCAGATGAAGAAGCCTTGGAATGTTCTTTCCGATCTTTGGAGTTCGTTAATGCAACCTTTATCGCCGAAGAAAGCAGAATCCATGTACCCAAAATATCAAAAATCACGAAGATGGACCTAAAAATGACAATTGTTAAAGGAGCCCTAACTAGAAAAAGACTAGGAAGGTTTCTCTGGGGAAGAATTAATGTGCCAATGTTGGAAGAGAAACGAGATCACTTTGGCCTAAGGTATAAACCAGATGCAAAGGGAAAGAAAAAGGAGCTGGAAAAGAAGCAGGAACCAAGAAGAGCACGATTAACCGAAGAGGAGATCCAATGGGAGCCAATAATTTTTCCCCATATATCAAAAACGTTCATATCAAGAGGAATAATCAATTCAAGGCCAAACGTATAAGAGAGAGAGAGAAGACTAATTAAGCAATAGGGACAATAAAGGGTTTGAGCATCAACGCTGTATCCGAGGAAGGAAATGAAGGAAGAAGCTTATGGAAAATTCATCCTTTCGCCCTTAGGAGTACTCTCGACAACTGGACTGTAGAGGAGCTCCTAGTCTTTAGGGCTTCTTCAGGGTAATGCTTAGAATACACCTATTGCTTTAGGCTCGAAAACAATATGGATCTTTTTATAAAAGGGCCCATGATCATTATCTGGTTATTTTGAAAGAAAATGTACCTTCTATCTCTCATGGCAAATCTTTCGCTAATTATTCTTTCATTCTTAATTCAACTCAACAAACTATTCGTACATATCCAATAAATAAAATTAATCATTCTTTAATACATACATTCTTGTCCAATTTGACAAACATACTCATACTCATATCATATAATCATTCTTTCATAAATTTATTTTATTCTTTGGACCTCCTTTTTTATTCCTTTGACGGGTCCTTGAATATTAATAATATGAGTGACCTTGATGCTAATTTAGAGCCTCGTTTCGAGCAAGATATGTGTTTAGAAGAACTTTAGGACTTAGAAGATAGTCAAGATTGTAATTTGTCTCTTGATTTGTTAAGAATGATGGAGCAAGAAGAAAAAAAAAATCTTGCCTCTTTCAGAACCGGTGGAAGTTATAAGCCTAGGGAATGAAGATGAAAAGAGAGAAGTAAAAATTGGGACAAGCATCTCTCTAGAAACCAGAAAATATCTTATCAAGTTGCTTCAAGAGTTCCAAGATGTCTTTGCATGGTCCTACCAAGATATGTCTGGCTTGAGTACTGACATTGTGGTACATAAACTCCCCATAAAAGAAGAATGTAAGCTTGTCCAACAAAACCTCTGAAGGATGAGACATGATGTGTTATTGAAAATAAAAGAGGAGGTCAAAAAGCAATTTGACGCTGGGTTTCTCCAAGTAGTTAAATACTTAGAATGGGTAGCCAACATAGTCTCTGTTCCTAAAAAAGATGGGAGAGTACGCATGTGTGTGGACTATCGGGATTTAAATAAAGCTAGTCCAAAGGATAACTTCTCATTACCTCATATCGACACATTAGTAGATAATACAGCAGGTCACTTCTTATTTTCATTCATGGACGGTTTCTCCGGGAATAACCAAATAACGATGGATCCTGAAGATATGGAGAAAACCATATTTGTCACGCTGTGTGGAACATTCTGTTACAATGTGATGCCTTTTAAACTCAAAACGCAAGTGCAACTTATAAAAGGGCCATGGGGACTTTGTTTCATGACATGATGCATAAAGAAATTGAAGTTTATGTTGACGATATGATTGCGAGGTCCCGAACAGAGGAGGAGCATGTAAGGATCTTGAGAAGGCTATTTGGGAGGCCAAGAAAGTATCAACTAAAGCTAAACCCAACAAAGTGCACCTTCGGAGCCACTTCGAGAAAGCTGTTAGGCTTTGTGGTCAGCAAACAAGGGATTGAAATTGATCCAGATAAAGTCAAAGTCATACAAGAGCTACCACCACTCAATACACAAAAAGAAGTTTGAGGGTTCTTAGGGACATTAAATTACATTGCTCGTTTCATCTCACAGCTGACTAAGAAATGTGATCCTATTTTTGCTTACTTAGAAAGCGTAACCCAAGTGTATGGGATGATGAGTGTCAAGAAACTTTTAACAAGGTTAAAGATTATTTGTCCAATGCTCCCATCTTGGTACCTCCAATTCCTAATAAACCATTAATCCTGTACATGACAGTCTTTGAAAATTCTATGGGATACGTACTAGGCCAGCATGATGAGTCTGGAAAGAAGAAGAAGGAAAAAACGACATATTATCTCAGCAAGAAATTCACCGATTGTGAGACTCGATACTCGCCAATTGAAAATTCATGTTGCACTCTAATTTAGGCCACGCGAAGATTAAGGCAATACATGTTTTACCACACCACTTGATTAATCTCAAAACTAGATCCTCTAAAGTACATGATGGAGTCGACTGCATTGAACGAAAGATTGGCTAGGTGGCAGATATTGCTTTCTGAATTTGACATAGTCTATGTCAATAAAAAAACAGTAAAAAGGAGTACGATAGCATATTTCCTAGCTAGCAAGGCCTTAGAGGTCTATGAGCCAATGAACTTCGAATTTTCGAACGAGGATTTAATATATGTTTCAACCACTGAAGACGGAACCACAGTGGAACATCCTTGGAGATTGAATTTTGATGAAGCTTCAAACGCTACGGGTAATGGAGTTGGGGTAGTCTTAGTATCACCAGAAGGAGACCACTATCCTTTCACCAGTAAACTCAATTTGATTGTACAAATAACATGACAAAATAAGAAGCATGTATCATGGGAATCCGTACAATCGTAAAATAAGGAATCAAAGTTTTGGAGATATAGGGAGACTCCGCACTAGTAATTTATCAACTCAAAGTAGAATGGGAAACGAGAGATTCTAAACTAATTGATTACTAAAAATTGGTTCTCGAGTTAACTAAGGAGTTTGATGATGTCACATTTCATTATCTCTCACGAGAAGAAAATTAGATGGTTGATACTTTTGCCACTTTGGCCTCGATGATCAAAGTAAATAGACCGGAAGATATGAAACCCATTAAAATGAGCATCTATGAGGCTCTGGCTCATTGTTATGATATTGAAGAAGAAGAATAAGAAGAAAGGGATGACCATCCATGGTACCAAGATATTCTTCAATATGTAAGAGATCACAAATACCCCGAGCAAGCTTCTGCAAATGAAAAGAGGACGTTGAAAAGACTTGTCAATGAATGTGTCCTAGATGGGGAAATCTTGTATAAAAGGAGAAAATATTAGGTGTTGCTAAGATGTGTCGACGCAGTTAAACCTAGAAAGATCTTAGAAGAAGTTCATGAAGGCATTTGTGGGATACACGCTAATGGTTTCACAATGGTCAGGCAAAAAATGAGATTTGGGTATTACTAGTCTACCATGGAAAGCAATAGCATCAATTATGCCAAGAGATGCCATAAGTGTCAGATCTATGGAGACAAGATTCATATACCTCCATCACACCTTCATGTCATGACTTCTCCTTGGCCATTTTCTATGTGGGGCATGAATGTCATTAGGCCAGTTTCTCCAAAGGCTTCTAATGGTCATAGATTTATCTTCGTGGTTATCGACTACTTCACCAAATGGGTAGAGGTGGCTTCTTACGCCAACGTCACGAAATCTGCGGTTAGTAAGTTCTTGAAAAAAGAGATCATTTGTCAATATGGGATGTTAGAGAGGATCATATCTGATAATGCCTTGAATTTGAATAAAAGCACAATAGCGAAAGTTTGCGAGAAATTCAAAATCAAGCATCACAATTCATCTCCCTATCGCCCAAAGATGAATGGAGCTATAGAGGTAGCTAACAAAAACATCAAGAAGATCGTTGCGAAAATGACTGAGACATACAAAGATTGGCACGAAAAACTACCATTTGCCCTCTTTGCTTACAGAACTTCAATCAAAACTTCCATTGGGGTAACACTATTCTCACTAGCATATGGTATGGAAGCAGTCTTACTTATTGAGGTTGAAATACCTTTTCTCCGAGTCTTGCTTGAGTTACAATTAGGTTAAGCATAATGGATTCAGGTCCGATATGATTAGTTGAATTTAATTGAAGAAAAAAGGTTAAGAGCTATCCGCCATGGTTAGATGCACTAGAAAAGAATTATGCGAGCTTATGACAAAAAGGTTCATCCTAGAGAATTCCATGAGGGAGATCTAGTTTTGAAAAAGATACTTCCCATGCATAAAGACTTTCGAGGGAAATGGATGCCCAACTTGGAAGGGCCTTAAGTGGTAAAGAAAGCTTTCTTAGGAGGAGCTCTCATTCTAACAGAAATGGAAGGTAAAGATCTGCACAACCTCATCAACTCAAACTTGGTGAAAAAATACTTTGCCTAAAGAAAAAAATCGAGATGAAAACCCGCAAAGAGCGTCTTGAAACCAAAAGAATTTTGAGTTCAAAACTCGCAAAGGGAGGCTCAAATTCAAGAACAGGTTCGAAGTGATCGTTTCTCTCAAATGTAACGAGACGAAGGAAAATTACAACTTGAAGCATCAACAAAGCACTCCAGGTCTTCTAGACACATATTTGGGCTCAGAATGATTCTCAGCGAGTCGGCTCAGAGAAGCTCATCCTACGATATTCGAGGCATCTAATTGTCTTTTGTTATATACTTGGCAATTTCTTGAATAAAATTTGTCTCCTATTGATCTTTTGAATTGTGTCTTCAATAAATTTTGACCTTATTCTTTCATAATCTTGTTCAAGCATTTTACATTTAAAAAAACGGATAATGAACTAATAATATGAATCATAAAAAGATCCATGAGCATTACTTTGAAATTTTCTAAATAGTAAAAGGGCCCGAAACAGGACTATCAATTGGAAAACAAACTTGAAAACAAGCAATTCAAGCTAAGCCTAAAAGGAGACAGGACAGCGCACCCATGACAGAATTTGGATAGGTGACAGGCTATGTCAACCCAAATAATATTCTAACATTTATCATGCGCATCCATGTAGTTAGGAGCATCTGATTCATTCTGATAATGACATCCTGATAATTCGGGCCTACAAATGAGGTCTATAGAAACATACTTTACAGGTCACATCCTCGTAAAATGGCGAGATGAACCAAGGAAACATTAGAACTGATACCCAATAGCATGAAAGGAAAAGATTGAGACCACAAAGGCGAGTCTTATACCCAAAAGACAAAGAGGAGTTGATGAAAGCCGTAATAGTAAATTCTTTACCTCAAAGTTATAGTGGATCAGATTATAGTACCAAGTCTTTATCTCTCTAAAGTTGCAGTAAAAGTAAGATGAAATTTCGACATCAAATCTTATCTTTCTAAAATTACAGTAAAGTTGGATTCAAACTACATCATTCCAGTTTTACCCTTAATCAAGAAGGGAGATTGAAGATTTCGATCTCTTACCCTGATCATGGGGCAGATCAAGTCATCTGATCTTTTACCCCGAGCTTGGGGTAGATCACTATCAGTCAATCTCTTACCCTGAGCCTGGGGCAGATTGCAGCCATTCGATCTCTTTCCCTGAGTTTGAGGCAGATTGTAGTCATTCGATCTTTTACCCCGAGCTTGGGGTAGATCACTATCAGCCAATCTCTTACCCCGAGCCTGAGATAGATTGCAACCATCCAATCTCTTACCTCGAGCCTAGGGCAGATCACCATCAACCAATCTCTTACCCCGAGCTTGGGGCAGATCAACCATTCAATCTCTTACCCCGAGCCTGGGACAGATCACCATCAGCCAATCTTTTACCCCGAGCCTGGGGTAGATCGCAGCCATCCGATCTCTTACCCCGAGCCTGGGGTCAATCACCATCAACCAATCTCTTACCCCGAGCCTGGGGTAGATCACCATCAGTCAATCTCTTACCCCGAGCCTGGGATAGCTTGCAGCCATTCAATCTTTTACCCCGAGTCTGGGTCTGATCACCATCAGTCAATCTCTTAGCCCACGATAGGGGCAAATTGCAACCATCCAATCTCTTAAAAAAAATCTTACCCCAGTCATGAGGCATATTGAAACCATAAATCCCATCTTTTACCCTCAAGAAAAGAGGGCAGATTCAAGCTACCGTCTCACAAAAGCGAATATCAATTTCTCTGAAGTTGCAGTGGAGTAGAGTGGAGTGGAATTTCAATACCCATCTTCCTGGTGAAATACAAAAAAGTTGACCAAGATATGAAGCTACGATACCAAGCCCCTGAAGTTGCAAGCAAATTGAGTGAAGTTACAGCAGCAAATTTTGTCTTTTTGAAATTACTTAAGGCAATATGGAATCACAGCACCGAAGATGTAGAGAAGCGAAGAAGTTGAACGATCGACAAAGCGAAGGGTGGGCCAGTTAAAGAAAGAACATTGAAGAAATGAGACATGACAAAATTGGGCCTCCTTTTGGTCTTTACTCTATTCCTGTTACACAGTAACGAGCAAAGAGGGGCAGCTATAATAGGCCCAATTTGTCCAAGCCCAACCTTAAACCCAAATTGGAAAGAAAATAAACAAAATTTTAAATTTAAATTTATTTTAAATTTAAAATATCAATGTCCCTTTTACAAATTTCAAAGTTCAATTCCAAAACCCAAGTTTTTACAACCTTTGACCCAATTGGGCCCAATTACAAATTCAATTAACCTATACAAAAAGGGGCTAAGACTAAATTTTTTTGAAAACCCTAATGGCAGCAACTTGTGCTGCCAACCACCTTGCTTTGCCCACTCAGAGGCTATCACGTCAGCATCGCCACCAGCTGCTCACCAGCAACTTGCACCACCGCCACTGTTACCTGCAAAAGGGAAAAGCCATCCATTTAGTTGTAAAAGACAAATTAGTATGATTGTATAATCGGTTATAAGAACCGAATTCAAACAATTGTAAAGGTTACAAGCTTTCTGGAGAGATTAATAAAAAAGATACTTTGAAATCAATACATAGGCATTTGAAATACATACAACTGAAGCATTCGTAGCAATAGAAAGTGCCAATCAGATTACAAGGCATTCAATTCTCAAGGTACAGATACAAATACATAGTTATTTATTGTCTATTTATTATTAGAAAATCAAAACGTTTATGTACATTAATATTTATTTATGCCATTATTATTACCATTTAGTATCATTAATTTCAAAACGTTTTATAATAAATAAAAAGAAAAGAAGTCGAAGGGTCCTCTCTTACCTCATTCTGCGTCGTCGCCGCCACGGATGGTAGCCGAGGAGACTTTCGAACCTCTTGTCCGTGAATGGTCCCCAATGAACGAGATCTGTAAAGAAAAAGGGGCAAAAAAAAATAATAACAGTAAACTTAAAATAACAGAAGAAGATTCAAAGAAAGCAAGAAATCCAAACCTTTTTAGATCTGGTAAAAGTTTTTTTTTAATAATAATAATAATAAATCAAAATATACAAGCCAGTTTCGATTTGAATTTTTTTTAAAAAAAATAATAAAATTTTTAGTGTTATTTCAAAGATTTGGAGTTAGATCAGGTTGATTTAAACCTCAATTTATATTTTCTAAAAAAAAGAAATAAAAGAGGTATTTTCACTTATCCGTCCATCGTACGCGGTGTTTCAACCGACATCGAGGAACATTGGAGCGCCAGAGGGCAATGGGCAGCGACAGACCGACCACAATCTTCATGGTCGGGCATGGAGGGTTTTTTGAGAGAATGGAGAAAGAAAAGGAAAAAAGAAAAGCCTTTTTTTGAAAACCAAATGAATAAAATGAGTTTTTTTTCTTAGAAATTTGTCTTAAGTACCTCCGCTTTACGACGTCGTTTTGACCTATGAGAATCAGATTTTTTTTAAACAATGGGGAAATTTACTCTTTGGTCCTTCCATATTTTTCATTTGTTTCAATTAAGTCCTTGAATTACTTTTTATTGATTTAAAATTTACCTAGTAATTTTGAAACCTTTACAAGTTAGTCCTTTGACTTCCAGATGCATGAAAGGCTACCATGTGTCAATCATTTTGGGTTATTTATGCAAAAAGCCCTTGTTCTTTAAAAACCAGATTTTGACCCTCAAACTTTTCCAAAATTACTTTTTTGACCCTCAAACTTCTTAAAAATTATATTTTAACCCCTAAACTTTCCAAAAATCACATTTTAACCCTCAAACTTTCTAAAAATTACATTTTAACCCTAAACTACTCAAAAAATACATTTTAACCCCTAAATTTTCCAAAAAATACATTTGATCCTTGAACTTTCCAAAAATTACATTTTAACCCCCATACTTTCCAAAAATCACATTTTGACCCTAAACTCTTCGAAACTTTATTTTTCGACCTCTTTTTTTTATTTTCTTTGATTTTTGATCATATTTAATCATTTTTCTTTGTCTTTTAATTAATCCTGCTTTCTGATTTTGTTTCGCATTTTTTTATTCCATACTTCGTATATTATTAATCCTGCATTTTTTTTTGCAACTATTTATATGCTTAATTGTTCTGTCTTCGTGTTATTTAATTTTGCCAATAAATTGCATATTCGTGTTTAATTTGTACACTCATTTTTTAAAATTGTACGAAATAATTTCAAAACCAAGGCAACATCCTATCATGAGAAAATCTCGAAAAATTATGCCCTAACGTGCTGAGTGTGATTTTTCGTATAATCCGCGCGATCGAATATCCTCTTTAAAACTTTTAAAAGTGTCCTTCAATTTCGAAATTCCGAGAATGTCGTGCCCTAACGTGTTGGATACGACTTCAATTCTTCGAGAAATTCGAAACACACGGGCATTTTTCTTCAAATCTAATTTTTGAAATTCACGTGAAATAAGTTATGTGTCTGAGGATCGTATGTACTTCATTCGAAATTTCAAGTTCTCAAAAAATATATAAATAATTTTAAACACAAACGAGGCAATATCCTTTCGTGTGAAAGCTTCGAAAAATTATGCCCTAACATGCTGGGTGTGATTTTTCGTATAATTCGCGCGACCGAATATCCTCTTTAAAACTTTTCAAAGTGTCTTTCAATTTCGAAATTCCGAGAACATCGTGCCCTAACGTGTTGGACACGACTTCAATTCTCCGAGAAATTCGAAACACGCGAGCATTTTTCTTCAAATTTGATTTTTGAAAATCATGTAAAATGAATTATGTGTAAAAAGATCGTATTTTAAACTTCGCTCGAGATTTCAAAGTTTTAACAAATAAAACCTGAAAATAATCGATGTGGTACCAATTTTGGTGTGAGGATGCTAATCCTTCCTTATACGTAATCGACTCCCAAACTCATTTTCTGGATTTCAAAGACCAAAACATTTTTCAAAACAGACTTTAAGCGTTTTGTGGTGATCCAATCACACCATATAAAAAGATTGGTGGCGATTCCATATTTCGATATTTTTAAAATATTGTTCAAGACCTGTTTGTTTTTCAAAAATAGACTTTTCGACAACATCGTTTTTAGGGGATAAATCAAAAAATTGCTTCCACATAAGCATTTTTTGTTGTGTTAGGCAAAAGCACGCTAACATGGAAGAGTTTTTCCAAAAAGCGTACACGTGGACGCGTTTTTTCCCGTGTTTTCCTAACGGTCGGCTTCTCTCAACAATTTTTCAAAAACAAGGGCAAAAGCGCACCCACGTGGACTTTTTTTGTAAAGCGCTTCAACGTTAACATGCTTTTGCCTGACACATGAAAAAAAACACTTATGTAAAAGCGCTTTTCTAATTTATCCCTTGAAAACGACTCAACGTAAGCACGTTTTAGTGTTTTTGGCCCATACCCGTAATTATTTTTTAGAATGACCCATTTTCGTCAATAATTTTGGAAATGGGCTTTTATTGGTACATAATCCTTATATTTTAGAGTGGGTTTGGATGGACGGTACAGTGCATTTTAGTTTACTTTTTGTTATTTTTTGTCTTATGTTACCGTATTTAATCTCACTATCACTATTATTTTTATACTAATCACAAATAAACATACCGTTGATCTAAATTCATCCTTACTCAGTTCGTTAACATTGAATTGCTTGTGTGGCTAAAATTGATAACACAATACACAACTAATACAAGTGTATCACGTGTACAAGATTTCACATCGAAATCACATCATAAATAATAAAAAGAAAATTTTAATAATTTAAAAAAATCAAAATATATAAAAGAAAAGAACTCCCATAAATTGTTTAAAGAAAACTTTATGATTTTATAAAATAAATTTATGAAGTTTAAATAAGCATAAAATTAAAACAATATTAAAAAAACTAGTTATTTAACCTATAATTTATATTGAATATAAAGTTAAAAATTTCAGGTTTTTCAATATTTTAAAATTTTTGAAATTTATATAAAAAAATTTATAATTTCATAAATAAGTTCAATTTTTTATAGAATTTTTCAAAAAAAATTATTAAAAATTTTAAAAAAAAATCTAAATTATTAAAATTCTTTAATAATCAAATATAAATTTCTTCATTTGTATAAATTGAGGTAAGTCGTAATTACTATACTATAAAAACTCTAAATTTGAGCGTCTTAACCTTAAACTTTAAACACTAATTTTAATCTTCAACCTAAACCCTAAAATATGAATTTGAAATGTTAGTAATTCATTTGCAATTAAATGCATGTGTATTTATTGGTAACAAAAACTAGTTACAAAAATACGAGTACAATTTAATTTTAGCTCCCCCATTCGATATGGCTTGCCATTTGAGCCTATTGAGGACATTTGCTTTTGGTATGCCTTACATTTCTATACATGGAACAATGTTGTGATTGCCTTCTCTTAAAATCCATTTTGTTGTATATTCTAATTGACGGAGGTCGACCTTTTGGATCTATTTATTGCTCTAAATTCAAACATAATTCGTACCATATCCAGTGGCAGAGCCAGGATGTTAATCTTAGAGGGGCCAAGCTAAACTTAAACGTGTTATGTAACAATCGATTCAAAAGAAGGAGAAGTAGTATTCCACCATAACAATCAATTTAAATATATAAACAATAAATTAAAAAAAAGTAGTATTCCAATATGACAATCGACATAAAAATAATTTATCCAAAAGAAATGTTTTTGGGAAATTGTAAAATTCTTAAACCTTGGGGCCTACTTCTATTTTTTGGAGGGTCATAGTATATCTACAAAGGGCTAAACTGCAAAACTTTTAAACCTTAGGAAGCCATGGCCTCATTGGGCCTATACTAGGCTTCGCCATTGACCCTATATGTTGCGACCACTACTCCATATTAGGGAGTGGTTTAAAATTATTTCAATAAACATTGATTACAGTGTCAAGTATGTAGACCTTATCAACATATTTCAGGCAACTATCAAGAACCTTGTTGCATACTACATCAAAATGCGAACATGGGTATCGTGGTGTCTGAAAGTGTCTATAAGCATACCATTTCTCATTAAGATCAACTTTAAATTACCCTGTCGACACTCCTATACTAGACCAACTAACTTCTAAGCCTTATAAGTGTAAATAAGATAACTCTAAAACTTTATGGGAGTTAGCTTTGGCAAAATTAATGTAACATCCTCAAAACCCCTATGGTAGAAAATAATATGAGATAGATTTTTAATAAAATAAGATATAAAGAAAGTAAATGATAAGGGATGTTAGAGAAAAATGAAATAAGAAGTTTTTTGTGAAAAATTAAATTGAGCTAGGGACTAAATTGTAAAAATATGAAAAATTTTATGGTCCAAGTGTAAATATTTAAAATGTGAGGTGTTGAAGTATAAATGTGGAAAAGTTGAAAGGTCGATAGTGAAATATCTTAAGGGCAAAAGAGTCTAGAAAATAAGGAAAATAGATTAATAAGGACTAAATTGAATAAATAGAGAATTATGAGGGATTAACTCTCAATTTTACCAAATTAAGTGATGATTCAAGGATGAAATTTTTAAGAATTATAAAGGGAAAAATTGTCAATTAGCATGAGAGAGAATTATAGAGTATAATGATGACATAGGAGATATTTTAACTTAAATAATTAGGTAAATGTTATAATATTAATATTTTAATTAGTTTTGTGTTAATATTTTATTATGAAAATGATTGGTATAAAAAAAAAAAAAGATGAAGAGAATTCATCATCTTTTCACATTCCAACGTGAGAGATAGCTAGAGAAGAGAAAGTTTTATTTTTCTTACAATTTAGTTCTTTTCCTTGAAAACCCATCTTTTCACCAAAAATTCTTGAAAATTTTCTTCGACAACAAAGAGATAAGATGAAGTAGAGATTCTAGAGAATATCTTCATCAATTTAGAAGCAATAAAATAGTGAGTGAAAGTGAAGAAAATGAGAAGAAAAGGGAAGGAAAATGGTAAAGACGAGGAAGGAAGGGAAATGAAAAAGAAAGGAAGAAATTCTTGACAAAGAGGATAAGTTTCATACTAATCCCATCTCTTTTACTTAACTAATTGACACTATACAATGGGATCAACTCCAAATCATTCAACACAACTTCGTAAGTTCAACAGTCTAGAAGTTCAAAAATTGAAGCCTGGGAGGTGATAATGAGCTTAAGACTAACAAAATTCGGTGTTAGATTTTTTAGATTTGAAACTGTGCTTCGCTCTTCACCTTGGTATTCGCTACTTTTTTGAATTTATGGGAAAGATAGGATCAACTCATAGTATCGCTTTGAGAAGGGCCCCTTGCTTGATGTTTGGAGTAGCACATTGTTGGTAAAAATAACTCAATTAGTAATTATTGTTTCATTTTACAAAAGAACAAATTTGTGGGATTCAATTGGATGCATTTGGGTGACTTCAAGGGAGTTAGCAATCTAGTTTAAATGGCTTGCGCAGTTGAGGTTGTTGATTTGAGTTGGATTCTTCTTGTTTGTAAGGCTGTTGAAGAATTAAACCTTGAGAGCTATTCTTGAAGTTGTCTGTTTGACAAGAGCTAATTGCCGAGCAATTCTCGTAGTTAATTTACCACTATAATAGAATAAGAGGTTTGAGGTTGTTCCTCAACCACTATAATTGACTTATCTTCAAGTGGAGTAGGATCCATATTTCGTGATCAAATCAAAATCAAAATCGAAGTCATGTCAGGAGGCTAGAGTTCTCATTCTATTGGTTAAATTTACTTTTATTTCAAACTTTCTTATTCTGATTTATTTTTATTATATTTGGATTCTTATTATTTAATTATATTATACTTAAAACCCTCCTCTTTTTTTCATAGGACAGTAAAAGGTGTGGCATGAAACTACCCATGAAACACTTTGGTTGTAAGAAATCTTGAAATTAGTTGGACCAACCTCTATGGGATAAACCTTACTTCCCTAACAATGAGTTTTAATTTTGTTTTAGGCATAGGAGGTTTAATTTTTGTTGATTTGGTTGTTGAAAAAATCGATTTAGAAAATGTGTTTGTTTATAACGAAAATTTAATTTTTTCTAAAACTCGAGTCTTTTGCTTTATTTATAGCAATGAACTTTACCAAATTAGTACCTATGTTATTCACTTATCGGTTTTAGTTGATTTCTACTTTCGATCAACATGATCTTCTCCGCTATTCTAGAACCCTCAATTTGCTTAAAGAATGAGTTCTAATTCAAGAACTTAACACACAATGAAAACTTTAACTTTCTAGTGGAGAAAGTTAGTTCTATGGGTAAGAAACCAAACATAAGTTCTCACGATAAATATAATTTATTTGGGAAAATGAAATCTCTTTTTTTGATACTTCTAAAGTTTTACATTTTATTCAATTTAATTCCTAAATTCGAGATAACCATTTCTTTCAATTTTATTTGGGAAAATTTTGGGATGTTACGGGTTAAGCAAAATGGAGATTGAGTCTAGTTGAGTAAATGGTGGTTTAACCTTACCAACAATATCAAGTTTGAGCTTTTCTTGAAAGCGAGAGTTGTTAATTAGGAGGCAAATTTTAGGTTAATATAGAGTCGAGAGATCGTTTTAAGTTTACATGTAGTATTTGCAATCTCAACTTAGTCAATAATCCTTCAATTACCATCATTCATATTCTTGTTTAAGGAAAGTTGTTAAGTGTTTCATTTAGTGTTTTTAGATGTTTTCTTTTATTGAACCCAACGAGTGGCTCTAGTGGTTTAGAGGATGTTATTCATCTTAGGAGACCCAAGTTTGAGCACCAATGTGTGCAATGTGTGTATGCGTTGTCAAAAGGTTAAGAAAGTATGAACAGATACTTCCATGTAACCACACCAGTATATTAGAAAAAAGATATTACTACTTTCTGGTACAAACATTATTGCTCTCTTTAATAGTGGATTGGGTTTTCACTTTCATTGACATCTGAAGAGAAAAAAAGAAAAAAGAAAATTGTTCCAATAAAGATGGATAAAGATGCAATGCCAATAATTCAAAAACTAGTATTCACTCCTTAGTAATTTAATTTTCTTTAAATTTCTTTCATTAATCTTATTGGTAAGATGTTGACGTTTTGTTTAAAGTTTGAACATGGAATGGCCTAATAGGCTATTTCTTTGCAAATGCTTTTATTATTGGCCTAAACGGGCTAAGACTAAAATATATGACCCAATATTCTTGGGCTCATATAAATGATGACCCAAGTCATTATGCCGTACTATATTAACCTACTTTTTCATCATAAAATCTAGTATTAAATTTAGGTGCAGATTCATGGGTTGACAGGGACTCAGACCCTTTAAAATGGAAATTTTTTCATTTTAACATTTTAAAATTTTAAAAATTTTAAATTAATAAAAATAAAATTATACTTTGGCTCCCCTAAAAATGATAAAAATCTAATTTAAACAATTTAATTTTGCCCCCTAAAAGTTTTTCCTAACTTCGTCCCTGATTAAATTAATATCACAATATATACGATCGTGTGGCTAGCCCTGTGACAGAGCTCAGTCTGTGTGGCTCAAGAACATGGTTGTAATAACTCGGACAAAACTTAATATTCAACTTTAATATGTTGGTATACCAGACATCTCGGTACAAACTCTAAAATTTCACGTTTTATTCTCAGCCACCAAAACTATATCTCAAGTCATTACACATTTTGTCGTTGTCTGGTTTAAATCAAATAGACGCTGCTATGAACCTCATGTAAAATGTCTAGTATATTCTTAGAATTGTTCAGCACACATATTCAATTTTAGAAACATAGATTATTATCACAACCGATACTGAAATTAGTGATCTGATCATCCTGAATCTATTCCCATTTAGTTAATAAATTCGAATATTTTCTTTGCATCTCAAAAATTCTCTGAAGAATTAGCGATTTAACTCTCAACTCTGTAATAACCGAACCAGAGAAAGTTTCTAAGTTGATTTGATACTTAGAACTACCCATAACTCATCCCAACCCTTAAATAAGAGGATAAACATGCTTCAACACGCTAAAACCTACGTTCTTCTGCATTGGAAACAATGCCAATGCCAATGCCAATCGAGCTAAGACTCAATTGGTTTATAATTTTTTATATGATAAATATAAGGTTGATTTTAAATAAATTATCTCTTTATTTCATGATTTTACTTAATTGAATTAACTTTTAAGTTGTGTTTGGAAAGCCACATATTAATTGAGTGTAATTGCTTATAATTACATAGAAGTTGCATCTTTGGGTAACTATTGTAATTGGTGGGTCCTTTTAAATTTTGTGTAATTGGAGCATCCCATTTACACTTTTCAATTCTTAGGTTTGAAGTAATTACCCTATGATTTTCCAAACACTCATATGATTTAGCTTTAAAAAATTACTTTTTATACAAGTTTGAGTTATAAAAAAATTATATTATAAGCATAAACATGTATGAATGGTAGAGATGATTATTGGTAAAAAGTTTTAAAATTATATTATAAAAAAATATTATTTAAATCTTAAAATTTTCTAATATTATGGCCGAAAAGTATATTATAAAAAATAATTTACGTGTTATAAAAATGTTATAATTCATTATTTATAAAAAATTATGACTAAAAAATATAAACATAATTTATTTATGTGTTCATATTATATATTATAAAAATAATAATATACTTATTTATTAATGTCATAACTTATTTATATATAAAAAACTTTCTAAAGTTACGATCGAAAGTAATATTATTTATAAAAAAAGTTATAGAAGTTATTCAATATTTTATAAAATCTTGTTTTATAAAAATTTTATATTATTTTAATTTAATTTAAATGTTATAAAAAAAAGTTACAGTCTAATTTAAGTCTTTTTCTAAATTAAGTTTATATTAAAATTTTATAATCAAAGTGACCATGAACCCAAATACTATGTAGTAGATACTAGTTCTTGTAACATCCGCGTTATTGAACCGGATTTGGAATAGTAATAGAGTAGAATTGAGAATTAGACTATATAGCTAAAATAAGAAAATAATTAGAAAATTAAGGATTAATTAGTAAGTGTGAGAAAGGAAGAAGGACTAAATAGTAATTTATCCAAATTGAATTATGAGTAATTATGGGAATTAAATTAATTAAGGAGGGGCAAAAGAGTAATTTGGTGGAAGATATTTTTGGAGGCAATGTTTTGGGCCAAAGTGTAAAGTTGGAAGGTCCAAGGACTAAAAGTGAAATTTTGTCATTATTAAAGAAAGATATTTTTATAAAGAGAAATTGATAGAAAAGTCTAGAGAAATGAAGAAAAGAAATGATGAAAAGGCTATAAAAGCCATCAGCCATGGTGCTTCACGTTGGCCACCATTTTTCCACCATTTCAACTTTTGCTTTTCTTACAAATTAGTCCTTTTTCACCAAATACAAACCAATTAAGCTAGTTTCTTCCAAATTTCTTCAAGATTAGTGAATAAAATTGATAGAGAAGTGTAGTAGTTATCCAATTGTTAAAGAAATGCATCCATACTTGTCTTGGAGGAGAAAGAAAATGATAATTAGTGTTGAATACAAGTGATTAAGGTAAGAAAGCTAAACTCCTCTTTAAATACATGTTAGTTTTGGTTTAGAAACATAGATTATGATATGTTAGAATGATTTTAATGTGAATATATGTGTTTTGTATGGAATTGAAGAGAAAGAAAAGAAGGAGAATGACTCAATTGAAGAGAAAGGAAAAGAGAAGATCAAAGAGGGAAGGAAAGTTTTCTATTAGAGTAGTAAGTACTACAAGATTTTAAATTGAAAATTTATTCTCTTTAAATTATATGATTAATTGTGATAAAAATGAGTAAGATGATATGTTTAGTTATAAATATGGTGATTAGGTGTGATTAAATGAAATTTAGTGCAAAGGAAATATGAGAAGGGAAAAATTCACTTCAAAACAGTTTGGACAGTAACAGGGGACTAACTTCGAAAATTCACCAAAAATTGTATATAATGAGTTAAGGGTCGAATTATATATGTAATTAAATCTTATTGAGTGTAGTTTCATATGGAAGAAACAGTGAAAGAAAAAGAACTGCATATTTCGAGATATACTAGTTTTAGTGTAATAAGATCAGAGTAGATTCGAGTTCCCCTGTTCTGACTTTGAAAATTTATAGAAAAATGTAGAAAAATAATTATAGACTGAAATTTATATGTCTGAATTCTTAATGAGTCTATTTTCAATAGAAACAAATTGGAACATCATTTGATCTTTGTACTAAAAGATAGATAATTTTTAGTGAAGAAAGGTCGAATCTGTCAGGCAGCAGCGAAGGGGTAAATTGAAAGAATTTACTGTACAAATTGGCTAAAGTAAAAATTCTGGAAATTTTATGGTAAGAAGATGATTGAGTCTAGTTTCAGAAACATCAAGCGGTTTATAATTTCGAATTCTGTAGCCCAAGATATAAATAATTTAGTGACTGTGACGCAAGTGGACAGCTTTGAAAATTAATGTGAAAATAAAAGTAAAGAGGTATATGATGATACATATATGATGAACAATATATATGTGAAATATTATGTGTTTAAATATGAATATTGATTATATGATAAAATGGTGATATTGTGTAAGCCTTTGAGCAAATAAAGGTGAAAAATACATGATTATGTATATGTGAAGAGAAATGTAAATGTGATATATGAAATTATGAGAAATGATGAATATGAGAGATTATGCCCATGTAGACAAGTTAGAACCATTGTGATAATAGTGGCATGTCATTAAGGAACACTAGCGCGCTCTCTATTTAGCACGTCTCGTGCTCTCTGATTAGCACGTCTCGTGCTCTCTGATTAGCACGTCTCGTGCTCTCTGATTAGCACGTCTCGTGCTCTCTAATTAGCACGTCTCGTGCTCTCTGATTAGCACTGTGTGTGCTCTCTGTTTAGCACTTCGCGTGCTCTCTGATTAGCACTGTGTGTGCTCTCTATTTAGCACTTCGTGTGCTCTCTGATTAGCATTGTGTGTGCTCTCTGATTAGCACTTTGTGTGCTCAATACTTTGTGTACTCTCTGTTTAGCGCTTTGTGTGCTCTCTGTTGCCCAGCACTTATGTGTTCTCTGTTTAGTACTTCGGTACTCTCTGTTTGTTCCGTTTATCTGATGGGTTTTATAAAAGTCTACTATGGGCCAAGTGGATAAATAAGCTAAGTGAGCTATGGTTAAGAAAGCTATGATGACTAAATTGTGAAAAGTGAAAGAATGTGCAAATTATTACATTGAGGTAAAGAAATGATAAATACATGAAAGAGAAGTACTATATTTGTATGTGTAATTATATGTTAATAATTAAGTGAACTAATGTGATTGAAATAACTAAGTTGTGAAAAATGGATGAAAATGTAAAATCTACCGTTGAGGTAAGTTGGAATATGAGGATGAATGTGTGTTATGGTGAAATTATGGTAAGTTAAATGTTACATGCAAAAAAGGTTAGAATTTTCATACGCATGAGTAATTAAATGTTTGATAAAATTAATCAATAAATAAATAATCATCTATTATGCTTGTAGTGCTTACTAAGCCTTCATCGGCTTAACGCGTTTATTTTAACGCGTAGGTACAAAAGCTACAGAAAGCTAGAGTCGAGCAAGGGACCTCTCATCACATCACATCACTTTTGAAGTTCAAGTTTAGGTAATTTACTTTGAAGAAAAATGACATGTACAAATGGTATACTTAGGTGTCTCTAATGAACAGGTTACTAATATTGTTTTGAAAATTTACATGAATTAAAAGAAAAATTTTATTATACTCGTTTTTAATTCTCTGACATTGTATGTAATACTCTTATGCTGGGTTTATACGTGTGAACCGGGTGTAGGGGTGTTACAGTTCTTGCACCATGCATGGGTATGATACAATTTGAGAGAAGGAAATCAAACATAAGCACCAGAGACAACTTGCAAACTCTTTAATTTGATACATTCAAAGTTTCGAAATGTGATTAAGAGGACATTTGTTGTTCTAAAAAAAAAGATTTCTCATATTAACGATATCACATCAATATAGCATAAAAAAAAAAGTGTAGATCATACTAGCATGTTGCACACTACATAACTTCATTTGCAGGTGAAATTAGGATGATTCATACTTTGAAGTGTACATGCAAAAATGAGATCTTAATAATTTTAATGATACATATTCAAATTCAAATGATGAAGATTTTGGTCAAAATCTAACAGATGATGATAAGGAGAATATGTTAAATGTTAAACAGGGAATAATCCAACAAATATGAAACGCTAAAGCAATTAGATAAAATTTCATGTGGTATTTATTTTTCTTGTTATTTTTATTTGTAATTATATTATCGACTACTTTATTAGACTAACATATTACATATGATGATTTGATTTCAATTGTGTAATTGTTTAATTATAATTTGTACTACCAAATGTGACATAGGGAACTATGATGTAATTACACTCAATCAGTCGAATACATCTGAAAAATTAAAATTCTTTGTAATTACAAGAGAGTGTAAGTACTTACATTTTCATTCAATTAATTTGTACCGTCTAAACAAGCTCTAATGTTATCATATTAAAATTAATGAATATTAAATTATTAAACTTAAAATATATTTTTTTAAAAAGATAAATATTAATTAATAACATTTATCAAATTAAATTTATATTTTTCAAATATAATAAGAGTTAATTACTTGAATTGATTAAAGTAGAGAAAAGATAAATAGAAAATTACAAAAATTCGAATAATAATATTTTTTATATTAAAACAAATTAATTTAACAGTATATATATAAAAAAGAACCATATTATAATAATATTAATAGTCAAACTATAATGATTTTTGTATTATTTTAATATTAAATAATAGTAATATAATTTCTTCTAAATTAGTTAAATACTTTTCTAAAAAAATTAATTACATTACTTTTTCAACTTATTAATGATTTTTTGAAGAAAATTATGAATTTTTTATAAAAATTTAATGTTATAAAAATATTATAAATTTAATATGACTTGTCCAAATTATAATATATATATATACTATAATAATATGAGGTTAAAAAAATTTAAAAAAATAAATAGTAATATGTTCACATTACCATGACACATGACGCTTTTTATTTGAAGCACTTAATTATAATTTGGGTAAATCTTTTAATTTTTTAAGCTATTCCATGCTTTTTTTTTTAATTTTATTTATAATTTTTATGTGTTAAATATAAATTTTATTTATTGAAAAAATAAAAATAAAGTTGATTTTGATAAATTATTTCTTTATTTAAATACTTTAATTAATTGAATTAACTTTTAATGTTATAATATTAAAATTAATAGATATTGAATTGTTAAGTTTAAAATATATATACATTTTTTTAAAGAGACATATTTATAATATTTATCAAATTAAATTTATATTTTTCAAATATAATAATATTTAAATATATTCATTGATTAAAGTAGAGCAAAGATAAATATATATATAATTACAAAAAAATCGAATACATTATGCTTTAATAGCAGAAGCCTTAGCCAACACCCAAGCAATTAGATTTTCTCAAAAGATGGGTTTCCGATTTGTGGAAATAGAAGGCGATTCCTCGTTAGTGATAAAGAAGCTTGGGGCAACATGCATTGACAAATCGGTGGTTATTAATATTATTGGACCAACATATCAAGAGAGGAGGGAATCGAGTAGCTCACCAACTCGCCAAGGAGGATTTCATCGTAAATGGGATGTCTGGTGGATTGAAGAAGCCTCAACGGTGATTCAGGATATGGCGGAGGGAGAGCAACAATATCTTCATTGTCTAAGATGAGTTTCCAGTTATAGGCATTTCGAGAAGCTCGAAAGTCTTCTTTTTCTCTAGCAGAAGTTTGTTTTTCTCAGACTTGAGCCTTGTCATCGTTTACTCTTGGTGTTCTGAGGTTTTTTTTTACTGGCATGGAGATGTCCTTAGGGTAGAGAAGAGGAAAGGACTTGTTTTTCTAGTCTTTGCTTTTCTTTAATTTACCAACATGTTTATTAGGACATGTTATGACTGTCTCTATCCTAAGAGACAATAATGTGATTGATATGGCTCATATACAACCATTTAAAAAAGGAATATGTAATAAATCCAACGAATGATTTCAATGAAAAAGAAGATGATGTTCATCTTAAGAGATTCAAGTTCGAACATCTGTGTGTGCGTTGTCAAAGAATTAATGAACTGAATCGAGATCGAGTTAGAGTAAGCTCGACTTGACTATAGTTCGAAGCTCGTTGAGCTCGAGACATTCAAGCGTTGGATTCACTAGACTCGAGCTCAACTTGGCTTAAGGCTTAAATCGATCTTTACACTTTTTTTTGCTAGCATTACTATTTACCATGTGACATGCCCTTCTCCATAGGTTTTTTTTTTATTCCAAAACCCCTACAAAATATTTCGAACACAATCATTATAATCATCAAAGTAAAAAACGATGAAAATTCATAAATTATCTATTTAAGTAATATAAAATTAAAGAGGAGAAGAAAGAAGTGAAAGAAAAACAACCTATCATGGAATAGCAATCTAAGGAATGGGAAGAATGATTTCTTTTGGAAGGTCTTCACCAATAAACTACAAATATGAGTACAGACATATTGAAATTAGATAAAATATATTCAAAATGATAAGAGAAATATAAAAATATAAAATATAAGATAATTAGTCTTACTTTGTTCTTGCTTTTCACTCCATAAGTGGATCTACATCAATCTCTTGTGCAAATCAACATTTTTACTGCTTCTGGAAGTAATGAAGCTCTATATGGATTGATCACGCGACTCTCTGCACTAAATGTAGCCTCAGAAGCAATAGTAGTAATAGGAATAGGCAAGACATCAGCAGCCACTTTAGACAAAATGCGGAAATTTGTAGCTTTATCCTTCCACCGCTCCAAGGCATCAAACCTACTTCCCTGAAAATCAAAGGTGTCTTCCTCAAGGTACGTATCAACTTTGGATTTCTTAGCCTCATTTACTCCACTTCTCACAACTTGTAAAACCCTAGACATCCATGGAAGGCTTTCTCCAACAATATTTGAGGTTCCATTTCCATAATCATCAAAAGTCATCTTATGCTCATCATAAAACTCATACAAATTATCTCTAGCTTTGTGATTATTCTCCCTAACAGCATTTTGAAGGGAACATTTCTGGAAAAGTAATATTAACAACCTTCATTTTTAAGCAAGGGTTCATGTCCGACCCATCAGCCGAATTCGAGTATGGAGCGTCACAAATGGATCGAGTTCACCTGTTCTAAATTTTGCTAACTTAGTTGCTATAAAATAATCTAAAAATAAAATCTATGAAATTAAAATGATAATTCTTACAATTAAGGTGTTAAGCCATTAAGATTTGGATCCTTCAAATGTTGATTTCAAATCTATCTAACTGTGTACAAAAAAAAAAAAAACACTTTTAACATTTAGGTAAGGACTATTTGTCCTAAAATCTAGATTACAGGGTGCTATCAGAATACAATATAATAATTCTTGAGGCACTGCCTCCAACGATACCCCTTCCTATGTGCATGACTTGATCCATCAACAATCCCCGATCTCCTCTCCATCTGACTTGGTCCCTCCTTGACGTCCTTGATCAAGCTTGTTAATCCTGCGAATATATGGCAAATCTTTGTAAGTTCAAATGAATTTAGTGAGTTACTTTACTGTCCCTAAATAACCCTACTACATAGGGACAACGAATGTAAAATAAACTAAATATAAATTTTATAACCCTACTACATAGGGATAACGAATGTAAAATAAACTAAATATAAATTTTTTCCCTGTTTGCTTATGGAATCTAATAGTTTGTTTTTTAGTGATATCGAAAACAGTGGTTTCGAGACCAAAAATTCGACGAGTAAATTCGTAAATATTATTATTTAATATTTACGAGTCAAAATAATATAATAAAAGGAAAAGGGAAGGTTTCAAGTTATATTTTATATTAATATAATTGGGGAGTGAGTGATGGAAAACCCAAATGCTTTTCTTCAACCTGCAAACGTCCGAAACAGGGGGAGAAAAAAATATTGGGAGAAAATTTTAAGGTTTTGTTAGGTTGAAGCTTCAATTGGTAAGTTTAACCTAATCAATTTTTTTATAAGTTTATGTTTTTAGAATTTCGATAGCTTAATCTAGTTAATTTAGGGGTTTATTTGTGAAATGGTTAAAAAATTAGGGACTTACCATGAAGGTGTGTTCTCGTGAGTTTTGTTGTTAGATCCTTGAATTTGGTGGTTAATTATAAGCATTTTGTTAAGTCATTTTAGTGATTTTGAGTGTTTGGGATGAACTGTTCATAACCGTTCGTATAACATTTGTTTATGTTCGTTTATTAAGTTAAATAAACGAGTATGAACAAAATTTTATGTTTGTTTAATAAACGAATAAACATGAACAAAGGTGTATTCGGTTCGTTTATGTTTACAAACAAGCTCTTTTAAAAACTCGCTTATTGACTCATTTATTTATTAATGATATTGTCTTATAAAAATATTAAAATAATATATGTATATGTATATATTTATTATTTGTTTGTTTATTATTCATTAACATTGTTCGTGAACAAGTTCAATTATATGTTCATGAACAAGTTCGATTAAGTTAAATGAACATGTTCGTGAACATTAAACAAATGAACATGAGCACACATAATTTTAAATAAATGAACATGAAAAAAAACATTTGAAATTCTTAACGAACACGAATCGAACATGAATAACTTCAAAAATAAACAAACGAACAGGAACAAAGTTTGCTCGTTTAAGCTCGATTCATTTACTGCCCTACTCTTATTACCTCCCATACACCACCTAAACTTGATGCTCGAACACCATAGTGTTCACTCTGCAAGCTATGGAGTTAAAAAATGAAGCTATAGAGTTTCAGAACATTTTTAAGGGTTCTGCATGTTTTTGAAAAAGGGGTTCAGATTGAGAATATTGAGTATAACCCATGGTTATTTTGGTTGCAAGCTACTACTTGGAGAATGGAAGATTTGGTGCTCGAGAAAAAGGATAAGCTATGGAAACGATAAGGATTTAAGTGAGTTCTAGACTTTGAACTTGTTATTAAGGTTTACAATATTTAAGTATGCATTGATTGCATGATGATGATATGAGCATTCATTGCATGACTGTAGGAAACCTTAAAAGGTTAGAGGAAGATTAGGATGGGAATAGGGAGAGAACCTTTAGTCATCACCTTGGGTGAAGCTCCGGACCTTACAAAAGGAACACTGCGGTGTTCGAGCATCAATGTTAAGTAGTGTAAAGGAGGTAATGGGAGGAGGATTCATGAAATGAAACAATGGAATGGTATTTACCGCGATGGTGATATCGATTGGTCCTTCGGGGCTACACTGTGACGATAATATATGACGTAAAACCATTTGATAAAAGATTTCATGGTAGTTTGGTATAAGGTATATGGTGTAAGACCATAAATGAAAGAGGCTATGGTAGTCTGGTATGAAGTACGTAGCATAAGACAATGGATAAAAGATGTCATGGCAACAGGGTACAATGTATATGGTATATGGTGTAAGATCATAGATGAAAGATGCTATGACAGCCAGATATGACAAGTACGACCATGGATGAAAGACTCTATAGCATCAATTGAAAATACGCCATGATGACGAATAGGTGTAAAACCATGGATGAAAGACTCCATGGTACCTATAAAGAGTAAGTTCGTCGGGACAGTAAACACAAGGTAGGTCTGTTGGGGTAGTAAACATAGGTTAAGTTCAATGGGACAAGGGAACGAGATGGGAATGGTATAAGACCATAACTATGCTACGGTAATCCATAGAGTCCACTAAGAAATAAAAACAAAAAGTTAGCTAGGACCTCAAGTGAGGGTATTGGGCCAGTGCGCCAAGTTTAAGAAGCTACGTAGGTAGAGAAAGAGTAAAGGAAAAGCATAGGTAAGGCAAGCAGATCATAATGTATCTACCAAAATGTGAATGCATTTACGATAGATGTGAAAGCCAACAAGGCATGGGCGAAAACCCGATTGGAATTAGAGAAAGATAGGCAGTGTAGAAGCTGGCCTAAGTATGGATGGTAAGCTGGTATAGATGCATGAATGCCAACATGATGGTCTAGTAGGTAAGACAGACCCTTAAGTGTGAAACAAGTGAAGTCCCAAGTAATGACGATTGTGAGGGGTGGATTACTAGATGTAGATCCACCATGGTGAACACTAAAGTAGAGCAAGAACAGATTCGCCAAAGGAGCGGGATTGTTGAAGGTCAGTATAATAAGGAAAAATCAATAAGTCTTTCATGAGTAACGTATATGGAGAGGGGGCCTGCCAAGGATTGGTTCAACCAAGAAAGTCAGCCAAGGAAGGTGTGACCTAAGGACCCTTGAGCAAAAGACAAGCGAGTGCTATGACAGAGGTACATGATGTTAGATAAGACAAAGAGTGACGAGTACCCTAAATGTGGGTGTATGAAAGGAAGGAAAGATGAGAAGTAAGGATAGGACTCACGGATATGGTGAGGTGTCTGGATTATGACTACGTAGAGAGTTCAACCATAGGATGGTTTTATGGTGAGCTGAGTAGCTCGAAGGTTTGGGTGAGGTCTGCCACCCTGACAAGGCAACTTGTTACGATCAAACAGGGAGTATTTAGTTAATTTATTTTCCATATGTTACCCTTGTGTGATATGGTTAAACTATAGAACAGTGAGGGAACTCACTAAGTTCACTCGAACTTACGAAGCTAATTGATGTTCGTAGGATTTGTGAGATTGATCGAGGATTTCAGGACCAAGCCAGTTGATTTGAAGATCGAGGATCGATATTGGATCGAGTCATACACATAGGAAATGGGTACTAATGGAGGCTCTACCTCAGTTTTAATAACAACGAAGCCAGATAGTATACTTAGAATCTAGACTTTAGGACAAATAGTCCTCAACTAAATGTTTGGAGTTTATTTGCATTAAAATATTGAGGGACCTAACACTTAATGGCTTAGGGCCTTGGTTGTAAGAATTATTATTTTTAAATTCATTATTAATTTAAATTGATTTATAACTGTTAGGTTAGCCAAATTAAGTATAGGTCCATTTGTGGCACTTCATACCCGAATCCGACGGATGGGTTCGGCGTGGGGTGTTACATTACACTATTTTGTTATTGATTCAATAGTATTTCTATCGTTTAAAGCTTGGTTTTGTGGCATGTACATGGGTTTTATATTATGTGATATATTGTGAATGGATGGTTTTGGTCTAAACTTTGGTTATTGTTGATTTGGGATGATAATGTCCACATATGCACAATTGTATGATTTTCTATATGATAAGCCTTATATGTGAATCATTATGAATGGTTCATTTGATTGTGCAAATGGTATGTTTTGAACATGGAGAAGACATAGTGAATGATGATTTAAATGGTTGGAAAACATGAGAGATTATCTTGTATTTTAGCAAGTGGTTTGAAGTGTTTTAGTGCCAAATTAAGGCATGTTGAATTAATTGAATTTAGTATTGAGTAATTGATGTTATGACATGCATTTTGGCTTGATTTAAGTAGGGAAATGTTGTGTAAATATGCACCAAAAGTGTATTGTAATTGGTTAGCTTTGAATAGATACCAAATGGCTTGATTTTTGCCAAAAACAGAGTCCTTGTCTCGACGACTACATTTTCTCGTCACATCATCGGTGGAACAGTAGGTGACTTCGTGACGTCGGGTGGCTTGATGTCATGACATGATAAACTATTAGACGATGTCACGAGGTGGAGTAGGTGACGTCGAAACATCGACCCTGGATTTCCAAAATTTTATAATTTGGTCCTATTTCACGCTAAGTCAACAAAAGAGCTTTTGTAAGCTCGATTAAGACTTGAATTTAGTTGTGTATCATAATACCTAGGTGTTTATGATATGATTGAATATTTAAATTATTTATTTATAAAATATTTAATCTTAATTTTTAAGAGTGTTGCAAAAAGGTCCTTATTTGATCTCGAGATGACTTTAAAGCATTTGTATGCTCGTATAAGACCCTAATAATGTTGAAATTTGAGATTTAATATTTTTTTAATTTAACATAATTTGATCCCTCTGTTTTTATTATATTATTAGTAGGTTAAATTGTTGGAAAATAATATTTGCTAGAGAACTTTGAGGCATATTATTTATGGATAAAATTGGAGTTTTTAAATAATAAATATTATTATTGTATTCTACTTCATGAGACCTTTAAAACGATATATAATATGCTCAAAATGGTTGAGTAATGAATGAAAAATTGAAGCTCAAAGTAAGCTACATGTAAATGATTGATGAGGAAAAATGATGCTTAAAACCTCATATCCCACATTGTTAAAAGTGTGGTATATGAGAAGTGTTTATAAGCTAAAAGCAACATGTTGATTAATAAATGATTAAATCAAAGCTTTCCCTTAGTGGGTGCTAATCAAATAAAAAAAGGTTAGGGGTGCATTTGCATGATATGGGTGATGTGAAATGTTTAGACCGGTCAAGCCTTATTGGGCTTATTAAAATTTTTAACCCATTTAAATATTTTTCCTCTTCAACAGAACTGTCCTTTGGTGTTTTAAAGGCAATTACATAGCTTTATTTGTTTTAATGTTTTTTGTAACTCACCATATTAGTAACCTACAAAACATTATGTTTGTAACTTTCCTCATTATGTTTGTTCCTCTCCTCATAATGTTTTGTAACTCTTCTCATTATGTTTGTTTTAAATTTCATGTAACCGTTTCATAAAATTTCACTATAAATAACCCTTTCTTCTTTTCATTTTTACAAATCAAGTGAAGAACAACCACTTTTGCTCTCTCTCAAAAATTGTTCATATTTTCTCTCAAAATTCCAATTCTATTTTTGGTGATAGAGGAGACTTGATTAGCATTCACGTATTACAAAAGTTATGTTGCTTCTGGTAATTTATCGTTGTTGTATCCTAGAAGATAGACGTCCAAAAATTCTTTAGCATTGAGGAGAGGACAAATCTGTTTTAAGGAGACTGTTTATACAGGTCTCAACGGATTTATATTTACAATCTATCTACAAATACTACATAAAGTATACTTGTTATTTGTTTTTAAATTTATTATTAAATTTAAATTATATTTATAGTTTTTATATACTGCCTTTTGTCTAACATAAAGTTAATAACACTACTACTTATTGTCATTATTAGGGGTGAACATCAAATTGAATCGAGTAAAATTTTTTTGAGTTAATCAAGTTGACGAGTCCTATTTTATCATCCTAACTCGATTTGAAATTTTTCCGAATCGAGTGGAGTGAAATGAAATTCGAGTTGAGTTAAATCGAGTGATATTTTCAAGTTAAATTAAAAAAATTAAACATATCAAATTAAAATATTGTTACAGTATAACTAATTCCATATTAGAACACATAAATTTGAAATAATATATATTTGAAAACTTTTTCAAAGTAAAATAATAAAAATACTTTAGTATGATAAATTTGAATAATTAGTTAACTTATTTAGGTCCTAAAATTATTATTCTAGAAAGTTTTTAATTTTTTAAATTTATATATTTTATAGATTTTATTTTAGAATTTTTATAAATATTTTGTATTTTAAAAATCATTTTGAATTTTTTTTGTAATTTTTGTTGAAGAGAGATAAATTTGGCCATTTTCAAACTTAACAAGGACTAAAAGGATATTTGCACAATCTGTTTATTCAAATAACTTGAATAACTTGATTCGATTAATTTGATTAACTCAATTTTTTTTAATTTTTCGAATTAAATCAAGTTTTGCTCACCTTTAATCGTTATGACATAATTTTTTTTAAGAAAAATCATAAAATCAAAATTAAACATTTGGCTAATATGTGAATTTTGTTATTAATCGTACACAGTTAACTAGATTTTTCATGTAACTCTGATTGTGTAATTGAATAATAATTTAAATATATATAATTATTTTAATGGTAGCAATTAATGGTGCTGTTATAAGAGAAATAATAGTGAACTAAAACATTTAATTAATCTATTTTAGTTTTTATTTTACTCAAATTTTTCGGGGTTTAAGATATGAATCATTTATGATAAAAAATTAAAAGAGTTAAACATTTAATTAATTTATTTTAGTTTATATTTTTTTTAGTTCCGTCCAACCCTAAACTTTAAAAACGATTATACTCTCAAAAAACCCGAGAGTCTGACCTGCAGATAGAGCAGCAGCTGCTTTATTGCCTTCCCTTACATGTGAATACTGTTATTATTGACGTCATAGAAAGAATTATGCGAAATTAAAGTAGAAGGAATAAATTTTAAATTTTAGAATAGAAGAGGGACTAAAACAATAATTGACAAAAAACAATTTTGAATGATTAGTTCTGCTAAATCAGCATGCCAAAAGCAGACGTTCGAGATCGATCTTAAATTTAACCGTCCGATGACTTTCATCCTGAATCTAGCGGTCATAATTTCTCCAAAAGAAGCAAAAGCCCTTTAAATAAGAGAGAAGAGAAATGATGTAAGCTCTTTTTCTGATCTCGCTAATAATCTTTTTCGATCCAAAATTTTAAAATTCAGTAAAATATTTTTCCTTTCTATTTTAAGAATATTAATTATTAATTTCTCTAGGGTTTCTTGATCTAGAGTTTTCTCCTGTTTGTGCCTTTTTTTTTTGCTTCTCTCTTTTACTTTTTGGGCGAAATGATTAAGGAAGTGAAGAAAGGGTTCTCGACGTAGGAGGAACGGTGAGCGAGCAGTGCCAGACTGGTAATTGTTACTGGTTTCTTATGGGTTTTAGATTTCTTTTTGGATCTGGGTTTGGGTTTTATTCTTAGGGCGAGAGGGGTTTGATATTGGATTAGGGTTTTTGTTGTATCAAACTTCTGCTTCTGCAAATATTTTAGGCTTTATCTAGTAAATGATACTATATTTCTTCAATTTAAATCAGTAAGCTAGTTTTTCTTCTTGCAATTTTAGTTTTCCATGCATGATTGAAAAATTATTAAATACGAATTTCGTGTTCTTGCCTTTTAGGTGTTTTATAGAGTTTAATATGGTGGGTTTTTTTATTATTAATTAATGTGGTGAATTTGGGGTTGGTAAATATGGGTAGTGTAAATAAAATTCAGGATCTGGGTAAATGCAGGTAAGAGCTGCTTTAATTGAACTGTAAATAAGTTCAATTTGTTCTCATGCAGTTTAATTCCTTCCCATCGTCGGGAAAAATTTAAATCTGAATTTATTCACTGTGGAATGGGAAAATTTGGTTCCTATTATTGTTCTCTAGGGTATAATCTAGTGAATTTGTGTCTTTCAAAAGATAAATAGTTCAAGAAAGTAGACAAAATGGTTTAAGATTTTATATTTGGGTAAGTACGGTGGGAATTAATTTAAACTTGTTTAAAACTTTTACTGACCTTTACTCTTGTAGTAGTAGTTAAAGGGTGGATTTATAGTTACTCTAGAAAATCAGACGGGATAATTTTGCTCCTATGTCTGATATCTTCAGAGTGTGGCAATTGAGTCAGCAGCTCCTTTACACTGAATAAAGGGATATAAGAAGAAAGGTGCTTTGGATAAGATGTTGGCAAAGCGTGATAGGTTTGCAGGAGAGTATTATTGTGGCCCGTATGAGCCTCCTGGTGAATCAGAGGGATCTGGTAGCTTGGGAGGAATCGATATGGAGATTACTGCTTCAGAAGATTCAAGTGCACCAAAGAGAAAATGTATCAGTTTGAACCCTGATAAACATGGCACTTTTGGTGTCCGTACTGAAGTGCTATCACTTTCAAAATTGTCACAGTTTGAAAGAAAGGATTTGATGCATAGGTTGAGACATGAATTGGAGCAGATTCGGATGCTTCAGAAGAAAGTTGAGTTGCAAAGGACAAATGGGGTTACTGTGTCATCTTCCAGTGATATTCTTAGTTGCAGCAATGGACAAATTTTACCTCAGGCACAGGATTTTCACAAATCATCCATGATGGCTTCTGGACTTGGGAAGAAAGGGAATCCTTTGAGTGGCAAGGCACGTGCGTTTAATCGGACTTTCTCAGGAAAATCTGAGTCTGCAAAACATGCTTCAGCATCAAACACCTCAAATATAATGTTGATGAAGCAGTGTGAGGGTCTTCTAAAACTACTGATGAGCCATCAGTATGGGTGGGTCTTCAACCAACCGGTAGATATAGTCAAGTTGAATATTCCAGATTACTTTTCTGTTATAAAGCAACCCATGGACCTAGGAACGATTAAAAAGAAGATGGCATCAGGGGCATATGCAAGCCCTTTGGAGTTTCATGATGATGTGAAGCTTACTTTCAGTAATGCAATGACCTATAATCCCCCTGGAAATGATGTCCACATTATGGCTGATACCCTTAACAAGTTTTTTGAGGTACGGTGGAAAAACATTGAGAAGAAGTTACCAGTTACTGGTACCCAGTTGGTACAAAGTAAAGCTCCTTCTGAGGACATAGAAACTTCTAAGCCTATGCCTCCTGCAAAAAAGAGGAAAACAACCTCAGTGACCCAAGAAATTATAAAGGAACCTGTAAAGAGGATGACGGACGAGGAAAAACACAATCTAGGCAGACAACTGGAATCTTTGCTCTCTGAAATGCCTACGCATATCATTGATTTCTTGAGAGAGCACAGTTCAAATGGAACTGAATCTGGAGAAGAAGAAATTGAGATTGATATTGACGACCTCAGTGATGATACCTTGTTCACTTTGAAGAGGCTTCTTGATGACTATTTGCAAGAGAAACAGAAAATCCAAGCAAGAGGTGAACCTTGTGAAATTGAGGTACAAATCCTTGCATAATAAAGGCTGAAAAATCAGTACCATTGCTTGCTTTTGATGCTTCAAAATACACTCGTATATGTAATAAATGCAAAGTGGTCGAGTTCTACTCATTTACTTTTGATTGCTTTTTCGGGAAATTTTCTGATGCAGCTAATTAATGAATCTGCACCGAGCAATTCATCCATGCAACAAGGCAAAGGTCATCTATCAAATCCTTGTGCATAATAACCCCATTCTGAGGCATGTTTTCTTTCTAACTTGGTTTTCTGTTTGACTTTTTCGTTTGCAGGGAATGACCAAGTTGATGAGGATGTTGACATTGGGGGAAATGAGCCTCCTGTATCTAGCTATCCACCTGTGGAGATAGAGAAGTACGCAGACCATAGAACCACAAGGTCTGTCAGTTCAAGCAGCTCTAGAGGTAATTGTATTTTCCTTCCCTTTTCAATACCAATGATTCTGTCTTTCTAAGTAAATGATAAATCTTCAGTACCCATATTGTTTGTGTCCCAAATTATCTGTTTTCAATGCAGCTCATTTACCAATCAATCAACATAGGGTAGACATACTTCTTAAATCTTAATTGTCAGTAAAATTACTGTCGGAAACTTTATGGCTAGAGAATGGATTCTGTACATTTATGCTTCCATATGTTATCTGCAGATCTAGTCACTTTGGGTTGCTTGTGCTGAACTGGTTAGGGAATAGGGACAAATAAACTTGGTTGCGTAAATAACTCGATTTTGACCCCCCCCCCCAACACCAAAAAAAAATAATAATAAAGAAAACAAAAAGAAACTATTAAATGCCTGTGTATTCTCCATCTTCTGGGTACTGCTAATATTATTCAAGTTAATTATTTGGTTTGTCCTGCTGTGTTTACAACTTTTTCTTTAAAAAATTATTTTCTGTGCAAGTATGTCTTATGTTGCCAGTGCCATTTCCATGGCTGCTTTCTTTTGTGATCTTTGCAGATTCGGACTCTGGCAGTTCTGATAGTGAATCTGATGATGCTAAACCTTCAGGTTCCGTGGATGCAATTAAGGTTTGTGTTGGTTCTATTTGGTTTTGAATGATACTGCCGAGTTGTTTGACCTTCTAATTGTTTGTTTGATCCACTTTAAAGTTTTATGGTAGCATATTAATTTGCATTATCCTTCAGGTACGGGAAGCGGTAGATTCAGGGGCTCAATTAGATGAAAAAAAAAGTGTTGACGATCTTCATAAGAATCGTGAGTGACCAAGTTTTAACGTTTTATATTTTGGGATAATATAATTTTTGCCCTTGAACTTGGCAACTAGGTCTCCTTTGGCACCTGAACTTGGCAATTGGATTCATTTTGGACCCTTAACTTGAAAAATATAAAAATTTGATGATGACACTTTATGATTGTGCTACACCATCACTTGAAAATTAAAAAATTTATATAAATTTTCAGGTGATGACGTAGTACAATCTTAAGAGTGTTGCATATAATGTTCTAATAACCAGACTAGTGATTGAACTGGTCAGACAACTAGTTCCGGTTCAATTGGTTTGATTGGTTCAACTAATAGACCTGCAATTATTAAAAAAAATCATAATTTTTTTAAAAAAGTTAAAAATTTAAGCCGATTCAATTGCTGGTTTTTGTCCTAGTTTTTGATTTTTATCAGTTTCGAGCAGTTTTTAGTTCAATCAGTTCAACTCTTTTGTTTGGACTAGTATTATCATTCGGTTCTCGTTCCGACCAACCTATCCAGTTATGTTTTAAGAATTTTGGTCATATCATTAAATCTTGATGAAATTCATGTTTGAGGACTAAAGTGGATCTAGTTGTCTAGTTTAGGTTTTGAGGTGAACAAAAAAGAAAGTACAAGTAACAAAGTGGACGTAATTGTCAAGTTAATGGGTAAAAATTTGTACTATCCCTTATATTTTTTATGCTTCTATTTTCTTGCTTGAATGGCAAAGCTATGAAATCATTAATACTTATCTATATATAAGTTTTGTTAATCCATATTCTAAATGCAGAATGTATGGACGGGTCAGATCAGCTTGGGCAGACTTCTCAGCAAAAGCCAAGTTCTGTTGAGTCATATAGTTGCCAAGATGGTAAGGTCACTGAAAATTATGAAAGAAAAAAAAAATCTGTTTTTTTTTTTAGAGTTTTGTCTCACTCTCTCCAATTAAAAATCTAGGGGACAATGCTCCAACAGAGAGACAGATTTCTCCTGAGAAGCTCTATAGGGCTGCTTTAATTAAGAATAGATTTGCTGATACCATTCTAAAAGCTCGAGAAAAGACACTTACACAGGTTTGTTGAAAGGTTGGTTTTCTGGAACTTCCTGTATAGTCTACCTATATCCTTTAAGCATTTTTTAAATCATGGATCAGGGTGACAAGGGGGACCCTGAAAAATTGCGTCGGGAGAGAGAGGAACTAGAACAGCAAAGGAAGAAAGGTTTGAACCTGAATCTAGTTCTTCTGTGTTTTCAACGTGTTAGTATGTATGTTTCCAAAATGGACAAGTTTGGTTATTTACATGTTTTCATATTTTAATGTTGGCCAGAAAAGGCACGGTTGCAAGCAGAAGCCAAGGCTGCTGAAGATGCTCAAAGACGAGCTGAAGCAGAAGCTGCAGCTGAGGCTAGACGGAAGAGGGAGCTTGATCGAGAAGCAGCACGGCAGGCATTGCTGGAGGTACTAAATGAATAGATTGTATCAAACATTTCAATAATTGGACACCCTTGTCAATTGAGGACTCAATATCAAACATTTTTCTGGTGTACTGTAGATGGAAAAGACGATAGAAATCAATGAGAATTCTAGGTTTCTTGAAGACTTAGAAATGCTTAGAGCGGCCCCAGTTGATAATTTGCCAAGCTCAGTGGAGGGAACATGCACGGATCACTCTCTAGATGGGTTGGGAAGTTTTAAGTTTGGGAGCAGCAACCCCTTGGAACAGCTGGGATTGTACATGAAGGAAGATGAAGAGGAAGAAGAAGGTGAGCCGCCCAGTGTCCCAAATCCTGTGGATGACGCAGAGGAGGGTGAAATTGATTGAAATCTGCTTTGCGTACACCAAACTAGCGTAGCATTAAAAGAAGAGAGTAGAGAATATAATATCAATTCTTTAAAAATCCTGCCTTGGTTGTTGGGGATTATCTTGTTTGATTTATAAAGTAGAAAATATAGTGGAAAGATGCTCAAGGTCAAAGAGCACTTGTGTTGGATTCTGTGGGCAAAAAGGGGAAAACTCCCCTCTGAAATTCTATAATCTTTTTTTGTAGTATTTTGTAATTACAACAAAATGAAAGTTCTATTTTTGTGTCCCAATTGAAATTTAATTATCATTTTGCTTTCAATTTTATCAGAATATATACAAAAATTTGCCTAATTTTATAAGCTAGATTTATTCTCACTCTGGGAAGAGTAGAACCTCTCCAGAAATTATTTGGGAACCAAATAAATTATAAAAAATTCATAAAATAAAAAATAGTAAAAATTATTAACTTTGCTTCAATTAATTTTTTTAATTCAATTTAAATAATTTATTAATTTATTTTCGAGCTGATGGGTTCTGATTGGATTTAAACATTAGCTCTTCAGGACTCATTTACCTCTCATCTTGAATGGACATTGTTGTTGTGCTGTGGGGGGTTGGGTAGATGATGCGGTCGAAACTTAACTAAAAATAAGACTAAGATAAGTGCACCTATCAATTAACAGTATAGTTACGATAAGCATAGATATCGTTCCCGCAAGAACCAAAAGTACTAGTAATAACTGTCTTCCTATTATCTAACCTGTCGAATGAAGTGATTGTTCTAAACTAATTTAACTAAATTAATAAAAAGTGCATCAAAAATTAAAGCGAGAAATAATAAGTGTTTTTATACCAAGAAGCAAACAATACACAGGAAAGATTTCACCCAGATTTTATCTGTCATTATAATTCTGAATTAAGCAATTTATTCACTTAGTATTTTGTTCCGTAAAAATCCTTAAATTATGCTAATACCTCTATTCAAGCATAAAAGCAACTGACTCTAGGTTGATTAATTGAAATTTCTTTCTAATTAAAACTTCTATTGTCGCATTAGTTCAATCAATGAATTCCCTATTAAATTTAACTCTAATCCGGTTGATTTATGTCGTCCTATTTTTAGAATTGCATGCAACTCCACTCAATTATGTTAGATCTACTATTAAACAGGGTCTATTACTCCTTTGATTTAAGCAAATCAAACAAGAATTAATATCTCAAGAATACTAAATCAAGAATTAAGCACACATAATTGAGAGCAAAATCTAAGTATTTATTGCGTAAAATCAGAAATCAAATGACAGAATTCATCTTAGGGTTTATCTCCCCTAGGTATTTAGGAATTTAGTTCATGCTAATAAATGGAAACATCTTATAAACAATATAACCACAAGATGAGGAAAAACTCATAGTAAAATCAAAAGAATTTAGAAAGAGGTTTTCAATCTTTGTGGAGATCTACTTCAAAGACGGCTTCTATGATGTTTCTTTAGATGTTTCTTTCAATAATCTTTGACGGCTAGGATTTGGGGAATGGAGAATTTTACAGAAAATTGGGAGTTCCCTCTCATATCACTCTATATCCTATTTATAATATATGAAAAAACTCTAGTTGGATCCAAATTAAATTCTAAAAAAATAATTTGAATTAAATCTAAACAATAATTCCCTAATTGGATCCAAATTAAACTTTAAATTATAAAACCTAAAAGATAAATATAAATAATATAATAATAATAATTCTAAATATTAATTCTAAAAAATAAAGTTTAAATTTAAATAAAGTCTTATGTCCAATAAATCTCTTCGTAACTCTTCCACATTCATACTTTTACCCAAAATTTTTCTTTTTATCTTCGATTTAGTCCATGGGCATGTGTCTAGCTCGTGTGACTCCTAAAATCTACTCTTTTTGTCCGGTTTTCGCTTGTTTTTCGCTCCCAATTACTTTCCTATGTATAAAAACATGAATTTAAAGGATTATGAACATAAAATTCATTATTTTGAATAGATTAATAATCCAAAAACGCATTAAGAATGAGGCTAAAACATGTTACTTTTGGCACTTATCAAATATCCCCACACTTAAGTATTTGCTTGTCCTCAAGCAAAATTATCAACCCAAATTCAAGTTAACTTTCTTAATTCTTCATTTTCATCAATAATGCTTTAAGATAAATTGCAAACAATTATTCATTGGAAATTCATCTAAAAGAAAACTAAAGATTCAAGCAACTAAGTTATAAAATTTTTAGCACAAAAACTTAGGTGTCTCCCATTATCTAAATAATTATCTTAAATTCAAAATCAACAAGAATTGATATCCTCACTAAAGATTCACTCAAAGCACTCAAAGCACTCAAAGTGTTTAAGGTTCATTAAATAAACTCTCAATTGTCAAACACAAAATGTTATTACCATAAACTTGCTTGAAAATCAAATCTCCACCACTGTAAAATGACATGACATACCAATCAAGAGATCTTTTCAAGGTTGTAATGGGGCCAAGGTTAAGGGTATGAAAAAGGCTAGAAGAATTGGTTAAAATCGAGATCAAGTTGATAAATTACCAAACTAGAAAAAAAAATTAGTTGCTGAATTGAAAGAATATACATAAACATAAATAATAAAGAATAAACTTAAGCTTTTCAACAGTATATGAAACTAATGATCCCAACTCAAACATATTTTTGTCTTTTTCTTCTTTTTTTTGAATTTGTTTTTTGAATTTGTTTTTTATTTTTTCGACTTTTTTTTCTTTTTCTAAATAATAAAATTTAGCAATTCAGATAGTGAAACATAGTTAGGCAACTTAATCAAATCAAATCTCGACAAAAAGGGAGTCAATAAAGGGGTAAATATACCACAAATATGTGGATCATGGGTTAATATTATGAGTTTAATGAATAAAACGATGTTAGGCTCAATGGGGTTCACTAAGGATTAATTTATTAGGTAAGTTTTTTAAAGATAAAAGGGGTTAAATCTTAAATGTCTCTATCATCTCAGTCTATCAAATCAATAATGTGGTATCAACTTGTATAATCAAAGCAAGTTCTAGAATAAAAAATCAAGTTGACATACACACAACCAAAAATAGCATGAGCACGAAAAAAAATATATGCTCTATAGGCTCAAAAGCTCACAAAAAAAATTATGGTTTTGATGTCAAAACCTACAATTTTAAAATTTGAAAATAATATTTCAATTCAGAGAGACAACCTAAAATATTTGATTCTCAAGACAACTCATCATGTTTGACTCTCTCATATCCTAAAGGTTAAATCATCCAATACATAAAAGATTCAAAAATCAATCTCAAAACAAAATCAATAAAAATTTTAAATATAAAAAATTCACTCTAATGGGGTATGAGAAAATTACTTTAACACAATAAATAATTCAGGGATTTTATCACAATTAATACACAATCAATCTCCCTACACTTAAGATGTATGTTGTCCTCAATGTACAAACATATATAAGCAGAATAAGCACAATATCATAAAGAGGAAAGGAATTGAAACTTCCCTGAATTAGGATGATTTCATCGAAATTGGAAAAAAAAAAATGAATGCAGCGAGTTTAAAGGAAGTGCAATTTTCCGAGCAAACTAAAGAAAATAGACAAAGACAAGTCAGAGAGGGAGATAATAACTAGAAAAAAACAAACATAAGAATAAAAATAGTGCATAATAAAATAAAATAAAACAAAGCTAAAAATAAAAATGAAAATAAATAAACTAATTTTTTTTCAAATTTTTTTATTTTTTTTTCAATTTTTTTTAAAAACATGAAAGTAAAATGAATAAATAAATAAAAATAAAAACACTCGGGTTGCCTCCCGAGAAACGCTTGTTTAAAGTCTAAGCTCGACTTTCCTATTTAAGCTCGTAGTTATGGCGGATCATGAAACCGAAGTTCTTCTCTCTTGTTATCAATATTACCTATACAATAAAATTTGAGATGTTGATTGTTTACCTTGAATGTGCCGTAATTAGGATGTTACCTCAATTGTACCATAAAGGAAATTTTTTTTTACCACAAAAGGATCGAACCCTCTTAACTTGAATTCTGAAGGAAAAATTCGTGGATCCGATTTGTCTAATAACACTTTGTCTCCCGCTTTAAATATGTTCATTCTCTATGCACTTCATGATTTTGCATTGGTTCTTCCTTGGGTTTCCTCGGTTTTTTGTCGAACTTCGTCCGCCATTCATCTAGTTCCTCAAGTTGCAACATTTGATCATCATTTACCACTCGAGTTCTATCACTTTGAATCAAAATTGAATCCATCATGTTTTTATTTTTGATTTCCTACAAAAAGTGTTGAGTCACATGATTACTAACATTAACAGAATAATTATTATCATTATACTCTTTCAGGACTCTAACAAAATCATGTGCTTTAAGAGTAATCTTTTCATCACCTACACGAAGCACAAGTTCACCAGTACCCACATCAATGATAGCTCTAGCAGTGGCTAAAAAGGGTCGACCTAAGATCATAGGTACCTCAACATCCTCATCCATGTCCAATACAACAAAATCAACAGGGAATTTAAATTTATTCACTTTTACAAGCACATCCTCAATAATACCCCTAGGATATCTAATTTACCTGTCAGCTAACTGAATACTCATCCTAGTGGGTTTAGGTTCCCTAAGGCCAAGTTGTTTGAACAGTTTATAAGGCATAACATTTATACTAGCACCCAAATCAGCCAAAGCTTTATCAATATGTAAACTTCCAATGAGACAAGGAATAGTAAAACTCCCTGGATCTTTAAGTTTGTTGGGTAGTTTGTTTTGGAGAATGGAGCAAACTGCATTAAGCTCCATAGTCGACAAGTCGTCTAACTTCCTCTTATTAGTTAACAACTCCTTTAAGAATTTTACATACTCCGGCATTTGCGAAAGAGCTTCAACAAAAGGTAAGTTAATATGCAATTTTTTAAAAAGTTCAAGAAATTTACCATATGTTTATTCTCTATGGTCTCTTTTCAATGCTTTTGGATATGAAATTCGAGGTTTGTATTCTCTAAGCACTAGCTTATGCTCTTTATTGTTTTCCTCAGCCTCATTAATTTTCACAACAACTTCTAGCTTCAGCTTCTGTTCAGGCTCGACTAACCCTTCCACGCTTTGAACAATGATTGCATAGATATTCTCTTTTGGGTTAGTTTCAGTATTATTAGGTAAGCTATCTTGTGGTCTTTCCGAAACTAGTTTAGCAAGTTGTTCGATTTGATTTTCAAGACCATGAATTGACGCTTGCTGATTTTTTAAAGCTACCTCATTGCTTTGAAATCTCGCTTCAGAAACCGAAATAAATTTAGCAAGCATTTCTTTAAGGTTTGATTTTTTTTTCTTGTTGATGAGACTATTGAAAACCCGGAGGAATTTGTGATCTTTGGTTCCCTTGACCACCCCATGAAAATTTTGGGTGATTTCTCCAACCTGCATTATAAGTATTACTATAGAGATTATTTTAAGGTTTAGAATTATTACCTAAAAAGTCTGCTTGCTCATGGAAATATTCTAAACTCATCATCCTCGCTCCATTTTCATTGCACTACATCACTGGATGTATCTGTTGAGAAAAATTCAAACCATCAATTTTTTTATTAAGAGTGTTGAAGCCCAATTTATCCGAGCCCAACAAAATTTAAATTTATTATAAATTTAAGTTTAAATTTATTTAAATTAAAAAGTCCAAATACAAGCCCAAAATATTCATTTTTACAAAGCCCGATTGGACCCAATTCCAATTAAACATAAATAGGCCCAAATGACCCAAACTAAACTTAAACCACTTAAAATCAAACCCTAAATCTGGTAGCTGAACTTCTGCCACCCCAACTTGCATTGCTATTGCCGTCCACCCACGTCCAACTAGAGGTTGCTATGTCAACACCAGCAGCACCGACCAGCAACTTGCCCTGCACTACTGCCACCGCCACTGCCACAATCTCTATAGCTGAACCTGCAAAAGAAAGAAAAGACAAGTTTTAAATTGCAAACAACAAATTATAATGATTGTAATTTGGGTTATAAAGCCAAAATTGAAATCAGTTGTAAGGTTACTGATCCTCTTTGAGAAGTAATCAAATTCAGTATTGTTGTTTTATCAACACAAAAACTTTTACTAAAGATCAATACACATACAATTTTCTTCTATCCACACAGATACACAAAGCAATAAGAAACCAACTCAAGCCAGATTCAAAGTTCTCAAACTTTGAGTCATCAGGTACTTTTAATGCATATTTACTAACATTTATAACTTAACATTTTAACCCCCTTTTTTAATTTCTAAATATATATTAATACATATTAAATACTTCTCTGTCATCATTTATCATCCTTTTTCATTTTCAGAATGCATTAAATAAAACATTAATAATTATGGTAATATTAAGTATATTATTTATAATATCATTAATATTAATAAATAATAAATAAATAAAAAAGAAAAAGGGATTCGAAGGGGCATATTTGAAACTACTCCGACACCACCACCAGCGCCGGGCGGATGCTCCACCAAGCCGTTCCATGACCATGAGAGTCTCCCCTTATCCGTACGCCTGTAAGAAAAGGAAACTATACAAGCATGAACAACAATAGAAAACGAAGAATGATTTAAAAAAATGGAAAACCCATCCCAGACCCCTTTGAAAAATCACTAATGATTAAAATAAGATTTATAAAAAAGTTTTAAAAAAGGGAAGAATCGAACCAAATCTATTCGATCATTTTAAGAAAATGGGTTTTTTTCATTTTGTTCTTCGAAGATCCAAGCTAAATCCGTCGGATTTATGCTTGGATATAAGTTTAAAAAAAAGGAAAATAATGAAAAGATGTATTTTTTTTAACTAAAAGACGTGTTTTACCTTTCGACAACGGCGCGTGGACAGAGGTGACGGAGGTGCACGACGGAAGCAATGGTGGAGGGACCGGCCGACGACAAGGTTGTGGTGGTCGACCATGGATGGCATTGAGAGAAAAGGGGATTTTTTTTTTTGAGAAGAAGAGAGAAAGAAAAGGGAAAGGAAAATTTTTTTTGAAAACTAAATGAATTAAATGTTTTTTTTTCTCTCATAAATTTGTATTAAAAAACCCACCCCTTTTTGACGTCGTTTTGGCCTATGAGAGTCAGATTTTTTTAAACAATGGGGAGATTTCCCTTTTGGTCCTTCTTCTTTCTATTTTGTTCCAATTGCATCCTCAATTCAAATTTTAATTCATTTTAAATTTACCTAGAAATATTAAATAATTTTCAAATTGGTCCTTTGACTTCAGAATGCATAAGAAATTGCCACGTGGCCTATCTTTTTGGTCCTATTGCCTAAAAGGTCCCTGAACAGTCCAGAAATCATACAAAAATTACCTTTTGCCCTTAAATTTTTTAAAAATTACATTTTTGCACCTGAACTTCACAAAAATTATATTTTTACACTCAAACTTCACAAAAATTACATTTTGCCCTCGAACTTTCAAAAATTATATTTTGACCCTAAACTTTCCAAAAATTACATTTTAACCCCTAAAATTTTCAAAAATCATATTTTGACCCTCGAATTTTCCAAAAATTACATTTTTGTCTCCAATCTTTCAAAAATTACATCTTTGACCCTAAATTTCTCCAAAATTATATTTTCACTCTCGAACTTCAGAAAATCCATGTTTGACCATGAAATTTTTAAAAATTACCATTTTTCCCTCAAATGTCCAAAAATTTCATTTTTGATCTCGAACTTTCCAAAAACTACCATTTTACCTTGAATGTCCAAAAATTCCATTTTCAACCCCGAACCTCCAAAAATTATTATTTTGCCCCCAAGCATCCAAAATTATTGTTTTGCCCTCGAGAATCCAAAAATTACGTTTTATCTCGTCTACTTTGTTTTTCCTTTTTCTTCAACATCGATACTTAGATTTTAATTATCATTCTTTCGTATTTATATTCTGTTAATTTTATGTTTAAATTTTGTGTATTTATTTACCTGCTTAATTATTTTGTTTCGTGTTATTTAATTCTTGCTATATACATTGCCTATTCATACTTAATTCACACATTCGTTTTCAAAATTATTTTTATACAAATAAACCTTTTAAATCGAGGCAATATCCGTTTTGTGTGGAAATCTCGAGAAATCATGCCTTAACGTGTCGGGTGTGATTTTTCGTATAACCAACACAATCGAATATCCTCTTCCCAACTTCTCAAATGCCCTTTAATTTCGAGATCCCGAGAACGTCGTGCCCTAACATGTTGGACACGACTTCAATTCTTTGAGAAAATCGAAACAAACAGGCCTTCTTTTTAAATCGATTTTTTTGAACACCACATGAAATAAACTATAAGATCGTATTTTAAACTTTGCTCGAAATTTCAAGTTCTCAAAAAAGTATATATGTGTAAATAATTTTTAAAAAAAACAAGGCAATGTCCTTTCGTGTGGAAACTTCGAAAAACCATGCCCTAACGTGCTGGGTATGATTTTCGTACAATTCACGCGATCGAATATCCTTTTTAATGTCTTTCAAACTGTCCTTCAATTTTGAAAGTTCGAGAACATAGTGCCCTAACATGTTGGACATGACTTCCAGTTCCCCTAGAAATTCGAAACACAAGAATAATTTTCCTCAAATAGGATTCTTGAAAATCATGCGAAGTTTTCTAAAGATAAAGATCGTATTTTAAGTTTTACTCGAGTTTTCAAACTTTTAAACTCAAGACCCGAAAATAATCAATATGGTACCAATTTTAGGCGTATGAGGGTGCTAACCCTTCCTCATGCGTAACTGACTTCCGAACCTGTTTTTTGGATTTTGAAGACCAAAATATTTTTCAAAACGGATTTTAAACGTTTTGTGGTGATCCAATCACACCATATAAAAAGATTGGTGGCGACTCCCATTTTTTTAATCATTTAAAATACCCATTTTTTATTTTTAAAATATTGTTCGAGACTTGTTTGTTTTCCTCGAAAATAAACGTTTCGACAGCTTGAAGACTCCATTTGGGACATACTTTTTAAAATAAACGAGAGTCAAGCCAAAATTGATTATTTTCGGGTCCTTTTTGAAAACTTTAAAACTTTTGGTTTTGTTTAATATGTGATCCTCGGCATCTTTTGTGTGACATTATATTATGTGATATTGCTAGTGTAATTTTGCATCCATATGCATTATGTTACTACCCTCTTAAGTGGAAGTGGAAAACTACTCCTTTGTGAGGTCTTCACCTCCTTGCAGGATAGTGAATCGCTTTTGGGATTACATCCCTACCCATGTTTTCGTGAAGTTTTCACTTCCGTGCGAACATGTGGGAAATGTGTCCCCCTGAACCGAACTCATCCGTATGAGCCTGTAATGGGTGAGAATCGAGGAATCTGCTAGTTTGGGTACCTTTTACTCTAGAGCCTAAAACCACATATAGTAAACCGTAAGTACTCACCTTAGACGGAGTTATACTGAACCTTTTAGCATTTATCCAAGACAATTTCTTAGGTTCTTTGTTGTATACTTGTATGTTGATATTATTATGTTTTCCTAACGTGTTCTGTTTTGTCTATTTTCTTTTGCTTGCATAATGCATCATCATACAAGAAAAGGTGTTGATTTAAATTCGGTTACCAAATAGGCAGTTTCATCATGGAGGATGAATTTCTTAATTAAGTGGAAGATAACATGGCTTTGCACTTATGGTCGAAGGAAAGCACAAAGTCGAAGAAGATTTAAGAGACTTGAAGAAAGATTACGCAAATTCAGATTAAGATTCTTGAAAGAAATCAAGAAGCAAATACGAGGGCACTTTCGACAAGAGACACGTTCGAAATAAAGATTATGCATCGAAGCCGATATGTTGAGCATACAAAATGAGTCAAGATCAGAGCAGGGACAAAAATTAGTCAGACTTCTAAAGGGGATCAAGGCTCTAGGCCATAAGACAAAGCCATATGTAATCCGTCTTATGTGAAGAATTTTGTCTTCTAGAGAAGTTGTTCTAATGGGATTGAATTCAAAATCAATCCCTTTTCTTACTCATACATGCATTTCAATCGCATTGCATGCTCGCATATTTTCGCATAATTAATTCTAACTCATTAAAAACTTTAATAGTTACATCGATAATCATTGAAAACTTACATCGCTATAATACTCGTAAAAAAAAAGAAGCCATGGAGCAAAGACTCGAACAAATCCAGAAAGAATTGCAAGATCAAATGCAATGGCACATTCAGGAACAAATGGCAGCGATGTGTAGGGAAATGAAAAATTAGTTTATGGAAGTGCAAAAGAATTTGATGAATGAATTAGCACAAGTGAAGTAAATCATGGCCGATAAAGGAAAAGGCCTTGCAATTGATGAAGACGAGGACCTAATTATTCCCCCAAGCTTTACACCCCTCCATAACCCAGCTTCGCATGAGATGCCAACACGGGAAGCCACCGTTACTATAAGAGCGTAACAGCAGGCTACTGGCACATCAGGACTAGCCAATTATCCAATAAGGTCTGGATCAAACCTTGAGGATAACGCTACAAATCTAGGTATCCTGGATTTTGATGAAATGATGAGGAAAAATATTCTCGACAAATAGAAGAAAAATACAAGCGATTAGAAGAGAGGATTGAAGCGATACAGGGAATTGAAAATTCTTACGGGATGGATGCTAAATAATTAAGTCTGGTTCCAGATTTAGTTCTCCCTCTTAAATTCAAGGCCCCAAAACTCGAGAAATATAGTGGAACAAGTTACCCCGAAACTCACCTTACCATGTTTTGTAGGAAAATGACGAGGCACGTTCATAATGACCAACTGCTGATTCATTATTTTCAAGAAGGCCTGGAGATGGTATAATCAATTGAGCCGAGCAGAAATTTATTCATGGAGAGATCTAGCACAAGCCTTCTTAAAACAATACGGCCACGTAACGAAAATAGCCCCTGATTGACTTACACTACAAAACATGGAAAAAAGATCAAACGAGAGTTTCAGACAGTATGCACAGAGGTGGCGAGATATGGCAACTCAGATGTAACCACCGCTAACAGAAAAAGAAACAACGATGTTGTTTGTTAGCACCCTCAAGGCACCTTATCTCAATCATCTGTTAGGGAACGCCACTAAGAGTTTTTCTGATATGGTCATATCGGGGGAGATGATTGAAAATGCAATTAAAACTGGCAAGATTGAGGCTGGAGAAAACACTAAAAAGCCTGCTCCAAGAAGGAGGGACAATGAAGTTAATAATGCAAATGTGTACAGGCCAAGTTACGCCAAGCCATTCGAAACTGGACAACCGAAAGCCCCTACAAGCAATTATCAAAATGCTCCAAGACAAGAATCGAACTCAAGGCCGAATATGGGAAGAGTTCAATATACTCCTCTTTCGATATCATATGGAGAACTTAACAAGATACTGTATGACGCGCATGAAGTATCTCCTCAACGTGTGAAGCCATATAAACCGTCATTCTCGGCTTGGTATGACGCGAACGCCCATTATGAATACCATGTAGGGGTAGAAGATCATTCAATTGAGAATTGTCCCGCTTTCAAGAAGCGAGTGGAGGGACTCATCGAGCATGGAATCATGAAATTAGAAGAACCAACAAAACCCAACATAGCTGGGAATCCCCTGCCCAATCACCTAGAACAGGGAGTGAATGCTTTGATAGAAGGGAATGGTCGAAAAATCAAAAGAAATATTGAAGAAGTTAGATCCCCACTGTAATGGGTATGACAATAGTTGGTTAGAGAGGGGGTAATTATGAAGGATAAAGAGAGCACAGTAGCAAGGGCTGACAGCTACTGCGAGTTTCATGCTGTTGAGGGGTATGAGATTCAAGACTGTGTCAAATTTAAAGTTATGGTGTAGACGCTGATGAACAACAAGGAGTTGAAATTATTTGAAGAACAGGAGGAGGTGGATGATGTTTACGCCTTTGAGGATGAAACAACAAAGGCTTATGGGATTAATCGCTCGAAGGTGATTATTTTTAAACCGTGAATAGTGCAGCAAGGGAGCAGACAATCCCTCGTATCATTATACAGAAGCCAACAACGTTCCCTTATAAGGATAGTAAGAAGGTCCCATGAAATTACAATTGCAATGTAGCCATACCAAGGGAGGGGGAACTCAGGAAGGACGTAAATCTTGTTACCCCTAGCGGTAAGAATTATGACCTAGTGAATAAAGAGAAAGAGATCAGCAAAGGGAAGGCAATAATGTGTGACCCAGAGGAAGACATAATTAGTAAGCCCGAAGCACCCACGAAAAAGCCCATATCTGAAAAAAAGGCAAAAGAGTTTTTGAAGTTTCTACAACAGAGTGAATATAGTGTAGTGGAGCAATTACACAAATAGTCTGTTCGGATATCAATTTTATCCTTGCTCCTAAGCTTAGAAGCCCATCGAAGCATGCTAATGAAGGTGCTGAACGAAACATATGTAACAAATGACATCTCTGTCAGTAAGCTGGATCGGTTAGTCAACAACGTGGGTGACGATAATTTTATTTTCTTCAACGATGATGAAATACCAACGGCAGACATAGATTCTACCAAAGCCTTGCACATCACTACCCGTTGCAAAGGGTACACGTTACTTGAAGTACTCATAGATAACGGCTCAGCTTTGAATGTGCTACCGTTAGCGACCTTGTAGAGATTACCAATTGATAGCTCTCACATGAAAGAATGTAATAATATAGTGAGAGCATTTGATGGGATTGAGAGGAAGGTAATGGGTAAGATTGAAATAACTTTTCAAATCGAGCCAAATACATATGAGGTGGATTTTCTTGTGATGGATATCAGACCCACGTATAACTATCTATTGGGAAGACCATGGATTCACTCAACTGGAGCAGTACCTTCTTCACTGTACCAAAAAGTGAAACTAGTAAATGAAGAACGGTTAATCATGATCAACACTGAAGAGGAAATTATCGCGTCCGTAATGAGTGATTCACCTTATGTGGGGATAAATGAGGAGGCTGTGGAATGTTCTTTCCGCTCACTTGAATTCGTCAACGCAACCTTCATTGCTGAAGGGAGCAAGATCCCTTTGCCCATGATATCATTAACTGCAAGAATGGGCTTGCGTCTAACAGTTGGAAAGGGGACATTACCTGGAAGAGGACTAGGAAAATACCTTCAAGGAAGGACCAGTGTGCCAATGCTAATAGAAAAAAAGGATCATTATGGCCTGGGGTACAAACCGGATGCAAAACAAAAGAAAAAGGAGCTAGAAAGAAAGCAAGAAAGAAGGAGGGCAAGATTGTTTAGAAAGGAAATTTCGTGGGAACCCATGGTCTTCCTGCACATATATGAGACTTTTGTCTCAGGAGGGATGATCAACCAAAAGACGGGGCTGGAAAAAGAGCAAGTAACGGTCAAGACTGAAGGAATCTTGAAAGATTTAGGCATCAACGCTATATCCGATAAAGGGAAAAAGGGGAACCTGGCAGGAATTGGTCCATGTGCACCTGGAAGCATTCTGAACAATTGGACTGCGGAGCAACTCCCAATAATTTTTTTTTTTAAGATTTCTTAGAGCAATGTTTAGAACACCTATTGTTTTAGGCTCTAAAGCAATATGGATCTTTTTGTAAAAGGGTCTATGATCATTATCTAGTTATTTTGAATGAAAATGCATTTACATCTTATATGACAAATTTTTTTTCTTAATTATTCTTTCATTCTTAATCCAACTTAATAAACCAATCATACATATCCAATAAACAAAATTAATTATTCTTTAATACATACATTCTTGACCAATTTGACAAACATACTCATACACATATCATACAATCATTCTTTCGTAAATTTATTTTGTTCTTTGGACCTCCCTTTCATCCCTTGATAGGTCCTTGAATATCAATAATATAAGTAACCCTGATGCAACTTAGAGCCTTATTTCGAGCAAGATATGTGTTTAAAGGAGCTTCAGGACCTCGAATTTGAGTAAGATTGTAATTTGCCTCCGAATCTGTTAAGAATGATGGAACAAGAAGAAAAGCAAATCCTGCCTCATTCAGACCCAGTGGAAGTTATTAATCTGGGAAATGAATATGAAAAGAAAGAGGTGAAAATTGGGACAAGCATCTCTTTAGAAATCGAAAGGATCTTATTGAGCTACTTCAAGAGTTCTAAGACATTTTTGCATGGTCTTACCAAGATATGCCTGGCTTGAGCATTGACATTGTAGTACACAAACTCCCTACAAAGGAAGAATGCAAGCCTGTGTAGCAAAAGCTCTGAAGGATGAGACCAGATGTATTATTGAAAATAAAAGAAGAGGTCAAGAAACAATTTGACGTCGGGTTTCTCCAAGTAGTAAAATACTCGGAATGGGTAGTTAACATAGTCTCTGTTCCTAAAAAAGATGGAAAAGTACGCATGTGTGTAGACTATCGAGATTTAAATAAAGCTAGCCCAAAAGACAACTTCCCATTACCTCACATCGACACCTTAATCGATAACACAGCAGGTCATTCCCTGTTCTCATTCATGGATGGTTTCTCTAGGTACAGTTAGATAAGGATGGACCCTGAGGATATGATCAAAACCACGTTTATCACATTGTGGGGAATAGTTTGCTATAAGGTGATGCCCTTCGGACTCAAAAACGTAGGGGCAACTAATCAAAAGGCCATGGTGACTTTGTTTCATGACATGGTTCATAAGGAGATTAAAGTTTATGTCGACGAAATGATTGCGAAATCCCAAATGGAGGAAGAGCATGTAAGAATCCTGAGAAAGTTGTTTGGAAGGCTAAGAAAGTATCAATTAAAGCTAAACCCAGCAAAATGCACTTTCGGAGCTACGTCAGGAAAGCTGTTAGGTTAGGCTTTATAGTCAGTAAAAGAGGAATTGAAATTGATTCGGATAAAGTCAAAGTCATACAAGAGCTATCGCCACCCAGTACGCAAAAAGAAGTTCGAGGGTTTTTAGGAAGACTAAATTACATTGCTCGGTTCATTTCACAGTTGACTGAGAAATGTGATCCTATTTTTCGCCTGCTTAGAAAGCGCAACCCCGAAGTATGGGACAATGAATGTCAGGAAACTTTTAATAAGGTCAAAGATTATTTATCCAAATCTCCCATCTTGGTACCCCCAATTCCTAATAAGCCGTTGATACTGTACTTGGTTGTTTTTGAAAATTTCGTGGGATGTGTACTAGGCCAACATGATGAATCTAGAAAGAAAGAAAGGGCGATATATTATCTTAGCAAGAAATTCATTGATTGTGAGACTCGATACTCGCCAATTGAAAAATTGTGTTGTGCTCTAGTTTGGACCATGCGAAGATTAAGGCAATACATGTTGTACCATACCACTTGGTTAATTTCAAAATTAGATCCACTGAAGTACATGATGGATTCGGTTGCATTAAATGGGAGATTGGCTAAATGGCGGATCTTGTTTTCAGAGTTCGACACAGTTTACGTCAATTAGAATGCTGTAAAAGGAAGTGCGATAGCAGACTTCCTAGCCAGCAGGGCTTTAGAGGATTATGAGCCAATAAACTTCGACTTCTCGAATGAGGATTTAATGTGTGTTGCGACCGCTGAAGAGGTAACCACAATAGAACACCCTTGGAGATCAAATTTTGATGGAGCTTCAAATGCTACGGGTAATGGAGTCGAGGCAGTCTTAGTATCACCAGAAGGAGATCACTACCCTTTCACCAGCAAATTCGATTTCGATTACACAAATAACATGGCAGAATACGAGGCATGTATCATGGGAATCCGTGTAGCCATAGAGCGGGGAATCAAAGTTTTGGAGATATATGGAGACTCTGCGCTAGTAATTTATCAACTCAAAGGGGAATGGGAAACAAGAGATTCAAAGCTAGTAGATTATCACAAATTAGTTCTCGAGTTAATCAAAGAGTTTGATGACGTCACATTTCATTATCTCCCACTGGAAGAAAACTAGATGGCTGATGTTCTTGCCACTTTGGCTTCAATGATTAAGGTGAATAGACCAGAAGATGTAAAGACCATTCAAGTGAGCATCTATGAGGCTCCAGCTCATTGTTATGATATCGGGGAAATCTTGTACAAAAGGAGAAAAGATCAAGTGCTACTAAGATGTGTTGACGCAGTTGAAGCTAAGAAGATCTTAGAAGAAGTTCATGAAGGCATTGTGGGACACACTCCAATGGTTTCACGATGGCTCGACAAATAATGAGGTTTGGGTATTACTGATCTACTATGAAAGGCGATTGCATCAATTATGCTAAGAGGTGTCATAAGTGCCAAATTTATGGAGACAAGATTCATGTACCTCCATCACACCTTCATGTCAAGACTTCTCCTTGGCCGTTTTCTATGTGGGGCATGGATGTTATTGGGCCAATTTCTCCAAAGGCTTCTAATGGTCATAGATTTATCTTCGTTCTTATCGATTACTTCACCAAATGGGTAGAAGCAGCTTCTTACGCCAACGTCACGAAGTCTACGGTTAGCAAATTCTTGAAAAATGAAATCATCTACCGATATGTGATGCCAAAAAGGATCATATCTGACAATGCCTTGAATTTGAACAATAGCACAATAGCGGAAGTGTGTGAGCAATTCAAAATCAAGCATCACTACTCATCTCTCTATCACCCAAAAATGAATGGAGCTGTGGAGGCAACTAATAAGAACATCAAGAAGATTGTTGCAAAAATGACTGAAACTTACAAAGACTGGCACGAAAAACTACCATTTGCCCTCTTTGCCTACAGAACTTCAATCAGAACTTCTACTGGGGCAACACCGTTCTCACTAGCATATGGTATGGAAGCAGTTTTGCCTATTGAGGTTGAAATACCTTCTCTCTGAGTTTTGACTGAGCTCCAATTAAATAAGGCAGAATGGATCCAAGCTCGATATGATTAGTTGAATTTAACTGATGAAAAAAGATTAAGTACTATTTGCCATGGTCAGATGTACCAGAAAAGGATGATGCGAGCTTACGACAAAAAGGTTCGCCCTAGAGAATTTCATGAGTGAGATCTAGTTTTGAAAAAGATACTTCCTATACATAAAGATTTTTATGCCCAATTGGGAAGGACCTTATGTGTAAAGAAAGCTTTTTCAGAAGGAGCTCTCATTCTAAGAGAAATGGATGGTAAGGATCTGCACAATCCCGTCAACTCGGACTCGGTGAAAAAAATACTTCGCCTAAAAAAATAAAAAAATTCAGGATGAAAATCCGCAAAAGGCGTCTTGAGACCAAAGGTTTTGAGTTGAAAACCCACGAAGGGTTACTCAAAATAGAGAAGTGGGTATGAAGGAACTATCTAATAGGACGAAGAAGCTTCACAGCTTGAAACATCAACAAGGCACTCCAGGTCTGCTTGACACATATTCGAGCTCAAAAGTGATACTCAGCAAGGTGGCGCAGGGAAGCTCATTTTGCGATATCTGGAGCAACTAATTGACTTTTGTTGTTATACTTAGGCAATTTTTGACTAATATTGCCTTTTTCGATCCTCTCTATTGAATAGAACTTACAATAAACCATGATTTTATTTCTTCACAATTTAGTTTGAGCATTTTGTATCTAAAATAACGGATAATGAACTAATAAATCATATAAAGATCCATGAGCATTATTCTGGAATTTTCGAAAAAGTACAGGGGTCTAGAACAGGACTATCAATTAGGAAACAAACTTGAAAACAAGCAGTTCAAGATCAGCCTAGAAGAAGACAGGGCGGCACATCAACGACAAAGTTTTGACAAGCAATAGACCAAGTCAACCCGAATAATAATAAATGAATTTGACATTAATCATGTGCATTCATGTACTTAGGAACATTTGATTCATTCTAATCATGACCTACATAGAGGTCCATAGAAGCATACTTTACAGGTCACATCCCCGCAAAATGGCGAGATGAATTAAGAAAACTTTAAGCATTGAAGGAAAAGATTGAGACCACAAAGGCGAAGTTGAAAAGGAGCAGGACTCCCATACCTTACCCCGATCATGGAGTAGATTGCGATTAGCCAAAACAGTGAGCTGATCATCTTCTTGATGAGATACAGAGAAGTAGACCAAATCAATGAAGCCAAGCTCAAAGTGAGCAAATCTTCGAACCCTAGCTTCCTGATGAGATACTAAGCAGCAGGTCGAAGCAATAAAATTATTAGCGTCCTAATGAGATACTGAGAAGTGGACCAAATTCGTCTTCCTGATGAGATACAAAGAAGTGGATTGAAACAAGTGATGCGGTCATCTTCCTGATGAGATACTGAGAAGTAGACCAAATCAATGAAGTCAGGTTCAAAGTGAGGAAATCTTCGAACCCCTGCTTCCTGATGAGATACTGATAAGCAGGTCGAAGCAATAAAATGGTTAGCTTCTTGATGAGATACTGAGAAGTAGACCAAATTCATCTTCCTGATGAGATACAGAAAAGCGGATTGAAACAAGTGATGTGGTCATCTTCCTAATGAGATACTGAGAAGTAGACCAAATCAATGAAGCCAGGCTCAAAGTGAGCAAATCTTCGAACCTCAGCTTCTTGATGAGATACTGAGAAACAGGTCGAAGCAATAAGTGGTTACCTTCCTGATGAGATACAGAGAAGTGAACCAGATTCGTCTTCTTGATGAGACACAGAGAAGTGAATCAAAACAAGTGATGCGGTCATCTTCCTGATAAGACATTGAGAAGTGGACCAAATCAATGACATCAAACCATTGGAATTACAAGCGAATGAGTGAAGCTACAGTGGCAAATTTTGTCTTTTTGAAATGGCCTCAATGTAAGATGAAATCATAACGCCGAAGGTAGAAAAGCAGATGCAGCAGGGCTGACCAACCGATGAAGTGAAAGGCAGACCAGTTAAAGAAAGAGCATCAAAGACCTGACAAAATTGGGCATCGTTTTGGTCTTTGCTCCGTTCCTGTTACACAACAACGAGAAAAGAGGGGCAGCTGTGAAGCCCAATTTATCCAGGCCCAACAAAATTTAAATTTATTTTAAATTTAAATTTATTTTAGGTTTAAATTTATTTAAAATTTAAATTTAAGTTTAAATTTATTTAAATTAAAAAGTCCAAATACAAGCCAAAAATGTTCAATTTTACAAAGCCCAATTGGGCCTAATTCCAATTAAACCTAAATAGGCCCAAATGACCCAAACTAAACCTAAACCACCTAAAATCAAACCCTAAATTTGGTAGATGAACTTCTACCACCCCAACTTGCACTACTGTTGTTGTCCACCCACGTCCAACCAGAGGTTGCCATGTCAGCACCAGTAGCACCGACCAGCAATGACTACCACCGTTACTGCCACAGCCTCCACAGCTGAACCTGCAAAAGAAAGAACATACAAGTTTTAAATTACAAACAACAAATTATAATGATTGTAATTTAGGCTATAAAGCCAATATTGAAATCAGTTGTAAGATTACTGATCCTCTTTGAGAAGCAATCAAATTCAGTGTTGTTCTTTTATCAATACAAAAGCTTTTACTAAAGATCAATACACTGGCAGTTTTCTTCTATCCACACAGATACACAAAGCAACAAGAAACCAACTCAAGCTAGATTCAAAGTTCTCAAACTTTGGGTCATCAGGTACTTTTAATGCATATTTACTGATATTTATAACTTAACAGTTTAACCCCCTTCTTTAATTTCTAAATATACATTAATACATATTAAATACTTCTCTGCCATCATTTATCATCCTTTTTCATTTTCAGAATGCATTAAATAAAACATTAATAATTATGGTAATATTAAGTATATTATTTTTAATATCATTAATATTAATAAATAATAAATAAATAAAAAAGAAAAAGGGATTCGAATGGGCATATCTGAAACTACTCCGACACCACCACCGACGCCGGGCGGATGCTCCACCAAGCCATTCCATGACCACGAGAGTCTCCCCTTATCCGTACACCTGTAAGAAAAGGAAAATATACAAGCATGAACAACAATGGAAAACGAAGAATGAGTTAAAAAAAATGGAAAACCCATCCCAGACCACTTTGAAAAATCACTAATGATTAAAACAAGATTTATAAAAAAGTTTTAAAAAAGGGAAGAATCGAACCAAATCTATTCGATCGTTTTAAGAAAATGGGTTTTTTTTCATTTTGTTCTTCGAAGATCCAAAATTAATCGTCGGATTTATGCTTGGATATAAGTTTTAAAAAAAGGAAAATAATGAAAAGATGAATTTTTTTTTAACTAAAAGACGTGTTTTACCTTTCGATGACGGCGCGTGGACGGAGGTGACGGAGGCGCGCGACGGAAGAAATGGTGGAGGGACCGACCAACGACGAGGTTGTGGTGGCCGGCCATGGATGGCATTGAGAGAAAAGGGGATTTTTTTTTAGAGGAAGAGAGAAAGAAAGAAAGAAAGGGGAAAGGAAAGTTTTTTTTTGAAAACTAAATGAATTAAATGTTTTTTTCTCTCATAAATTTGTATTAAAAAAACCTACCCCTTTTGTGACGTCGTTTTGGCCTATGAGAGTCAGATTTTTTTAAACAATGGGGAAATTTCCCATTTGGCCTTTCTTTTTTCTATTTTGTTTCAATTTCATCCTCAATTCAAATTTTAATTCATTTTAAATTTACCCAAAAATATTAAGTGATTTTCAAATTGGTCCTTTGACTTTAGAATGCATAAGAAACTGCCACGTGTCCCATCTTTTTGGTTCTATTGCCCAAAAGATCCCTGAATTGTCCAAAAATTATACTTTGACCTCTAAACTTCCAAAAATTACATTTTGACCCCTAAACTATCTAAAAATTATATTTTGACCCTCAAACTTTCCAAAAATTACATTTTACCCTAAACTTCACAAAAACTACATTTTTACCCTTAAACTTCCAAAAATTACATTTTGACCATTGAACTTTCCAAAAATTACATTTTGACCCCTAAATTTTTCAAAAATCATATTTTAACCCTCGAACTTTCCAAAAAATTACATTTTTGTCTCCAAGCTTTCCAAAATTTCATATTTGACCCTAAATTTCTCCAAAATTACATTTTCACTCTCGAACTTTCTAAAATTTCATGTTTGACCACGAAATTTTTGAAAATTACCATTTTACTCTCGAATATCCAAAAATTTCATTTTTGATCCCGAACTTTCCAAAAACTACCATTTTACCCTGAATGTCCAAAAATTACTATTTTGCCCCGAAGCATCCAAAATTATCGTTTTGCCCTCAAGAATCAAAAAATTATGTTTTATCCCGTTTGCTTTGTTTTTCCTTTTTCTTCAACATCTATACATAGATTTTAATTATCATTCTTTCGTATTTATATTATGTTAATTTTATGTTTAAATTTTGTGTATTTATTTATCTACTTTATTATTTTGTTTCGTGTTATTTAATTCTTGCTATACATTGTCTATTCATGCTTAATTCACACATTCGTTTTCAAAATTATTTTTATACAAATAAACCTTTTAAACCGAGGCAATATCTGTTTTGTGTGGAAATCTCGAGAAATCATGCCCTAACGTGTCGCGTATGATTTATATAACCCGCACAATGGAATATCCTCTTCCCAACTTCTCAAATGCCCTTTAATTTTGAGATCCCGAGAACGTCGTGCCCTAATGTATTGGACACGACTTTAATTCTTCGAGAAAATCAAAACAAACGGGCATTCTTTTTAAATCGATTTTTTTGAACACTACATGAAATAAACTATAAGATCGTATTTTGAACTTTGCTCGAAATTTCAAGTTCTCAAAAAAGTATATATGTGTAAATAATTTTAAAACAAAAATAAGGCAATGTCCTTTCGTGTGGAAACTTCGAAAAACCATGCCTTAACGTGCTGGGTGTGATTTTCGTACAATTCACGTGATCGAATATCCTTTTTAAAGTCTTTCAAACTGTCCTTCAATTTCGAAAGTTCGAGAACATAGTGCCCGAACGTGTTGGACACAACTTACAGTTCCCCTAGAAATTCGAAACACGGATAATTTTCCTCAAATAGGATTCTTGAAAATCATGCGAAGTTTTCTAAAGGCAAAGATCGTATTTTAAGTTTTGCTCGAGTTTTCAAACTTTTAAAACCAAGACCCGAAAATAATCAATGTGATACCAATTTTGGGCGTATGGTACCAAGTTTTTTAAAGTTCCTCCGGCTGTTGAATCAACCATTTGTCTAGTCGAGGGATTTAAACCATTGTAGAAAGTTTGAACTTGGAGCCACAAAGGTAACCCATGATGAGGACACCTTCTCAATAAATCTTTGAACCTCTCCCATGCTTCATAAAGTGTCTCAATATCAAATTGAGCAAAAGAAGAGATGTCATTCCTCAACTTAGCTGTCTTAGTCGACGAAAGATATTTTAATAAGAACTTCTCAGTCATTTGATCCCAAGTAGTGATAGAACCTCGTGGTAAAGCATTTAACCATATTTTTGCCTTGTTCCTCAACGAAAACGGGAACAACCGTAAGCGTATGGCGTCATCAGTAACACCATTAATTTTTAAAGTGTCGTAAATCTCGAGATAATTAGCCAAATGAGCATTCGGATCTTCATCCTGTAAACCATCAAACTGAACATATTGTTGTACTATCTGAATTATACTCGGCTTAATTTGAAAATTATTCGCATTAACATTCGGCTTGACAATACTCGTTTCAACCTCAATCAGAGTAGGCTTAACATAATAATACAAAGTCCGACGAATAGGAGGGTCAGGAAGAGCAGTCGGGAGAGCAGGAGGAACCTAGTTATTTCGATTGTCACCCATCTCCACAGTAATATCTTTTTCCTTTTTACCGTCTATTAAAGTTTTTTGACTTTGCTTAGCTTCTCTAACCTCTTTACGATTTTTGCGAGCAGTCTTTTCAAGTTTAGAGTCGTGAAGAAGTGGTCCCGACAGGTTTCCTCTAGTCATAAACTAAAAGAACCTACCAGAAGAAAATAAAAGGGAAAAAATTAAAATAGAAAAATTAAATTAAAAATGCAAATAATAAAATAATAATAAAAAATAAAAAATGGCTAAAGGAATAGAAATAAAGTTTTCCTAATATTTCAGTCCCCGGCAACGACGCCAAAAACTTGATGCAGTCGAAACTTAACTAAAAATATGACTAAGGTAAGTGCACCTATCAATTAATAGTATAGTTACGGTAAGCATAGATATCGTTCCCATGAGGACCAAAAGTACTAGTAATAACTGTCTTCCTATTGTCTAACCGGTCGAATAAAGTGATTGTTCTAAACTAATTTAACTAAATTAATAAAAAGTGCGTCGAAGATTAAAACGAGAAATAATAAGTGTTTTTATACCAAGAAGCAAACAATACCCAGGAAAGATTTCACCTAGATTTCATCTTCCATTATCATTCTAAATTAAGCAATTTATTCACTTAGTATTTTGTTCCGTAGAAATCCCTAAATTATGCTAATACCTCTATTTAAGCATAAAAATAACTGACTCTAGGTTGATTAATTGAAAATTCTTTCTAATTAAAACTCCTATTATCACATTAATTCGATCTATGGATTTCCCTATTAGATTTGACTCTAATTTAGTAGATTTATGTTGTCCTATTTTTAGGATTGCATGCAACTCCACTCAATTATGCTAGATCTACTCATAAACAGGGTCTATTCCTCCTCTAATTTAAGCACATCAAACAAGAATTAAGCACACATAATTGAGAGCAAAATATAAGTATTTATTGCATAAAATCAAAAATCAAATGACAGAATTCATCCTAGGGTTCATCTCCCCTAGGTATTTAGGAATTTAGTTCATGCTAATAAATGGAAACATCTCATAAACAATATAACCACAAGATGAGGAAAAACTCATAGTAAAATCAAAAGAATTTAGAAAGAGGTCTTCAATCTTTGTGGAGATCTGCTTCAAAGACGGTTTCTATGGTGTTTCTTCAGTTATTTCCTTCAATAATCTTTGACGGCTAGGATTTGGAGAATGAAGGATTTTACAAAAAATTAGAAGTCCCCTCTCATATCACTCTATCCCCTATTTATATAATACATGAAAAAACTCTAGTTGGATCCAAATTAAACTCCAAATCATAAAGCCTAAAAGATAAATATAAATAATATAATAATAATCCTAAATATTAATCCTAAAAAATAAAGTTTAAATTTAAATAAAGTCTTATGTCCAATAAATCTCTTCCTAACTCTTCCACATTCACACTTTTGCCCAAAATTTTCCTTTTTATCTTCGATTTAGTCCATGGCCATGTGTCCAACTCGTGTGGCTCCTAAAATCTTCTCTTTTTATCTGGTTTTCACTTGTTTTTCGCTCATTTCACTCCCAACTGCTTTCCTAAGTATAGAAACATGAATTTAAAGGATTATGAACACAAAATTCATTATTTTAAATAGATTAATCATCCAAAAACGCATTAAGAATGAGGCTAAAACATGTTACTTTTGACACTTATCAGTAGAGTACAACAATTGACTCTGTTGGTCCAAATAGGAGGGGGTTTTAATTAATTAAACCAAGAAGATAGGTGGATCATTATGGTACTTGGACAGGGAATAAACCTTAATGAAGACACTGACACCATACCAAACCTTCATGCCTTGGAGATCAGAGCTTGCAGAGAATGAAATTAACTAAAAGGTCCAATTTATTTTTAGTTTTTGTATTTTTTATATTTAAATTTTAATTGATTTAGAAATTTAATTTCTTTAAAGTCTAATTAATAACACTATCAAAAGATCTTTTACTGAATTGACTTTTTAAAAAAAAATTATTTACATGATCAATTTTACACATGATAAATTATAGGTATTGTTGTCAATATAGGAAGACATAAGTTCGAGTGCGTTGAAGCACATTATTTTCCTATTTAAGGGTTGAAGAGGGGTCATTGGTAGTTCTAGACAATATGAAAAAAAAAATATGATTATAATCTATAATGATATTGTTAAAAGAAAAACTCTTATGCTTAGTTTGGTAGCCGAAGTTTGTTCACTCATGGAACTCGCACCAAATGAATTTAAAGTTAAAATTAAATTATTATGTCAAAGTTATACAACTTAAGGAATTAACTTAAATTATGAGCTTGTTTGCTCTGTCTTTGTGACATTTTCTCTGCTCTTTGGCAGTATTTTGTCTTACTTTGATTAGTGTTATTGGTTTCTTTTTTCAGTCTTTTTCATGGAGGGGTCTCTAGCAAATTTATTCTTGGATGATTTTGAGGAAGATTCCATCCAATTAGGTGCTGAGGCAGTGGATGAAGAAACCACTTATGCGCATTGTTTGGTGGGTATGTTCCTTACAGCGAGTGTTGTTCATTTCCAAGCAATGAGGTCTATGTTAGCAAATGTTTGGCATCCTATTGGGGGAGTTTCCATTACAAATTTGGAGAATAGACGTATGCAGTTAATGTGGATAAGGTGGACAGAAATGGGCCGTGGAATTTTAATTCCATCTTCTTATGACGCATCGATTAGAGAAAGGTGATGATCCGTCGAATGTCAGTTTAAAGTCAGTTGCTTACTAAGTAATAGTTAATGAGTACCACATGGGTTCATGTCCGAGTATGTGGCAAAGTAACTGGGCAACTTTATAGGGACCTTTCTTGAGTATGATACTTATATCATTCCTATGGGTTATAAAGGTCAAATAAGAATTCAGGTTCGAATAAATATTGAACTTCCTTTGAAAAGGAGAGCATGAGAAACTCACACTATTCTGCTTTATTTGTGGCTTATTAGGACATAGTGAGAGTTATTGTCTTAAAAGAGCCACTGATCTGACCAGTAATTTTGAATTTCAATGGGATATTTCACTTCGTGCACAACCTAGAAGAATGGCAGTTTGGTAGAGTCCGTGGTTGGTGTAGGATAACGGTGGTAGCGATCGTAATTATGCAAATAATTGGGACTTGAATGCTAGACGTAATTGGGGGATCATACAAGGAAGGAGAGGGATTTCAAATTTTAATGATGAATATTCAGCAAATATTCCTATAACAACTCAGGAAAGGTCAAACATTCCAATTATGAAACCAAATATTCCTAATATAGTTGGCTTGGGTAATCAAATCAAAATCGATAGGGAATTAAATGCCATTATTGATAATGATGTGACAAATATAGAAGAGGATGCTAATCCAATAAGGAAAGTTGATGGATCCAAGCGTCTTCGAGCAAATTCTAACTCTTCGGGATTTTTTACACAAGTGGATTCTATCGAAGATATGGGTACTCTGGTGCAGGTACCTATTACGAGTATATCAATAGGCCTTCATGAATGGGCCAGCCGGGAACAATGAAGTTTTTGAGCTGGAATGTTCGGGGTTTGAAGAGACCTTGAACAGTGAAATGTCTCTGGCAGATGCTACGGGATAACAACCCCACTGTAGTTTTCTTGATTGAGACGAAGCTACAGGGAAAATGTATGGAAAATATTAGGAGAAGTTGTGGATATTCAAAGGTGTTGATGTGAACTTCGATGGTCGTAGTGGTAGGCTTTCTTTGGGTTAGAAATTCGATTGTAAAATGTCATTGCGATCGTATTCTCGTTGGCATATTGATGTTTTGATTGAAGAGGACTCAGATGGGTAGAAATGAAGTTGTACAAGGTTTTACGGAGCTCCTGAAGAACGACAACGAGCTGCATCTTGGGATTTGCTACGTTTTCTTTATGACTCATCAAACATTCCATAGTTAGTTATTGGTGATTTCAACGAAATTGCGTTTGCTTCGAAAAAAAAAGAAGGAATTAATCGTTGTGAAAGTTAGATGAGGGCTTTTCGTGACATGATGACGAACTGTGCTCGGGTTGATCTTGGTTTCCATGGTAATTGGTTCACTTGGGAGCGTGGGAGAACCAACTCAAACAATGTTCGAGAACACCTTAACCGATGATTGGCTAATGATAAGTGGGTCTCTTTGTTTTCGAATTATAAGGTTTTGCATTTACCTCATGCTTTCTCGAATCACTATCCCTTACTACTTAATTCATAGTTTGGTAATATGACGCAAAAAGCCTATCCTTTCCGTTTTGAAGCGACATGGCTTTTGGAAAATTCTTGTGAGCCAGATGTTAAGAAATTATCGGAGATGAGTATGGGATCAGTCCCTGACCGATTGCGTGATATTGGAATGGGCTTAGAGATATGGTTTGCATGTGTGAAAAAACGTAAGGGCATTACGATTAGAAAATTGGAGAAACAATTGTAATATTTAAATTCTCTTAACCCATCAAATGAGGTACTTGGTGACATTGTTGATACGAAGCTTGCAATTAATTGTGAGGCGGATAAAGAAGAAATTTATTGGGAGCAGCGTGCCCGCGTAAATTGGATTCAAAATGGAGACCGTAATATGAATTTCTTTCATAAAAACGCATTTGAGAGAAGAATACGTAATTTTGTGAAAAAATTGACAGATTCGAAAAGGATTATTTGTGATAGTGCAGAGAGTTTATTGGAACTGGCATATAGGTATTTTTTTAATCTTTTCTCGTCAAATGGGATTGATAATGTGGAAAAAATGTTTTGGCAGGGGTAAATGCTTGTATTGATGATTCCATGAATGCGGAGTTGTTGTGTCTTTTCACCTATGAGAAGTTTGTGTGGCATTGAAATCAATGAGCCCTTTAAAGGCGTCTGGTAAGGATGGTTTAGGGGCTGTCTTCTATCAGAGATTCTGGCATTTTATTGGGCACGATGTGGCTGAGTATTGTATTGGATTATTGAATGGGGATCATAACATCACTGAGATAAACGAAACGAGAATTGTTTTGATTCCTAAGGTCAGTCTTCCTACTACCATGGCTCACTTTAGGCCTATAAGCCTCTGCAACATCCTTTACAAGATTGCGGCTAAAATGCTCGTAATTAGATTCCAGAAAGTTTTGCACTTCTGCATAGACAAGGCACAAAGTGCTTTTGTGCTAGGAAGACTTATTATGGACAACATATTGGCTGCGTATGAAGTTTTGCACTCCATGTCGAGAAAGAATTTTGGTAATAATGGGTTAGTAGCTTTGAAACTCGATATGAGTAAAGCTTACGACCGCGTGGAGTGGTCATTTATCAGATTAATGATGTGTTGCTTGGGTTTCTTTGGGGAATGGATTCAACGGGTTATATAATGTGTTGAAACGGTTTCTTATCGGGTTATTATAAATGGACATCTAGGTGATCAGTTTATTCCATCTTGAGGGTTGTGTCAAGAGGACCCTCTTAGTCCTTATCTTTTCCTCATATGTAACGAGGGACTATCTACTCTTTTGTGTTCGGCCTTTTTAAGAAATGATATTATAGGTGTCCGTGTGAATAGGCATGCTCTTACTATAACCCATCTGTTATTTACGGACGACAGTCTAATATTTGGAGGGGCAACGGTTGAATCACCTCAGAGGATCAAATCGTTGTTGAAAAATTATGCTGAAGCTTCGGGATAAATTATAAATTTTAATAAATCGGGAGCCTTTTTTAGTTCGAATGTGGCGGACGAGACTTAAACTTCTGTTTGTCGAATTTTGGGGGTCCAATCAAGTACTAATCTTGAAAGGTATCTCGGTCTACCTTCTATGGTGGGAAGAAATAAGTATCAAGCTTTTAAAGAGCTTAAAGATATGTTGCGCAAGAAGGTGGAGGGGTAGAGTGTTGGATTGTTGCCAATTGAAGGACATGAGGTACTCATAAAATAAATCCTTCAATCAATTCTAATATACGCAATGTTGTGTTTCTTACTCCCCAATTCTTTATGTAAGGAAATGGAATTTGTACCATCGAGGTTTTGGTTACAGAAGAAAGCGGGTAAGAATGGTCTACATTGGTGCTCTTGGAAAGCATTATGTTCCCAAAAGCAAGATGGAGGAATGGGATTTCTAGATTTTTCAAAGCTTAACATTGCTCTACTTGCGAAACAGGATTGGTGGTTTATGGAGTCACCAATCTCGCTATCCGCACGAATCATTAGAGCTAAGTATTACTATAACTCATATTTTTACAGGTTCCTTTGAGTTCAAAGCCTTCACTCATATGGCGTAGTATTTGGAGTTCACATGCTTTGTTGGAAGCTGGTTTGAAATGGAGGATTGGATTGAGGCATTTTATCTCGATTTGGAACGATTTTTGGTTACCTGGAAACACGAGAGATAAGGTGGTTACGACACCAGTCTAGAGGTTGAATTTCGTAGGAGATTTGATGCGAAGAGATTTCGAAAGTTGGAATTGCGTACTAGTCGGTAGTATCATTTCAATTGATGAGGCCTGTTTAATAAAAGGTATTCCTCTTCCAAATACTCCATTGCCTGATAAACTGGTTTGGTCTTTTGAAAAATCGGGGGTTTATTCGATTAAAAGTGGATATAAATGCCTATTACCAAATTCTCATTCAAATGATTTGGAGCAAAAATTGTTTCAGCAGTTTTTTGTCCTTCAAAGATCAAAATTTGCCTATGGAAATTTGCCATGAATTATATTCCAACTTTCCACAATTTACACTATAGGCGTTTGTTAAATGATAATCGATGCCCACGATGTCAAAGCAGTAGTGAATCCAAAGTGCATGTGTTACGCGATTGTGAGTATGCTAAACAGGTGTGGTCTTCACTGGGTTTCCATTGGCCCCAATTAGTAGCAAATTCAGATTTTATAGATTGGTTGCTTTGGATTTTTAGTAATTTAGGCATAGAAAAACAGGTAGAAACAGCTATTACCATTTGGGTTATTTGGTTTGCCCGTAATAAGCTATTACATGAGAAGGGATTTTTGAGGGTTATGGATATTGTTACCTTATCAAGGGATTTGGGAAAGATTATCGAGACTCTACCACGGCTCTTCAACATCCTGCACCTCGAGCTTCTGCCAAATGGAGCCCCCCGCCCCAAGGATGGGTAAAGGTTAATGTCGACGCTGGTTACAAAGAATCATGGCAATTAGCTTCTTTTGGGTTTATAACAAGGGATATGAATGGAGAGATTCTTGGATCGGGACATTATATACATCACCTGGTGGGTTCGGTTGCATTGGCCGAGTATCTTGCTTTGCTTCATGGACTCAGATTCGCCTTTGAAATGGATTTTTCTCAGATACTTGTGGAAAGTGACTCTAAACTAGACATTAATCATGTTCTTAAAGAAGATAACTCAGAATCTAAAGCAGTAACCTGGGACATTCGAGTTGGGCGAGCAAGTTTTGACGTTGTTGTTTCACCTTTGTGACGCGAACGGTTAATTCAGTCGCACATGCAATGGCAGCTGAGGGATTATGGAGATGTGATGAATGCTTTTGGGTAGAGGAAGTGTCGGCTACAATTCAGGATTTTGTGGACTTTGATCGGCGTTTTGAGCAATCCCCATAACTTCTCTTTTTGGTACTAGTTTTTTGGGGGAATAGTCATCATTTTGGGAACCCCATTTGCCTCCTGTTTGTTTCATCTAGATCTTAGACATCAAAGTGGCTGGAGGGTTTTTTCACCGTATTAGGATTTTGTCTGAAGTTATTCTGAAAGTGGAAGGGTCTAGATTTACTTTCTTTTTCTTTTTCTGCTTTAATGGTTTTTCTGTTTTGCTTTATTGTTTTTGCTTTTAATTTCAGTAGATTGTTTTTATGTTTGGGTTGTTTGACCAGTTTCCTTTTTTATTTTGGACATTCTAGGCCACTTCCTATCAATAATACGGTGATTTTTATATAAAAAAAACTTAAATTATGAAGCAAACTCATGAAATCGAATAGACTAAATAAGCCATAACTAAGGCCAAAAATGCATAACCCATTTACATTTTCAAACCCAAATTTAAATCTTAAACTCAAATACCCATTAGAACTTAATATTTTTAAAAGTCTAGACCCATTAAAATTTAAAACTCAATGCCCATTAATATTTAAAACTCAAATTGATAATTTAATTTTTTATGATATTCATTTTAATTTTTATTATTTAATATATAAAAAATTCAAATTGATATATACATATTAAGAACGGTAGATGACATGAAAATTGTATGTTGGTCATGTAAGAAAATAAATATTTTTTGAGTTCATTAAAAGTGTTCAATTAATTTTTAATATTTTTGAAATGAACTTTTGACATAAAAATAAAAATAAAAGTATATGATATACTAAATTGAAATAAGACAATTATGTGGACAAAAATAAAGGAAATAAAATTATAATTATCTCAATTAGATCTTTTTTCAACTAATAAAAAGGTTAAAAACCGAAAAATCGAATTGAACTGAATTGAAAGTTTTTGGTTCGGTTTTGCTCTCAAGGTTAGTTTGATTAATTGGGTTTTTGGTATAATTCAATTTATTCATTTGAAATGATGATATAATGTGTCATGTCAACTTATTGTTACATTGTTAACGGTTTAATCACCAACATGTAACAAATTAATAATACTAGTTACCATATTATAACTTTTTAAAGCTTAATGATCAAAACATAATTTACACCATACCTAAATAACTAAATTTGTAATTAATTCTTTTTAAATATGAATAATTTTTATATAATGTGTAGCTCTACCCATAACCCATCTTAACTCTTAAATTAGAGGAAAACACTCTCAAATACACTCGAATCCTAATTCCTTTAATTATTGCAATAACAATCGTGACAACTGAGTTAAGACTAAATTGAGCATTTTAAAATGAAGAATGATCCACTTAAATCGGTGTAAAACCACCACACATTTTCGTAATTTTTTATACTATTAATATTTTAACAATTAAATTGTTATATTTCATACTCTATTCATTTTGATCATACATGTTAAGTTTGATGTAAATTCAATATTTCTAATTATTCATTTTATGTAAAAAAAAAAAAGTTAATTGATAAATATATATTAATATACACAATATTTTAAGGTAAATTTATGTAAAAATGCTGAAAAAAAAATAATTCGAGAAACTAGGCCATTTTTTTTTGAAAATTTACAGATTTATATTGTTTTTCAGAGAGAGAGAAAATGTGTTCTACATGACACGTTTTCTTAGATAAGTGAAAATGCACCTTATAAAATACGTTTTAATGATAACATTTGCCAACGGGCAGAAATCTGAACTGCTATGGAGTCCCAACGATTATGGGACTCCAACAGCCATTTTCCCCCATGTATAAACCCTCCCATTCTCTTTTTTTTTTTCAACTCAACTCTCAATTTTCACAATTTGATTCTCAATTTCTTGTTCTTGATTTTTTATTCTCAATTGCCCATGCTTGGTTTTTAATTTAAATTCCCAATTCCAAAGTTTTTTGTTAAAAAAATCTTAATCTTTTGATTTTATTTCATTAAATTTTCAATGGCATATCAGCTTATCCGTTTGGATGACAAGTACATCTTCGTCGTTCAATTACAAATGATAAGAAAATATTATTAAATTATTTATGTTTAATTCGTTAATAATTATGATGTTAAGAAAATATTATTAAATTATTTAATTTTAAATAGTTAATTATTATGTTTTTTAGATTAATATTTTTTTATGTTTATATACTCAGGTCGAAGATCGAATTTTGGAGACATACATAAACAACTTAAGCGAAGGTGCACTGGAAGTCATTCATGGACACATGCGAGATGCAATCTTTTTATACAAAGCTCGCATGCTCGGGGGGACTAAATTGGATCCCCTACTCATCAGTGCTTTGGTCGAGAGATGGAGACTAAAGACGTACACGTTCCATCTTCCCTACGGTGAGTGTACAATTACACTTGAGGACGTCAATTTACAACTCGATCTATGGTCATGGGGGATGTCGTTACGGGGCCAGTTGTTAGTGCTGATTGGAGTGCAACATGCGAGCAACTGCTAGGGAACGTGTGGAATAGGTTTAGGGGTAGTTGGATCAAAATGAGATGATGAAGGACAACTTCCAAACTATCGAGGCTTCAACGAGCGACGTTGAAAAGGAACAATTCACATGCGCATTCATCTTGAGGTTGATCGAGGATTTGGTAATGTTAGATAAATCTCGCAATTTGTTACACTTGAAGTGGCTACTACTACTAGCCAACTTGAGAGAAACGAGACGACTTAGTTGGAGATCGATGGTGCTTGCGACATTGTACCGAAAAATGTGTATAGCGATGATACTAGTAAAAACTAAAATAGGCGGTTGCATGCTCTTTCTTCAATCGTGTGCATGGTATCGACTACCATTTCTATGCCCTTGAGTGCAAGTCCCTTACGATTTCCCACTCGTAACATAGTAAAATTCATTTGATAATTTTGTTACCATTTTGGAATTTTCATTGTTGTAATTTTGAAATAACATATTTTTTGAATAGTTGGAACAACCCCGCGAGCCATAGTGGTATACCAGCTAAGCTTGAGGACATCCGACTAGCTTTAGATCAAGAAACCGAGGAGGAGGTTAGTTTATGAATGTCAAAGTTATCGATTTTTTATTCCAGCTTTTGAAATTAAATATTATGCACTTGCTAAAATTTATAAATTCGTACTGCAATATGTATGGATTTCATATGCGGATCTGAGGATTTAAGAATGCATCTCGGAAGAATTTTTCGCCAACCGCAACATTTGGCATGTGAAAGTGCCATTTATTGTTTTTGCAATTGTCGAGATGCACAAATCCAATCGAGTGATGTTGTTGTTTGGGTGTACACAACGTATTTCGTAGCAACCTCAGGAACTCGATGACCTGCTTAAGATTGACATGCGAGGGAACTGGATGAAGATTGGGCCACATTCCACAAGAAGTGTATCGAGTTTTGGCAGCACAGGTACGATTACTTGCCAACACGTAAACCGTATCTGACACATGAGTTGGTGACATATTCAAATTATATGGATTGGTTCAGACATCATGGGAAGTCGTATCTACTGCCTGCTTCAGAAAAAAGCAAGCAATGTTATTGCAAGAGGCCAAGACGAGAGCCCATCAATCCCAGGTTTGGAGGACATGCCGCGGACAGATCGATATCTACTCCACATGCACACGAGGACCCGATTGTCGTGCAACCTCTCGGTCAGTATGGCTAATTTATTACTATTACTAGCCCATTTTATTTTAAACCATCATCACAACATGCATCAATTTATTTTACACCAAAACCATAACACGTGTAATCATTCCCTGCACCAACATAATCATACCAATTTTTTTTACAAAAGCACTACAACATGTGGAATCAGTCCTTTAACCGACACCTTCACCAAGGATATATTTCGCGTGACCGCCACCCTTAAACCATATTACATTCCCCATGCAACCTCATACAATGGCCGAACGACAATGTCACAAACACCCCAACATCGTTGTTCTTTCGAGTTGGGTTATCCTTGCAAATGTTGACTTGGTCAAAGGGGATGCACTACAAGCTGTTAAGACATGATTGCAATCTTCCACAGGGGAAGGAGATGAGGTCAACGATCAACCCCGAGGTGCACATGAAGACAAGGCCAAAGATCAACCCCAACGTGCACATGAAAACGAGGCCGAAGTCCTATTGGAGCCACAACCCAAACAGTGTAACGGAACCCTATGCGTACTCGATGTGCACTTAGTTGTAGCCCATATTTGGGACATTGATGATTATGTCTATTTACAATTTTTCGAAGTTGTTTACTTTATTTTACATTCGTAATGTACACTTATTTAACATATACATATATTGTTTATTACAATTAGGATGCATGTACATAAGTTTTTAAGTTAAAGATTTTGAATATGTTGGGTCATCTACAAACAATGTAATTCTTAAAGGATTTAAATGAAAAATTAGTAAATTAATGTTGTATATGATTTGTGTGTCTTTTACAATGAAAAAAAATTATTAAATTCAAACATGCCTTAAAACAATAACAATATCTATAACAAATTATAACAATGTCTATCTTAAATGCAAGATGAATCTACAAATTTTTAATTTCAGAAAGAGAATAAAAAAAGAGAAAATAATTTTAAAAAAAAAACCGCATTCTACAGGGTACGCTTTTTCTTCCTAATCAGTGAAAACGCATCTTGTAGGATGCATTTTCTTTTCTCTTTCTAAAAACAATATAGATCAATAAATTTTTAAAAAAATTATCTAATCTCTCAAGTTAATTTTTTTCCCGACATATTTACATAAATTTATCATATTTTACATTGATATGATAAAAATATTAAATAAATTAAACAAAATTAATGGAATTAGATTTGATATTTATGGCTTGAAAACATGAAGATCTAGAAATATATGAAAGTCATTGTCAACTTCTTACATATCTTTTTATCTCTCAAACCATCCTCATTGCTAATTCCTTAAATAAAAAATAAAAAATCTGAAAGCCTAATTTGTCGCCTTCCCTTCTCCTTCTCCTAAGAATTTTCATTTTCCCGAGAAACCGTTGCAGCGCTCAATAACTCTCGATTTGATACAACCATCCTTTTCTTCCACTCTACCATTTTACCTAATTTACCAAACATTCCCTATATCTAACCCATCCCCAACTCCACCATTCTTATAATTTTTCCCTTTTCCTTTTTGATTTCTTCTCCAACCCAGAAACTCAATGGAAACTTTCCCTTTCTCCTCCATCCCAAATCTCCCTTTGTTTTTCTCCATGTTTTTGATCCTATATTCGATTGCTTACTTCATTGTTTTCCGTAACTGGAGTCCCAAGATTCGCCCCGAAGCTTGTTCTTGCTTTATCTCCCTCTACCATGGAACCCCAGCCGTTTTCTTAGCCACTTTCGCAATCTTTTCCGACCAAAACCGTGGGTTTTCTTCACCCAACACGAAAACCCAGAATGTAGTTTTGGATTACAGTATTGCTTATTTCCTCACAGATCTGCTTCACTACCTTATTTTCTTCCCTACAGACGTCCTTTTCATTGGCCATCATTTGGCTACCCTCTTTGTTTTCATCACTTGTCGCCACGTCGTCTTCCATGGCTCCTATGCTATCCTCACTCTCTTGATTTTAGCTGAAGTTACCAGCTTTTGCCAGAACGTTTGGACATTGGCAACCGCTAGGAGGCACGACAGCCAGTTGGCTGCAAAGGTTTATTCCAATTTGTCCCCTTATTTTTATGCCTTTTATAGTGTTGTTAGAGGGATTTTTGGTCCATTCTTTATGTACCAAATGGGTGTGTTTTATTCAAGTGGGGTAGCTGGTACTGTGATCCCTAGATGGCTTTGGATTTCTTGGATGTGTGTTGTCATTACAGCTATTGGTGTTAGTATCTTGTGGATTTCTAATTTGTGGGTTGAATTGTTTAAAGAGAAAAAGGCTAAATTGGAGAAGGAATTATGACCGTCTTGTTCTTCTGGTCTTTGACTGCATACATTTGTAGGCTATCAATGAAATTGAAATTATAAACATCTTTTGTTTTACATTAAAAACTCTTGTTGCTGCCTGGATAACATTGTTGTTTCAATTTCAACATGTTTTACTTCACTTTACCCGACATATATGGTTCTGTTTTGGCTTTACACTTCTTGTCATAAAGAACCAAGTAGAATGAATTAAACCATTGTGTCTATACCTTTGGCTTCAACCCTATAGATTGTTATTAAGAGTTAAATTCAGTGGTCCTACTTCTACTCCTAGGTTTAGGTGATACCATTATTGGTTCTGTTCCTGTGATGTATTTTGAAGATCCTTAGAGGGTCATATTTCATGCTCTTGTTCGACGAATCCGTTGGACACGAGCATTTTCTAAGTAAAATGAATAATCCATGAAACGTTGATTCCAAAAATTTGCTGAAACAAACCTTGGGAACTCTTGTTGAAAGCAAACAAAACCATTACATAACTGTAGTATCCATTTTTCTCCACAAACAGCAAAACAAGCAAAAAAAAAAAGAACAAGACTATGTTTTGTATTCATACATTAACACGAGTGATAAAATGAAGAATCAGTGACGGCCAATGCTCCTGTGATCTGATTTCCAACAGTTCAATCTCCCATGTTTGTATATTGCAACTTCGATTTTCTGACAACGGAGGCCGGCGACGTCAACTCTTGACAATAGCCTTATGTTATGCTTCCATAAGACGAACTTTTAACTATCATGTTCTTCATTTGTTCCTACTCCCCACTTGATTCTTCACTGAGAAGAAAACAATTTAAGAGTAGAAATGATAATTCTTGGCTTGAAGGATGATTTGCCTCAACCCTCCAATTGGTGATAAGATCATCAACATAAGACCTAATACAATGCAGATCTGCAGAAAGAAAAGGGAAAGCCGAATAAACACTGATTCAAAGCAATGAGGTTTTAATAGAATCGAAATCAAATTTACATACCCAGTTAGCCCACCAAGACAAGCCAAACTTTCTTGGTTTGTAAATGGCAAGCCACATGATGCAAGGGAGCTAAAGACAAACCAGTGAAAATGAGTTAAATTCTTCAAAGAGAAAGGTATATTTTCTTGTAAGAAGAAAAAATGGGATGAAGGAATGAATGTGGCTTACAAAGTATGTTGTTGGTGCGAAAGCAAATCCCCCGAAAAATCCGAGAAGACCTCCGAAGAAAGGGAAGGTAATGCCGATGAACATCGTGAATGCTGCAATAAAGATTTGATATATAAATTAAAACCCTCTAAACCCCTTCTTTCTTGTTGATATCATCAACTTCTTTTGCATGCAAGATGAAAATATATGAAGAGTTTTACTTACCAACATAAAGATTGCGGACAATGAATCGAAGTGTTGTACTCGGCTTGAAATTTAATTTCTTAACTAATACGGTTTCCATCATGTCAAAAACTGGCATCGCATAGATCTGCATATCCAAAGACACAAGTTAAACCCGAAATCTGATCAATTATCTGGTCTGAGATGAGGATGTTATCTTGAATGGTTTTGATCAAATACGAACCTGGTAGCTTCCGATAACATGAACAACGACAAACATGTTAGCCATTGCAATAAGCCATGCTGGTTTCTCTAATGAGATGAGGATGTTGTCTTGGACTGAATTGCCAAACATCCAATACCCGATTAAAGCGACAGGGAAGTAGCACAAGGCTACAACGATATAGGCAACGATAACACCTCTCCACATTGGTCCCTTCGATGGCTTCTCAGGTGTAGAGGGGATTGTAGCTTGGATCTCTAACACTACATTGTGGCCAGCATAGGCAAAAGCAACATCCCCCAAGGCACTGAAGAAGTTGAAAACTGTTCCTGCTGTAGTCTTAGCTTTGTAGCCATATTGCACATCTTTTTGAACTCCTTTATCCACTGAAGCTGCCCAAGCAATGGTAGAATAACTGTATGTAAAGACAATCATCAAACATTAACATTGAGACTTTCCTTCCGGGGATCGGTTTAATTTATTGGAAATGGCATACGAAATGATTTGATACCTCAAAGACATGACGGCGGCAGCCAAGGAGACACCCGAAATGGAGTTGAAGTTTGGAAGGTGAGAGAGGACAAAGTGAACAGAGGAAAAAATCATGATGAAATAAGTTAGTTTTATATCTTTGCAGGTACTGCAAACAGTGTCATGGAACTTCTTCAATGATTTGCCACCAGTCACCATATAAACAATGCAGACACCAACTTCAACAATAAGTTGTTGTGGCACCACAATGTAGAGGCCAAGTTTTTCACCAAAGGCATATTGACCCAGTTCATGGTATCTATCGAAACGTTTTCCGGGAACCATTTCATGCATTTCAACCATTTGCCATAGTGTATACAGGGTAATAATCCATGACAGGATTAGAACAGTCACACCAGGACCCCTGAAACCAAGTTAAAAAAGAAGAAAAATGGTTGGATTTGTTGTATCATCTTTGATTGGGTAATTTTAGTGAACAGTTGGTTAGCGTACCATCCGAGCTCTGACATGGCGTAAGGGAGACTGAGGACACCAGCTCCCACCATAGCGGTGACATTGTGGAAAGCTGAATACCACCATTTTGCATTTCTTGATGAGGTGATTGGCAGCCACTCATCAATTGCTTTCTCCTTTGCTGATTTATCTTCCAACTATGATTAACAGACAGTTGAAGCAATTCTTTCAATTAGTTTTCACAACAACAAATTCATACCAACTCTAAATTGCTACTACTCTTCATCTCAACACAATTTCTGACAAAAAAAGAAAAAACCTTAAAAAAATTATTTTCTATATTATTAATCTATTTAAAATTTTAATTCTGTCCAGACAATTAAATTCTTTAAATTAAGTTCTATTATTACATGTGTAACATCATATTAAACAAAAAAAAATCAATAAATTTAATAATTGTTGTTCGCTTCAAGATTGAAATTTCAAAATTCATAAAGTATTGGTACTAACTAATAAGAAAGGTCAAATATTAGAAAACATAACGCAATTAAATCATATTGGGTTTGATTTTTAAGTTTAATTTTTATTACATATGTGTTCGATATTGTATTTATTAATTTTTATTATTTTATTATTTATTTATTCCGAATTTTGGATATTATTTAAATATTTTAAGTTATTTAGAAGTTTTATGTTTTTTACACATGAAAGTTTATATTAAAATTATTTCTTGTTTAGATTAATTAGAGTTTTAGTATACTTTAGTGTTTATATAAAGACTTCTTCACTATTTATTAAGCGGAGAATTGTTTTCATTAATAAAATTTTCAACTATAAGAATTTATTTTTTTTCTCGAATTTCTTCAAGAAATCATAAGAATTTATTTTAACTAGATGGATTTAACTATTATCATTTGGATAAAAAAAATAAAATAAAAAACTAAAAATTATCAACTCAAAAAGTATAAAAACTGTACAAATATTATGTATAATACAGAAATAATAAAATATCATTCTCCTAAAAAAATTGAAGAAAAAGTTGAGTTAGAAAGCCACCAAAATATGACTTTATGTTTAAAGAAAAATGTTTTTAATACATCTTTAGATTGGAAAATCAAAATGCGAATTTTGTAATTAAATTGGCTTTTGAAAGGAAAGAATATTTGCAATTGGTTGAAATCTCTTCAGAAATTGTCAGTAATTATAAAGCGGACAAAAAAAAAAATTTGTAATCCACAATCCAATCATATAACTTAGTTCATAAGTTTTTAATGTTGGAGGAATCCCCAAATTGTTGGAGGGGGAAAAGGGTCCAAAATCAAGTTATGATTTGCCGGTTTTTAGTGAATGGTTTCAATAGATTCATATTTAGCTTTCGCATGTCGGCCACTTACTTGGTCTCCACTTCCCTACGTTCATCTCCTTCATTTCCATTTGGAAATCTATGGTCCACCATCCCTGCCGCCCACTCCTATTCATAATTCTACATTTTATGTTAAACTAAACACTAAAATCTCGTTTTAGATTCGTAATTCTTCTTCTCAATAATATAAATTTTAATATTTGAACTTAAATTCTTTTTTTAAGTATGTAATTTGTTTTATTATCTTACTCAATACTTGTTGATAATTAAACTTTTCTCTATATTTGTGTAGCGGTAATCATGAAGTAAATATAGGTTAAAAGGAGATAATACGAGAGTTCCTATTGGTCTGTTTGAATTTCTTATTTGTTTGAATGGTTATTTATATAAAGCAATATATTAAGGGTGGATTTGAATGGACAATGAGGTACGTTGCGATACATTTAACTTATTTTTTGTGTCACGCTATTATATTGTTACAGTATTTAATTTCACTATCATCATTGTTTTTACATTAACAACAAATAAATACACTATCTATCAAAACTTACCTTTAAACTCGTACTTATCAGCAAAAACAGACGGTTCCTAAAAACAAGATATTACAGGGATTTTGTTTTTTTCTTTTTTCTGACGAAATATTGTAACGTAAATGTAATCAAAGTCAATACTTTTTGGAATATATCATTGTCTGAAAACAACTAATTTTAGCTAATTCCAAGCTGTAAATTCGATAAATAATGTGAAAATATTTATATAATAAATATATTTATTAAAAAAATTGTAAAAAGAAATAAGTCATTTTCTTTGGAAGAAAATTTTGGACAATAAAGTATATGCAAATTGATTCAATAATTGTTAAAAGAACTATGTGCAAAGACAAAACTATTGACTGAAGACTTCACGGCCAGCAACAACCAATGGGAATTTTTTTAAAAAATATTTTAGTTATTTATTTATATAAATTAAAAAATATATTTTTGTAATAATTTAAAAATAATTTAAGTTCCTTTAAACAAAGGGTTGTGATTAAATAATGAAGATTGAAAAAAAATAAATAAGATGCCGTAAGAATAAGGTTAAAGGTAAGATTCCAACCGCTACGGTTCACAGCTATTTATTCAAGTTTTATGACATACCAAATAATTTACATTAAATTTAGAGTCATATAGATTAACTTCATTATGATTGAGATTGCGATAAAGGGTGTGGGACGGAGTCTTCACGATACATATCATGAAGCACAAGTATAATTCATATAAAATTATATTTTTATTTATCTAAATATGTCGTTATACGAACCATACTGCACAAGATTTATTATTTAAATAAAAATTATACTAAATTAAGTGATCTCTAATGTAAATTATCTAAATGTATACCAAACAAGTATATAAGAAAATATTTAATTTTAAAAAATATATATGAAATAAAATATTAAAAAATGAAAAGTCAAAAAGTATACAGTAGTGGCATGTGATGAACCCTAGATATCGAATTCTTTGTTCTCAATCGGAGATTAAGAGGGGGTTTGAATGCGCGGTGCAGTACGTTGCGTTTAACTTACTTTTTGTTTCACACCACAATATCTAATCTCATCACTACTGTTTTTACAGTAACCGCAAGAAAACACACCGACTATTTAAACCCATCCTAAACCAAATCTTAGATAGCAAAGCAAAAAAGAAAAGAAAAAAAAAAACAGGCATATATTTCATGAAAATTAGTAGGCAGCTTTTAGATTTTAATTGTTGTTGAAGAAGAAAAAGAAAACATCACCACAAGAGAATAAAGGTAGAGAGACAAAACTCCAACGAGTTGGGAATGTTTTGGATTTAACTTTCTTTTCTCTTTTTATACATGTAAAAAAAGAAATGAAGACAAAACAGTAGTGGGGATTATTACATGCATAAAAGGAAAAAGGTGTTAGAGAAAACCACGTACACTGTTGTTTCTGCCATGACCATTTTCTGGAGGAGCTAGAGTTCCCATGTCTTAAAACTCCAAAGGAAACTGAAAGAAGCAGAGAGGAAAGTAATGGAAGTTGAACCCTGGAGAAAATTCCGACTGGTTTGTGTGGGGATTTATAGAGGGAAAAAAATTCCCCACTTCAATAGTAAAAAATGAGAGAGAGAAAAACGAGGGGCTAATGGAGTTCTTGAAGATGACGTTTTATTTTATTTTTTTGTTTGACTTTACAAGTCTCTATTATATGGAAAAAAAAACAAAACAAATCAGATTAATTTCAATTAATATCAAATGTATTTCTCTTAACCTCATGTATGATGGCTAATGATAAAGAGTGTTGAACCCAATAAGTGGCTCCAGTGAAAAAGAGGATGTTATTCATCCTAGGGATCCCGGGTTCGAGCACTTGTGTGTGTAAGGTGTGTGCGCGTTGTCAAAAGGTTAAAAAAGTATGAACAGATACTACCATGTAACCACATCAGTATATTCAAAAAAATATATATCAAGAGTGTTTATCACTCCAGATATAGTCTGGATTCGAGTCACATTAATTACGTTTGTTGTTCAGGTTTTGCTCTGTTATTGTAATCCATAAAAAAAAAAATTCTTTCTCTTAACTGGATGAAGGTCGATACTTCCGAGAATGAGTTTTGCACGAATAGGATTAGACCGATTGGTGGGATAGAAATTTGATCTTTTTGGTGGGGGTGTTGTTGAGGGATTTTGACGGTTTCAGGAGAAGTTTATGAAGTATTGTTCATTGAGAGTTCATAAATCTTTCAGGTTTATTATTGGATTCGATTTTATTTCTAGGTTTTGTCATTTTCCTCCATTTTAGAGTTGTGAGAGGTCCTTGAGTAGCACTAGAAATAACAAAATTTGTTTTTTAGTGAGATTTGAACTCATTCTCTAGATCTAGTGGTACCCAAGACATCCACAAATGTCATAAAATGACATGAGTTCAGACCCGATCAAGAGAAAATATTGAGATTTTCTAGGTAGGTGAAGGCATACTACCTCCTTGAACCCTTCTAGCTGTCAGCGGAGGGAATGACAAAATTTAGAGATAAAACCAAATATAAACACTTCGAACCCAAAACCGAATTTGTAGAAAAAATTTATCGACTCTCGACAGATGACACTTTACAAACTTGTCCTAATACAATCAAAATCCCCTCAATGTGTATATATGATCCAATTGATCAATTAAAACTAATTAAAAACCAACTAAATCGAGAACCAGTGATTATTTCAATTCAATATTAAATATCTTTCAAGTAAACTAACAATAGATTGAATCGGCGAAAACATAAAAAAAAAAAAAAAATCAATTTTAATTTTTTTTAATATTTTATGAAAAAATCAGCATGAGAGGGTGTTTGAAAATTTAAACCTTAATTTTGTATTAAAAATCATACCAGAAAATTTCTATTTGTTATATAATTTGTATCCTATATTTATATTAATTTCAGTACATTCAAGTGGTTCAATACAGTTCATCCAATTTGTATAATATTGTTTGAACTTCATTAATTAGAAAAAAAACAGCTAAACTAATGAAAAAAATATAACTAATTGAAACATGGGATAAAATTAATATAATATTTTTAAATATAAACAAGGTGTTATAGAACATGGGATACATTTCATTGACTCATTAAAATTTTTAGTGAAAGTTAAAATCTTAACAATAATGTAATTAATGCGATTCAAACTTAGATCACATTTAAAATGATGAATATCTTAACCATTAAATCAACGCATTTTACTAATTAAATCTTTTAAGCATGAAAAGAGATAAAAGGGTTTGAATATTGGAATATATTAAATATTATTTTAAAAGTGCTTAATAAATTAATTGGTTAAAGCCAAATTTTCAATGTAATTGACTTATTAAATTTGTATGTGAATCGAATGGATGAATAAAATTGTTAGATTTCTTATGAATAGGTCAAAGTGTTCACACAAATAGCTTATTATGTCTTTTCTTATCAGTTGAAGTCCAGAAAAGTACTCTTTTACTATTTTTTTTTTTGGTAAGTTGAATTAGTGAAAATTGCTCTAAAACTAAGTTGATAACAACCTTTTGATTCACTCCTTCATATATTAAAAGATCTACGAATTGGTCGTATATATATTAATTTTATTTATATTTTGAATAAATTTTATTTAATTTCTGGTTTATTTAACATGAATAAAGGTTAAAAATATAAGCATAATGTCAAACATAACCCCTAATGTTTGGTTGTTTGTTCACTTTGACCATTTATTTTTTTTAGAGCATTTTAACACCTAATTTTTTTGGGTCAAATTGACCTATTTTTAACGGACATGTTGAAACTAACGACCAACATTAACCACTGATGTGGTGGTCTAAATGTAATTCAATGCTGATTTAGCACTATTTTATCTTTTATGACACGTCAGTGAATGCTTTTAAAATTGAAAACCCTAATTTTTTCCCTAATTTACTGCCCTAAGTTTCATGTCGTTAACCCCATCAACCTTCCTTGTCGAACTGCTACACTAGCCGCCAGTCTCACCTCGCCAATCATCCCTGTCTCCTTTTCTCACGTCATACGAACCTCCGTCGATAAAGCCACCGTAGGAGCCAAGTCCATTCCCCCTCCCCTTTCACCATCATTAGACCACCATTGCAATCAATTTACTTTGTCTTTTCACTGATCCAATTCATCTGCGTCTAACACAACAACCACTGCCCCATTTCGTTCGCTTCACCACCCCTCGTCGACCAAATCTAACTACTCCTTTCCCCCATTCTCTCCTTGCCCCGTTGACCACAAACCCTTCAAATCTCCGCCCTCTTTTACATCCGCTCATGTCGACCACCATCGCATTCCCCTAGATCTAACCCTTGCACACAACAACCGCAGCCAAACTCATGTGTTCTCTCCTTCACCGACTGTTTCACCGTCGCCTGTGTTTGCCATTGTCATCCAACCAAACCCCCCACTGTTTGTCATCGTTCATCCTTTATTATTATTATTATTATTATTATTTTGTTAGTTTATTTTATTTTTAATATTTTTAAAATCATTTGTTGATGTGGTATATAAGACAAAATTGTCACGTCAGAATTTAATTACCTTTGGACCACCATGTCAGCGGTTAATGTTGACCGTTAGTAAACTAATGACCATGTCTGCATGTCCGTTAAAAACAAACCAATTTGACCACAAAGCAAACATTAGGTGTTAAAGTGCTCTAAAAAAAATATAAAGGGCCAAAGTGACCAAACAACCAAACGTTAGGAGCTATTTTTGGCATTATGCCAAAAATATAAAACTACACAAGTTAAATTTAAAATTTATTGTGCAATAAAAGTATAAAAATATTTGAAGTTATGGCAATGTATCAAAGGGAATGTCCACTTTCTTCATCATTGCGACAAAACAACTACTTGTCATATTTGGAAGATTAAAAATTTATTTAACCAAATCTTTGGGTTGTGCTGATATCATGGAATGATTCAAATCTATCAATGGAGATCAAGTCATTTTGAGAAACATATCTAGAGAATTGGATCGGATCGAATCCGATTGAGTATATCAAATCTCTTGGATCAATGAAGTTGGATCAGATCGAAACTTGAAAACTTATTTGCCAATAATCTATTTTACTTTGGTCGTTAACATTATATTGTATTAAACTATTTTAGCTTCTCTTTAGAAGGGATCGTAATTGATCTTCATTATGGTAGCAAGTCTTGAAAGCCTTATATAATCGAAAGAATTGTATAGGTTAATGTACTAATTTTTTAGAGAACTTATCTATTTTTACGAGCTTTTATTTTGAGAGTGCATTTGCAATTGCAAAACCTTTTTGTGGTTGGTTTTACAAGCTAAGTTCTTAGGAAGAGAATTCAGTGGTGAGAGATCTAGTCTTTGAAGTATAAGAGGGAGGATTCTTCACTGGGATGTGTTAGAACTAGGATCACTGGTTACATTTGTTTCAAAGATGGTGGATTCATTTCGTTGATTTAGACTCTGTTGATGTAGTGAAACTGTGCTACGTAAACAACTTTGTTGTCCCTTGTTTCATTGTGCTTGTCGCTTTTATTGAAAAAGTGTCTGCTTTCACAACCATTGAGATAATAATTATTTAATTATAATTAATTAAATAATAATTCAAAAACCTTAAATTAATTCTCATTTCATTTCTATACTAAGTGAGAAAACACATTCATTCGTGAATGCGACTTATTGCTCTAACTTCATAGTTTTCATTCATTTCTATTCGTTTGGTTCTACTTGCAATTCATTTATGGTTTCAACGAGTTAGCAGAGGAATCGATTGGACATATATAATTAACGCTAAAATAATTCATAATTAAGTTCTAACTTTTTATCAATTAATTATAAACTTATTTAGTCATATATTCATCCACTATAGTATTGACCGAGCTTTCCCTAACTGCATACCATGAAGAAAGCTACTTAATAAGTGCTCGCCCAATGACCTTTTCATAAATTTGTTACCCTTATAGCGTTGGACAAAATCAAATTCAAAAACGGTTTCATTGCACCGTGAAAAATAAAAATTTTGAAAATTGAGTTGGTTTGTGATATTTATAGCAATAAACCAATTATTGATTTCACACTTGTGTTTTCAGCCATACAAATCCTTGTCATTCCTGACTTTCAACGGAACTACTTTCTCTGCTATTCTCGTAACACAAACTACTTCGAGTGTGGGCTCGAATGATTCGAATCAAACATATAACAAAAAAAAGTTTTCTTTGTTTAAGTGTGAAAACAAAAAAAATCTTTTCTCAAATAGAAATTGACAGAATTGTTATTCCGAAAACTAAATTTAATAGTTGAGAATAAATTGTCTCTATTTTCGGGCAAAATAACAATAGCTTAAAGTTAATAGACCTACTAGTGTCATCTATTTATAAGAAGAGGAGGTAGAACTCTGGTTGAATTGTAGAAGTTTATTTCAACTAGAAAAATAAACTCCTAGTTTATCTAAGAGTATAGGGGGCGACAACCCTATTTAACAATACTAGGGTTTGTCGTCCCCCTCATTAAAATGAGGAGCTTTTGGACCTCTCTCATATCGGATCCGATTACAAGTATTTCCTGAGCTTTCAACCTAATACTTTATAATTCAATCCAACCAGATATTTATTTTTCTATTTCTCAAAATAAACATCTCAATATATATCCAATTAACTAATCTTCTCAACCTAATTCTAATTCCATTAAAATCATAATAACTTTACCGTAAAACAATCTATGAGAAAATATATTTAATATTTTTACTTTCAATAGTTCACTATGACCAAATGATTTATTTTCATTTTTGAACTTCATTTAATTCAAAAAACATAAATTCATTTCCAAGTCATTTTCATTTTGGAGAAAACCACATTCATTTCCAAATGATTCTATTTCTCCATTTTCATTTTCATTTTCATTTTGTAGAAAATCATAATAATTTTCATTTTTTAGAAAATCATAATCATTTCCAAATGTTTACCATGTCTCCATTTTCATCATTTCTTTCCATTTATGTTCATTTGATTCAACATGTAATTCATTTATGGTTTCAATAAGCTAGCGGAGAGATCAATTGGACATATGCAATTGAGGCTCAAATGATTTATAATTAATTTCTAGCTTTTCGCCTATTAATTATAAACTCATTTAGTCACGAATTGATTCCACTATAATATCATGGCTAAGCTCTCCTCAATGGCATACCGTTACAAAAACAACTCAATTAGTGCTTGTCCAACGACCTTGTCATAAGTGTGTTACCCTTATAGAATATCCTTAGTCTCTTTGGTATTTTTTTCTCCTAATATGATCCTATTTTATCTCATGGTAATCGTTACATATTCCTTCATGAAAGTCAATTACTATAAAATAGTAATCAAGTCATTCATCACAAAGACGAACAACCGATGACCACTTTTACTTTTCATCAACCATGTAATGCCAATGAAATTATATCATTTTCTCATGTCTCGGGCTATGAATTCCACTGTTGTGAATAACACTACATACTGCAGAAGTTGTATACCCAATGCGCTGGCTTTCAATTCCTTATATATTTGAGCTCTAGATTTTACTTACATCAAAGTATAGGAGTCACGTATACATAATCTGTCATCTACTCAGGATTTAGGTATGTCTCGCTATGAATGTCACAAGTGAATAAATCCATAAATGGATTCAAGATCTATTCTTCTTAGGTCCTGTCTGATGTAATATCAATCCAGTCAGTCACATCTATGTCTCTATCTTCTGGGAGTTATCCGCTCTAATGCTTAAGACAAAGCATCCCACCAATTGAATTTGATAGGCAACGTATTGATCTTTCAATCGATTTTCTCATTTTCGATTAGACGAATGAGATGTTTAGGTTCATTTACTAATATACATTATCTTTTCGTATTATGATCCGACCACGTAATACCACTTAGTATTAGTTTAAACATTAGACAACTAGTGAGCAACATTTGTTTTTATATTGCTTTGCGTGCAAAAACCACATGAGTACGATTATACAAAGTATATTAATGTAGTAATCACGATCTAATCACATAATATTGATTCATCAACTAGAATTCAAATCGTGTCACCTTTGAACTTAAGGATATGGAAGTCTATCAGTCAATGTAATAGTTAGTAGTTAGAGTTAGTTATTAACTACTAACTGATAGCAGTTAGCTAAGGCAGTTGAAGTCTGTGAAAGCTAAAGTCTGTATAAAAGAGTGCATAGCTGATGTAAATGGTTAAGTGAAAATATTATCAAGAATTATTTCTATAATGGTATCATAGTGAGATGTGTGTGTTGAAATGAGGTTAGAAGTTACTGAAAGAGGGTTTAATCCCCTCGCTCTTACCTCTCGAAAAGTTGTAGTTCTTGTTGATGAAGGAAATTTCCTCGTCTAGAAGCAACACGTGTTGCTGGTGTTGAAAACTCAGAGATTGTTACTGTTCATTAATGGTATAATGTCCATTCCTCCTCGAGTTCTTGCTGGAGAAGGTGGTACATCAGCTGAGAATCTTGCTTATGTGTTGTATGAGCAGCAAGATTCAGCTTTGGCTGCTTGGTTACTTTCGATTGTAAGTCCAGTTCTTCATAATCAATTGATTGGAAGTTCATCTTCATCTTTTAGTCTTTAGGAAGCTTTGTCAAAGATTCTTGGTGCGCAATCCATAACAAAGGCCATGAGGTACAGATCTCTTCTTCATAATTTCAAGAAGAATGATCTTTCTATGACAACTTATGTAGCAAGAATAAAGCATTTGTGTGACTCACTTTCTTGTTATGGTCAATAAGTGTTTGAGGAGGAGTATAAGTCTGCCATTATCAATGGTTTACATGCTGAATTTGACAATGTGGTATCTATTATTACCACGAGTAGGGTGCCTTTTGATTTTCAGGGTATAACTACAGCATTGTTAGATATTGAGGCCAGGTAACAATCGCATGGTGTTCAAGTGTCGTTCCTTGTGAATCTTGCAGAGAAAACCAAGGCTTCTTCTGACAGTGGTTCTTCCTATGATGGTCAACCACCACCTCAAATGTTTTATCAAGGTCGAATGGGAAATTTTAATCGAGGTAGGGGCAAAGGAAGGTTTACTGGTAGTGCTAGGCCACAGTGTCAAATTTGTGGCAAAATGGGACATTTGGCTAGAAGGTGCTATTATAGGTATGAATCTACCTATGATGATCCTAGTACTGGTAATAGAGAGTTTCAATCATAGTAGGTGCATTCAGTGGTTCATGCCTCAGGTCCACATTCACATGCTGCCTATATGTGTTATAATTAGGGTCTTGGACCAAGGTATAAGCCACAATGCTTGGAAACTTATTATCATTCAAGGTCTTTTGGGCAAACAGTATCACAAGCAAATCTGGTTTGTGGCACAACATCCTCAAGAGTGAATGAGTCAGCTTGGTATCCTGATAGTGGAGATTTGTTTGTACCTGACATACATAAAAATTTGCTGTCTGTTTCCAAGTTTACTCAAGATAACAAGGTTTATTTTGAATTTTATCCATATTGTTGTTATGTCAAGGATCTGGTCACACACAAGATTCTTCTTCAAGGAACTAAGTCTGGTGGGTTATACAAATTTCTACAAGCATCAAGTGTTCAAGCTTACAATGCTACACAAGGAGAGTCTGTTGCTACTATGAATTTATCACATGGGAGTTTTAGTCTTTGGCATCAATGCCTAGGACATCCTTTAGTTAGTGTGGTTGATACGGTGTTAAATTCTTGTAATTTTAGGATCTCTAAGCCTAATGTTCTTTCTTTGTGTCATGCTTGTGAGATGGGAAAAAAGTCATAAATTACCCTTTGTATCCTCTGCAACAATGTATTCTGCTCCTTTGGAGCTTGTGTTTGCTGACTTGTGGGGTCCTACCTCATGCTTTTCGTTAGGATATCAATACTACTTGTCATTTGTTTATACCTATACACATTATACTTGGATATATTTTCTCAAGCATAAATTAGATGCTTTTCGAGTGTTTTTATGTTTCAAAAGTCATGTTGAATTGCAGTTGAATTCTAGGCTCAAGCAGTTACAAACAAACAATGGATGTGAGTTTAGGTATTTTAGTTAATATCTTAAGCAAAATGAGATTGCTCATCGTTTCTCGTACCCTCACACTTCAGAACAAAATGGTGTGGTGGAATGTATGCATAGACAAATTATTGAAATGGGGTTAGGTTTGGTTGCTCAAGCTTCCTTGCCACTATTGTAGTGGACTGATGCTTTCTTCTCTGTAGTGCATTTGATGAATATGTTACCCACAAAGGCGTTGGAAGGTGTGTCTCTAGTAGAAAAGCTTTTTGGTGTGCTGCTTGATTATAAGTTTTTGAAGGTCTTTGGTTGTTTATGTTATCCTTTGTTGAGGCCATATAACAGACATAAATTGCAGTATAGATCTTTCCCATGTATTTTTCTAGGCTATGGTCCAAGTCATAAAAGATACAAATGTGTTGATTATTTTGGCCATGTATATGTGTCCAGACATGTCAGGTTTGATGAAGGGCGATTTCTATTTGTTGCTGGTATGTTTTTCAATACAGCATCTGTTTTATCTCCTTCAAATAGATCAGTTACAACATTGCCAGTATTTTAGTCAGTTTCTAGTGCTTGTCTGCAAGAGCAACAAATGGTCTCGTTTACTATTGAACTACTTGATTTTAATTCTCCTTGTACACTCATCATGTTTGAAGGGTTGGCTACTAATGAAACTGATTTTTTTGCTTCACCTGGAGTGCAGGAATTTACTGAACCAGAGCAAATGGCTACTGAGGTTGTGCTTACAGAGTGTGATGATGTTGAGGGTGAGCATGTACCTGACAATGGTCCATCTAACGTACATCCCATGGTCACTAGGAGTGAAGCTAGTGTTTTTAAACCAAAGGTGTTTGCTACTGATGTTTCTGTTGTTGGGCCATCTAATATTCATCAGGTCATGGGTGACTCAGCTTGGAAGACTGCTTTACATGTTGAACTTCAAGCCTTGCACAAAAATGGTACTTGGAAATTGGTGGTTCCACCTGATAATAGAGTTCTTGTTGGTTGTAAGTGGATATTCAAGTTAAACAGAAATTCTGATGGGAGTATAGCAAGACATAAAGCCAAACTTATGGCTCAAGGATATTCTCAAGTTGCAGGGGTGGATTACCATGAGACTTTTAGTCCTATGGTTAAGGCTAATATAGTGAGAACAATGATTGGTTTGGTTGTGTCTCAAAAGTGGAAACTTAGGCAAATCGATGTGAATAATGCCTTCTTAAATGAAGATTTGGCTGAAAAGGTGTACATGAGACAACCTTCTAGCTTTGAAGTGTGTAAGGAAGGTGTTGTATTGGCATGTAGGCTGAACAAGGCTTTATATGACCTTAAGCAAGCTCCAAGGGCTTGGTTTCACAATTTGGAGGATTTTCTGGTGCAAGACCAATCATTTCGAGCTTCTCAAGCTGATTCTTCACAATTTTTTAAGACAACTTCTAGGGGTTGTGTTTTCCTTCTGGTATATGTTGATGATATACTGGCAGCTCGGATGAAGTCATTGATCAAGTGATAAGTTGTTTGGATAATCAATTTTCTTTGAAGGATTTGGGTTATCTTAATTTTTTCTTGAGGCTTGAAGTTACTCGTAAGGGAGATTGTGTTCATATGTCTCAATGTAAGTATGCTAGAGAGCTGTTGGAGAAGGCAAAGATGTCAAATGCGAATCATGTACCTACACCTATGGTAAGCTTTCCTATATTGACATCTTTGATTGGCACGGTGCTTGATGATGCTAAGTTGAATAGACAAGTTCTTGGGAGTTTACAGTATTTATGTCTCACCAGACTTGACATTACCTTTGCTGTGAACAAGGTAAGTCAGTATATGCATCAGCCTCATGACTATCATTGGAGTGCAGTTAAGCGTATATTCAGGTATGTTAAAGGCACTTTGGATTATGGAGTGGTGTTTCAACCTTTCAAAGTTACATTAACTGGGTTTTCTTATGCTGATTGGGCTAGTTATCTTGAGGATAGAAAGTCCACTTCAGGTTTTTGTGTTTATCTTGGAATAATTTGGTCAGTTGGGCGTCTGGGAAGCAAGGTGTTGTCTCTCGTTCTACCGCAGAAGCTGAATATCGGAGTCTAGCTAATGTGGTATCTGAAGTAACATGGTTCAGCTCGTTGTTAAGTGATATTGGAGTAGTACTGTGAGAGGTACCAGTTATCTGGTGTGACAACTTGAGTACGGTGTCTTTGGCAGCAAATCTTGTGTTGCATGGATGTGTGAAGCATGTGGAGTTAGATATTCATTTTGTTCGAGGAAAAGTGTTGAGCAAGGAGCTTCAAGTTAATCATGTACCTAGTAAAGATCAAATTGCAGATGTCTTCACTAAGCCCTTAGCTTTTAGTAGTTTTGCTCGATGTCGTGATAAAATAAATGTAGTCTCTTTAACTCATTTTTTGGGATGAGCAGGGGAATATCGGTCAATGTAATAGTTAGTAGTTAGAGTTAGTTATTAACTACTAACTGATGACAGTTAGCTAAAACAGTTGAAGTTTGTGAAAACTAAAATCTGTATAAAAGAGTGCATGTAAATGATTAAGTGAAAATATTATCAAGAATTATTTCTGTTAAAGTCATCTTGTTGCTTCTAACAAAGGTAACATTTCATAAATACAAAATTTCAACTCTTTGAGTTCACCATGTGGTGCATTTATTCAAATTATTCTGCTAGATTGGACCAATCACTGCTGAGATTATTTTTTCTGCAAGCTAGTAAACGTAAGGAAATTGCTATTTTATAATATTTTCTATTTGTATATAAAAGAATCAAAATTTCAAGCAATAGAAAAATATAAATTTATATTAAATTATTTGTTTTCGTAAAAATGGAAGTTAGAAAAAATGGTGACGTCTTTGATTTTGAATGTTTAGCTGTCCAAATTTGATTTTATAAAAAGCAATAATACCATTGATAAGAACTTGAGAAGGTTGACTTCTTTTATTATTAATTCTTTTCATTAAAAAAGACTCGGGATTCTTTCTTAGTTGCTAGAATCTTACTTTTTTTAAAAAAAAATTTATAATAATTAATAATTTCTTCATAAAAAAATATTGCATAGTGTATGTAGATGTGGAGAGTCAATTGGAGAATAAAAGTATGCAAAACTTTTTTTTTTTTTAAATTTATAATAATTAATAATTTCTTCATAAAAAAAATATTGCATAGTGTATGTAGATGTGGAGAGTCAATTGGAGAATAAAAGTATGCAAAAGTTGTGTTTAGATGAAGGGTTGAATCTTCCATGTTCGCAAATACTCTTTAAAAAGTGGAGTGTGGGACTCAACTAATGTCGTAGTTTTGAAAATCCATCATACCATATCTTATATTTATCACAAAAACCATGTGTTATTATTATTATTATAGTAATAATTTTCAATAAACGGTAAATTATTAAAATAGTCACTTTTATTTGTTTCAGGTTATAATTTAGTCATTTACGTTATTGTTTTATTATGAAATAGTTACTCTGCCGTTAAGATATATTACCTCTCAAAAAACAGTCCGACATGGCAATTAAAATAGGTTTTAAATACCAATGTGAATATCCAACTAGAATGAAAAACGTTAAATTTTTTTTTATAAAAATAGAATACAAAATTTTACCCTAAAATCTAATTTTCTAATCCAATTTAAAAATAAGCAATTGTTGAATTTTTTTTTTTTTTGTTACCATTAAAGGAGAGAAGAACTTAATGACAAAAAAGAAGAAGAAGAAGAAATAGATGCACTAACCTCTCTACCTGCTTGCTATTATGGTTGTCCACAATACACAAATAACCAAAGATGAAGCATATCTTTTTTGTTTGTCACATATATAAAAAAAAATATGAAAAGATGGGCCATCTTTTTGCAAAAAAAAAAAAAAAAATCATAATATCTGAACCTAAAACCCAAGTAAAGAACAAAAAAAACAAATTACTTATTGTAATCTATGCCTGGACTCTCTATTGAATCGATCATTTGTTCTTCCATTTTGAATAAATAATTCTCACCGATTGATGGAGCACTCAATTTGATTTCTACTTTTTCGATTCAACAAAGAAAATTATGAAAATGGAAATGAAAACAAAAAGAAAAATGAGATCAAGAGTTCTTTTTTTCCAATTCAATGATTAATATAATGCATTAGTTTTGATTATATCGGGAAACTAAGTTAACATTTTCCTTTAATTAATTTAGAGAATTCAATTATTTAAATTTATTTAATTAAAAAAATCAATTATTTTACTTTGTTGGACATCCACGTTGAGATTTAAAATTCATTTTAACTGTCACCTCAGACCGCCGTTTGACAGGTATCAGATCTTAATGACAAAGTGATCATTTCATAACAAAAACGATAACATAAATAACTAAAATATAACCTAATATAAACAAAAATGACTATTTTAAAAATTTACCCTTCAATAAAAAATAATATAATTAACATCCACTTTCCGCCAAAACTTTTAGTCGTTATTTAATTTATTAACATTCCTTTGAATTTGGATATCTTAGGGTAGCATCAGTATATTTATATCTACAACTTTCTAAGGATTTCAATATGACACGTGTCTAGATTTTTATAGTGATTATGTCAAATTTCAATTTTAATCCTTTTACTATACTTACATTTGCAATTTTATCTTTATATTTTAGTTTAATGTAATTTGATCTTCTTCTTTATTATATTAATTGTAATTATTCCAATTAAAATGCTAACATGTTTTTTTTTTACACAAAAAACTCTATTTGGACTGAAACTCAAAATGGGTATTTTTAAGAAAAAAATTGACTTAAGCATTTTTTGTTTTTTTCAAACGGGAGCATTTTGATCGAAATAATTAAGGGTATCAATTATTTAGATTAATTAATTATATTATAAAAATAGAGGAATCTAATAATGTTAAATTAAAGTATAGATACAAAAGTCGTAAATCTAAACATAGTAGAGAGATTATAACCATAATTTGACATAATTAAATATTTTTATTTTTCATTTGATTTAATAAAAAATGATATTTTTTCTAAAACAATTGTTTTTAACAAATAAAGAAATAATTTCAGTTATTAGAATTATTTTAATTAAATATATATTAAAAATTTATTATAAACATCTAATAAATAATATAATATAATTAAATTTATATAAAAATTGACAGCTCGTTCAAAAAAAATCATATAACAAAAAATAGTTTATGTAATTGTTTTGGTCAAATTTTATATAAAGTCCCTATATTGTGCGTTTTGACAGATTTAGTTCCTCTACCATAATTTGATTATTTTTAGTTCTTTATTTTTCTGAAGGCATAATGATAAATTTAGTCCCTAAAGTTTACTTATTTTATCATTTTGGCCCTTATTCTTTTTTTGATAATTTTGACCCTCAACTTTTAAAATTTAATCAAATTGCTTGCTTTTGGACGGAAATATTGATTGAACTATTAAAATTTTAATAGCATTGATGTGGTTACTAATGTGGCAATGCAAGTATAATTCATAAAAATTTAAGAAAAATAAAAATAATATTTAAAAAAAAAAGTTCATAAAAAGTTCATAAAAACTTTTAGAAAATTGATCCATAATAACAGTGAAGTATACGTAAAAGCCACTTGAGCTATCATGTCACTGTCATTTAAATTTTAACAGTTTAATCAATTTTTCTGTCAAAAAGTAAACAATTTAACTAAAATTTAAAAATTGAGAGCCAAAATAACCCCCCAAAAAATAAAATTTAAAATGACAAAATAAATTAACATTAGGGCTAAATTTATCTTTCTGCCTTTTTTAAATGTATCAATCTTGAGACTAACTTATTTTCATTAATTCTATCAAATAATTTAAATTGACATATTTTTTTAGCCATATAATGATATATGGCAAACATATCTCCATGGGCGAATCCTTGTTTAAAATGGAAAAATTTTCATTTAGGTCTTTGAAATTTTTTAAAATTTTAAATTAGTAAAGATAAAATTGCACTTTGCCTTCCTAAAAATGATAAAATTTTGATTTAATCCTTTAAAAATTACATTTTTACTATCATAAATATTATAATTTAATTTCGGCCTCCTTTAAAAAAATTTCTGATTTCAACCCCTACATATCTCGACATTTTTTATTACTTTTCTTAAAGATGGAAAAAAAACATTTATAAAATTTTTTGAATTAAAGAAAAAAGTCAGTGTATTTATATCACATCACCTCATATTTAAAAAGAATAAATCACATCAAATTATTTGACAGAATTCATGGAAAAATTGGCATAAAAAACTAAAAATACACGCTTGAAAAATAGAAAAGATCAAATTATAATAAAGGGATTGAATCCATAAAAAAATGGATAGTACCAAGACCTTGCATAAAAATTTTACCATTATTTTAAGAATCATATTTACTCTTTTGACGTAATGTTTAAAATTACTTGTAACTTTTTTTTCAACCCATAAATAGAAAAATAATGCACTTCAACATACTCGAACCTACTTCCTTCTACATTTACAACAATAATTATATCAATCGAACCAAATCTCAATCAACTTTGTGTCATATTTTTATATTAACGTTGTAAAATAGAAAATAGTTGATAAGGGAACACGTATACAACAATTTTAAAATTTGTGTGACGTAAAGTGGAGATAAGGTCATGTGTCTCCTTCGTTTTAAAGTGATAAAATCATGTGAATTTGAACCAACTTGTGGATTTTATATAAACATGACTTAAATTTGATTTAAGATTTATCTGGTTTAATTATTATTTATTGACTAAAAAATTGTTTTTATTTAAATTAAATTATAAATATTAAATAAAAGAAATGGAATGGAATGGAATAGCGGCTTAACTTTATCCTATCATCCACCCACCCACCCACTCAACCATCCAACAAATTCTTCTTCGAAAAAAGTAAGAAGAGAAGGCATGGTGATGAAATGAGGAAAATTGTGGAAAATTCAAACACAAGAGACGACAACTATGACTAGGAATTTTACACTTCTATTTTTATGCCAATGTTGCTGAAATGAATTGGGATGGACCACTTCCTTACAAGGTCTCTTTTATGATCATACCGACTTTTCCTTTTCGTTAGAAGTATACGTGGGTCAGGTTGAGGTTCGTATTAAAAAAAAATTATGTTTAGTCTTGAGTATGATTTGTGAGTAGGGATGAAGAAAAAAGAGACAGATAATGATTTTGACCGCTCAAAATTGATAGATTTTTTATTTAATTTTTTAAATTTTTATGAAATTATATGTTAATATAATGATAAATTTGTACTTTTAACTTTTTCAATAATATAATTTTCTGATTTCGTTCTTGATTATTGATTTTCTCTACATGGATGCCACTTTAAAAAGAAAAAAGAAAATGAAAAACATCAACTTGCATGGGTGGCTGCCAACAATAATTCCCAAAATGACAAGTTTTCAAAACCAAAATTAAAGAGTTCATGGGATATATATCCTCTTTCAAAACTTTGACTTCAATTTACTTAATTTAGTAAATTACAATAAGAGAATAAAATTTTAGCTGTAACATGATTAGCATGACTTTAATTTAAATTACACGTAAAATAAATGAACATTATGACCATCAGATTAACACATAAAATATGGTAATCGAAAATTTTGAAAATGAGAGAGTTTTAAGTAATTGATAATAATTAGCAATATTTTGACAAATGTTAGGTAGCTTCATAATAAACGAAAAGTTTAATAATAAATTTGGTTATTAACGTTTATATATTTTGTCATAATGATTTTAATTGTATTTTTGAGTCTTTTTTTACCATTAACATTTGTTTTTTTTTCAATATGTTTTTTCTAACAGATTTAATGAATAAATTTAAGGTTTTAATCATACGTTTGTTTACTAAGAAATTTTTTTTACTGAATTAATTTTTTAAAGATAATTACATTTATTTCCTTTAAATTAAGAGTTATTTTTTTAATTTAATGTATTATTTATTTATTTTATTATTTTTCATATGTAATTATTTTATTGGGTTATCTGAGTAATAAATTACATATTATTAAAAATATCATCCCCGTTAACTTTTTTAACGGTATTATTATTGAATCTGTTAGAAAAAAAACAAAGGTTGATGATAAAAAAAAAAAACTCAAAAATACAATTAGGATCATTTTGACAAAATATACAAACATTAGTGGTTAAATTTATCATTTACCTTAAATGAAATCAATTTTTTTTTATTTCTTAAGGTATCTACTGGAACGAACTCAATAACAAATCTTTTGTATTTTGTAAATACATTAAAAATTAAATATTGACTATGAATTTTAAAATTGCTCTATACTTAAGACGAGAATCGAATTCTTTAAAACTTACATTAATGCGTAAAAAAAAATTGAAACGAAGTCGTTGATTCTAAGTAACCCATCCATACAGTCTCCGCTAGTTTGTTTATTTATTTGCAATAAAAAGCTAAATGCTTGTTTGACAATCGAAACCGCTTCGACGGCTATACCTATCCCTATATACAACAAATCTAAAGCCTACGCATAAGATTTGTATCTTCAAAGAAATGTCAAATCTACTTTACAAATTGGTTTCTATCTTAATTTAATTTAGGATTTTAAAAACTTCCTTCTTGATTTTAAATTCATTATTGATATTAAATAAGGGTAAATTATAAAAATAATTATTTTTGTTTATTTTAAATTATATTTTAATTATTTATGTTTGAAATATTACGTTTTAATCACTGAACCGTTAATTGTCTTTAATGAAATAATGTTAAGTTGATGTAGCACATTAAATAATCATTTCAAACAATAGATCTCATATTTTTTTAGTTTTGAGCAAATTTTTTTTTTAATGTTCTTTTAACTTTCTTTTTTTTTTTCATTTTCTTCTTCTCTCTCTATTTTCCTCGCTTTTTCATCTCTTTTAACGTAATTTTTCTATGTTTTTCATTTGTTAAAACTTTTTTATGTTTTTGAAAAAAGGAAAGGCAAGGCGAAAGCTGAAATCAAAATAAAACTTGATTTGTATATTCTCAATCCACAATTACAAACCCTCATCGTCCATCGTCGCTTTAATGAACCAATTTGGATCTCTCAATGACCTAATCGACAAGCTCGCCTCTCTGGAAAACCTCGTCAGTTGTGACTTATGACAATCCACCCTCAACAAAGTTTCCCGAGCCCGTTCCCTTAACCTTCTAACCAACAACCACAACCACAACCACCTTATCTATCGTACCTACAATATTCTTGCCCTCTCGAAACTACGTTGTTTTACGGATTTTTCAAATGAGCTATACACTCTCAATGACTAAAACGACCACCATACAGAACTTACCCTCAACTTTACCCAAACCAGTTAGGTTCAATGCTCCCTTTCTCTCTTCGGTTCATCCGTGCTCGGCTTCCAATCAAGCTAGCTTGGGAATATCCAAGAAGGTTTAGATAAATTTCATCATTTGCTTAATTTTATTTGTCAAAAAATAAAAGGAAAGGAAAGGAATAATTTATTCGATTCTGTAAAAGTTTGGAAATGAAAAAATTTTGTTTTTAATATAAAGAATTCAATTTATGTTTAGATTTGATTAAAGATATGGTTTTTTATATTGATTAGTTATATCCAATTTTAGTTTTAAAATTAGGTTATATTCAATCGAAATTTGATTAAGAATGATTTATATTAGGTTATGAGTGAAATAAAATATAGGAATCATGTAAAAGAAGCAAAGACTTCATTTATTTAGTGGGCAAAGATTATGCTTCTGCAAAAATATGAGAAGAGAGAAAAATAAAAAGGAATAAGAAAAGGTAAATAAAGAAATAAAAAGAAAAAAAATTAAATTGTTAAAAAAAACAAAAGTATATGGACTAGTTTTAACAAATGGAAAACATAGAAAAACTACCTGATTAAACTATCCTCTCACATCTTAAGCTCAAGAACTTGGAAAATCAAATATGGAAATGGTAAGAGATATCTAGCATGAACCTTCTTAGCATGATCAATTACCTGATTGAATGCTAGTTTAGCCTCATCAAACTCAACCATCTCCACTACCTTTTCTAATCAACACAAAAACCATTGGAGTCATCGAATCCCTTTAACTATTTGTGACTCAATTCCTTGTTGTAATACCAAACAAGGCTACATAAACTGTGGATAATGAGGAAGCTCTAATGCTTTCTTTCTCAAGCCATGATTGGCAGATGTTGTTGGTAATGGCAAAAGTAGTTTCATCCAAGGATTCTTCCAGTTCAACCATGTTTCTATCGTAGTACTTAAGCACCTTCTGTATCAACACAGGATTGAACTCATACTAATGCCCTCGAACCTAAACCTTTTGGAATAGTTTTCTCTTGGCATGTGTGATAGGGAGCAATAAATTGGCATAGAAATCCAACACCAATTGTAACACCTTATACCCGGCCTGATCATCGAGCCCAAATAATAAGACGCTACACCACTATTACACATCATACCCATTACAAAACATCTCATTAGTAGGCGAACATCATTAATTTGAACATTTATAGTAATTCTGAGTCAAGAATACTCTAGGCAACATAATATCATACTAAACATACATCAAACGGGCTTATAACAAAGTTGAAGCTTGCTTTAAGACCACTTAAGAAAAGTTCCAATAAATCATGTGGGTATCGATACGCATTCGATGGTATTGATAATTCTCATAGGTGGTATCGATACCGCTTAGAAAATCGATACCAAATTAGCATTTTGCTTCTCTACAAAATTCTAAAACACAACAAATATCAAACAAATTCAAAAGCATCTATAATTTTTCCCTAAGTATCGATACTCGAAATTTGGTATCTATACCAAAATGAACAACAATTTTCCTGCACATTCAAATTAGCTCAGAAGTATCGGTACTTATGCCCGATTATTAATACTTTTGTACTCAACAGCAAAAAAATATACCAAAACAGGGCATTTAACACAATTAAGTGCATACCATATCACCAAGTTCATAAAACCTCGATAATCATCAATAAAACATCCATATTTGCAGTAACAATCTAAACCCTGTAAACCAACAAACTGATGGTAAACACCTATAAATTCTAGGAGTAATGAAAACATGCAAACAACCAAAATATCATTTAAATAATTAATCACAAGTCTACCACATTGCCTTATTCTCAAAGTTCAGAATAATAATAATAATAGCACCTACTCGAGTACTAAACCTAGCTTGGACCACTCCCTTGGATTTTCGTATTGCCCACACAGGAAACACTAACTATCTTTAATGTTTAGAAAAGAGTGGGTGAGCTTAAACAAGCTAAGTGAATGTCAGAATAACCTCAAAACATACACAACATCAAAGGTTAAACAAGAGCATACTACAACACATTCACAACCATATTCGAACCAAGTCAAAATAACATATTCACACTTCATTAAATCATAAAACTAGCATATCCTCTAACATGCAATTATACTTAGCTCGTATACATATATAATTAATTTAATGATAATTCATCAAGATAAAACAACATATTCACGCTTTAATGACCCACAAGTCTAGCTTATAAATTCACATGCATTTACACACAACAATTTCATGTATTAATCAATTAATGATAATTTGGCAACTTGGAAACATGAAACATAAAAGTGGGCTCTATCACAACACATTGGATAAACGGAGCTCCATCACACCAATTACTCAAAGAGTCTAGCATATCTTATAAGTGTAGCATAAAGCTAAACACTCTCCAACACACTAACATGTCCCAATGAATGGAGCTTAGCTCGACATTCCCTTATCTCTCCTATCTATCCCATGGTCTCATTTGATGATAAGCATATGCTCTAATCTAATGATAAAATGGTATATTTGATAAATTTGTATATATAATTTGTAATTAAATATTTGCTTGCAAGTCAAGTAATAGAATATGATGCATAAGACTTCAATGAATGTAAATATACATATGATCATATGTTTTAAGATGTTAAATGTACCAAGAAAGGTAGTTTGATGTTTGAATTAATGTCTAAATGTGCAATGTTAAGTTTTTTGATCATTTAGACCATTTGAGTTGTGTACTTGGTAGGTTTCAAATGAATGAAGTACAATTTAGAGAAATTACTTTCATGGTCGTGACACTCCCCTACTAGTGTCGTGACATCGAGTTTCTATTCTCGTATATGTGACTCTCCTTCATTGAGATCACAACATTGAAATTCCATTGTCTTCATTGTCATGGCGTTCCTCTACTGAAGTTGTGATGTCAACCACCTGTCTTCAAGGTCGCAACTTACCTCAATTGAAGTTACGACATCATGCTTCTACCCTCAGTTTCGCAATATTGAATCCTTCAATGTCTTGCCATTTCTCCTGTATTTTTCAATTTTGACGTTTTAGTCCCTCATTTATTATGGGTATTTCATAAGAGTTTTCATAAGCTCGATTATAACCCGAATTTGAATAAATAAATTTAAAAGTTTTGAAAGTTAAATTGCTTGTATGATTTGTCATTTAGATATTGAAATAAAATTGTAGTTGCTTCGACAATGAATGTGGCATATCGCATCTCGGATCCTTCAATCAGGTTGGGTGTGGGGTGTTATAAATCTAAATAAGGCAAGTAATTAAACTGCCTCAGTGGCATCTTATAATGGGCATTGTCAAGTGTCTCTCAACTTCAATCTTCCACATCTTGCCTCAACAAATATAATTCTTAAATTAGGTTATTTTTTAAAACTTATATTTAGGTGAAAGTGCCTACTAAGTCCTTCTATTATAGGGATTGGATCAAATTAGTTTCTATATTATTAAATGGATCAATTTAATCCATGTACTATAAAAAAGAATCAAATAAATCAAATTGTAACAGAGTTAATATGTATTGTTTAAAATATGACATGATCTTTTTTGCAGTTCAACTTCAACAACAAAAATTCATTTGGAAAACCATAAAAGTTTTTAAAATATTAATTTTGTTAAAAAAAACATCTTTTGAATGTGAACATTACCTTTGTTTAAATTTGACTTTATTTGATTATTTTTAATAATACATGGATAAAATTGATTCAGTTAATAATTGAAGGACTAACTTGTTCTACTCCGTATCCCCTGAGGCAAAGCTAGAATTTTTTTTTTTTGGGAGGGGCATAATTAAGTTGTATATTTTTATCATTTTTTGGGAGGTCAAAGTGCAATTTTACCATTACCAATTTAAAATTTTATAATTTATAAAGGGATTAAAAGGAAAAATTTTCATTTTAGGAGGAGTGGAGCCTCTACCAACCCCCTGGCTCCGCCCTGCTTATCCAAATACTTTCACCTTTATTTTTGTATAAAAGATATATAATTTTTAATATATAAAAACATATTCATATATATGCAATTTAACGTATGTTACACCTATACCACATAACTTACGTGTGTCCTTCAGCGATGTTGCACATGTTTGGCGAACCTAACTAAGCTAGTGAACCTTCTACCCTTTACCACGGACAAACCTAAGCCTAGTGAACTTGAGCTCGACAAGCCTCATACCACACCATATCTCGGCTGAGCATATATGAGACACACGTGGAGATTCAGAATCATTGATTACCCAATTGTTCGAAGACGTCATATCCTAGGATGTTACATTACCGTCACTACAAGGGAACTATATAGCATCTCACTGTTAGTAGTCTCTATACACGTAGGCAATACAAAAGCCCATGCAATAGCTCATAAGGCTAAGTCCCGTTCCATACTCAAAATTTCCTCCTCTCCAATTTCCCTACCAAAATACCAACTTCATCCTTAGTAGCTCTCTGCCTCTCTCTTAGGTGAACCACCAATTCTCCCTTTGTTAACCCCATTAGTTATGTAACCCCTTTTACCCGACCCAAGAGATATAACCGGATCTAGAAGATTATATATGTAATTATACCCTCACGTAATCCGATAAATATATATAGTCTATAATTTAAATGAAATAATTAAAGTTCCAAAATAAATACCCAAATCCCCAAATTTAAAAAATCAACTTACAACCCCAAATAAAATAATAATCAACAAAGTATGATGTAAACCCAAAATAAAATAATAAAAATAAATAAATTTATAAATATGCCTCCGGGTACCAAGTCACCTATGTCTTGGGTAGATGTAAAGGAAATTGTAAGGAAATGAGCTAAAAAGTTCAGTGCATCTCTAAAGTACATACAACCTAATATATAATATCACAACAATTTATAACGTAAAAAGTAACCACAAATCATGTTACAATTACATGCACAATGCAATGCACCCGTACTCCAACAAACCAAAATAGTAAAAAGGTTCCTCAGAATCCTTTCCCAACCAATCGTCACCAATCGCAGTATGGTTTTAGTATCAGCTGTTTAAAGGGGTGATTACGACATCTTCCACTGTACAATCCCAACCCATGAACACATAGTGATATGATCACATAAATATCTCAATTTTATGACTCAATCTTAATCTCATGGTATTTCTCATATATCACAGTGCACAGTAGTATAGTCACAATAATTTTAATCAGTCACATGTCTTGTATATATGCGTGACAATATCAACATGATTTACACAACTCAACCTCAATCATATCATCTTCATATCACAATATAGTCATCACAATAACAATATACCTCAACAACAACATGTAATCACATATGACACAACATCTCATACAATAGGGTATGTTACAGTTAGAAACACACTTCTAAGAAGCAAAAACTTTAACGATGAAGAGGTCGTCCACCACGTACTGGTCGAGTACTCGGTCTACCGGGATTAAATCTTACAAACACAAACTAAATATTAATATTCCTGAGCCACCAATTAAACACAAAACTAACTAAAATAACTCATGTGTAACTCTCGAAACTGGTGCGGGAGTAGGTTGCACAGGTGGAGGCGGAGGTAAATTGTCAACCTCGGAGTCGTGATCACCTAAACACAAATACCTCACATTAAATTTCCCAAATTAAATCTCTGAAACACTCTAAGTACAAAATTAAAGATAAAATAGTCAAAACGAGGCTTTCAAGTTTGAATTTGACAAAACGGGCAGTGAAAACGGACTCAAAACGTTGAAAAATAGTAGAGTAGAGTTTCTCGAAAAAAGTCAACTAGTCAACGAAAAAGTCAACGATCAACAGGTTCGGGTTGGATTCGATCAACGGGTTCGGGTCTGGTTGTCTGGTCAGACCAATTGGGCTTGATTCACTTGGTTTGGGGTGTTAGGCTTGGTTCATGGTTTAAATTGGATAAAGGTTTGGGTATTAAATTTTTGGGTTTGGGCTTAGGTAAACTAGAGCTCACTCCAATCATAACACAAAAGCAAAAAAATTAAGGTTTTTACACCCTCCACACATCGGCGGCGCTGACACCCTACTGGAACCACCACTAACAACCAAGATTCGACCCCCAAAACAAAAATCAACCCTGCACAAGGCTCCAACATCAAGAACTACCCACCAAAGATAAAATCCACCACAAAAAAAACAGTGCACAGCGGAGGAGACCGAAGGCCGAAAGTTCCCATAAGAGATTTCTTACAAACGACAATAGCTAAAGAAGATTTAAGGGTGTGGTTTTGTTCGTGAAGAAACGATGATCGCAATGATGAGGGCGGTGTAGGACACGTACGGCTGGAGAATGCTCGTCGGAGCTTCGTCGAAAAAACAAAAGAGATGGGAGTAAATTGAAGCATTTACTCGTAGGTCCCAAGACAACACTAGGGTTTCTAGTTTGACCCAAAAACTTTAAACGCATAACAATTTGGTCCCAACATTACCAAATTGACCACAAGGTTTAATCTAAAGTTCAATTAAGTCAATAATTTACCGAATTTTACGTTAAAGACCTTAAATTCCCAAAATTTCCTAATCTACTATCTAAAATAAAATTAAGGTGTCACAACTCTCCCGACATATCGTCCTCGAAATTACATAGACCAAAAAGATGTGGATACTGGGCCTTGATGATGACTTTGGGCTCCCAAGTAGCCTCCTCATAACCATGGTTGTTCCACAAGACTTAACCATCTTAATTATCTTCCTCCTAAGAACCTTCTCATCCTGAGTAATAATTTCAATTGGTTCTTCCTCAAAACTCAAGTCAAGACGAACCTTGATCTCCTCAAAAGGCATAATATGAGACGGGTACGACCGATTACTCATAGAGACATGAAAGACATCGTGAATTCACTCAAGCTCAAACGGTAACTCTAGTTGATAGGCTACTGGTCCCACTCGACGAAGAACTCTATAAGGACAGATAAAACGGGGACTCAACTTGCCTTTTCGTTCAAATCTGAGCACCTTCTTCCACGGAGATACTTTTGAGAAAACCTTTTCACCCACATTAAACTCCATATCTCGACGCTTAAAATCGACATAAGACTTCTGTCTATCAAAAGCAGCTTTAAGCCTCTCATGAATCAATCTAACAGTCTTCTTAAACTCCTAAACAATATCTAGTCCCAATAACCGATGCTCAGTCAACTCTGTCCAACCAATAGGAGTGCAACACTTGAGCCCATACAAAGCTTCATAAGGAGTCATCTTAATACTGGCTTGATAACTATTTTTATAAGTGAACTCTGCAAGTGGTAGAAAGTTCTCCCAACTGCCTTGATATTCGATTACACATCCTCTCAACATATCTTTCAAAACCTGAATTACATGCTCGGATTGACTATCAATCTATGGCTGGTAAACAGTATTAAATTCAACTAAGTACCTAAAACACGATGCAAAGATTCCTAAAATATTCAAGTAAACCTCAGATCTCGATTAGAAATTATAGACAAAGGCACCTCATAGAGATGGACTATCTCAGAAATGTAGAGACGAGCTAATTTACTCAGACGATAATCAACTCTAACCAGAATAAAGTGTACAGACTTAGTGAGTCGATCCACAATCACCCAAACTGAATCTTTCTTGGACCGTGTTAAGGGAAGACCACTCACAAAATTCATAGTCACACGTTCTCATTTCCATTGCAGAATCTCAATTGGTTGAAGTAACCTAGGACACCAATGCTCAGCCTTGACTTTCTAACAAGTCAAACACTTAGACACAAACTCAACAACATCTCTCTTTAAACCCTTCCACCAGTACCTATCACGAAGATTCTTATACATCTTATCTCCACCAAGATGCATGGAACAAAGGTTATCACGTGCCTCATGGAGAATAGTCTGTTTAATTCTAGAATCCTTCGGAACACAATATCGACCTTGAAAGCATAGTATATCATTCTGATCCATGGAAAAGTCCACAGATGTACCTTATTCCACCTTTCTCATAAGGTGCACTAGATAAGGGTTATTAGATTGCTCAGCCTTAATCTTCGAAAGTAAAGTGGGAATAACTCGAAGTTCGGCTAAAAGGTTGCTATCCTTAAACAAACTCAATCGAGCAAATAAAGCCCTTAATTCAGTCACAACATTTTGACTCAAGGCGTCGACAACCACATTAGATTTGCCAAGGTAATACTTAATCTTACAGTTATAATCCTTAAAAAGTTTCAACCAACGACGTTGCCTTCAGTTAAGCTCTTTCTAAGTGAGCAAATAATTTAAACTCTTATAATCAGTGAAGATGTAACACTTCTCCCCATAGAGATAGTGTCTCTAAATTTTAAAAGCAAAAATCATCACAGCAAGCTCAAGGTCATAAGTAGGGTAGTTAATCTCATGCGATTCAACTAATGAGACGTATAAGCCACAACCTTACCCTCTTGCATAAGCACACATCCTAATCCCGTGTGAGAAGCATCATAATAAAAAATATAAGTTTCCCAAGTTTAGGTTGGATCAGAATCAGTGCTTGAGTCAACACAGACTACAACTTCTAAAAACTAGACTCTTGAGCCTCAGTCTAGATAAACGAGACGTTCTTCCTCAGAAGATTAGTTAAAGGTGCCGCAATAATCGAGAAACCCTCAACAAACCGCCGATAATAGCCAGCTAAACTTAGGAAACTACGAATCTCAAGAACATTCTTAGGTTGCTTCTAGCCCATAATAGCCCCAATCTTTTAGGGATCCACACGAATACCCTCAGTAGAAACTATATGCCCCAAAAACATAACCTCTGAGAGCCAAAATTCATACTTACTGAACTTAGCATAAAGCTGCTTCTCTTTCAATGTTTGCAGAACAATTCTAAGATGCTCTTCATGCTTAACCTCAAACTTAGAATAAACCAAGATATCATTCTTCTTAACCTCAAACTTAGAATAAACCAAGATATCATTCATAAACACCACCACAAACTTATCCAAGTATGGTTAAAACACCCTATTCATCATGTCCATAAATGCAGCAAAAGCATTAGTTAAACTTAAAGGCATCACCAGAAACTCAAAATTCCTATAATGAGTTCGAAAAACATTCTTGAACACATCAGAATCTCTGACCTTAAGCTGATAATACCTAAATCTCAGGTCTATCTTAGAGAACACAGCATCTCCTCGAAACTGATCGAATAGGTCATTAATACGAGGCAAGGGGTATTTATTCTTAATCGTCAGCTTATTCAGCTTCCGATAATCAATGCACAACCAAAATATCCCATCTTTTTTCTCTACAAACAAAACTGGTGCTCCCCAAATTGAAATACTAAGTCGAATAAAACACTTATCCAACAGCTCTTGCAACTGTATCGTTAATTCCTTGAGTTCCTTAGGTGTCATTTGATAAGGTGCTATGGACATAGGAGTCGTACCGAGATAGACCTCAATGTCAAACTCAACCTTATCACGTTTAGGTGGCACACCAACTAACACTTCTCGGAATACATTAAGGAAGTTCCTTAATACTCGAATCTTTTTAATCTCAGAATCTGATTGCCTTAGATCCATGATGTAAGCTAGATAAGCTATAGACCCCTTTTTAATCAACTTTTCAACTTTAAGGGCTGAGATCACATTAGACAAAGACCTCTCCGTTCACCAATTAGAGTTATCTCTCGATTATCAATAGTTCTTAAAGTTGCCATCTTCTTCTCACAATCTAAATTAACTCGGTGTTTAGAAAGCCAATCCATTCCAAGTATGAGATCAAACTCACTAAATGCTAACTTCAACAAATTGGCAGGAAAGATTTCCCCTTAGATCTTAAGAGGATAGTGACGATATATCTTATTGACTTTTACAGAAATACCCACAAGACTTTGAACAACCGCAGACTCAACATTTTCGACAGAAATCTTAAGACCTCAAGATATCGTACTCACCACATAAAAATACGTCGAGCCATTATAAAGTAAAGCAAAGTAAGGGATATAGTGAATAGAAAAAGTACCTGCTATGACGTCAGGCTCATCACGATCCTCATGCCTTCTAGTTGCATACACTAACCCAGGTTATCTCGCCTCAAACCTAGCTGTTCCACTACTCTGAACTGGTCTACCCCTAGTAGCTGAACCCGAAGCAGTCAGTTTAACCTAGCCTTTACCCTCAGCAGGAGCCTGAACAGAAGCTTTAGACTGACTCTGCATAACTAGTAAGAGGATGGAGATAATCTCTAAAGAAATGCTCCTATGAATCGCACCTAAAACATTCCCCAATCTTCCTCTAACACTTGTCCCCATGTCTTTTATTGTAATAAGAACAGAGGTGCAAAGGACGAGAACCAGTAGAACCACCAACATTACCCACAAGAGCTACCGAAATCGTAGGCCTCACCCTCAGATAACTAGGCTGAACTGCCTCCTTTCTAGGCCTTTTAACAGAAAGACCACAAAAAATAAGCTGAACTGGTGTGCATGCTGGCTTTTTACCACGTTCTTTATCTTGAGCCCTTTAAACCTTTGTACGAGCCTCTAAACTCTCAACAGACCTAGCTCGATAAAACCAAATCACTGAATACTCTATGATGATACATATAACCCTAGCTTGTGACGAGAGTCGCAGTGTTTTTCTAAACTAATCATACTTCTTCTCATTAATAACCAGTCCAAATGCATAACGGACCAACCTCAAGAACTCAATCTTATAGTCATTAACAGACATGTCTCCTTACCTTAAATCCATGAAGTCATCCCTACACTTATCAAGTAACTTCTCACCTACATAGCGATCTTGAAAAACCTCACTAAAATAATCCCAAGTAATCTGACCAGCAAGAGTAGATTCTTCCACAGTATCTCACTAATTTTGGGCCCACCCCTTAATAAAGAAACAACAGCCCTAACCTTCTGCCCAGTAGGGTAGTTCATCTCCACAAACAATCTCTAAAGATCCTTCAACCAATACTCAACAACAGAAGGATCCGTACCAGTCCTACCCTCAAATACCTTTATCCCAACAGCTATAAAATCGATAGATATGGGCATCCTCGGACCCTCAGATTGACCCTTAGCAGATCCACGGAGCAATCTCAATAATTCTCGACTAATCGTAGCACTATCTAATTCTACGGTCTCACTGTCCCCAGTGTTAGGCACATCCTCAACAGGAGTTTCCTCAATAGGTAAGTCTTCCCCAACAGCTTGCTGACCCTCAGTACCTACGGGCAACTCATCCTCCTCAACATGAGGCAATTCATTCACATTCACCTTAGGCTCAATTATAGGAGTAGGGTCACTAATAGCTCTAATAGTACGGCTCGGCCTCGACCTTGACCGCAACTAATCATAAGGTTAGAACTCTTACGTGGTGACATACTATCTATCTACATAAACAAAAGTACTAAAGTAAGAATTGATACTAGAGATTTAGAATAAATCATAACTTTAATATATCTAAACAACAAAAATTATTTTATAACACATTAATTTATTTAAAAAAAACTCCATTTAACCTCAAAACTTTTTTAAAAAACTTTTTAAACCATGTCTAGAGAGCCTCACAATTTGTGGATTAAACTTGACTCTGATACCACTAAATGTAACTCCTTTTACCTAGTCGAAGAGATATGACCGAATCTAGAAGGTTATATATGTAATTATACCCTCACGTAATCCGATAATCCACAATCATTCATATATATATATATATATATAGTCTATAATTTGAATAAAATAATTAAACTTCAAAAATAAATACCAAAATCCCCAAAAATTAAAATCAATTTACAACCCTAAATAAAATACTAATCAACAAAGTATGATGAAAACCCAAAATAAAATAATAATAATAATTAATAAATCTATAAATAAGCCTCCGAGTACCAAGTCACCTATGTCTCGGGTATGAGGAAACTGTAAGGAATGAGCTAAAAAGCTCAGTGCGTCTCTAAAGTACATACAACCTAGTATATAATATCACAACAATTTATAAAGCAAAAAGTAACCACAAATCATGTTACAATCACATGCACAATGCAATGCACCCATACTCCAACACACCAAGACAGTGAAAAGGTTCCTTAAAACCCTTTCCCAACCAATCGTCACCAATCACAGTGTGATTTTAGTATCAACCGTTTAAAGGGGTGATTGTCACGTCTTCCACCGTAAAATTCTAACCCATGAACACAGTGATATAATCACATAAATATCTCAATTTTATGACTCAGTCTCAATCTCATGGTATTTCTTATATATCACAAAGCATAGTAGTATAATCACAATAATTTTAATCAGCCACATGTCCTGTATATATACGTGACAATATCAACATGATTTACACAGCTCAACCTCAATCATACCATCTTTACATCACAATATAGTCATCACAATAACAATATATCTCAACAACAACAACTTGTAATCACATATAACATAACATCTCATATAATAAGGTATGTTATAGTTAGAAACACACCTTTAGGAAGCAGAAACTCTAACGACTAGGAGGTCATCTACCACGCACTGGTCGAGTGCTCGGTCTAACGGGATTAGATTCTATAAACACAAACTAAATATTAATAATATTCCTAAGTCACCAATTAAAGACAAAACTAACTAAAATAACTCACGTGTAACTCTCAGAATTGGTGCGGGAGTAGGTTGCACAGGTGGAGGAGGAGCTAAATCGTCAGCATCAGAGTCTTGATCACCTAAACACAAATACCTCACATTAGATTTCCCAAATTAAATCTCTGAAACACTCTAAGTACAAAATTAAAGATAAAATAGTCAAAACGAGGCTTTTGGGTTTGAATTTGACAAAACAAACAGTGGAAACGGACTCAATACGTCAAAAAATGGTAGGTAAGGTTTGTCGGAAAAAGTCAACTGGTTAACGGGTTTGGGTTGGATTGTCTGGTCGGATCGATTGGGCTTGATTCACTTGGTTTGAGGTGTTGGGTTTGGTTCATGGTTTAAATTGGATAAAAGTTTGGGTATTAATTTTTTTAGTTTGGGCTTAGGTAAACTAGAGCCCACTTCAATCATAACACATAGGGTGAAAAATTAGGGTTTTTATAGCCCCACACACCAACGGCGTCAACACCCTACTGGAACAACCACCAACGACCAAGATTCGGTCCCCAAAACAAAAATCAACCCAGCACAAGGCTCCAACATCAATAACTACTGACTAAAGATAAAATCCACCACAAAAAGGGCAGTGCACGGCGGAGGAGAACGAAGGCCGAAAGTTCCCACAAGAGATTTCTCACAAACAATGGTGGCTGAAGAAGACTTAAGGGTGTGGTTTTGTTCGCGAAAGAACGATAGTCGCAATGGTGAGGGCGGTGTAGGACACGTACGGTCGGAGAATGCTCGTCAGAGCTTCGTTGGAAAAACAAAAGAGATGGGAGAGTTGAGAGAGATCGACAGAGAGAGAATGAACAAAGGAAGTGAAAAAGTCACCCAAAGGGAAAAAAAAAGTGTTTTATACCCAATAAATTGAAGCATTTACTTAGAGGTCCCTAGACAACACTAGGTTTCTAGTTTTACCCAGAAACTTTACACGCATAACAATTTGGTCCCAACATTTCCAAATTGACCACAAGGTTTAATCTAAAGTTCAATTAAGTCCGTAATTTACCAAATTTTACGTAAAAGACCCTCAAGTTCCTAAAATTTCCTAATTTAGTCCTTAAAATAAAGTTTGTATTACAAGTTAACAAGGTATATTTGCATTCATATATAATATATATTTGGATAAACTACAAACAAGGTCAGTAAACTATTAGTAAGATGAATTTTTGGCACTGAACTTCAAAAAGTTACAAAATGATCACTAAACTATTTGAAAGTTTTCATTTAAGTCATTGAATTATTCTAAAGTTTTTATTTAACTCATTAAGTTCTTAAGTTTTTCTTTTAGAAAAGTTTTTATTTAACCCATCGATGAGTAGACAAACATACCTTAGATCCAAGTTGATCTGACGATCAATGTCGGAGATCAAAGAAGAAATCTGTTTGGATTTTGGTTCACAGATTTGTCGCATTCAACGCTATTTTATGAAAACAAACTGAATTGTAGAATAGAAGGGAAATGAAAGCTTCCAACTGGTGTAGGCAATGCGAATAGAGATGGCCATACAATAGTGATTTAAATGAACTTTTTTGAATAATTCAATGACCATTTTATAACTTTTGAAGTTAAGTGACCAAAAAGTAAACTTACTAATAATTTAATAACTTTAGATGTAATTTATCCTATATACTTTATTAAAAAACTAAAATTCAACTATAAATATATATGAAAAATATTTTAAAATTATTGATAAATTCAAAACAATATACCAAAAGTCAAACCTTCTTGTACCAAAACAAAAACAGTGCATCCCCACACAACCTTCTTATGAAGACTTTGGGACATTATGCTTTGGATAAAATAATCTCATGTAATGGACAACAGATTTAACTCTTACAATCAAAATGTTGGAAAAAATGGTATTTTGAGTAACTTTGAGGCATTCGTGATAGTAAAGGTGGAGGATTGAATCATAAAATTATGGTTTTATATTCTACTCCATGAGACCATTATAACGATATATCATATGCTTAAAATGGATAAATGATGAATGAGAAATTAATACTCAAAGTAAACCACTTGTGAATAAATTGAGGAAAAAAATAACTTAGATCCCACATTAGTTAAATATCAAGTGTGAGATATGTTTATATATAAAAACCTACCAATAGGTTATTGAATGACTAAGCTTGAAGCTTTGTCGTGTGTGCAAGGGGGTGTAGATCCAAACTCATCGGGGTTGACGCACCCACATGATGTGGACGACATGAAATGTCCAAATCGGTTGAGCCTAAGAAGGGTTGTGAATATTTTGCCCAAATACGAAAATTAATTTTCCTCAACAAATATTATTTTACATTCTTTCTTTAAAAGGACAATATCTCAATTTGATATTGTTTCTAACTTAAATTGTCCCAATTTAATTTGATTCTACTAGATTGACTTAAAGGTCCTTTAAATCAGATTTTTACCATTAATTCACAAGATTATTTCCTAAATCCTCCACATTAGAATGCCTATAAATACCAAAGAATTACTACAGAATTGTTTGCATCACAAAAGACACACAGCGGTGTTATTTTGATTTTTTCTCTCTCGAAAATTATCTTTTCTCTCTTGTATTTTCCAAACGTTCAGGTGATAGAAGAAGACTCGATTTGTTCGTTGATCACTGCAGAGGTGCTACTGTCGCGATCATCTTGTTGTTGTATCCTGGGAGACATACGACGAACGTTTATCCAAGTATCGTAGGAGCGGCCAAATCTATCTTAAGAAAACTATGTAAACAGGTTTGAACATCTCGTAAAAAATCGATTTTCTAAATCGACTTCTGGTATCATCATATCTTGTTTTAATATTTTTTTATCTAATTTTTTTAAATAAATATGAATATTTATTTAATGTGATTTGTTTAAATCTAATGATTTTATATAAATATAAATATTTATTTATATTAAATTTATTGAAATCTTGTTTTAATATAAATATTTATATTTATTTATGTTCACTAACGTGTTTTGTCCAACTCAAAAATATTAAAGAAAAAGAAAAAGATAAATCCAACACTTCAAACAAAGTTTATATGAAAATTAATTAATTTATGAAATGAAAGAATTAAAATGTGAAAAGTAGGGTAAGGGAAGTTGAAAATACAGTTATGGCTGTTGTAAGTGTGTGTTTGGATTTGAATTCCCATTTCACAATAATTTATTTCCTCATTTAATCACTGATGTTTACTTTTATTTTATTTTTTTCAATTTCTTCCAATTTTAATTACATCGGGAATAAGATGGAAAACGAATCAGTCTTGTTTTAATCCTGGTAATTGAACGGTTTCATGTCATTTTATTAAATTAAATAAATATTAAACAAAAAGATTTAAATTTTAAATTAATTTTAATAATTATCGATATTGTATCAATTGATCTTGAATGTTAAATATTAATTTAGATTTAATGACGAATATATTTAAAAATATGAATTAAAATTTAAGCATATTTATACATATTTTAATGATATTGTTTGTTTGTTTGTTTTAATATATTAGATTCAATATACTCATGCAATAAATACACACATATTTAAATATATTCGAATTATATTTGAATTTACATTTAATGCTCAAGCTGACTTTAAGTTGACAGAATGATTTATTGATATTTTTTTTGTTAAAACCAGATTGGACCAATCGGTTTAGCTAATTTTTATAAATTAAATTTTACAATTTGTGCTTTTTGGATACATTCGAGGTTCAGGGTTGTCTATTCCAACAATATCATTTTCAAGATTCAACTCTGCATCTTTTTTTGGAATGTACGGTGCCTTACCTTTACACCTAACACTTATTGATACCATTTGTGTTTATTAATTTATTAAATATTTATTTTTCTGATTTTCTAATTTTTTTAATTTCTAATTTTATCATTTGTGTTAGAAATTAGATTTGCACAGAATCTTCTTTTACGCAATTCTTCGGACAATTGAAACATTGATGTTTTACATTTTGTAATTTAGAAAAATTATTTAAATCTTTCTCCAATCAACTATATCAACGGTCACCGTTGGGCACCATTTTCTTTTTAATTTGGAATACATCTACTCGTAACGTATGCATTTTAATTATATAATAACAATTAAATATGTCAATAATTATGATAGGTTATAAAAAAAAATTTGATTTAGTAACCAAAAACAATCTTTGACAGTTTCAAGTATCAACAAACTATATATGTAAATTTGTATGTAAATATTTTAGTTTATACAATATTTTTTAAAATTAAATAAAATTAACAGACTTATTAAATTTTTAAGACAAATGATTCGATTTATTGATTGAAAATAGAATCATGAACTCAAAACTTGTTCAACCCATTAATAACATTACACGTTAAATCAAAGTTAATGTATAATTTAAATATTTATCCTTTTAAATGATAATAAAACTGTAATTCAAGATGAATATAAAATATAGGTCATATTTTGTTGTTAGGATTGATACTATGCATAAATTTTGGATTTAGTCTCTCTACTCTAATTTGATTGGTTTTAATCATTGCACTTTTCAAATTTTGAAATTTCAAGTCATTCCCAAATGATAGTTGTTAAATATGTTAGTGTCAGTTACACTGTCCAAATGAATCTCCAATTGCAACTCAACTTGAATCGGGATTATATTGTAACTTCCTATATTTGTGTTGGTATCTTCGACTGATAAACCTTGAACCTTTTTAATGCATATACTTTGAGGATTTTTAGCAACACTTTATCAAGTTAAAATATGAAGAAAATCAAGTCAAAGGATTTTTTTGAACATTTCAAAAGTGAATAAGTTTTCTTATTTTAAGAGATTAGTTTTTTTATGAAGACGAATCCTAAAAGATTTCTGATATTTTATTCCATATTGATGAAGTTCACATTGATTATAGTTTTAACGAGCCAATAAACGTCAAATTAAAGAAAGGCCTGTGTCGTTGTTTTATGTACGAGATTGAGAGCACTTATCTTGTTCAATGTGAGGAACTTATTTTAGTGCATAGACAAACTATTCTTTTAGTTTAGTTTGTAACTAAGTTTTTAAAGGGAAAGATTTAGTAGGAGAGTGGTCTAGTTCATGTATAGGAGTGAGGTTGCAACTTGATGAACAAGTTAAATTTAAATAATATATTGTATTGAAGATTGATGGTAGATTACTCTTTGGGCAAGACCTCACAGATGTAGAGGTATTACGAGCTGCATTACCAACTTCAGTGTCCATATTATATTTTTACTTAGTAAGGCTAGTTGCAATTGAACATGCAATTAGAAAGCAAAGTAATGAACTTTTAATTGATATTAGAGCTAGCTACTTGACGAATTAAGTGGAGATCATGTCATTGATTTGTTGAAGTGATGGAAGGTACATAAATCTCAAGACCGCCGATATTAGATGGCACAAATTATGTCCATTAGAAGACAAGAATGAAAGCATTCATCGAGTCCATAGATGAGAAAGCTTGGCATTCTATTTTGACTAATAGGGAGCCTCCAATAGTTTACGTGGATGGTGTTAAGACTCCAAAACTTGAAGTCACTTGGACTATTGATGAGGACAAGTTGACCAATGTAAACTCTAAGGCCCTTAATGTGATTTTTAATGGAATAGACCATCCTTGTGAATGTTCATGAATGAATCAATACTATCAAGCAGTTCAAGCTCCAGATGTTGACAACTAAGTTTGAGACCTTAATGTTAGAAAATGAATATTTGTTTGAGTTATCCACAAAAATAATGTAATATAATAAATCAAGAATTTGCTATTCGAGAAGAGTATTCCAATGCTAAAGTGGTAAGAAAAGTTTAGGTCTATGTCTAAATGATTTGTGATCAAAGTGACTATTATTGATTAATTCAATAAGATCGATTTTATTCATCTTGCAGTGATCGAAAACGGCCTCTGGATTTACACAGAGTATGTAATTAAAGATATTTTGCTTATAAAAAGAAAAAATTAAATTGTTCAAAAAAATAAAAATATAGGAACTAGTTTTAACAAATGAAAAACATAGAAAACTACATTAAAATAAATGGAGAATGTCGGAAAAAAAAAAAAGAAGCAGAAGAGAAAGGAAAATAAAGAAAAAAAATAAAATTAGAAGAACATAAAAAAAAAAGAATTAAATTGCTCAAAACGAAAAAAAGTATAGGGACCAATTGTAAAATTTTACCTAAAATTTTTGTTTGAAATGATGATTTAATGTGTCACGTCAGCTTACCATTACACTGTTAATAACAATTAACGGCTTAGTGACTAAAATATTACAACATGATAATATAAGTGACTAAAACGTAAAATTTCAACAAAAATAACTAAAATGTAACTTGAAACAAACAAAAATGACTAATAAAAATTGAATATTTATATTGGATACACCTTTTAATAACTTTGAAACTTACCAACATTCAATGGAAATAGTGTCCACTTCAAAAAAATACACTGTTAATGTCCATTTCAGAATTTTAAATTTTTAAAAATCTAAGTTCAATTCCTGATAATAATCAAAATCCAAAGATCAAATGCACAAATTTCAAAGTTTAAACAACTTAAGAATCAAAGTAACGTACAAATTTCAGCCCAAACTGATGATAATCAAGTCCAATGACTACCATGAAACCAATTCTTCACTTCAAACTAAACCCAAAATTATTCATGTTTATTACAATTCTCTCTATGGGAAAACATTGAAAATGAAAACGATCAAAGGTTGTCATTAAAAATAACCTCTAGCTCTGTCTGTTCATTTCATAAGTTCTGATATATGAGCAAAATTGGCAAAATATGGATTTATATAATCCATTGATAAATTTGGAGAAAAGATGGCCATGAGGAGGGAAAGCTAAACATCAATAGGTGACCCCAAATAATGTAATAAGCCATAGTAACTTTCTGCAAAAAGAATGAAATGCCATGACTATATAATGACTCAAAAAGTTTTAACAGAGCTTCAAAATGATGCTATCCTAATATCCTATATTCTTCTCTGAACTAGTGAACTATACAAAACATTAACCCTGCAAAAGAAACAATGGTGTGCTTGAATATCAAACCCTAATTCATTGAATTCATTATCTGAGAAACACCCTAAGAACCCATAGCTCTATCTCATTGCTAACATATGTATCCATATTATTCAGCCAATACATAATAATTTAAACAAAAAACCCAGCATTGAATTCATTAGAACAAGATTCAACATTTTCTGTTTTGTTCTCAACCACCCAAATAAGGAAAAAATGCAGTTTTATTTATCTTTAGCTTTCTCTTCTTCCTTCATTTTCTTCTCCCACCTGCGTTTCTTATAAGCAAGCAACATCTCAGGCATTTTCAGCATCAAATTAGCAGTATTCTCCCTTCTCTCCGCAGCTATTCTGTCACACTTGTGACCTTTCATCTTGGTTCTCATCTCTTTCTTCTCCGGATCATACGGCCATTCTTGGCCCGCTAGAAGCATTTCTTTTCGGAGTCTGGCTCGACGCCTGGCGCTGATGCCTAGAGGCTTCCAGGCTCCAAGTTCCCAATAGCCCCATACTCCCTTTGATAACTCTACTTTGTACTTAGCCAACTTTTCACGCCATGGATATTGGTATTCTCCCACTGCCTTCACCATAGATTGTGCTGCTTTCCCAGCCATTCTTGAGTCCTATGAGCAAAGAAATTCGATTAAATTGAAATGTGTTCAGACTTAGCCAACTTTGATTAATGTCCGATAGCAAAAAAAGTAGTAAAAGTATCATAGAGTCCCTGCATGTTAGATTAAAAAGCAAATTGGTCCTTTTTGGTAAAAAATTTATCCTTTTCTACTGTTAAAAACTAATGTCCCTGATAGAATAACCAGACAATTACATGTGGCGTGCCATTTGTACCTCATTTTGAGGTACAGGATCAATATTTAACCACAAAAATGGATAGAGTTTTTAACAGAAATACCAATTTACTCTTTGATCTGATGTATATGGACTAGTTTGCTTATTTTTTAAGTGGAGGGGCAAAATATAATCTGACTACTAGTACAAGGGCCTCTATGGTACTTAAAAAAAGCATATTTTTGGAAATAATGGAAAAAAATAGTCCTGGTTAAATTTTTTCACAATATTCGAATAAAAAAGCTGAATAAAAGCCATTTTGTTTAAGTTTCGTTCATTCATGGCCCTAATTGATAGCATGGAACTGGGCATATGCAGATAAATACTATAATATCTAAGCATAGTTCCTCAGTCGATATCTTTAACTCTAAGAAACAAGTTCACTGCAGCAAATTCATGTTACTGGCAAACAGCTTAAGAAGATTTTACTATGGAAACAAGATCTAAGGCTTCTTCAAACAATTTGCAAGAATCAAATCAAATAAAAAAAATGTTGAATATCAACAATATATTATAAAAACATTGGAGAACCAAATCAAAGAAACATCCATTCAACAGAAAATCCAATCAACCCCAACAAAGAAGAAAAGAGGAAAAAAGTACTTTTTTTCTTATGGGGTCTGAAGTAAAATGAAGAGAGATCAACGGGGTAGTGTATGAAAATTGGAAATGAGTTTCCTCTGTTTGATTTCTAAGAATTTAATGGCACGATATGAAAAAAGAATTACAAGTTAAAAGAAGTTACCTTTCTTGAGAGCTCGTAAATTTGAATCCTTGCGCCTCCCTTTGTTGGATTCAAATTTGGGAGTTTAGGGTTTTTCTGGATTGAAACTGAAACGAAAAGAGCAATAAGCGGAAGATGAAAAAAACTGGAATATGAAGCTAGCCCACTTTAAAATTTGGGTTTATTTGTGATTAGTCCTTTTAATTATACTATTTTCTCAGTTTAACACATTTTTATCACACTTTAATAAGAGAATTATTATTTTCATCCTATTTTATCAGAAAATTATTAGCATCCAATAAGAATGTGTCAGGTAGTATGTTTTTATTGGCAATTTTTAGGGACTGAACTAGAAAAACCTTTAAAGACCAAAGTGAGAAAAACAGTATTTATAGGGACTAAAATATGCATTAAGCCCCACTCTATATAACTATATATACGTAAACCCTAATAATAACCCCCACTTGCCGAAAATAATCAAAAACCCCTGTCAACAGGTAGAAAGCAAATCAAACAAGGAATTCCAGAAAAATGGGAAGCAATCAAGCTGCAGTGTCTTTCTTAACCAACATCGCACGCGCAGCATTTGGCCTCGGCGCCGCTGCAACTCTCCTCAATGCCTCCATGTACACCGTGGACGGTGGCGAAAGAGCTGTAATCTTTGATCGTGTAAGAGGAGTGTTGGACAAAACGGCCGAAGAAGGTACCCACTTTTTGGTCCCATGGCTGCAGAAGCCTTTCATCTATGATATCCGTATGAAGCCTCACACGTTCTCATCTATTTCCGGAACCAAGGATCTCCAGATGGTTAATCTCACTCTTCGAGTCCTTTCTAAACCTAAGGTAATCAAGAAAAAGCCTCCTATTTTAATTCAAATTAAATGGATTTTCTTCATATGTATGAAGAACTAAATCTTGATTAGGCATGACTTTTTGTATGTAATTATGAAATGGGTTAATGAAGGTTCTGGTTTTTGCTTTTTTGCATTTTAAGAAAAGAAAAGGCTTCTTTTTTTTTATGTTATGAACGGAGTTTTGATTCTACTAACATTGTAGTTTTGATTATGTATGTGTGCTTGATGAATGCTACGGTTTAGTGTGTTATTTAAAGATTAATGTTTGATTGGTTGTATTTTTGTGAAAAAGGTGGATAAGCTTCCTGAAATTTATCAACGCCTTGGTCTCGAGTACGATGAGAAAGTGCTTCCCTCCATTGGAAATGAGGTGTTGAAAGCTGTGGTTGCACAGTTCAATGCTGATCAGCTTCTCACCGAGCGTCCCCAAGTGTCTGCATTGGTCCGGAATTCACTGACACAACGTGCAAGGGACTTTAACATTGAGCTAGCTGACGTAGCGATTACACACTTGTCGTATGGTGCTGAATTCTCAAGAGCAGTGGAGCAAAAGCAGGTGGCACAACAGGAGGCAGAGCGGTCAAGGTACGTTGTGGCAAAAGCTGATCAGGAAAGGAGGGCTGCTGTTATCCGAGCAGAAGGTGAAAGTGAGGCTGCAAAGTTAATTTCAGAAGCAACTATGACTGCTGGTATGGGACTGATTGAGCTAAGGAGGATTGAGGCATCAAGGGAAATTGCTGGAACCCTTGCTAAGTCACCTAACGTGCAATATATTCCCAGTGGACAAAACATGCTTCTCGCTATGAATCCATCTAGGCCATGATGGTAATTTCTTTATTACCTATATATGTGCCATGGCATTTACAGTTATTGTTACATCACTACTTATCATGCTCTCTCAATAATCCTTGTGTCAAACATTGCATGAATTTGCTAGCAGAAAATGGATACTGGTGTTTATTTTGTCTGCTTTTATTGTACATTACTTGATTTAACTGTTACCGAGAGAATGAAAATTTTGAAGACTATATTTGCTTATCTGCAGCGAGGCTGTTTAGCAACTTGCTCTAGCTTTCCTTAGGTCATATTTGTCTGCATCTGAATTGTTTCAACTAATTATGAAGTATGGTTCCTTTCAACATTCTCTTATCAATGCATTGTTCCTATTTTGATTTTAGATGCCAAATGTCAGTTTCAGGGATGAATACATACAGAATGGAGATATTCGAACCTTCCAAGTAAAGAACTGTTACAAATAACGAATGAAGTAATAGATTTAGAAAGGAAGCAACGTAAATAAACCAAATTTGATACCTGAATATTCGGTTGGATACCTTGCTGCTAAGGCACAATTTGCCTCTTGCCATTCTATGAGTCTCTTCCTTATTGCGAATGGCATTGCCACTCCCTTTGGCAGCATCTGCTAATTCAGAACTTAATTTGAAAGTGATACTTTGACTCGAATGTTATTCAGGGTGCTGCTAATAACCAACGAATGGCAAGTGATTTTCCTTGTATGGATCCTATTTCAATGGGAACTTGATGTAGCTTAGAAGTACGAATGCCTGCAATCATCTGCTCTCCTCATAAACTTATAATATGTAATTGTGTTTAACATGATTTAGTATTTTTATTCTGTTTTTATTACATGACTTATGCAATTATGATACTTTCATAGAAGGCTGTATGTGTAATTGTACAATTTGTAATTCAGGCCTTACGGTGAAGATCAACTATGATATTTTACTGCTGTTTTAATGGTTCTGCTTTTGTTTTCCCTTTTGGTTGTTGCAGGAGCTTATGACATGGAACGAGGCTCGACTGGTTGTGAATTTACGTATTTTTATTGCATTATCATTGATGGGAACTTTGTGATGTTTGAAACCATCTTATGTCAAGGAAAAAGTAAATAAAGTTTGATGGACCATGCTTAGCTCTAAGGTGTTTTTGATGTCCAGTTGGACAACATATGCCTTTTAGAATTAGATTACTGGTAGAAATCAGTGATTTTAGAATTTTAAAGATGGTTTTGATGCTAAATATATGCCCAGTTCTTATTGTTCCCAAAGTATTCCTTAATCTTACCATGTAAGGTTGCTTATTGATAATAAAATTCCTGGAAGGTATCAGTTAATCATTGTTGTTCACAAGTGGATCTTGATGGTCTGTTGGTGTAACTTGAAGGAATTTGCAAGAGTAATAATTAGGGGTGAGCATTTGATCGAGTTAAATTTAATCCTGCCAATGTTGTCTTCCACGTCATATCCAATTGTTTTTTTTTAAGGAAACTAAAACAGAAGTAATAGCTACTTAACCAAAACAGATCCTATGCTTCCCTGTCTGACTAATAATATCATCATGCGAAGCTTGTAAGACCACGTCCGGTGGTGATTGAAGGAATTTCAGTACCAGTGGGCAGTCTGTCGCAGCTTTTGCTAATACATCGGATGCAATATTACATTACCGATACCCTCACAGTCCAGCGAACGAATTATTTGCAGTGGTATGTTGCTATGGCCATCACACTTGGAGATCATCTGCACAATACTCATATTATCAGATTCAATGGTTAGCTGCTTAATCCTCAGCTCCCAAGCTAATCAAAATTCCCTTGTATATGCCCCATAGCTCCGCATCTCAGACTGAGCATACCTCTATAATCTTCATGAAGCCATTCACCCAATAGTTTTTATGTAACGACCCGATTTTTATCAGTGACTGAAAATACGGTTTCAAAATTTTATTTTCGTAAACTGAGTTTGTAAGGATAAATTAGAAGACGGACAATGTTAATATGAAAATATATTAAAGATCAATTAAATAATTTAACGAAAAAATCGTTAATTAATGCTCAAAGATTAAGTTATAAAAGTTCAATCGTTATTAAATTTTAAATTAAAAAATATTTGAGGATTTAATTAGCAATTATTCAAAGGGCTTACATAATGACTAAACCATTGTTTCTCATATTATAATGGATGATAATGACGGTGATTAATTAACTTTACAATTATCATTATAACATTTATTTTGAATCTTATGTGATGATCTGATGGTCAAGAATTCTATTGTCTCATGATTTAGTTTGTATGTGATGTATAGAATGTCAAGAATTTAAACTAAGACAAGCATAGTATAAACGAGATGGTATGAAACTATGAGATGTGATAATGAACATATGTGTATTGAGTCATTGATTACCCTATTAACTCTTTCGAGCATAATCGAGTATAGTTGGCATGTCAAAAGATTGGATTAGTGTATTGACCGCCTCTAAACGTGTGAATGTTTTATAGTAAAAATCGTGCAAATGATATATATATATATATATAATTAAATGTGGTGTCTGCAAGCAAACATGTCAAATTGTAATATAGAAGTGTTACAACAAAACACTGGTAAGTATTTCGAGGATCGTACTCATGAGATTGCAGATTGGAGAAATTTTTTATTAAATTAATTATATGAGGATAATTACTAATCTAATCGATTTACAAGTTAGTAGTGCGAATCCAAATTGAAATATTAATTAAACTAAGTAAATTAGTTACCCTAAATAAACCTAATAGAATTTCCTATTCCTAGTGTCGACGATGCGAGCTTTATCCTATGTCCGATTAAAAAATAGAAGATTAATTTGATTCAGTGGTTGTAATTAACAGGAGAACTCAGGTTTTAATGATGGAATAATTATTAACTAGACAATATTACCTCTTGATCTCTACTGCCTAACTAATCGACCAATACACGTTGCCCTCTCAGCCCCACTTTCCTGACCAAGATAAATGCACGATATACTCGGTGATCTCATCTCTCGATCCGTTTACCTATATTACTTCCCACGGTCGTCTATCCTAAGGTTTAAGCACACATGAAATTATACCAACTAATGCGTATGAGAAATCCTGTGAATCCACTAACTACACACACATTCACTCATTAAAATACTTAATCAATTAAATAGTTCCATAATTGAAACATACTAGATATAAAAAAAAGCACATGATTTTATCCCAATATTCATATAAACATTAGTTGATCAGGCTAACAAAATATAAATAACAATAGAATTTTGACTTTAATTTCAGCCAACTTTATAAATTCGTAATAAAACTATAGAATTTGTTATCAAACACTCAAAATTTACATGAATTACTCATCATAAGGTATTGTAAATGTTTATATATTTAGAGTTATCACTACCATATCACAGAAAATAAACATTTACTCCATGAATGCAAACATTGCATATGTGTAAGCATGATTGCGGGAAATACGTATCCATGTTAACGACTTGTGTCCGCTGAGTATATGAATAGTGTTATCCGTGGTAGTTAGCAACTACATGTCTTAGACAATACCTATGGTGGGTGCGATCCCAAAGGCTTTCGTGTCGTTCAATTGCTGCAAGTATTTCAGGTCCTTTATAAGAAATGACACATATATCGAGTTGAGGCACGACATGCCTTCTCAAGTTAGATAGAAAGAAATCCCAATCATTTGTCTTTTCTCCAGACATTATTACAAAGGCTATTTGCTGGATTTTTCAATTATCATTTTGTGCAACAATCAACAACAATCGATGTTCGTATCTTCCATAAAGGAAGGTGTTGTCAATTTGAACCAATGGCTTACAATGCCAAAAGGCTTCTCTTCATTGATCAAAAGTCCCGAAGAAACGATGAAAAACTCTTTTCCCATGGACCACACGATCACAAAAGTACACAGTCTTGGCTATCAAAGTAGTTGACTAAATGGATAGAGACATAAATGTACTCATTGTAAGAATGATACATTGGACTAAACTCAAGATGAATTAATTTCGAATATGTTGTTAATTAATTCACTTGTGATGTTCAAGGTGTGACTTAACTAAATCACGAGTTAATCACTGACCATGCGTGTGTAACTCATGTGCTTTGAAATAAGTGGAGGCTTATGCTCTAAAGATGATCGAGCTTATAGGCGGTATATTGGGTACATGACTTGTGAATGGCATGACTTTACTAAAAACAATGGAATTCATAGCTCGATTAAAGAGTTAACAATACTCTCTCACTAAAATTGCGTGGATTGATAAATATGGAACGTGGCCACAAGTTGCTTGCTCTAAATCAAGAAATTTATTACAGTCATTAGTTCAAAGTGATCATATTAATCATTAAAAAGACAATGATGACAATGAGATAAAAGAAGATTGTATTGAGTGAATAGATTTAACTCAAAGGAATCAATGATATCATATAATGGTAACACAAACATGGCGAGGTCATTGGACAAATCAATGGGATGAATGTTTTCGTAAAAAGTATACAATAAGGATTTTTCAATCACGGTACTTCTTGTGGACGGACTCCATGATTAAGTAAATTGCAAATTATCATAACGATGCTTCTAGACATAATAGCAATTGCTCGAGCCTAATTGTACATGTATGATTGGTCCCTCTACTAGCTCAACAAAAGTTTGATCGAACTACATTTGAATCAAAAGAAAATTTTACAACTTTTGGGATAATTTAATTGAGTTGGTTTATTCAATGTGTAATTAAATTATGTGGTCGTGTGAATTATTCAATTAGAGAATTTGATTAAATAATTTTATTAAAAAATTAATTTGGAAAATCTTAGTGATTTTTAAGAAAATTAAATTATCCAAATTAATTAAAATAAATATGATATTTTTGAAAATTAATTTTCAAGTCAGATAGTTGGCCCAATTGGTAATTGAACCCGAGAACCAAAACTCGAAAACGAAACCTAAAATTTGGTTGAACCGAGCCTTGTGTATGAAAATGGATCAATGGTCCAATCGGTGGCTGGATCAGACCAGTCAGGCTACCATTGGCCTGAATCGAATCAACAGCAGTCGAACCGGCTAGGCCTATTCTGGGGAAAAGAAGACGGTTTGAGGTGCCAGAGGAGTTGCATTGACGATGGCATCGCCAGGCACGACGGTTGCAACGGAGGCGATCTAACAACTGATGAATGGTCAACGACGATAGTTTTTTGGTGGTAGAGAAGTGAAAAATTAGACTCCTAGTGAGACTCTACCAGATAACTTGATTTCAAATTAATTTTTCCAAAAAATAATATTGTTTTAATGATTTAATATTAAATTAAATTTAATATTTATATAGATATTAATATAAATATTAAATTTAATATAATATTTATCTAGATAGTATTTTATTAATTTAATAATAATATGAGATACTAAATTTAATTTAATATAATATTAATATGAGATATTAAATATATTTTAATATTTATCTAAATAATATTTTATTAATTTAATATTAATATGATTAATTCTAATCCTAGTTGAACTCTCTCTATATAAAGAGAGCATGGGTCATTATTCTCATATACTTGAATTCAAGAAAAAAATGTAAATAGAAAATTCTTTGAAGAAATTATTTCAGAAAATTTCTAGAGATATTCTTTTTATTTACAATTTAACCTTAGAAGTTTAGAGAAATTATGGTAAATTTTTGAAAACAAATTTTGATTCGAAGCGAGCCCGCTCTTGACAGACGTGAGCTTGAGGATAGTGGAAAAAATTACTCGGTCAAAGCGTTTATCTTAGACGAATCATAAAGGTACGATTTTGATTAAATGTCTATTACTTTAGATAACATAACCAAGTTCTTGTTTTTGGAAAAAAAAAAATATAAAACTATAGTTTTCCCTTAAACCTGTTTTTCGTTGCGTTTTCCATACCCAATCTCCAACACGTACTTGGGACAACAAAACTATGTAAAGAGAGATATTTCTTGGTCATCCAAAACCTCGTCTTCTTTGTCACAAACGCCATGATTTTCCATGGAGTTGTCATGCAGTGCGCACTTAACTTTGAACTTTTCCGATCAAGATTTCACAACATAGAAGTTTACCCCATGCTTTATGTTGTATCGCTTAACTGCAGCGAAAAAAGCACCTTTCGAGTAAAACTTTATGCCCACTTGTAAATTGCCTACATCCAACGAAGAACTCACACAACTTGGTCTTTTGTGCAGGAGTTTTGGAAACTTTAACCCACCTACAATTGAAAGGTGGAGGTGAGTATGCCCTAAAAACATGTATCATTTTGCAAACATTGTCCAGACCTTCACTATCGAAAGCATCATCTTCTGATTCAGTTGAAACCAGCTGTAGTTTAAAAAATAATGCAATTTCTAAACCATCCAACCCGTACTCTCGGATTGGATCATTGTCGGACTTAGTGCCCTCTTTGATCTCAACCCCTGTTGATTGTACATGGTTGAATGTCCCTTCACTGGTATAGGTTGTATGGAGTACATTATCCCGTCTTCTATACATGTCATTACAACCAAAATCACTTGTGAGTTGCGAATCAGTGTAACTTAATTATGTACCCGTATAAGTGTTTTCAACGGAGAATATCAATCTTTGGAAGTTGAACTCAAAAGCACTAATAGAATCCATTACGAGGTGTCGAAGCCTTGATTACCTCTAAACCTCGATTGGTGGACGAAATGTAAGCCAAAGTTGAAATCTTAAGCTGAAACCGAGGAATGTCTTCCCATTGATGATTTTGGGATTTCATAATAGGAGCTTTGTAACAAAGCGGTGAACTCATCGCAAAACTGTGTGGTTGGACTCTCAACTTCCTATTATGTTCTGACATTAACTAGAACAATTTTTTTCCTTCGCCCACCTTCATCGACGTTGACAAACTCGACGTTTAACTCAAGTATAAGTGATCCAATAGCATTATGCGTCTAGACCATCGCATCGATCGTCATTAGACCTCTGATATCAAATATTTCATATTCCTTGGGTTCCTTTGACACTAAGTACCTATACTTCAAAGGCAATACTCTATGGCTCGAATTGCTTGCTTTTCATCTAATTCTTGCAAAGAATTTCGACAATTAGATGTTCGAGTTGAAAGTCAATTGCTTTGTGTAGGTTGATGAAAAAATGACCCTGATGTTGATGTTATGAATTTCACTGTCTTAATAATTAACAAATTTAACTCATCCACTCATTTTCAACCAAATAGCATAATTAAAACCAAAAAAATTATGCAAAAAACTAGAGTATTGGTTATCCATTAACAACAATAATGAAACTTACTAGATATAATAATGTGTTTTGGGTCAATTAGTGAAATTCAATTCCTTTAATTAAGAAAAATGGTTATCCTTACGCAAATCTCCTTTTATCGACAATCTTCTCAATATTTAAAGTTCAAACGTCTCTAGCAGAATGGCACTTGCTTTATACCAAATACTACCTCGAATATCAAACATAACTTGACATCGGTACAACAAGTTTAAAAAAACGCATGTTCAAAGAAGCATTTTCAAAATAAAAATAACAAACGTGTTGCTTGATGCTTGAAAATATCTCAAGAATCCTAAGATATCTGGAAAAAAAATCAAGATTCTTGAAAATTAGTAAAACTTTTCGGGTGAGTTGAAAATTAGAGAGTGAAAACGCTTTGCTTAGGGCATGCTTTCAATGATGTGGCAGAAAGATACACTGAAAGCGTGCCCATCTGGACGAGTTTCTATCAGCCAAAAACGTGTTCAGTTGGACGCACTTTCAATGCATCTTTCTGCCACATCACTGAAAGCGCATCTTGAGTAGAGCATTTTCACTCTCCCATTTTCAACTCACCTAAAATTTTTTACTGAACACCGAAAATCCTGATCCGTTTCTCAGATATCTCGGGATTTTAGAGATATTTTTAGACATCCATAAGCACGTTTTAAATTTCCCTCCTTCACCTGTTGCCATCTAATTCCCTATATAAAAGGGGATTTTGCTTCTCCTAATGCACCAACTCTCTCGATCACCTCCCCTCACCCCTAAGAACTTCTCTATACTATTATTTATATTTTACATTTTTTAACTGTCAAATTTATTTTCACTTAGGGAACCAATGTGCTAGCTTTAATGTGTTTTTGAGTTCACGATGATGCAATGGCGTTTCAAGACCCACATATTTCATCTACCATGTCAGGACGAAATCATTGCATTAGAAACTCATCTCATTGCAACTCAGGCTCCAAGCTCATGGTGCTTATACGATTACTAGTTGTAGTTTAACTATGGGTCCTACTTGATAAACGTTAATGTGCAATCACGGCTTGGACTATGACTCGATAACTCACTTGATGGTGGTTATGCGGTCACGGATTCAAGTTATGGCTCACTAGAAGAGCATGCTTTGTAAAATCGATACGTAAGTTTAACCTGATAATTGTAAGGAAAAAATCAAGGGCTTTCTAGTATAATCCATTTATTCTTTTTCTTCATCACCACCAAAGACAATTCATCAATCTCCCTCTTGTCTAAAATTGATGACAAAGTTGGGGGCAAGTGCACTACCAAGAGGCGAGTGACTATTGTAACATCCCCATTTTCAGTAGTGTCGAGAATAGTAGTAAAGACCAAACGTTTCAGTAAATGAGTCAATAAATAATTTTTTTATTATTCATTTATAAGTATGAATGTTGGTATTCCAAATTAACTGGTCAAGAATTTAAGTGTTTGATTTGGTTAATCAAGTAAAAAGGGATTTAAAAGTAGAAGTTTTTAAAGTTAATATCTATAAGTGAAATAGGTGGCTTGTTATAAGCAAGCAAGTGGAGGACCAAGATAACAATTACACAATATTAGGAAATTAGTGGTGAAGTTAGGTAAACCACTATAGATATTTGTGGTGGTGAATGATTAAGAAAAAAAAAATATTAATAAAATTGAGAGAAATTAGAAAAGGGAGAGGATTTAAAGAATTTCATCATTTTCTCTTTCTTCTTTCACGAAAAGATCAAGTAAAAGAGGAACAAGGGTTTCTAGAAATAGTTGCTACTTTTGGTGAGATTTTCGGTGAAATTTTCTTATAATTTTGTTATGTTTATGTAACACCCCTATACCGATTCATATGTATAAATCCGATATAAAAGTATTACATTAATGTTCAGTACAGAAAAACCGAGTCATAATAATAATTTTATTTTTGATTTCATCAACCAATGCGTTTTAAGCTTCTTGATTCAAAATATCATAAATTAATCATGTATAATTAAAAATCGAGACTTAAAATTGATTTAAAGGAAATAAAATATGATTTTTAGTCCAAAACACAATTTCAACAAAAATTTATCATTTCATTCCATCAACTCAAAGCATCCCAAATCAACATTTTTCCTACCATTAGGGTCACATGTAAGTACCATTTGTACATGTCATTTTACTTCAAAGTAAATTACCTAAACTTGAGCTTCAAGAGTGATGTGATGTGATGAGAGGTCCCTTGCTCAACACTAGCTTTCCGTAGATTTTGTACCTACGCGTTAAGCCGGTGAAGGCTTAGTAAGCACTACAAGCATAATAGATGATTATTTATTTATTGCTTAATTTTATCAAACATTTAATTACACATACACATATATTACTTATCTTTCATGTATTCATCATTTCACTTACCTCAATGTCATAATTTGCATATTCTTTCACTTTTCACAATTTAGCCATCATAGCTTTCTTAACCATAGCTCACTTAGCTTATTTATCCACTTGGCCAATAGTAGACTTCTATAGAACCCATCAGATAAACGGAACAGAAAGTACCGAAGTACTTAACAGTAAGCAGACAAGTGTTGGAAAAACAGTAAGCAAACACAGTGCAATCCAGTAGGCACACACAGTGCAATCCGTAGGCGCACATAGCGCAAATCAATAGGCACACGAGGTGCGAAATAGTAAGCACACAAATGCAAAACAGTAAGCGCGCTAGCGTTTCTTAATGGCATGCCACTACTATCTCAATGGTTCTAACTTGTCTACATGAGCATAACACTTCATATTCACCATTTCTCATTATTTCACACATCACATTTATATTTCAAAACTGTTCACTTGCATCACAGTCACTAAATTATTTATATCTTGAGCTACAGATTTCGAAATTATAATCCGCTTGATGTTTCTGAAACTAGACTCAATCATATTTTTATCATAAAATTTCCAGAATTTTTACTTTATCCAATTTGTACAGTAAATTCTTTCAATTTACCCCTTCTCTGCTGCCTGTCAGTTTCGACCTTTATTCACTAAAAATTTTCTATCTTTTTGTAAAGAGATCAAATGAAGTTATAGTCAGTTTATTTTGAAAATAGACTCATTAAGGATTTATCCATGTAAATTTCAGACTCTAATGATTTTTATAAATTTTTCTATAATTTTTCAAAGTCAGAACAGGGGAATTCGAACCTACTCTGACCTTGTTACACAAAATCAGTTATATCTCAGAATGTACAGATCCATTTTCATCACCGTTTCTTCTATATGAAACTAAACTTAATAATATTTAATTACATATATAAGACTACCCTTAACTCTTTATATACAATTTTTAGTGAATTTTCGAAGCTAATCCTCTGACTGTCCAATCTGTTTCAATGAAAACATTTCCTTTCTCTTGTTTCACTACACTAACCTCATTTAATCATCTTTATAACACATAATTAAACAAAAATTTTCATGCTACCAATTCAAATATAATATGGAGTATAGACTATAAACTAAAATTTTTGTAGTACTTACAACAAAAAGGCTGAATTTCCTCTCTTTTTATCCTTTGCTCTATTCTTTTCCTTTGTCTTCAATTTGGTCCTTGTCTCTCTTCTCTTTCTCTTCAATTTCACATAAACACATATAAACTATAAGCTATAATTCAACAGTTTTCATGCTAAATAATAGTAAATTACATGTATGTCATGAGAATTTAACCATTTCTTACCTTAACCCTTGAGTTCAAAATTTCTCAATTTAGTCTCTATGCTCTCTAACACCTCAAAATGAATTCTATAATAAGTTTGAGGTGTCTACTAACCCCCTTCTATACTTTTTTTTTCAGAAATTTCAAAGAAAATAGGAGATTTTGGAGCTTGGAGGGCATAAAAATGATGGAAGGACCTATTTGGAATAAAAGCAAAAATTGGAAATGGAAGAAAAGGGTATGGACGGCTACTTAATAAAAAGATGATATTTTCATCTTTTTAACCACTTTTTTTCCTCTCAAATTCTCTAGAATTTTCACTTAAAATATCTCACTTAAGAAAAATAGTAAAACTGCACTTTTAATCCTTGGGCCTTCCAACTTTACACTTTAGCCCAAAACTTTGCCTCCAAAAATATCTTCCACCAAAATACTCTTTTGCCCCTCCTCAATCAATCTAATTCTCATGATGACTCAAAATTCAATTTGTATAATTCGCTATTTAGTCCCCCATATTTTCTCTCCTTTACTATTTAATCCTTAAATTTTTCTAACATTTCTTACTTCAACTAAACATTTCTAATTCTCAATTCTATTTCATCACTGTTCCAAATCCTGTTTAAACACACAGATGTTACAGTTTAAGCTTATGTTAGCTTGATTCATCTAAGTGGGGGATTTATTTATAAGATCCTTGAAAGTTTAGGATTTTACCATTTATGTTTTGATATGTTTTTGCTTATAATGAATGGGTGATTTATGTAAAGAGTTCAAATTAAGTATTTTGTTAAATAACCTTTGTGATTTTGGTAGATAAAGACTAAATGATAGGAAAAATTATATTCAATGAGAGTTTTATGAGTTAAATGAAAGTTAAGCAAATTTTTTTATGTTCAAACTTGGATAAGCATGAGCTAATTTATAATTTTCTCATGGATTGTGTTTTAATTGTTAGTTTTGAATCCATGACTTATTTTGTAAAAGTTAAAAATTTTGAAGGTGATCTTGACAAATTTCCTTGAAAAAGGGTAAGAAAGTGAATTAGTCTTTAAGGTGGAATTTGTGTGTATTAATGAAATGAAATTGTTGCCTAGATCAAGAATTACACCACGTGGAGGACATACGAGTAAGGAAACGTCACCTAGTTCTGATGGGTTGCATCACTAAGAGGTAAGTTTCTAACTATGCATATATTCATTCAAATATTTATGAAGTTGAATTAATAGTTTATATATGGATCATATTTATTTGAAAGTAGCTAATCTTATTAGAAGTGTAAATAAGTGATTTTGAAGAAGTTATGATGGGTCTAATAAAAGTCTTCAAACGTCATATTTTTATCTGTTTAGCTGACGAGCGTAAACACTTTGAACGAGATCCTGCATGTGTTGCGGACTCAGGATAAAGAGAGACACGGATTTAGCTGAGAGTAGCTAATCATTCTTGTTTATTACGTTACCTAGCTCTGGCCAAGCTAGTGCTATATGAACGGTCAATGGTTAAATCCGAAAGGAGAGCCTGACACGAGTCATTTTGATTCTGTATAGCTAACGAGCTTAAACGTGCTGTCTGTTACGATCATTTTGATTCTGAATAGTTGACGAGCTTAATCGTTCTGTAATCATGTTTGAAATACCTTTATAGGATCCATCGGAATAATAAAAGTTAAAATTTACGTTAAGAAGTTCTATGGAAATGTAAAAGGACCCTTGATCAGTATATCTTAGGAAGTGTATGACCACGTTAGTGAACTTATGCCTCATTATGAAGGTTCAAATGGATAAGTAGCATTTCCTTGATTTATGGAAAGTTATCAAATATTCATTATACTTACCCTTCTCATTATGTTCTTTTGTAGATTTTGAACTTTTGGACTACGTGGTTAAATCATCGAAGCATACACAACTCCTTGCATCAACTTTTCGGTTTATTTTGATGTCATAACTTTGGTTAATTTTGGCATGTACTTAAGATGTCTTGTTATAAGATTATAGATTAGGATATGCTCTTGGATTGTATATTCACCTTACTCAAGTCAATATATATGTTGATGTTTTTGAAATGATCTTTTGAAATTGTATAAATGATATTTTGAATTGGGTCTTGTTTGATTTGATAAGCTTTTATGTTTAATGAATTACAGTTGTAAGTAGCCTTGCTTGAATAATTGAATCATGTTTCACATGCTTATATGTTTTGAATCATGTTGTCAGTTTTGGGCACAAACAACCTGCACACGGGCGTGTGTCTTGAGTGTGTTAGCTGCAAGACTCAAACGGGCTGACACACGGGCAGACACATGGGCATGTGGGTCAAGTTCGTATAGACAAATGACCTGGCACACGGTCTGACACATGGCCGTGTGGATGTTATAATTTGACCACTGCACCAAATTTTCCAACTTTTTCCTAAACTTTCTGTTTTTTTTAATTACCATTTCACAAATTTTTTAACTTTTTCCTAAACTTTTTATTTTTTTCAAATTAGTCCTAAAGTGTTTCTAAGTTATTTTTAAGATCTTAAAAGAACGATGTAAGGTCAAATGTATGACTTTGATACAAAATATGAGAAGTTATAATTAAGTTGAAATATTACTGTAATATGAGTTTAAATTTCTGTTTTGATTGGTAATGCTACTTAACCTTAATCTGGTGACAGAGATGGGTTAGGGGTGTTACATTTAGTGGTATCAGAGTTAGTCGATCCTAGGACTAAACATAGTGTATATTGAGTCTAAAATTACATGTCAATTTAATCTATAAGTTATGTGATGCTTGTGATCCGATCTAACAACATTTTCTTTTATAGATTTAAAAATGGTAGACAAAAATGATCCTATTGGAAACGACGAAGTTGAAAATCATGCTCTGGTTACCGTTGAGGGAGCAAATCAAAATCTTTCTGAATCTCAAACAGTCGATAGTGGGAACTGAGATACATTTTTTCAAATGATAAATGAATGTTTCACACAGTTTATAAGGAATAACCCAATGGTTCCACAGGCTCCAACCCTTTTGATGCCTCATGTTGTTCCTACTCGACCACAAGGAATATATCAATTACCTGTTCATCGTCCTCCTACTGAAAAAATAGGTAAATGTGGAGCTGAAGAATTTCTCGAACTTTATAATGATGATCCGGCCAAAGCAGAGTACTGGTTAGTAAATGTGCAACGTGTTTTCGATGAATTAAACTACTCAACTGAGGATAGTCTAAAGTCTGCTATTTCGCTTTTGAAAGAAGATGCGTACCAATGGTGGATCACGTTGACTTCAGTGACTCCTCGTAATCAGATAACATGGGAATTCTTCCAAAAAGAGTTTAGAAAGAAATATGTCTGTTAATTATATTTGGAGGATAAGAAGCGAAAATTCTTTGACTTGAAACAAGGAAATAAGTCAGTGGTGGAGTATTAACGAAAATTTGTGAACCTGAATAAGTATGCACGAGATCAATTAACATCTGAGGCTGAAATGTGTGCACGATTTAAAAGAGGATTGAATGAAGATATCCGAGCCATGGTTGGTATGCTGGAAATCAAGGAATTTATCGTGTTATCATAATGAGCTTAGAAAATGGAAGCAATTTGGAGAGAAAATAAGTGAGCCGAATTCAAGAAAGGGACTCCGAGTAAAAGAAGTGATTTTAGAAATTTCTCTGCCCCTCCACAAAAGAAGCCGCGAGAATTTAGTAGTTAATTTATTCCTATTGGGGGAAATCCGAGAAGAAACACATTCAACCAGTTTTCTTCGCAGTCACAAGCTACTTCCATGGCTAGTGTTGGAAGTGTTCGAAATAACGTCATTCTTGCTTGTAAATATTATGGAAAATTTCATGCAGGAGAGTGTAGAGCCAAGACTGAGGATTATTTTCGGTTTGGATCTCTTGAGCATCAAATAAGAGAATGTCCGCACAAGATGGAGTTGGGATCAGAGTAAATATCGAAGCCTACAACTACCGTTCAGAGAGGTAGAAAGTCAAGACTTGGAAATAACTCTACTATATATCGAAATGAATCACGTGATACGACTTTTAGGTTTGAAGGCCGAGCACTAGCCGGGACCTATGCGATTTGAGCTAAAGAGGAAGCTACAACACCTGACATCATTGCCGGTACTTTTACTCTTTTCGATACCACTGTTATTACTTTAATTGATCCTGGATCCACACATTCTTACATATGCACAACTCTAGTTTTTGAAAAGAAAATACCGATGGAGTTTACTGAGTTTGATGTTAGAGTGTCTAATCCAATAGGACAAAGTGTTATAGAAAATAAAATTTGTAGAAATTGTCCATTAAAAATTCGGGGATACGAATTTCCTATCGATTTGATGGTGTTACCATTTGACGAGTTTGATGTCATTTTGGGAATGGATTGGTTAAACGTCCATGATGCAGTTGTTAATTGTAAATAGAAACGAATTTTCTTAAGACACTTCAGTGGGGAATTGATTTGCATTGAGACAGAGCGATCCGATTGCAAGTCTAGTATAATATCCGCATTAACTTCTCAGAAGTTAATTAACAAAGGCGCTGAGGCTTTCTTAGCCTATATATTGGACACTCGGGCATCTGAATCGATAATAGATCAGGTGCCAACGATACGGGAGTTTAAGGATGTTTTTCTTTAAGAACTACCAGTCTTACCACTGAAAAGAGAATTAGAGTTTGTAATTGATGTGGTACCCTAGATCTTGAAGTACTGCCACTCTGAACCAGTCTACCTTTAGTAGCTGAACCAGAAGCAACAAATCTAACCTGCCCTCTACCCCTAGAAGGAGCCTTAACCGAAACCTAAGACTGACTCTGCATAAACGATCCAGTAGGAAGATGGGGATAATCTCTAAAGAAGTGCTCCTGCAATCCACATCTAAAACAAGCCACAATCTTTCTCCAACATTCACCTCCATGCCTTTTTATTGCAATAAGAACAAAGATACATGGGACAAGTTCTAAAAAAACCACTAACACTAACCGTCGAAACTTTCGAAACCGCAAGCCTCACTCTCAGACAACTAGGCTGAGTTGTCTCCTCCCTAGGTCTCTTAATAGAAAGATCGCCCGTAACTAGCTAAGCTGATGTACCCACTGGCTTTTTACTACGCTCCTTGTCCTGAACCCTCTGAGCCTTAGTACGAGCCTTCAAACTCTCAGCAGATCTTGCTCGACTAACTAGGTTACTGAATACTCTGTCATGATGCATGTTGACCCCAGCCTGTAGTGAGAGTTATAGTCCCTTCCTAAACCAGTCACATTTCTCTTTCTCAATTGTCACTAGCCTTGACGCATAATGAACCAATCTCAGGAACTCTATCTCATAATCATCAACGGACATGTCTCCCTGTCTCAAGTTCATAAAGTCATCCCTGCACTTGTCGAGAAACTCCTCACCCATATAACGATCCTGGAAGGCCTCTCTGAAATAATCCCATGTAATTTGACCAACAGGAGTAGACAGTGTCCCACCAATTTTGGGCCTCACCTCTCAGTAAAGAGACAGCAGCTCTAACCTTCTGCCCAACAAGGTAGTTTATCTCAACAAATAATCTCTGCAAATCCTTCAGCCAATACTCAGCAATTGAAGGATCTGTACTAGTCCTACCCTCAAACACTTTCATCCCAACAGCAATAAAATCAGTACAAATAGGCCTCCTCGGACCCTCAGACTGAACCCTAGTGGATCCATGAAGCAATCTCAGTAACTCTCGATTAACCGTGGCACTGTCCAACTCCACAGTCTCACTATCACCTGTATCAGGCACATCCTCAACAGGAGTCTCCTCTGTAGGTAAGTCTCCTCCAACAGCTGGCTGACCCTCAGCACCCATGGACAACCCATCTTTAGTAACGTGAGGCAACTCATACACATTCGCCTCAGGCTCGAACACGGGAGTAGGATCACTAACGACCCTAGCAGTATGGCCTCGACCTCGGCCTTGACCACGAGCAGTCGTAAGTCTAACACTCTTACGTCGTTGCATACTATCTATCTATATCAATAAAAAGTACTAAAGTAAGAATCGGTATCGGAGATTTAGAATAAATCATATATATATATATATATGTAACATAAATTATTATAACTCATCAAGTTATTCAAAATCCCCATTTAACCTCAAAAATTTTCAAAACCAAGCCTGGAGAGCTTCAAGTCCGTGGGTTGAACTCGGCTCTGATATCACAAAATGTAACCCCCTATACCTGGCCCAAAAGATACGATCGGATCTAGAAGATTATTTAAGTAATTTACCCACACTGAACTCGACAATCGAAAATCATTCACATTCACTCCCAAAGATAAACATAAATATACTTATATAAAATGTTAAATCTATAATTAAAAATAAAATAAGTTAATTAAACTCCCAAAACTAAAATATCAAAAGTCCCAAGATAAATTGTATTTACAACCCAAAACCAAAATAATAATAATAATAATAATAATAATAATAATAATAATAATAATAATAATAATAATAATAAAATGATGTAAATTTTTGCAACTAAGCCTTCAGATATCAGATCATCTAATCTCAGAATACCTATAAGAAAACTGTGGTGGTATGAGCTATAAAGTCCAGTGTGTCTTTAAAGTACATACAACCTAATGTATTTATAAATCAACATAACAATTTATATCATAAGAGGGTAACCACAAATCATATTTCATACACAAGCACAATGCAATGCACCCATACTCCATCACACCAACACAATGAAAAGGTTCCCCAGAACCCTTTCCTAACCAACGTCACTAATCGCAATGTGATTTTAGTACCAACCTTAAAAGGAATGATAACCACTTCTTCCACCTTACAATCCCACCCCATGAACACACAATGTTATGATCACATGATTATCGTATATATATATATATATATATATATATATATATTGCCTTAATCTCATTTCAATTATATCCCGTGAATCATAATCACTGTAGAATAATTACAATAATTACCCGTCACATGGTCAAGGTACATATATATATATATATATATTTACATAACATTATCATTACACACTTTCACAACTCAACCAATCATACTTTTTTTTTATCACACACAACCATCTCAAATATCAACATACTTCAAACAACATGAAATCACATAATCTCAACCACATCACATACATTAAGGTGTATTACAGTTAGAAACACACCTCAAGCAAATAGAACTTTAGCGACGAGGAGGTCGTCCATCACGCTGTATGAGTTCTCGGTCTACCGAAATTAGATCCTACAAATACAACTAAATATTATTACAAACCTAGCCACCACTTAAACACAAAATTAAACTAAAGTGACTTACGAGTAGCTCTCGGAATTGATGCAGGAACAGGTTGAACAGGTAGATGAGGTAAATCGTCCGCCTCGGAATCATGATCACCTGTACACAAATATTTTATATTAGTACTCCTCAAATTAGAACTCTAAAATAACCTAAAGTACACAATTTAAGATAAAACTATCAAAACGAGACTTTTGGGTTAGAATTTGGCAAAACGGACAGCAAAATCGAACTCAGGAAGTCGAAAAATGGCAAGGTAGAGTTTTTCGAAAAAGTCAACGGTCAACAGTTGGTCAACAGTCGGTCAACGGTCGGTCAACGGTTTGACTTGGTTTGGGTTTGGACTTGGTTCAATTGGGTTTGGTTTGGTTTTGGTTTGAGTTTAAAGGTTTGATTTTGGGTCCAAAAAGGTTTGGGTTTCAATAAATAAAAGGTTTAGGTTTATTAGGTTAAAACTTTGGGTTTAGTTTTTTAATTGATTTGGGCTCAATGGATTTTCTAAAAGGGTTTAAAAGGTTTGGGTTTTAAAAGGGTTATTGGGTTTAATTTTAAAGGATTTGGGTTAGGTTATAAAAGGGTTTGGGCTTAGGCACAAATTAGCCCACATCACAACACATTCCAAAACACCAAGAATTGAAACACCCCCTCCAACCGGTAACACCACCATACCACCACCACGCACGTGACGCAACCGTCATGATTTAACAAACAAAAACACCCCAAATCCAACCACAACTCAATTTCGCAACTTACCAACACCCAAATCTAAAAGAAGACACAAAAGAACCACCAAAACAAATGGCCAAAAGTTTTGGCTCTTAAATCTCACGAACGACGGTTGAAAGGAAGGAGAAAAAAAAACACGATCTACTCGCATGCACTCAAGGAACGAATTTATGATGGCGGTACCTAGCACAAACAACAAATGATCAAAGTTTGAAGGTTGAACAAAAAGAAAAGATTGAAAGAAAAGGAGAAATCGATAGGCAAGAAGCAAAATGGAAAGAATAGAGGTTGAAAAAGAGCTAAGGGTGTTTTTATACCTAAGTAAAATGGTTTATTTCCACAGGGGTCCCTAGAATATACTAGGGTTCATAAATTGACCCTGAACTTCCACACTCATCACAAATAAGTCCAACTTCCTCAATTAACAAATTTTTACCCAATAGGCCCTTAAATTTTTGTAATTACCACACTTTAATCCCTAAAATTCTAGAGTGTTACAATTGCAGCTGACAATATGAGTCAAGCCACATCTTGTTTAACTCCTGTTATGGATCCATATGGTATTCCACAAGCAATCAAAGTGCTTGATAGCATCTCGGAGGAAGTTCCTAAAGCTAGTCCGCTATACTTTTTCTCACTGGGATTATTACTCAACAAGGACAATCGAATTATGTTTTTATCAATTAATCCCAAGATTAGAGCTATGTGGCTTAAGACAGATATGGAGAAGGAGGATAATTGAAATTTTTCTAGTCTTCTAGGGTCTAGATATATCTACTATGTGACTAAACAACAATGCTAAATTAGTTTTATCAGTAGTTTATGTTTGGTTTTTGGATATTGAATTTATGTTCTACTTATTTATGTGCAATCTAGTTTTATCAATAGTTGTTTATGTTTGGTTTTTGGATATTGAATTTATGTTCTACTTATTTATGTGTACTTTAGTTTTATCAATAGTTGTTTATATTTGATTTTGGATATAAAATTTGTTCACATGTGATGAGTATGGTTAACAATTCTAGCGGTGATGAAAGTGATGATAAATGGGAAAAAAAAAAGATTTTACAACGCATGGAATGTTTTAACCAGTTATTTGTTGTTGCATCTTCTTCTGTGCAATTATATTATAAGAAGTATATATTGAAGCAACCATGCATGGATTCAAAACAATTAGGTGAGGCATGGATCCGAGAGATTCTTGACGGTCATGAATCACGTTGTATGATTAATTTTAGGATGTCTAAAATTGTATTCACAAGTTTGTTGAGAGTTTTGGAGACATGATACAACTTGCAAACTTCAAGACACATATCTTCTCGTGAAATGTTAGGAATTTTTTTTTACATCTTGGGCACCGGTGCAAAAGTTTCCCAATGTCGAGAAAGATTTCAAAGGTTTGGAGCAACAATAAGTCGATACTTTGCAATTGTGCTTGAGAAAGTTTCAAGGATGGCCATTGATCTAATTGCACCCGAAGATCGTTTTTTCAACTCAATACCCGATCAAATACGTAATGATTCTAGATATATGCCACATTTTAAGGTTAGAATTTAATATTATATTATTATATTTCAACATTTTTTATAGATTAAAAATATGCATAGGACTAATATGATTATTTGTTCAGGATTGCATACGTGCAATTGATGGTACTCATATTGCCGCTATTCTTCCACCAAATGAACAAATTCCCTACATTGGAAGAAAAGTTATCCCGACTCAAAATGTTATGGCGGTATGTGATTTTAATATGTGTTTCACCTTTGTTATGGCTGGATGGGAAGGATCAGCGCATGACACTAGAATATTTCTTGATGCAATTCGAGATCCAAAATACAAATTTCCGCACCCACCAAATGGTAAGCTATTTCTTTTATTTTTTTAAAATAATAAAGTATAAGTTATTTAATTGATAATTTAAAAAATAAATAATTCTTGAATTAATTGTTTGTTATATTATGATATGTAGGAAAATATTATCTTGTTGTTTCTGGATATCCTCAAATGAAAGGTTATCTTGGACCATATAGAGGTCAGCGATATCATTTACCTGACTTTTGTAGAGGTAGACCGATAGCTGGTAAAGAAGAGATATTCTACCATTCACATTCATCATTACGCAGTGTCATTGAACGAACTTTTGGTGTTCTGAAAAAAAATTGTTCATTTTAAGGGATATGCCAAGTTATAGTTTTGAAAAGCAAACGATGATCATTGTTGCTACAATGATGATACACAATTTTATCCGAAAACATGTCGGTCGAAATGATGCAGATTGTATGGAATACGAAAATATTAACAAGACATATGAGGATATTATTGATCCAAAAGATATGTATGATGGAGAAAGTGATGATGATGATGGTGGTGAATCAAACAATTCAAGTAGTCTTGAAATGGAATTTACAAGAGATGCTATAGCTTCTAGTTTAATGAATTCACTTTGAATTGTAAATGCTAATGTAAAACTTTTGATGATGTATTTGGTATATAAATATTACCCCTTTTTGAAATTTTGCTCCAAATTCATGTAATATTTTAATTTGTTAGGTTTATATTTTCTATATTATGTTAATATCTAATATGAGTTATATATTCAAATTAAATTTTAAAATAAAATAATACAAATTTATTAAAATCATTAATTAGAAATTAAAAAATATTTTATAAAATAATACAACTATGCTAATATTTAAATATAAATATTTAATGATTATATTTAAATATTTAAAATATAATTTATATAATCTAATTAAATTTTTAAATAATTAATATTAATTACTTAGAAATATTTAAAATTAATATTTCATATATTAAAATATTAACAATAAGTTATAATAAATTATTTTTATATTCTTGCTAAAATATCATAATATTAACTAATTTGAACATTATTTAAATGTATAATTATTAATTTATAATACAATGTCTAAAATAGACATTTCATTTCTTAAAAGCACTTTTTGATAGCAATGTTAAACAATCAAATCTTTAATCAAACTTTTCAAAAGTACTTCTCAAAAGAACTTTTCCACCACACTTTTGCAAAAGCAATTTTTAAAAGCAATGCTAAATTAGCCCGAAGTATTGGTGACAGAAGGATAGAAAAAGGCAAATGACGGAAATTCTCACAAGGAAAGTGGGGTCGTTGATTACTAAGTTGCTCACGTGTTCTTTGGATGATGATGAGAAGAAGAAGACTATTTTACCCATCCAATCCAAAATGAATAAATATTTACAATAATGACCTTTATTCAAAAATAATCATAATAATGACTTGAAATGAATCGTGTTGGGGAATTTTGGACATCATATGGTCGGCACCCACAATAACTTCTAACTCAATCATTGTCTCACGATTGTGTCAATAAGTAAAAAATATTTTTTTGAGGTTTGGACATTGCATAATTGGTACCCATGTATTTTTTTTTAAACTGTATCATATCAATATACATTTTATACTAGCATTTAAAAAAATTGAGAAGTTATGACACTGATGGCTGGCACCCCATTTATTTGATTAAAAAAATTGGGTGTCATGTATCATATGGTCAACACCCCATCTCTACTTTGAAAAAAAAATTTGGGTGTCGAACTTCCATTACCCGACACTGAAGGCAACTATATATAGATTTTTTCTATCTTCAATTTGAGTTTTTTTTTTTTTTTTTTTTGCTTTATCTATTGAAAAACACAAATAGCCATATCAGTGTTTTGTTGAGGAGGAAGCAAATATTGTTGAAGATGAGTTCCCAAGTTTGTTAGTGTATGTTCATTTCGATGGAGAAATAATAAATACAGTTGAAGAAGATTGTGTATTTCAAAGTCGCCAAAAATTCGGAATGAGATTCAACAAGCATGTTTTTTTGGCGAATTTGAAACAGAAGATCAGTGCAAAGATAGTGACTCATTGTGGGAAGCAAATGTTAAGATTATTCTACAAATTTTCAATTTCAACGAATCTGCTTAAGTTCTCGAAAACAGAATTTGAATATGATGATGATCTAAGCACAATGATTGCAATTTATTACCCTTGATATCGTAATTTGAGTTGTTCGTAGAAATAATTTTATATGGAATAGTGGGAGAGAGAATTGAAAAATAAAATACTTCACTTTTTTCTTCATCAGAGGAGAAGCTTGGTCCATTTTTCCATTGCCGTCCATTAAATTTGTGAGGTAAAGAAGATATTTTTTTTTATTTGATTTTTAACAAATTCCTAACTCATGATCTTAGCTTAGTAAAGCCGAAGTGTTTGTTTATGGAATTGATAAGGTTTTGGTTAAATCACCTTTGTTGAAATCTTAAGGAAATTTAAATGTCAAAAGCATAGGTTCATGCCTAATGATATTAGTTAGGATTATACTAAGAATATGTTAGAAATTGTATAAAAGTGTTAAATTTAGCTAGAATTAAGCTTAGATTATATAGTTAAATTATGTGTAAATAGGGACTAAATTGTAAAGAATAAAAGTTGTTGAGAGTTAATGTTACATAATGATAATTGGAAGTCCCTGTATTATAAATATGAAGTTGGGATTAGATTCAATTGTGAAAATTGTGAGATAAGGGTATTTCGTATTAGGAATTCGAGAGACCAAATTGAAATAAAAGCATTCATGATTATATTATTGTGACTTATGTTCGAATTGTATGGTTAATGAATTTTTCGTATTTCAATTTACTTTACATAGCTAAAAACTATGTAAGATCTTCTTGAAAAAAAAGAAACGTCAAAGCTGTCGACGAGTAATCAATTCTGATTTGTGTTCTCATAATTCGTTTTCATTATATATATTTATAGATGGTTAACTCAATAAGGGAATAGAAATAGAAAACTACCGATGTTGAACATGTTCGAAAGGAATGTATATATCTTACTACGTGATGTGTGATTGTTATATTAATTAAACATGTATATTCTTTCTATGTGATATTTGTTTGTTATTATACTGAAAACATATATTATGATGATTAATAATGGAATATATTCTTTAATGTTGTTAGATAGAGTTACGGATATAATTGTCATGACATAGGATTCATTTTGATATGTGGGAGATTCAATGCTATGTGCATATTATTTTGTGATAGCTCTCTAATACTCTAGGGTTCGAGAATGTAACACCATCTCAAATACTTTGGGATACGAGTATATTATAATGTGGTTAGTGGGATCGATGCATTTATGCATGATTAGCACTTAAGTGCGTATACTGGTATGTTGGTGAATTGATCCGAGCATTTGTCCTTAATTCCAATTCTATTGATTGGAGCTAAATATTAAATAATATGCTATGTGTGTTGGTGATTAAAAAGTGGAATTTTATGCTAAGTATAAGTATTATTAAAATATGATTATAATTAGAGGTAAGTGTTCGATCGAATCAAATGAAAAAATTTTAAGTTAATCGAGTTGACAAATCATATTTTATCATCCTAACTTGATTTGAAATTTTCTCGAATCGAGTCGAGTGAAATAGAATTCGAACCAAATCGAGTCAAATATATTTGTTCGAGTAAAATTAAAAAAAGACTTTGTGTCCTTTTAACCATTATCACCTATCGTAATCAAATTTGTTACTAACTTTCATCCCTTATAATTTATTTATTAATCTTTTATATATATATATATATATGTTAGTTTAGTTGTTCAATTATTTTTTTATTCTTTGTCACTATATATTTTAAAATTAAAAAATATATTAAATGTAAAATATGTGATTTTTTAATAAAAATTATCTTAAAGATAAAATGTGAAATTAATATCAACATAAAATTTAACACGAATATTTTATGGGATTATCAATAATTCAAATTTAACAGACATTTATAAGGATTCAATATGATTAAAAAATACAATAATATAAATAGTACAAAATATGAAATTTAATTTAATAATATAAATAGTAGATAAAAAGAAAATTATTACTATTTAAGTTTACAATTTTTTTTGGATGATATTGATTTTTGATTTGGGGTAAAAGGTGAGAAGTAAAAGTTTAGGGGAAAATAAAAATTTTTGGGGGTTTGAGAGAGTTAAAATTTGGAGGAAAAATAAATGGAGGGTAAAATTGAGGGGGGAGGGAATGTGTTTGGGGTCAACGGAGGTGGGATGGGAGAGGAGTAAAAGTTTTGGAGGAAAGTAAAAAAATTTGAAGTTTGGGGTAAAATTATTAAATATTATAGTTCGGTATTCGGATTATTCGAATTATTTGAGTTATTCAAATTCAAAAGCTAAACTCGATTCAAACTCAAAGTTCGAAAAAAAATCAAGTTGACTCGAATAACTCGATTCGTTTAACTCAAATTTTGAAAAAAAAATTGATTTTTTCGAATTGAATCAAGTTCTACTCACCCTTAATTATGATGATATTATGAGAAATGACATTACTATGATTTAATAGATGCGAATACTTTGGGGTTATATTGTAACTTCGAAATACAAAAGCAAACATTACACTGATACAAATATGTTTATGTGATATGTGATTATGGAATACCTTGAGGGTTTAATCATTTATTCGAATATATGTTTTTGTGGATAATGGTAATGAAATAATTCTTGATCATATGAATATTCATATACTTGGCTCGTTTATTATATTATTATTATATTTTAATTTAATTCGAATTTTTTTAGCATCACTAAATATTCATTACTTATTGTACAATTATGTTTGTTTTCATGCATAGGTCTCGAGTAAATATTTAGTAAATCAGAGGTTTGTAAGCAACTCAGCTCGAAAGTCAAGTTGTGCTTATATTGTATGTATGTATGTATGTACTTGATTAAATGACATATACCTAGGTTGGTCTTATGACCGAAAGTCTATTTTGATGTTTGTGGCATGTTTTGGTAAGTTGACCTATAATATTTTAGGAGATGAATTTTAATCTTTGAATAGTAGATATTCATGCATGATTACACATGTTTGGATATGCAAATTACTTTTTTAGATATTGATCTGTTGGATACTATGATTTGATGGTGTTTGGATGTGTTCTCATATGTCAAAATGATGAGTTTGAAATGGTGTAAAGTTTAGGTAAGTTTAGGTGCATTTTAGTTGAGTTTTAAAGGTTTTGAAATGTGCATTTTAAGTCATTTTGTCATAGAGATTCGAGACAGTAAAAATATGTCTCGAGATCATAAGAACAAAATTTACTTTTTGATGCAAGCTAATGCTTAAAGTCTTGAGACTTACGAAGTAAATCTCGAGATAAAAAGACAAAACACATCGAAACTAAAATAGTTGTTTTGTTCTAGCGAGACAAGAACCCTTTATTTTGAGACAACCAAACATCGAAGTTAAATTAAAAAACAAAAACATGAGAAATCAATTATATATTCAAATTGAAACAATCAAATAAATGAAAAAAAAAAAAATTTTAATGATTGACTAAAAACTTATACAAAGTCATGTATTATAATGAACTTTAGACATCAATTAATAAAGATTATCAATAATATTATGGATTATAAGTTACAAATCTATTAATATAGATTATTAAAATTAATTTATCATCATTCAAATATAATTACCAAACAATTATCAAATAGTATATACTAAGAAAAAAAATTATAAACAAAAATCTAGGTATATATAGGCATGCGATATAATAAATAAATTTACCTCAATTTTTTATCTTCTTCGGAAGTTTCTATAACAACTGAAAAAAGTTCATAAAATTTGACATAAATTTACCTTTTATCAAAATATATGTTGAGATGATATCTTATCATCCTTAAAATATACAAATAAAATAAGTAAACAAAATCATCATAATTAATTAATAATAATAAAATCTAAATCTAAAACATTAATATAAGACACACAATAATATAATAATTCATCCTTTTTGCTTCAATCTCAATATTACCTCTATTTATTTTAATAATGTTAATAATTGAACTTAAATTTGAAATCTTAAAAATAAGATTAAATTTTTGCAAATAAAAATAAAATTCCAAATGTAAAAAGAATACATAAGCTTGAAGCATATTTTAACCTTATTTCTTTCATTTATTTTTGAAATATCAATCTATAAGTAACCTTATTTAAATTATAACAATATTATAATATTTATAATGATATATTTAAAAATAATAATAAAATATAAATTAGTTATTTTTCAAAAATTTTATGAATTAAAAAAAATCATATTTTGAACCCAACAAGTGACTCCAGTGAAAAAGAGAATATTGTTCATCCTAAAGATCTCATATTCGAACCTCTATGTGTGTAAAGTGTGTGTGTGTTGTTAAAAAATTAAGAAAATATGAACAGATACTACCATGTAATCACATCAGTATCTACAAAAAAAATTTATATAATGTCATTATTATTTTTTTGAGATTATTAAATTTAAAATACTATAATAAAAGTTTTTTAACTTTTGTTAAATTAAAACATACTATAAAAAGTAGAATTTTTTTGTTTATTTTTATATTTAAAATTTATATTATAAATAAAATTATTAAAAATAAATAAAATTCCACGCATAGCATGCGTTTAAAACTAGTAGAACTACTAGAAAATATATTTTTCTTTATGATGGTGTGTTAGACAATAAAGATGAAAAAGTTAAAAAAATTTTGGTTTTTCGATTCATTACTTGCATAATTTTAAACATAAATCTCTTTCTCATTTCTCTTTCTATCATTCCAATATGAAATAATTTATTTTTATGCACTAGAATAAAATAATTATCTTTCTTTTATTTTCTTTCCATTTTATTTTTATTCCTACCCAACATATTTAAAATTTATTTTCTTTCCGCTTTTCTACTCTCTTTTTTTCAGTACCCTCTTAAAGCTTGGGATTTCAATTTCAATGTTTCACCCCACAACATCATTTATTTAAAACTTAATCTTTATGCATGAATGCCAATCTTGTCTGGATTTGGATGAGTTTTGGATGGTGTAGTACCGATATGTTCAGCTTTTATTTATTTTGAATATCATACTTCATGCGTATGTCTACATATATGTTTGATGCAGGTGCTAGACACGAGTGCTTTATGAAAATAAGACTTCGGGGAAGATAGATGGGTACCTGTACGGGGGTTGGGAAGTGCTTCAGTTGATGGTTTGAAATTTTACAATCCAACCTAAACAAATTTTCAGCAGGCCTAGACAATGCCCCTGTTCTGTACCAGATTGGAGATCTTTCAACATATTGATGCATCTATGTCTGTCTCTCTCTTAACCCTGTCAAGTCAAGGCATGGAGATCATCCCTTGTGTACAGCCACAGTGCCAATAGCTTGCACTCAACTTCATTTTGAAGGCACAATTCATTCCCTGCCAACAAACACAAGGATTTGTAGGATAGCATCTGATGAACAATTTTGCAATTTCATTATATGAAATACTAAAGTTAAGGATGTGCTCATCCTCTAACCAAACATTTGTTTAGTTCATCACCTAGACAAAGACAACTGCTTCGTTAGTTGTACAGTACCCTAGATTCAGATTCTTTTGGTGTAGTACCCATGCTTGACTGATACATTCTCCCATCATAAACAAAGGTGGCCTTCACCTCTTGCCATAAAAGAATCATGACATGCCTCAGATGTTCACCTTGATATGAAAAATAGCTTTAACAAACGCAAGTTAAAGGAGTCTTGACGGTCAAATTATAAAATCAGAAAGTGAAGCAAAAAAAAAAAAAAAAAAAGAAGAAAAAGACCATTGTCACATAAATTGAAATTTTGATCAAGTTATTAGAATAAAAGCAAAAAGGAGAGGAAGAAGAAACCTTAGTGGCAGTAATGGCCGGAGTGTCACCACCATGATCTAATGCCTGATCCGGTTTAGCTGTTGACCAGTAACCTGCTGTAAACCAAATGGTGAAGCTTTTCACATCAAAGTAAGAGCATAAAATCATTTTACACAAGAATCCACAAAGCACCTGCAAAGGTTATTGACACCAACCCAACTCTCTATAAACTTAAAGGACAGTTGGGTATGAATGCATCCTGGTGAGCACCAGGAGATCTGTTCTAAGGGCTGACTGCTCCTATTAACACATGAATCCTCATTCCATCCTGACTTAACAGTATACAGAATTTAAGAAAACATTACAAAAACTAAGTTAAGCATTACCAAAAAAAATGACAGTTCTAATTTGTAAAGTTTTGGTGTCCAGACTGTAGAGTACTGAACTTCTATAACTCAAGTATTGTACCACATAGAAAATTCCAGAAAATAAGGAATAATTATATGAATATTACATGACATGCTAACAAACTACTATTACACAAAGATCTCCAAGTACAGCTGAACATTAGTTCACCCTAGGCTACTGTTCCACAGACATTTCTTCACACCAATACTTTGCCATCAGCTTCTCAACAATACTCTTCAATGCAGGAGCGCTAATACTGCACTTCTGTTCAGAAAAACAAGATTTGCCTTCTTCAGCTGCCTTGCAAAGCTGTGGATCCAATGGAACCTTTCCGAGGAATGGTACTCCCATTTCTGTACACATTTTTGCTGCACCACCACCACTGCTATCAAAGATTTCACTGGAAGCAATGAGATCTAGCATTTCAGGTGCTTTCTCCTTCATACACTCAATAACCTTCTCTGTGAGATCAGTATGTTCACCATTCTCTGTCATCCTCAAAAATCTGAAATCTTTCAACGGCTGACACAAGCCACTCATGTTCTCAACAACTCCAAGAACTGGTACTCCAACTTTTTTGCAAAAACTAACTTCTTTACGCACATCAATCAAAGAGACTTGCTGCGGCGTAGTGACAATGATAGCCCCATCTATCCCAGTAGTCTGTAGGAACTGAACGATTGAGATGTGCTCATCAGAGGTTCCAGGTGGGGCATCAACAACCAGAAAATCAAGCTCTCCCCAGTATACATCTTTAAGGAATTGTTTGATGAGCCCATTTTTACGCGGTCCTCTCCAAATGACAGCTTCATCAGGGTTGGGGAGCATGAACCCAATTGACATTACCCCAAGGTTGGATTCAACATAAACAGGAGACCAGCCAAGGTTACTCTGGTGAATGTCTTGACCTTCTAGGCCAAGCATTTTCGGAATGCTTGGACCACAAATATCAATGTCCAGTAGACCAACCTGGAAATCCTTAGCTGCTAGTGCAAATGAGAGTTGGGCAGAGAAAGTGCTTTTGCCAACCCCACCCTTCCCCGATAAAACCAGTATCTTATGCTTAACAGTAGCCATTCTCTCTGCAATTACAACCAAGTCTGCAAAATGCAAAGCATTATAAATATTAGTATGTCCAATAACAGATTCATACTCTGGCTAACACGGCCAAGCTGGGAAAAGAAGCAAAGAACTTTATGTTTCATAAACCATATAGCCATACAAAGATAGTTGATAATCTTCCATATAAAACCCACAATACGCCAAATATAAAATACCGAATATAAAATAGAACAGATGAAAATGGAAAAAAACAACATAGCAACTAAAATGGAGAGAGCAAGTTACATAGCCCAAAAGAATTTATTAATATATGAGGTAAAATTTATTAAGCTTTAGAACAGTTAAAGCAATTATAAGAGAGCATATTTTTACAAACCATTATCAAAATTTAAATCAAGAAGTGTGAAAATAATTAAATGAAACTACAAGTACAACAAAAACATGGGACAGTTAAAGGGTGATAAACCGTGTCAAAGTCAAAACCCCCATATAGATAAGACCCGATGCACTAGTATATGCAACACAACTTGATACTAAAAAACTATTGAACTACCACCATAGCATATGAATGTCGAAGAGTCAATATCTGAAATCAACTAATACTAATTTCAATCTCCTACAAGATCCGGAATTCCAATTAAAGTGCTAAGCTATTCAACCCCACTTCATGAGTAAGCTTCCTTAACATACAACACTAGAACTTTTGAAGCAATAACTTATCATTGAAAACAAAAGACCTTCACCACTAATGGTTATTAACAAATTCTAGCTCCAATCGATTATCAGAGAACCATACTGGTGACATCTACAACAGCTGCTATTTTCTCCAGTAAAGCTTCATATGCTTCGAACAAAAAGAAAGAAGTAATAAAGCTTCATATGCTAAAGAAACCATGAATTCTATTCTAGCTACCAAAAACAGGTCACCAGATCACCATGAAAGTAATAATACTTAATGAAAAAAGAAAATAACACCCAAACTTAGAATTATAATGAAAAAATTTGAAAAAAAAGAGTAAACCCGGGTCAGGGCCCTTAGGGGCGGTGGCACAAACTTCTTGATTAGGGCAACCTTGGCATGCATCGGATTTACCAGCTGACTCCGATTGAGGACCCGGACAATCTGAAGAGGAATGAAGAAAATTAATAAACTATAAAAGAAAAAAGAAAAAAAAAAGAAGTAAGCCACAAAATTGACAGAGAAAACATACGTTCATTGGCGTTTTCTGGGATTTCTGCGTTCTCCATGGCAGATATTTCTGTTGAAAGCAAAATAAAAATCGTGAAAAGAGAAGGGAGAGCTTCAAGTGCTAACAATGGCGGCAACAAAAAATGAGGGACATACTGTTCTTAAATAAGCCCAAATTAATTTCAAAGCGAATTCTGTTCTTAATTGCTGTAAAATTATCCGAACTTTGACTAATTTGATTTGAAATTTGCTTAATTGAACATTAAAATTCTCTTTAGGTTATCGGAGTTTGCGAAAGAATGAATAAAGGCCCAATCGGATTGACAAGAAAATAAAAGAGGCCCACTCTATCTATCATAAATTTGAAAAGAGGCCCATCCTAAAATATAAATTTCCAATATATGAAACTAGTGACAAATATAAAATGCAAACTTAATTAGCTTATCAATAAAAAATATATTTTTTAATATTTTATTAGTTGAACAGTAAAATGGGCTTTTTGGGCTAACTGTCCCAATCCGAAAACAAGCTTAAACATGAAATTTTTTTGGAATTAAGCCTCAAACCGATCCGTGGACAGTTTTATTCTCGCCCATGAAAATTGAACATATTTTATAGTCAATCGATTACCTCTTCAGAGAACATCCGCAATGAAAGAATTAATCACTATTATCGACGATGAATACCTTAATTTCAAACAAATAACATATTATACTCAAAACAATTAAATATATTATATATAGCTCATATTTTAAGTTCAAAAATATGAAGTTAAGATAAAATGTTTCTCTATCTAATTTCTGTCTCCTCTCATTTTGTTTCTTCCCCCGCCCCACACATTTTAGCATTGTAGTTCATCAAAATGCAAATAAATTTCTTTTTATAAATCCAAAAGAAGATCTAAAAAATTTAATTTTTTTTCAAAACTTTTTGTTCAAATTTTTCTTATTTGATTTTATATGTTTTTCACATACTTTCTCTCTTTAATTCTCCCTTTCCTCTTATCTTTTATCTGTTTAACCATGTTGATGGTTGCATATGTTTTAATGTTCAAGCTAGTTTGCACCATTGTTGCATCTTTAACCTTTGAAACAAGCTATTAAGCTTTTAGGGTGGATGACAAAGATACGACTACTTTAGAATGGAGAATGATTATCCACTTGATGTAAACTTTTTAAGAGGAGTTACATTGACTGGAAACTGATCAACTATGACTGTAACATTTAATGTTACTAGAAACTTTAAGGTGAGATTTATCTAGTGAACAGGGACTCTTGTCATATTTTGGGTCATTTTATTATTATAATTATTGTTATTTCTACGTTCACAACTGATGTTATTAAGGCTAGTTGATTTAATATCGCAGCCTCCGATTATTTGAGTTCGTTGATTTAATATCACAACTTCTAATAGCTCACTGACTTACGTTCACGGTTGATGTTATTAAGGCTAACTGATTTAAAATTGTAACCTTCGATTATTTGAGTTAACTGATTTAAGATTGCAACTCTTAACAGCTCGTTGATCTACGTTCACAGTTGATGTTATTAAAGCTAGCTAATTTAAGATCGCAGTCTCTAATTATTTGAGTTCGTTGATTTAATATCGCAACTCCTAACAGCTCACTGACCTACGTTCACAACTAATATTATTAAGGATAGTTTATTTAAGGCTTGTGATTTTCAGTATTCCAACAATTCACTTGATTTATTCTCGCGATTATCATTTTAAAGCTTGCTAATTTCTTCGATAAGATGAAAGATAAATTTTTTACTTACAAGAAATGTAGTTCGCAATGCTCTACATCATGATTCATTTCTTTAAAATCATTCCTTTTAACTTCAGTATCACACCGATACAACTACCGATACATGAACAGGTAATTGTCGGTAGAACACATTATAATTAAATCAAAAATAACACTTCAATGAACTACCGGTACTATATAAATTCTACCGATACAACTAACCTAGATCTATCGGTATTAAATAAACTTCTACCGATACCTAAAATCACAGTAAGCAAAATTACTTAACCTGTGGACTTCTACCGGTACCTCTCTTCTAATTATCGATACTAAAATTAACAGAGTAAGATTTACAATTATGGCATACTTCTATCGATACATCAACTATTATACCGGTACTACTTCCATAATTTTATCGGTAGTCAAAATTCTTATTACCGAAACTAAATAAATCAGTATCTAAAGTTTCTCATACCCTGCACTTCTACCGATACTAAGTAATGAAATACCGACACAACATAGTCTGCTACAAAAACTCCACTCCATTTAATCACAAGTAATATATTAAGATCACATCACATTTTGCAAAATCATTCATTGTACCAAATTCACAACCACAACCTTTACATATACATACTTCAAAAGATGCTTGGGTTTAAGTTTTAACAAAAGCTATTTAGTACTACCCAAAACATCTTATATACATGCCACTCTTAAACCCAAAACGAGTTACTCAAAAATCTACCAATGATGAAGGTGGTAGTGTACGCTCTTGACTGAATCCAATCGATGTCAAGATTCCTCGAGACCTACAATCATGAAAATTCAAACGCGGTAAGTCATTTAAGACTTAGTAAGTTCGAAACACAAATGGTAATGTAATTAAGTAAATTAACGACTATAATTCAAAATTCAATACTCGTTATTGAATCACCGGCACAAAACCTGAAAACACAGCACAAAGCCTACTAGGCACAAAGCCTGAATTTGTGTAAGCAAATTAATCTACAAAAGATTATACATGTCAACAAAAATCTTTATATATGATAACACGCATATATATACATCAATTCTAACATTTATAAAGTGAACTTATAATTATAAGATAATGAAACGAACTTACTTATTTAGTGATAATTGATATTTAACGGAGAATTACTCAACAACTTTTCCTTTCCCCCGCTTATCTACCGTAACATCCGTTTCTTGATCTAATTGGTACATAATTAACATAAATCAATTTAATTAACATACTGGCTCATTTCATTACGAAATGACTAAAAAAAAAGAATATAATTTATGAATCCATGCTTCCTTCTAACTAAAATTCCTAAAATTCTATATTCCACAATTAAACTCACCAATTTACCTTTTTCTTTTTTAACCAAACTTCTAACCCATAATTTTCATCCCCAAAACAGCAGCTAAGTAAAGAATTACAACCATGGCAACTTTCTAAACTCGTTATACTTTTGAGCTCTAACACTAAAGTTGAATGAGCTAAGCTCCAAAGACCACAAATATACAAAAATTAACATCCAAATCACTTACATGCACACACCTTGAAGAGTTAAGAATTAAGCTTCAAAAATGGCCAGTCTCTCTTCAATTTTCGGCAAGAAGAAGAAGATGATGAGAAAATTCCAAGAAAACCTTATCTCCTCTCTCTTTTTTTTTTGGTGATCTTATCTCTATATTTTTTTTTTTTTAGTTATTTCATCGTTTCATTTATTTTATTTATTTAATTAACATAAAACCAATTAATCATGACAATTCTATCATCTTGACATGTCAAAATTCACTAACTAGATTTGTGATTTATTTATCGTATAAGTCCCTTACTCATACTTTTCATAACATTCCTTACTCTAATTAAATAATTATACTATTTTATCCTAATGATAAAAATTTAGTGTTTCTAATCTATTTTTCTCAACGTTGCAAATTACGGGTCGTTACAAATTCTCCTCCCCTTAAAGGATTTTCGTCCCCGAAAATCTTACCAAATAAGAGATTTGGATATTGTGATCTCATGGATTCTTCTTTTTCCCAAGTAGCTTTTTCTACTCGTTGTTTATGCCATAATACTTTAACCAACTTAACTCTTTTGTTTCTCAACTCTTTTGTTTCTCAACTCTTTCACTTCTTTTGCCAAAATTTTGATAGGGTCTTAATCGTAGGTTAAATCAGGTTGTAATTCAATATCTTCCACTGACAACACATGTGATGGGTCTGATCTATATCAACGAAGCATGGAGACGTGAAACACTTTGTGAATCCTGTCAAGCTCAGGAGGCAAGGCTAAACGATAAGCCATTGGTCCAATATTTTCTAGAATTTCATAAGGTCCAATGAATCTAGGACTTAGTTTCCCTTTACGTCCAAAGCGTAACACTTTTCTCCAAGGCGAGACTTTTAGAAAAACTTTTTTGCCCACAGAGAATTGAATGTTCTTACGCTTTAAATCTGCATAGGATTTTTTATGATTAGAAGCGACTTTCAAATTATCCTTAATGATTTTTACCTTATCTTCCGTTTCACGAACTAAATTGACTCCACCAATATTCCTTTCTTTCAATTCTGTCCAATACAATGGACTTCTGCATTTACGTCCATATAAAGCTTCATACGGTGCCATCTTTAAGCTTGTTGGATAATTGTTGTTATAGGCGAATTCCACTAGCGGTAGGTAGTTCTCCCAACTGCCTTCAGATTAAATTATGCAGCATCGTAACATATGTTCTAATACTTGAATTACCCGTTCTGACTGGCCATCAGTTTGAGGATGGAATGCTGTACTAAACTTTAACTCAGTTCCCAAAGTTGCTTGCAACATGTTCCAAAATCTGAAGGTAAATCTCAGATCACGATCTGAAATAATTGACAATGGAACACCATGCAATCTAACCACCTCCGACACATACAATTCGACCAACTTTTCCAGTGAATAATCCACTCGTACCAAAATAAATTGTGATGATTTCGTCAAGCAATCAACAACAACCCAAATGGCATCCTTTTTCTTTGGTGAAATAGGTAATCATGATACAAAATCCATTGTAATATGCTCTCATTTCCACTCCAGTATCATAATTGGTTGCAACAATCCAAATGAAACTTGATGTTCAGCTTTTACTTGTTGACATACAAGGCACTTGGATACAAATTCAAAAATTTCCCTCTTCATTTTTGGCCACCAATAAAGTTGTTTTAAATCACAATACATTTTTGTACTACTTGGATGGATAGACTACATACTATTGTGAGCTTCTGACAGCAACTTTTGCTTCAACTGAGCATCATCTGGTACAAACAATCTTTTGTGAAAATACAAATTATCATCCTCGCCGATTGAAAATTCAGAAACTTGACCATTTTCCACCATTTTCCTTTTGGCTAAAACATTGGGATCTACAAGTTGCAACTCACGAATATCATGAAAAAACGACGGTCTAACTTTGAGTTCTACTAAAATGGAATTATCATTTCTCATACTCAACTGCGCATTCATCAATCGAAGTGCAAAAAGACTTTTACGACTTAACGCGTAAGCAACTATGTTAGCTTTACCTAGGTGATAATCAATCACAATTTCATAATCTTTTAACAATTCTAGCCATCTTCGTTGCCTCAAATTTAATTCTTTTTGCGTCATCAAATATTTCAAACTTTTATAATTTGTGAACAAGTGACATTTCTCGCCATATGAATAATGACGCCGTATTTTCAAAGCAAACACGATTACAGCTAACTCAAGATCCTGAGTAGGATAATTCTTTTCATGAGGCTTAAGCTGTCAAGAAGCATATGCAATAACCTTTCCTTCTTGCATCAATACACAGCCCAAGCCACTCAATAATGCATCACTAAAAAAGAAAAATTCCATTCCTGACTCAGGCTGAGTCAAAATCGGTGCTTCTGTCAGCATACTCTTTAGTTGATCGAAACTCTCTTGACACTTCTCTGGCCAATCAAAACTAACATCTTTCTGTAATAATCTCGTCATAGGTAGAGCTATGATCGAGAAATTCTTAATAAATCTTCGGTAGTAACCAGCTAATCCCAAGAAACTCCGTACTTCTGACACGTTCCGTGGGGGTTTCCAATTCAAAATGGCAGAAATCTTGCTTGGATCCACTCATATCCCTTCTCTTGAAATCACATGACCGAGAAATCCCACTTCCGAAAGAAAAAATTCGCAGTTGCTAAATTTACCATACAATTTCTTTTCTCGCAATATTTATAAAATGATCTTCAAGTGTTGAGCATGTTCTTCTTTATTCTTGGAATAAATCAAAATGTCATCAATAAAGACAACAACAAACTGATCTAAATGTGGTTGAAATACCTGATTCATTAAATCCATAAATGTTGTCGGAGCATTTGTCAACCCAAAAGGCATGACTAAAAACTCATAATGTCCATAACGCGTCCTGAATGCTGTCTTTGGTACATTAACATTCTTAACTCACAACTGGTAGTAGCCTGATCTGAGATCGATTTTCGAAAACACAGTAGCTCCCTACAATTGATCGAACAAATCATCAATTCAAGGTAATGGATACTTGTTCTTAATCGTAACTTTATTCAGTTACCTGTAATCAATACACAATCTCATCTATTCGTCCCTCTTCTTTACAAACAATACAGGTGCACCCTACGGTGATATATTAGGTCTAATGAAACCTCTATCCAATAACTCTTGTAACTGTGCCTTAAGTTCCTTAAGTTCCATTGGAGCCATTCAATACAAAGTGATCGAAATAGGAATAGTACCAGATACTAACTCAATAGCAAATTCAACCTCTCGCTCAGGTGGTAGCCCCAGTAATTCTTCAGGAAAAACATCAGTGAACTCGCATACTATAGGTACATTACTCACTTCTTTCTCTGACACTTTAGTATCCAAGACATAAGCCAAAAATGCGTGACAACCCTTATGAATTAATTTCTGCGTATTGATAGTTGAAATCAAATTGTATACACAATCAGACCTCTCCGATATAACAGAAATAATCTGTAACATCCGCGTTTTTGAACCGGAGTTGGAATAGTAATAGTAGAGTTAAAAGTTAGAATATGTGGTTAAAATAAGAAGATTAGGAAAAAATTAAGGATTAATTAGTAAGTGTGAGAAAGGAGGAAGGACTAAATAGTAATTTATCCAAATTGAATTATGATTCATCATGGGAATTAGATTGATTGAGGAGGGGCAAAAGAGTAATTTGGAGGAAGATATTTTTGGAGGCAATGTTTTGGGCCAAAGTGTAAAGTTGGAAGGTCCAAGGACTAAAAGTGAAATTTTACCATTATTAAAGAAAGATATTTTTATAAAGAGAAATTGATAGAAAAATCTAGAGAAATAAAGAAAATAAATGATGAAAAGGCTATAAAAGCCATCAGTCATGGTGCTTCACGTTAACCACCATTTTTCCACCATTTCAAGTTTTGCTTTTCTTACAAATTAGTCCTTTTTCACCAAATACAAACCAATTAAGCTAGTTTCTTCCAAATTTCTTCAAGATTAGTGAATAGAATTTATAGAGAAGTGTAGTAGCTATCCATTTGTTAAAACAAATGCATCCATACTTGTCTTGGAGGAGAAAGAAAATGGGAATTAGTGTTGAATACAAGTGATTAATGTAAGAAAGCTAAACTCTTCTTTAAATACATGTTAGTTTTGGTTTAGAAACATAGATTATGATATGTTAGAATGATTTTAATGTGAATATATGTGTTTTGTATGGAATTGAAGAGAAAGAAAAGAAGGAGAATGACTCAATTGATGAGAAAGGAAAAGAGAAGATCAAAGAGGGAAAGGAAGCTTTCTACTAGAGATGTAAGTACTACAATATTTTAAATTGAAAATTTATTCTCTTTAAAGTATATGATTAATTGTGATAAAAATGAATAAAATGATGTGTTTAGTTATAAATATGGTGATTAGGTGTGATTAAATGAAATTTAGTGCAAAGGAAATATGAGAAGGAAAAAATTCACTTCAAAACAGTTTGGACAGTAACAGGGGACTAATTTCGAAAATTCACCAAAAATTGTATATAATGAGTTAAGGGTCGAATTATATATGTAATTAAATATTATTTAGTTTAGTTTCATATGGAAGAAACAGTGAATTAAAATGAATTTTATATTTCGAGATATACTAGTTTTTGTATAACAAGGTCAGGGTAGGTACGAGTTCCCCTGTTCTGACTTTGAAAAATCATAGAAAAATATAGAAAAATTATTATAGACTGAAATTTATATGGTTAATTCCTTAATGAGTATATTTTCAAAAGAAATAGACTGGAACATCATTTGATCTCTTTAATAAAATATAGATAATTTTTAGTGAAGAAAGGTCGAAACTGTCAGGCAGCAGCAAAGGGGTAAATTGAAAGAATTTACTGTACAAATTGGCTAAAGTAAAAATTCTGAAAATTTTATGATAAAAACATATTTGAGTCTAATTTCAGAAAAATCAAGCATTTTATAATTTTGAATTCTGTAGTTCAAGATATAAATAATTTAGTGACTGTGACGCAAGTGGATAGCTTTGAAAATTAATGTGAAAATAAGAGTAAAGAGGTATATGATGATATATATGTGTGATGAACAATGTATATATGAAAAATTATGTGTTTAATTATGAATATTGATTATATGATAAAATGGTGATATTGTGTAAGCCTTTGAGTAAATAAAGGTGAAAAATACATGATTATATATATGTGAAGAGAAATGTAAATGTGATATATGAAATTATAAGAAATGATGAATATGAGAGATTATGCCCATGTAGACAAGTTAGAACCATTGTGATAATAGTGGCATGCCATTAAGGACGCTAACGCGCTTCTGTTCAACACTGTGTGTGCTTCTGTTACCCAGCACTGTGTGTGCTTCTGTTACCCAACACTAGGTGTGCTTCTGTTCAGCATTGTGTGTGCTTCTGTTACCCAGCACTGTGTGTGCTTTTGTTTTCCTAGCACTTGTGTGCTTACTGTTAAGTACTTCGGTACTCTTTCTGTTCCGTTTATCTGATGGGTTTTATAAAAGTCTATTATGGGCCAAGTGGATAAATAAGCCAAGTGAGCTATGGTTAAGAAAGCTATGATGGCTAAATTGTGAAAAGTGAAAGAATGTGCAAATTATTACATTGAGGTAAGTGAAATGATTAATACATGAAAGATAAATACTATATGTGTATGTTTAATTAAATGTTAATAATTAAGTGAACTAATGTGATTGAAATGACTAAGTTGTGAAAAAGGGATGAAAATGTAAAATCTACCGTTGAGGTAAGTTGGAATATGAGGATGAATGTGTGTTATGGGGAAATTATGGTAAGTTAAATGTTACATGCAAGAAAGGTTAGAAATTTTATACACATGAGTAAATTAAATGTTTGATAAAATTAAGCAATAAATAAATAATCATCTATTATACTTGTAGTGCTTACTAAGCCTTCACCGGCTTAACGCGTAGGTACAAAAGCTACGGAAAGCTAGAATCGAGCAAGGGACCTCTCATCACGTCATATCACTTTTGAAGCTCAAGTTTAGGTGATTTACTTTGAAGAAAAATGGCATGTACAAATGGTATACTTAGGTGTCCCTAATGAATAGGTTACTAATATTGTTTTAAAAATTTACACGAATTGAAAGAAAAATTTTATTATACTCGTTTTTAATTCTCTGGCACTGTGTGTAATACTCTTAGGCCGAGTTTATACGTGTGAACCAGGTGTAGGGGTGTTACATAATCTTTCCACTTAAACTACTCAAATCAACTTTCCTTTGCCGACAACTCACCACAGCATCATGAACATTGAGCCAATCCATTCCCAAAATCACATCAAATTCATTAAATGGTAACAACATCAAGTCAGTAGGGAAATCATAACTTTGAACTTTCAGTGGACATTGCTTACATACTAGGTCAACTACTACACTATGACCTAATGGATTTGTGACATTGACAACACAATCAATAGGCTCTACAGGTAAATTCTTTTCTATTACTAATCTAGTACATATATAAGAGTGAGTTGATCCGGGATTAATTAATGCACAAACGTGAACATCAAAAATAGAGAAAGTACCAACAATAATATCAGGAGCTAAAACTTCTTTCTGTGCGCGAATAGCATACGTCCTAGTAGGAGCTTTAGCCTCCGATCTAGTGGACATATCTTTAGAAACATTTTTGTTTGCTCCAATTGCATTATTGTTCCCAGGGTGTCTACCCCGAGTAGTAGCTACCGATCTCTCGCGTTCTCCTTTATTAGACTCATTACGATTAGGACAATCCCTTCTAAAATGATTAGGAGATCCACAAATAAAACATGCTTCATTGTTTACTCTACACACCCCAAAGTGAAATCTACCACACTGTTTGTATTCTACTCGGTTGGTTTTTCGCACACTGCCTACACTTGCCACTGACAAGGTCGAAGCTCTTATGTTATCTGGCTTCACTTGATTTCTTCTGTGGTACTCGAATGGTGAATTAAACGCACTGCTTGATTCTTTTAACTTCTTTTATAGAGAACCCGAGAAACTCTTTGTCCCGAAGCGTTTGCCAAAGTCACGAGTCCTTGCCTCACTTCTCATTTTGCTAAAACAAATTTCTTCCATCTTCTGTGCCCGATCCGATAGTATTACTAACTCTCGAATCTCTAAAACTCCGACTAGCTTTCTAATTTCATCATTCAATTCATCTTCAAAACGTATGCATAAGGCTCTTCTGTGGGCACAATCTCGTGAGCATACTTTCTAAGTTGAACAAACTGTTTCTCGTACTCTGCCATGGACTTGTTTCCTTGTTTCAATTCAAGGAACTTCTTCTTCTTCCATTCTAAATACCTCTTACTCACATAATTCTTACGAAATTCTGATTTAAAGAACTCCCAATTGACTCTTGCTTTCGGTACCATTGATGTTAAAGTGGACCACCAATGGAAAGCTTCTTCCTTCAATAGTGATACAGCACAACGTAAGCAATCTTTCGGAGGACATAACATCTCATCAAGTATCCTTTGAGTATGTTCTAACCAGTACTTAGCTTTTTTAGGATCATCATCAATATTCCCATTAAATTCCATCGCTCCACATTTTCTTACTTTATCAATAGAGATTCTACGATCATCACAGTGAGACAATCCCTATTGTCGTAAGGAAGGAGTAGGTTGATTTGACGCATTTGCCTTTAAGTATGCATCATACATATCAAGCATCATTTGGAGAAATGCATCCGGTGTGACATTTCTAGGCCTTTAAGTTTCCTGTTCATTCGGTGTACTTCCCTCAGTTATAACTAGAGTATAACTTTCAATCTCATCAAAATTTGCGCGATTGGATCCCGACGACATCTTTTATCTAAATAAAACATTTCAAATTGATCAAGAATCCCCACACTATCGTCGGTTATAAAGTGGCATGTATATTTATACTCACACTTGCTACGTTCAGTCTTAGAATCGACTAAATCGTAGCTCTGATACCAATAAATGTGACAACCCTAGCCCGAAATAACTAATAAACTCACATATTTAGATAAACCTTCATCACAAACAACATTCCTTATTAACAATGTTTAACATTTTGACCTTTCAATAGCGTATAATTGGACAATATGACTTAAAAAAAATAATTAAATAACACATGCTTGAGATTCAAAATCTTCATGCAAATTTAATATGAAATGATACAACTACCGATACATGAACAGGTAAGTGTCGGAAGAACACATAATAATTAAATCGAAAATAACACTTTAATGAACTATCGGTACTATATAAATTCTACCGATACAACTAACCTAGATCTACTGGTATTAAATAAACTTCTACCGATACCTAAAATCACAGTAAGCAAAATCACTTAACCTGTGGACTTCTACTGGTACCTCTCTTCTAACTACCGATACTAAAATTAACAGAGAGTAAGATTTACAATTATGGCATACTTCTACCGATACATCAACTATTATACCGGTACTACTTCCATAATTCTATCGGTAGTCTAAATTCTCACTACCGAAACTAAATAAGTCAGTATCTAAAGTTTCCCATACCCTGCACTTCTACCGATACTAAGTAATGAAATACCGACACAACATAGTCTGCTACAAAAATTCCACTCCATTTAATCACAAGTACTATATTAAGATCACATCATATTTTGCAAAACCATTCATTGTATCAAATTCACTACCACAACCTTTACATAAACATACTTCAAAAGATGCTTAGGTTTAAGTCTTAACAAAAGCTATTTCTCATTAAAGTACTACCCAAAACATCCTATATACATGCCACTCTTAAACCCAAAACGAGTTACTCAAAAATCTACCGATGATGAAGGTGGTAGTGTGCGCTCTTGACTGGATCTAATCGATGCCAAGATTCCTCGAGACCTACAATCATGAAAATTCAAACGCGGTAAGTCATTTAAGACTTAGTAAGTTCGAAACACAAATGGTAATGTAATTAAGGTAAATTAACGACTATAGTTCAAAATTCACTACTCGTTATTGAATCACCGGCATAAAGCCTGAAAACACCGGCACAAAGCCTGAAATCACCTGCACAAAGCCTACTAGTCACAAAGCTTGAAAACACCGGCACAAAGCCTGAATTTGTGTAAGCAAATTAATCCACAAAGGATTATACATGTAAACAAAAATCTTTATATATGACAACACATATATATATACATCAATTCTAACATTTATAAAGTGAACTTATAATTATAAGATAATGAAACGAACTTACTTGTTTAGTAATAATTCATATTTAACGGAGAATTACTCAACAGCTTTTTCTTTCCCCCGTTTATCTACCGTAACATCCGTTTCTTGATCTAATTGGTACATAATTAACATAAATCAATTTAATTAACATATTGACTCATTTCATTACGAAATGACTGAAAAAAAAAAGAATACAATTTATGAATCCATGCTTCCTTCTAACTAAAATTCCTAAAATTCTATATTCCACAATTAAACTCACCAATTTACCTTTTTTTTTTCTAATCAAACATCTAACCCATAATTTTCATCCCCAAAACAGCAGCTAAGTAAAGAATTACAACCATGGCAACTTACCAAACTCATTATACTTTTGAGTTCTAACACTAGAGTTGAATGAGCTAACCTCCAAAGACCACAAATATACAAAAATTAACATCCAAATCACTTACATGCAAACACCTTCAAGAGTTAAGAATTAAGCTTCAAACATGGTCATTCTCTCTTCAATTTTCGGAAAAAAAGAAGAAAAAGATGAGAAAATTCCAAGAAAACCTTATCTCCTCTCTCTCTCTCTTTTTTTTTTTTGTGATCTTATCTCTATATTTTCTATTATTTAGTTATTTTGTCATTTCATTTATTATTTATTTAATTAATTAACATAAAACCAATTAATCATGACAATTCTATCATCTTGACATGTCAAAATCCACTAACTAGATTTGTGGTTTATTTATCCTATAAGTCCCTTACTCATACTTTTCTTTTCATAACATTCCTTACTCTAATTAAATAATTATACTATTTTATCCTAATGATAAAAATTTAGTGTTTCTAATCTATTTTTCTCAACATTGCAAATTACGGGTCGTTACATTAACTCTGCTTTCTGATTCAGAACACCATTCTCCTCTTTCAATTGACCTTCGTTGATACACAATATTAACAAACCTATTTAGGATCACCCGTAATAGCAAATCTAATGTGTGCTCAAATTAGATGTTTAGTGAAATCGTTGAACAACCCATTCAATGGAATAGAATTCAACATAGCGTCTTAGGTTTAAATTTCATTATGTGTGTGTATTTTTCTATTTTTTACATATAATATATAAAAAGATAAAAATACTTTCAAAATAATATAATTTATTTTGTAAAATAATGATATTTTAATCATTACTCACCGAATTGATATTCAGTTGATTCGTAATACCAACTTAATCAATAACTTAATATATTAGATAATTAGAGAGAAATGAAAAAAAGAGGAGCAATAAAATCTGGAAATTAATTTTCCATGGTATACATGCTTTTTTTTTTGTGACAAGACAAATAAGGAATTACATCAAATTAAATTGATCAAAAGTACCACTAGCTTTATTTGATGTAGAACTCCTAATGCTTCATTAGGAACATCATCGTAAACTTGTAGGTTTGTCTTTCATTCTAAACTCAATTTAGCTTAAACAATCAACTATTAAATTTTTTTTTTAGGAACATATCTAATCAATTACTATCATTCAATTTTCATAATCTATTAAATCTTCTTGAGCACTGTAATGCTTGAATCCACCAACACACTAACATATAAACTTCTAACCACCTCCAAATTATCAGTCTCAATCGTAACTCTCTTAAAATCTTTCCTAAATAAAATAAATATACTTTCTAAAATTTTTCATAATTCAACCTCAAAGATTGTGTACTTTCCCAAATAATAATTATATCTCATGATCCAACCCTGTTCTATCTCACAATACTTGACCAATAAAAACACTTTTAGATTCTCTATCCATTGCATCATCACTGAATAAGTCTACTCAATTACCTGTCAAGGGTGATAGAGTAGATGCATGGTATACATATTTTTTAAGTTATATAATAAACATAAAATAGTATGATATTGACATTTTATCTAGTCTACGATTAAAATTTAAATGCACTATTTTTTACCCACTAAATCCAAAAAATGTTATGTCTTGCAACAAAATTAGGTTTTCAAATATTATTTACAAAACAAGAAGAAGTTTTGTCCACAAGCTCTCGTCTTGTCTTCCCCCGAACCCTTGTCTAGAGTCTCGATTTTTTAGTTTACTTTCCTTGTCTTTTGTCGGGTCCCTCTTTTCCTTGGTTTAGACCATATTTTTTCTCCTCCTTTTGGATAGCATCTGACTCGGTTATCCAAAACTTGCTACAGTTTTCTGCCTACATGGTGTTCGACAAAATGCACTATAGACCTTAAAGTTGGTCCCTTGAGTTTATCAGCGTCTCCACCTTCGAGCTTCTAAGCTAGTGTTCTCCTTCGAAGCTGCAATCTTCAAGTTGTATGGGATTGGTGGCCAATTTGATTATGATTAATTGTTTGAGGTTTCTATGGTTGAGACCGGGACTGTGTGTGGAGTAGCAAGAGTTTTGACTCACAGGTCTTCCTACTTGAAAAATCAAGTAAGATTCTAGCTGTGGGCATCTCTGTTATTTTCAGGATCTTACGTCTAGATTTTGGTGTTGAAATTGTAAGGATCCAAAATTTATCATTAAACACGTGAGATTCTGATATCCAATTAGTGAATTTATAAGAAAATTTGGAAAATAAGTTGGAAAAGGGATTATAATGAGAATAAAGTTGATTTTGGATATGAGTTAATTTCAAGAGCGTATTTGATCACTATATTTTGATTAAGGACCCAATTGAATACGGTTTATTATTAGAGACTTAATTGATTTTTAAATTTTTTTATAGGGTTTTTTTTAAGCATTTAACCCTAGTTAATAATAAAAGTTGTCCCAATGAGTTTCTAAATTTCAATTAGTGAGTGGTGCTTTGGACAAGTAATCTTAGGATGTAAAGGGTGATTGAGAAAAAAAAAAGATGAAAAATGAAAAAGAAAAATGTGAGAAATGTATTTATATATTTTTTTGGTAGAAAAAGACAGTTTAAGACGAAAACAAAATATTACCTCAATTTATTAAGATATTGGTTTGATCTAACACAACTAAATCTCGAATAGACTATGGAGGTTTTTCAAACCAATGCACCTCCGTAAAACTCGTCGTTGTAAACTTGGTCATGTGATCAACTACTTTATTTTGCAATCGCGATATGTGACGAAAAATCACTTTCCAATTGCATAATATCTTATATATTTTTTATAAATTTGAAAATTTATTAGTCCCTTTCAAAATTGAAAAAAAAAAAAATTGAACCCCTTTCCGTTTTAAGTTTTAGGTGACTACACTTTCAGACGACTCCAAAATCGGATCTGATATCAAAATAAGATTTGTATTTGATATAATGTAAGTAAATTATATTAAGTGAAATCATCAATAAATTAATTACTAAATCTAAAAATAAAAATGATTGTTACTAAGTATTAGTTTGATAAAATATCCTCAGGGAAGTGTGGGCATTTGCCTAGTGATTATGAAACATGTAAACTTGTTGAGTGTTTTTCTCTGTATCTTTTAGATGATGGTGTTTGTTTATTTATATTATATGGGTATTGTTCATTAATATGATATACTAGATAGGTTCTATAAATATCAATACGTATCCTACTCTAAACTTAACACGTGTTTATGCAATTCAATGCGCGATCTTATATATGACTTCACAGAAAAATATTAGTACTCATTTTACGTACATCCATTATCATGCGAACTCAATCTGCGAGTTCGATGGAATCCAAACCTAACCCATTCTAGTCTTGGACTGGATATAACAAGTATCATAACAAAACTCAGAAGCTCCAACTCGTGTGAAAATCAAGTAAACAAGCCTAACTCGAAATCTTGTATAATAGTAGTTGATTAAATACTCGATCAAGTTTGAACCCAACTGAACTAAAACATAAACAGCTTGGAAGGGCTTTTTATTTTGGGGTCTAGTTAACCCGATCGAAACCATTCCGAATACGATTTAAACAGATCGGATCATACTCTACACACGGTACATCAAATATGTAGGGTAACAAGCTCTTAGGCTTACAGTATTTCCGAAACTCGCCACAACTGGCAGGCCTGGTTATTTGATGTGTTACAGACAGGCCTTTAACCAAACCTCAACTTATATGGAGATGGAGATGGTGATGGTGATGGTGATGGAAAACCATGAGCTAGACAGCAAGTTTCTACAAGGTGGGAGGAATCCAAATATATCCATGTGTTTGAACGTAACCGGCTTTTTCCAAAAGCTCATCTGCTTCTGCTGGTCCACGGCTGCCTGGTTGGTATGGAATCGGTTTCATTTCACCATTGTCGATTCTATGTAGAAGAGGTGTGAAAATCTCCCATGCCGCCTGATGAACAAAGCAATATGAATGTTATAGATTGAATCCCTTATAAATTATCTTCTTCCAGAGTATATACAAATTCGTACCTTCAACTCGTCTCTACGAACAAAATGCTGCTGATCACCTCTTATCCTACATAACCAAAAAAGGTTCTGTTGTTCATTACACGGGAAACATAAAACCGGAAAACGAAACTAGTTATCATAGTTTCTGATCCGCATTATCAAACCTACTAGCTGTAAGAGTAAGCATTGCAAACAACAATATTTCAAGGATAAAAAAGGGAAAGGATCATACGTGTCGAGAATGAGACGTTCATAAGCCTCTGGGATCGTAACACCTTGATAGCGTTGCCTGTATGACAAGTCTAGTTCACTTTGAACCGTTGACATCTCCAGTCCGGGCTGCTTCACCTGCATCAGTGATGAAATACAAATCAATATACAAGTTTAGCAGACGAACATATATGCATCGTTTTTAAAGTGTATAATAGCTTTCAGATGGACACAATAAGATTATAAAACTCACCGTTAGCTTCATGTACATGGCTTCAGAAGGTTGCAGGCGGATGACGAACTCGTTTCTCCCTTGCTTTTTACCTGAATAAAGATTCATCACATCTCCTCATGATTTTATCGAAGAGACTGCATAAGCAGCTCGGTGGGAATAAGCAATAATATAAGCAAAGTTACAAAGAATCTTAAAGGTTTATTGTTATACATTTGAATATATCACCAGGAACATCTTTAAATTGAACACGAATCTCTGCCTTTCTCGAACTCAATGCTTTCCCCGCCTTTAGTATAAAGGGAACACCTGGAAACAAACCAATAAGTCAAATTAGCTAATCCAATGAGAAATTAAATTTAAGCTTGTATAGAATTATTACCTTCCCATCTTTCGTTGTGTATACGGAGAATAACAGTTGCAAATGTTGGGGTGTTTGAGTAATCAGGTACTGTCGGATCATCTCTGTAACCTTTATATTGTCCGAGTACAACCTCTTCGTCTTTAATTGGAAGTACTGATTGAAGAACCTGGATTTCATATGGTAATCAGCATATGGATAGGAACATAATTGGCTTGTTTTGCGGGAATAGTTATGAAACAACTGGCAGTCACTTCCTAAAGTATGGAGTTATAAGATGCACACCTTCACTTTTTCATCACGAATGTGCTCGGGTTTGAGAGACACGGGCTTCTCCATAGCAACAAGACAAAGGACCTGCAGTTGGTATGAACTCGATAAATAAGTAGGCTAACGGTACATAGCATTTTTTGTTTCGGTAAAGATCTAAGGAACTTCAGTTTAGAAATTACCTGCAACAGGTGATTTTGGATAATATCGCGGATAATGCTGCACAAAGAACACAAAGGAAAATGAACTAAGAAGCAAATACTTAACATAGAAATCACATGCAAGATGCTAGGGAAAATAAATGACATCAAACACACCCATATTCATCAAAATATCCACCTCGACCTTCAGTTCCAAAGTCCTCTCTGAACACAATCTACCCGAAGAAACGAAGAAAATAGAGATTAATATCAAAAGAATAATCTCCGACAGTCCACCAATGGTGTGAACATCTGCAATATACTAAACAAAGGATTCTCACCTGTACATTATCAATGTTGTCACGATTCCAAAGGGGTAAGAAGAAGCGATTTGCAAAACGGAGAACCAGCTGCAAGTACCACAAAGCCAGATTTGAACCGAGCTGATAAAGAAATCAAGAAATACAAAGCACCTGCTTACACATTCATTACCAGGTTCTGGACCAATTCCTTTCCCAAATAGTGATCAATACGGTAAATTTGTGGTTCATCAAACAACTCGCCAATCTGGGAACTCAGTTCCTCTGCGGAGCCTAAATCTCTTCCAAATGGTTTCTCAACAACAATCCGAGTCCATCCGCCAAGATCAGCTGGCAAACAAGATATACATAAGATATTGTCTTCTAATCATGAAGGAGAACTTCGAGGAATAAAAGTACCTACATTTATTCATGCAATATCTCCTGATCATCCTGCAAACAGATGGATATACTGATGGTGGAAGTGCGAGATAAAAGAGCCTCCGAGATGACCCTTCTAGGCTATTTTTCGAGGTTTCATGCTTCGAAATCTCCTTGTCTAACATTTGAAAGCCCTCGGCGGCATCATACGATCCGCTTACATATTTAATCTGCAAATCATAACGACCACTAGTTAAAAGCTAAGAAGCAAAAACAATAGGAGTGAAGCACGTTGAACATATAACTAGGCTTGTACTAACCAGCTGTAAGAACTTTGATACATCTTTAGATGGTGAAGCACTCCTTTCACTCACAAGATATCTGCCATTTCAATTATTCATAAATTAATGAAATCTAGCCAAAGTGTGAGCAAGTATTAATTAAGCATCCGACCTAAAACCAAGCAATAATAATGGAAGGAGTTGGATTTAATACTAAACGGATGTGGGATACCACTACTTAACACTCAACCTCAGGCAGGGGCAGTCAACCACACATGGAGTTAGGTAGGAAGAATAACATGACAAACTCTTGACTCTGATAACATGCTAAGCATTGGACTAAAACCGATTAGTAATAGGTGGAGACGTCTCACCCACGGATGCGATCTCTCAATTCGTCATCTGAAATCTTAGTCCTTGCATAGCCGAAAATGTGCACCTCATTTGGTGGCAGAAATCCCTGCATACACACAATTACCATCTAAGGTTAGCCTTATCAGCGAAGCCAGAATTGATCAATGAATCTAAAACACTTAAACCTGGCAATAAAGATGAAAGAGAGCTGGGAAAGTCTTCTTCTTGGCAAGATCACCAGAGGCACCAAGAACAATAATCGAAAGGCGCCCAATTTCTGGCACAGTCTCATTGCCTAAAAGCGTTTCACTCTTGAAACTATCTCTTTTTTGAAGGCACCATTCACCTGATCCCATCTTCTAAGCTTTGCCTTTCTTTTTTTCTTTTATGATCTGTATTCAAAGAATTGTAAGCTGTAAGCAACACAAAAAGACTCCATTTTTGCTCAACTTTTATCAACAACATGCAGAAGAAAGGTTAAAGAAAACTGCAAACTTTTCAAAAGAAACAAATTCTAAATGAAAAACTCGAAACCCGATTCAGAATCCAAATCAAAGGAGAAAACCAATGAAATTAAGCTCAATAAAATCACGTTTTGCCCATATATCTATTAAATGATCTGAAACAGAGCTTGACATAAGAGTTCATTTTCACTCAACTAAATGGCAATTGGCTTGATAAAGACATGAAATAAAAGGTTTGTGAAGAACATGCAAAAGAAACATACAAAAAAAAATGCAGACTTTACATTAAAAACTCAAAACCCAGATCAAATGAGAAAACCAATCATATCAGGAAGAAAGAATGAAGAACCTGAGAAAAACAAGTGAAACAAACCTTGAAAGCAGGATTCAAAGGACAATGAAACCTGAGAACTGTAAAGAAAGAAGGAGAGGCGGATATATAGAGCGAGAGTGTTTGGTATGAGTTTGGTGTTAAGGTTTGAAAAGTGGGTGTCAAAGCTTGAGGTTTATTGCACTTTGTATCGTCAGTCACTAACTCTCCTTGTCTCAACGTGTGGGATCTTTTTCTTACCAGCTGCCGTAGTTATACTCTAACTTGTCTATTCCTTTCAATATTTTCCCCTTTCTTTCTCCGTATTTATGTTCATGCCCCTCTAACTTTGTTTACATTTGTATTTTGCCAAGAAATTTCCGTTTCTACTTTATACAAAACAAATGTGATACAAAAAATTATATATAAAAATTGTATATTTATAGAAAAAGTAGCTATTGTTGAAATGGTAAATGGTAAAGTTGATGCTATAGAAATTTTAGTGACGTAGATAATACATATTTCTCTAGATTCGTTATGGGTTTAAGTTGGTTTTTTTATTATAAATTTTACATAATATAAAAAAAAACCCTTATTGTAATATTTGTTACTTTATAAAAAAATATTTGCAATTTTTCAACTAAATTAATATTCGATTAACTCATGACACTAACTAAATTAAATATTAGATTTTAAGTCAATGCTGTTCGTTTTACGATTCAAACTCGAATAATATAAATTTTGTTCAAATTGTATATATTTATAACAGCTATGTTAAAATATAATTACAATGGGCTCATAAATTTTTCCCTAGTTTTTGTATACTTTAGTAATATCATTTTCATTTTGGGCTGAAAAAAAAAAAAGTCAAACGAGTATATTGCAAATACGACAAATTTACGGTGACGACGTTATAAAGAATCCCAATTTAGTGTTGGCGCTAACAAATTTGCGAATCAAATGAACGCCCGAAAAAACGAAACGAATTTGCGATTAAGAAAAAGGAGACGCCCCTTCCTAGCCGTCACTGTCCAATCAAATCAAACAAAGAAAATAAATCCGATGTTTCAAATCCAAAAATTAAATAAATAATCATCGGATCAGAATTTTTTTTCCACATGATGAACGGCCTTGATTTGACGAGCCCAGTTAGGATCGTCAGTCTTAAGAGGAGGTTGAACATATAAAATTCAATAATTTCATTAAAGGAGAAAATAATGCATCGCCTTTTTTGTATGTTACGTTATTTTATGACACAAAATAAAAGTGGACCATCCCTACTTTATGTCTTTATAATGTGAAATTATCCAATCCTATAAAATAATATAAAATTTTATAATGTGACAAATTGATTAATGGTAACGATAATAGAAAATTTGAATAAAATAATTATTTATCAAGAACTGTCTCAGAGTATCATATCTTTACTCGAAAAAAATAATCACATTTTTTTACTTAACGATTTAAATCTTATTATACACTTTTAATTATTAGGCATGTTTATTTGTACAAAAAATATATATAAAATTTTAAAGGAAAAAATGGCTATCATTAGTGGATTAGATGGCAGTTGAGCACATTTTGTGTAACCATTATTATTGGGATGATGTAATCAATGATGAACTTAATAAATTTGATGTATTTTTTTAATGAATAATTATAATATTTAGCCATAAGAGAGATTGTCATGTTGTGAAAGAGATTTGGTCGCAGTTTGTTACGGTAGAGAAGCAGGCCTGGTTCTTTTCTAAGAACTTGTAGGAGTGGCTTACGTTCAATTTGTAAAATTGTTAAAAGTTCATCTTTAGGGGAGTGATTGGCTAATTTTATGTGGGTTAATCATATTGCGCATTTGGAAGAATAATTTTTATTTTTATTTTTTAGAGAGTGCTATGGAGTGTAAAAAAGTGTAAAAAAGATCTTTAAAAGTTCGTATAGTTCAGCAAAACAGTATGCATCCTTTCTTAAGGTAAACTCTATTGTAAGACAAGAGATGAGGATAGAGTTTGATGGGTGCGATTGAGAATTGATGGTTCAGTTAAGATAAATTCAGGTTATGCTGTTGCAGGGGGTCTTGAGGGACGAGCATGAAATGTGAATCACTGGCTTCAATTGATAGTTAGAGAAATGCTCAATCCTTAATGCTGAATTATGAGATACTTTAGATGGTCAATCATTGGTGCAGGGAAAAAAATACAATAAAGTGTTGATACAAACAAACAATTTGAAGGCTATTGAAGCTATTCAAGTTTCGAAATTAATGCCTTCTAATTAGACATTAATCAAGCGTATTCATCATCTCCTGAAAAATATAGAAACTGAGCTATTGAATACATCCATAGAGAAAAAAAAAACAGAGAAGCAAATCGAATAACCAAAACAGCTTTTAATAGGGGGTTAGGGTTGCAATTGTTTGTAGAAAATCCATTTGTTTTAATTTAATTGGTTGTATTTTATTCTTTTTCTTATATAAAAAAAAGGATAATAATTTGTATAAATAAACTAGAATTGGTGACGCAAATATAGGAAACCAATGACTAAATCATGGACTTCCAGTTCGTTGGTCAGAATTCAACAAAATGCAAAAGCTTTGTAGTCAACAAATAACCTCATCAATATAAGTACGTTAATAAAATTTATGTATTATAAAAAAATTAAATAAGAAGAGTTAATATTTATTGATTAATTTTTTTTATGAAAATTATTATTTTTTGAATTACAAATAGCAATTAGACTCAAGTCTATTTCACATTTGAAGCGATAAATATCTTTAATTATCACAATTAATATACGAGATTCATGAATATATTTATTATTTACATTAAAATTTAATATTATATATGAATTTAAATTACAAAAATCATTGATGAAATATTCCAATAAACTAAATATGTAAATTTAATAAGTTAACTAAATTTAAAATGGAAATTTTAACCAAATTTTTTTTATTTTTTACTTGACATTATTTTTTGTACATATTAATTTTATATTACAAATTACTATGGTCAATTTAAAGGCTATTAAGAAAAATTGAATAGTGAAGAGTTTATTTTACAATATATCAATTATTGTTTGTACAAATGCTTTAATGATAGAAAATTTGTATTAATATTATATTTGAATTTTCAAAATAATTAATATATCTTAATAATGTTTATTAGTTATTATTTTAAGTAATGATTACATGAAGTAAAATTATACCGTATGTTAGAAATAATATAGATATTTTAATTATCATTTGAATTTTTTAACACTGTTAAAAAATTTATTGATCTACAAAAATATCAATTTTCTAAAATAATATTTGAAATTTTATTTTTTACTATATTTTAATTGCTAAATAAGTTAGTATATTTTAATTATATGTAAAATTTTGAATAACTAATTAAAAATGCATTATTTAAAAACTATCTAAAAATTAAGCATGTAAAATCACATGCCTTTCACGTGACATTAGAAACTAGTATTTTTTAAAAAATAATAGATATTTTCATTAATTTAAAATTTTACATTATAAAAACTAATTTATAATTTTAAAAATAATACTAATATTTAAAAAAAAAAACTATAGTTAAAAAATTTAAAGAAAGATGTAACATTGTTGGGAATCAACTCAAATAAATAACGAAAAAGAATAAAAAATAGAGAAGATCAAGCATACAAATTTATGTGAAAAAACTTATTTTATCTATATGACTAAGGTTGTGTTTAGTAATACTTTTTAAAAGCACTTTTGACATGAAAAATACTTTTGAAGCAAAATGAATGTTAAATAAAATACTTTTGATTAAATTTTTTAACTTTTCAAAAACACTTTTAAAAATAATGAGAAATTAAAATTTTATCATTTCTTCTCCTGAAAGCATTTTTGCTGCTTAATTATTTTGTCATCCCTCCAACAATATTTCCTTTTTTTTTTGGTGTTTAATTACAAATGTATTAAAATAATTCATTAAAAATAAAAAAAATTTAAATAATAAAAATGTGTTAATATCTAATTACAAATATTTAATGGTTATATTTAAATATTTAAAATATAATTTATATATTCTAATTAAATTTTATAAATAATTAATGTTTGTAACATCCCAAAATTTTGAATGTTTGATTGTTAAATTCTATTATAGTTAAGTCTTTGTTTTTGTGGCTAAGTGCTTTATTTATGTGTTTGAGATCAGAGGTTTAAGTATCACTTTTGGAAGATTTTTGCTATTTTATTTTAGTTTAACTCCTATCCTTAAACTTTTTTGTGTTAATTTGTGTCAATGATGAGTCTAGTAGTTTAATGGTTAAATTTTTGTATTCCCTTTGGTCTTGTGCTCTAGTCTCTACATAAGCAATAAATGAATTATTTCACTATGTATACAAAACATGAAAGACAATAACACAAAAGATATAATAATGAAATTATATTGATAATTAAATAACTTTTTATTTTTCTTATTATATTTATAAACCTAATATTCATATTCTAAAATATTTATTCCAAAATTCAAATATATTATACTAAGCTCAAACCCAAATAATATAATCATTATTAAACAGACTCAAAATAAACTAATTATAGCTCAAATCTCAAATCCTGAATAAAAAGAAATTAATTATTCAAATATAATTGGTAAAAGTTAAAGTACAACTCAAAATCTAATTTAAAAATAATTTATTAAGATATTAAATTTTTAATAATATTTTTTTGGAAAAATTTTTAATAATATTTTATGTATTGCTAGTTATGGTTATAAACATGATATTAAATTTCATTATATTTTATTATAATATATAGTCTAATAATAGTAGTACATTATATATGAATTATTATCATATATTATACTGGTTGAAATATACTTTAAGTCTCTCTACTTTTTGTACATTTGAAAGTTAATCCTCCTACTATATTATATAATGTTATATCATATCACATAGTATATACTATACTAATAGTTTATATATGTATCAATGATTAAACATTATAATATAATGTAATACTATATCTTTTATTATAATCTATAAATATAATATAATAATAGTTATATATAATAGCAGTACATTAATATTAATTATTAATTATTATTGTTTATTATTATACTAGTTGATATATGCTTTTAAGTATATGTACTTTTCGAACATTTAAAAATTAACCTATCTATTATGTTATATAATATTATATCATATCCTAATATATATATATATGCATGGATGATTAAACATTATAATACAATGTAATACCATATCTTTTATTATAATTTATATTATAGTAGTTATATATGTATTAATATTTTTAATAAAAGTTATATATTATAATATTATTTTATGTATTAATAATACTAATACATCATAAAATATTATTATATTATGTATTAGTATTTGTATTAGTAATAGTTATATATTATATTGTATTATTTATTATTTTATGTATTAGTAATATACTAATTTAGTATATCGATTTAAGGACTAGGTAATCAATTTCGATTTCGATAATAATTATATATTATATTATTATATATTTTAATAATTATTAATTTTATATATCTATTATACATATATAATTATAGTATTAAAAATGTTTTATTTTAAATTAATACTTTTAATAATTTATTTCACTTTATAATTTAACAAAAAATCATTATTAATTTTTTCTATTAATAAAATTTTAATATAAATATATCATGCTTATGAATATATTTAAAAAAAAATAGTTATCGTTTATTTATATTTTAATTAATATCATAAAAATATATTGATTATTAATATTTATTATAACAATCAATTATAAAATCGGGCATTTTTGAACTTTGAGTCGAATTTATCTCGGATTTGGATCAAATCAATCTCTAGTTCAAATTTCGAAGAGAGACGATGGTTGCCTTAAGTCGCAGAGAGATTAACTAGAAACCAGAGGGAAGGATTTCGAAGAAGGTGACGGAGGAGAAACGAACGAACAAAACTGAACAACAAGAGCTAAACGGTTGCCGTTAATGTAAAGAAAGGCTAAGTTTGGGGCTCACCTACCATCCAAGTGAAAAAATGAAAATAATATAAAAAAGTTCAAACAATATTTTTTTTTTCAAAAAAATGTAAATAATTTTATTAATTAAAATTTGGGTGTGTTGACAAAATTGAGATATTAAAATTTTTCCTTAAGATAATGATTTTTTATTTTGATTTTGAAATAGATAGTTTATATTACATATATAATTTTTAAATTATTTTTCTGATTGAATTGATGTTTAATTGATTTATTACATAAATTAAATCAAAAAAATTAAATAATAAATAATAAAATAAATTAATAAAATGCATATTATGATTATATCTAAAATTTTGATAAGTATAATAAATTTATAATATTAAAAAATATTCTATATCCTCTTTCTACTCATTCTTTGGCCTTTCAAGCAATTTATAAATTTGCACTCAAGCTAAGCAAAAGAAAGTCATTGGCTTGCGAAAGCATTGAATTATGGAAAAGGCAATAATCAAGACTTAGTGCATCATCCACCTATGATAATTTTATTTTGAATATAAAGTTTTTATTTAATTTCTTTATTTGTAACACTCAACATCCGATCGGATCGAGTCAAAAAATTTCAAGTTAGTAGTGTTGACGAATCTTATTTTAACAACTAAATTCAATTTGAAACTTTTTCAAATCGAGTCGAATTGAGTTAAAAAAATTTGAGTCGAGTTAACGAATCTTATTATTTATATTCAATATTACGTTTACATGAACTGATTATTTAATTAGTAGATGAAGTATAAGATTATTTAACTATATAAGTAAGGCTGATAGGTAAACATTTATTAAAACGACCTAATTTTACCTTTTTTGTTCGGAATTTCGGATAATTCGAATTGTGTAATTCATATTCGAGTTAAACAAAAAAATTTTGATTTTTTATTCGAGTTGATCCAAATAACTCAAACTATTTAATTCAAAACTTAAATTTTATTGAATTGAATCGAGTTTTACTCAACTTTACTTTTATCATCATTTCAAGCAGTTGTTTTCAATAATAATTTTAAATTGTATATCATCATTTGTATGAATATAATTAAGTAAGTTGGAATAAAAAGTAAAGACATTATAAATATATTAAATTACACACACAATGTTAATGGTTTCAAAGAGATTAATATTAATTTCAAATTAAATCTCTAAATAGGGGTGTGATTAGAGGGGTTGGTAGGGGTCTCGATTTAATTAAAATGAAAAATTATTTATTTAAATTATTTAAAAATTTTAAACTTTTAAATTAATAAAAACAAAATTACATTTTAATATTTTAAAATTATAAAAATTTAAACTATTAAAGATTACAATTTAATTTCAATAATCTAAAATTTTTTTTAACCTTCTGTAATTAAATAATAAACTTACCTTGCTCTTATAAAAAATATAAATTTGTGGTAGAGGCAATTTTTATTATTAACGATAAATTAAAATTTAAACTTTGATCTTGTAATAATATATAACTTGGAAAATAAAAACAAAATTTGAAATGATCCAACGAACAACGAGGTAAACAAAAAAAAAACCGGATCCTGCCACTTAAAACATTTTCACAGCAGGCCGGCAACGGTTTAGCGCACGTTAGCCTTATTTTGATTCCTGCCCGAAGGAACACGTCACTCTGGAATTCATTTTTTATTCACAGCGCACGTTAGCATCTGCCCTTTCACTTTATGTCTCTAGTCTCCATCAATTTCAAACGGCTAAACGTGACTCACTTTATCCCTACGGTGCCATTATGAATTTTCAAACAAAGTCCCCCAACTTTATAAAATTTAAAATGACGCCCCTATTAAAAACCCACCATTTCTAAATTTCAATGTTTAATCCTTTCTTTTATTTTCTAAAGAAAATTTCCCCTGAGAGAGAGAGAGATGACAATGGATAGAGAAAAGGAGAGAGAGATAGAGCTCGAAAGCGCAATGTATACGAATTGCTTGCTTCTAGGTTTGGATCCATCCATAATCGGACTCGGAGCCTCCAACGGAACCCCTCGGGTCGGACTTTTCCGTCATTCGAACCCTAAATTAGGGGAACAGCTTCTTTACTTCATCCTCTCTTCTCTGCGTGGCCCCGCTCAATCCGCCAGAGTAATGATCTTTTTCCTTTTTTTTCCCGTTCGGTTTAGTTTTGATCTGGTCCGTATTGGTTTTGAGTTTGGTTTTTTGCTCTCGGATCTTTCAGGATTTCGATAGAGTTTGGCCGATTTTTGACTCAGCGCAATCTCGTGATTTTCGAAAGGTTGATATTTCGATTTATCTTCTTTTCTCTTTTTTTTTTTTGAATTTTTATTTTTACTGTTTGTTGAAAATTTATTTATTTGTTGTTAATTTAGGTTGTGCAAGGGATAATTTCTGAGCTGGAAGCACAAGGAGCTCTACCGAGGAGTAATTCGAGGGTTTCTTCGCTTGCTACTTGCTGTGGACCGAGGTTAGTGGTTAATTTCTCTTTGATTTCCCAAGAAAATTCAAAATCGGGCAAAATGAAAAAAAAAGTATATGATTAGCTTGCCTCTTTTACTTGGTTCATCAGAGTGGATTGTTTACTATTGGCACTGAATATCAGTGCAAGATTCAAAAAGCTTGAATTGTTTTATTTATGAGTAGGGTTTCTTCATTAACGAAATTTGTAATTCATTATCACATTAGGCTTTCTTATGTTTTTTGTTGTAGATTTGTTGAGCTTTTGTGGCAACTTTCGTTGCATGCATTGAGAGAGTTTCATAGAAGGAATTTTGCGGCAGATGTTGCTTCTAACCCTTTGCCTGCACCATTGACTGATGTTGCATTTTCACATGCGGCCACACTACTTCCTGTAACAAAGGTAATGCATCTCTATATACTTTTCTTATGAAGGACATTTGAAGTGCCTTATATTAGGTCTGTGCTTTTGTTTTTTTGGTTGTTTCTATGTTACTTTTCCTATAACGTCATAGTTCACTTCTTGTATGGTAACAGCACTTATCATCAATCATCATTCAATACACCCAGCATTTACTTTTCAAAGTGCTTTTCTTTATTAGACCTTCCATAGCTATGAAGTAACATGCTTGATTTTTAACAGGCTAGAATAGCACTTGAAAGGAGGAGATTTTTGAAAAATGCTGAAACAGCAGTGCAGAGACAGGCTATGTGGTCTAATTTGGCTCATGAAATGACTGCAGAATTTCGTGGCCTTTGCGCTGAGGAGGTAAGTAGATAATGGTTAATTACTTATTTGCACGCTTTTTGAGTTTTTATGTTGAAATATCAATGTAATCCCCCTTTCTATTAAGGGATGACTTTGATTTAATATCTTAACTTGGAAAACCTGGATCTTAGGCTTATTTGCAGCAAGAGCTGGAAAAATTACATGACTTAAGGAACAAAGTGAAGTTGGAAGGAGAGCAGTGGGATGATCTCGTCTCTACTTCCAGTCAGAATTCTCATTTGGTTTCGAAGGCTACTCGCTTATGGGAGTCTATATTATCTCGTAAAAGTAAGCGCCCATGAATAAACCACGATCATCTATTTCTTCATTAACTTGTTTGATTTTCATAACCTTGATTTATCGACCTATATGTCTAGGTCAGCATGAAGTTCTTGCTTCAGGACCTATTGAGGATTTGATAGCTCATCGGGAGCATAGGTAATTTGCCCCTGCATGTTAATCTGAATAGCGAATATGGCACACTTTTCTCCGCTTTTCATATATATCATTTTCCAGGTATCGCATATCTGGGTCTGCTTTGCTTTCAGCTATGGATCAGAGTTCACAAGTTCCTCCTACAGACGTCTTATCTGTTCAGTCGGGTGATTTAGATGGCGAAGAACCGAATGATGGATTTCACACACAATTCAATGACGAGACACATTCTCGGGTAGATGATAGAAGTGGGAGAATCCACCAGACTGTTGATGTCGCAGAAGTTATCAGACGTTGGACGCATGCATTACAACGCATTCATAAACAGTCACTGCAGCTGGTATGCTATTTTATTTTGTTTTTGTTCGGTCAGCTGTCTTAGTTTGTATTAATACTTGGCCACCAGAACTTTACTGAATTTCTGAATACCATAATGGCTATATAGCACATAATTATTAATTTGATTTTTTTTCCTATTTATGGTATTAATAATACACCACATTTCCCAACATTAAGTTTGAAGTTGTGGCAATGAAATTTCTGCTGGGTGCTCTACATCGAATGAACAAAACCTCTATGTAATAAACAAAGTCCTTCCAATTAAAGCTTTTGATCTTTTTTGAGATGTGAACAAGAAATCTGTTATGGTATATCAGAAATGAGGAATTTTCAGTCTTGTGCCTTCTAACGTATTAAAAAATAATTTAGAAATTCAAGATTATGATTAACTTTTTTATGGAATTATGGATATCATGTTGCTAATTATCAGTGTTGAAGTAAGATGCTAGTATGCAATAATAGTATTGCTATTGCTTTGCAGGCAAAAGCTAATGATGGAGAAGGTCCTGATATTTTACGAAGTGCACATGATGGTGGCAGTAGTGGACATGCTGAGTCATTAGCTGCAACTCTTGCTGAGCATCAGCAACACCTAGCTAGCTTTCAGGTGATATATCCATTGCACATTAAGTAGTTCTTGATGATGTAGAACCCCAAAATTTGGTAACGTAGTTAGTATATGAAAGTTTTAGCTTAAATTATTTGGAGATTGAAAACTGACCAAATCTATTCTATTATTAAACCTTCTGATTGAGATGGTTTTACAAGTCAAGAGACTAATCAGTTGTTGAAATGAAATAATTAAATATTACAGCAAAATAAAAATAAAAATATGGTGGCAGGGATATTTATATATGTATTTTTGTTTTACTTCTTTCTTTTTTTTTTTTCACCTGACAGTGGGTGTGTAGAATCTAGTGGGAATATATTAGTTTGCTTTGCTTCATACGAGCAAGTTTTTTGGGTATACCTCTTCTAAATCTTATATTGCTTCTATGGTTTCTAAGTTATCTCTAAAGGGTCTTTTTGACATATCTTTGTCTACTCTAGATTCTGTTCTTAGTTTCCAGATGACGTACAAATTTCTAATACAATTCAAATGCAGGTGCTTATTAACCAACTAAAGGAAGTTGCTCCAGCAATCCAGAAGTCAATATCAGAGTGTACAGAGAAAGTAAATAGCATTTCCTCCAACTTACCTACAATGGCCAAACATCGTGGTCAAGCCTCCTCACCTATTCAAGCTCAGAGCAGTGGAAGGACCTTGGTAAATAATGTTCCATCAATTTTCATGCAGGCATTTCAAACTATTTGAAACTTTGGATACTTGTGCTTCTAGAGCTTGTGATTCATTTTTTACGATATTTTTATTGATTATGCAGGAAAGCAGCTCTGATGACGTTGGTGACATTACTTCAAAAATGTCTACTGTTCAGCTTGAGAAGATTTCAGCTAGTCCTCCTGCTTTAAAGCTTCCACAATTATTTAGTTTAACCCCGAATTCATCTGGAAAAGGTGGAGCCATGCAAAAGCGAGCTCCCCTAACCCCAAATTCAGCTGGAAAAGGCGGAAACGTGCAGAAGCAACATACATTTGCTCCTCAGACCAATCAAATTGATACTTTTTCTGAAAGGAACTCAGTGGAACAGCCATCTGTAAACAATCATGTAGATTACGCACCACAAGGTTTGCTTCTTTTCATACTCCACTTGTCTCCCTTCATGTTATTGATTTAATGCATTTTCTTTTATTAGTTGAAAGAGAATTGGTAATTTAACTCCTTTAATGTTGCAGATAGTGACAATTCTTATATTCAGAATTTAAAAAGATCTGTTAGGCAAGCTGCATTGTCAACGCCATCCTGCAATTTAGAGTCATCACGGGACAGTCAATCTAATGAAAGTTCTGAACACTTCTTCGTACCTGTTTCGTCAACTAATTTTTCTCGTGGGGGACCGGAAAGTAAAGTGGGCTTAATAAAGACTAAGAGATTATTTTCAACTCAAACTGACAACTCCTTGCTCGACAGCCATGCCAGTAATGGTCGTATTGGGAGTCATAACTATGATGACTTACCACAAACGATGAACAATCTAGATTCTCTTAATGATTACGATCAAGTAAATGGATATCTCTCTGCCGCCGTGTCAAGTTCTGGAACTTCTGATGGGCAATCATTTTTTGACATGGACGATGCTCAAGATCAGGTCTTCTCTCCTCCTTTGCTGATGGACATGTCCTTGTTAGCGGATACTTACGAGGATTTGCTCGGTATGTTGTTTTTATTGCAAACTAATACCATTTTATAGCCTCCATGTAGGCACTGTGCTAAGTGTGTAATAATCCAGTGTCACCAGGGTTCCACTTTTTTAGCATAGTTTTGTCATTTTCTACCTTCTCATGAGGTCGTATTTGATTTGGAGGCTTGTTTTGTGCAGCTCCACTTTCAGAAACAGAAACTGCCTTGATGGAGCATTGAAACCAGGGATTGGACAATTCCATTCGGATATGGTCTTGGTTTGGATGTCCAGCACTCACCTATTGCTTTGTTGTTCAACACGATGCTTGTTTGTACTTTTGAGAGACGGATCCACAAGGAAGCCTTGATTATTGCGATTATTTTGTAACCAACTGAAGTTTAAAGAAAATTTATATAATTTTGCCCACATTGCAAGCATGTCCCAGTATCTTACTTCTAAATTAGTAAAGTCTGACTACCGTTCTTAGTTCAGTGTATTATGTTGAAGAGCTTTTTGGTAGTGACAGGTACTTTGGTAAGATGGCGCTTTGAAGTTTCTGGATTTATGAAAGGTAAATCGAGATGATTTAGCTTACCCTTTAACATCATGATATGTTTTAAAAGCGAAATCCATTAGATATTGTTGTCAGTTTTTGTATGCAGAAGGTTACAGATGACGTTCATTGCTTTGCTTGCAAAGAATTTTTGTTGACTCTCTCAGTTTTAGATTATTGTGTTGTCCATTTCATGCCCTGCCTTTACTTCTTTGTAGAGTACTCGCAGCGAAAGAATTAGTCACTGCTATCGGGGCGGTGGGTTTCGACAAAAAACTTGAGTTGAAAAAGAGTGGGTGAGATGCATACCCTTCCAAATACTTAATTAAGGGTTAATTATACTAGATGTCCTTAAATTATAATCAAATTTTAAATTGGTTTTTAAATTTTAAAACTTATTTCAATTGAATCTTTGAATTAAAATAACATTTCAATAAAGTCTTTTTAATAACTTAATTTATTCATATATGTTTAAAAAATTCTTCTATTTTTAAATCGAAAGAAAAAGATAATTAAACTAATAATTATACTAATGAAGGATTTCATTGTAACTATAGTCCAAAGAAAAAATTGAAATGATTTGATGTTCAAGACTAATTATTTAAAATTTGACTCATGGTGTGAGATGTGAGGTTTAATTTTATTTAAGCCATAACGATGAGTTTAACGTTTTTTTTTTTGTCATTTTGATCCTAATTTTTTATCACTTTAATTTTTCAAACTTTAAAATAATTTAGTCAATTTATTTTTTATTGGAGGGAAATTTGATGGAATTGTGATAAGTAAATTATTTAAACAATTTATTTGTGTATTTTTTAATTAATTTTGAGAAAAAAGTATTTTTAATTTCTTACAATTTCTTATCAAGTACACAAATTGATGTTTCTCTACTTAAAAAGCAAGCAAAAGTGGATTAAATTGAAGACATGTGTGAAGAGATGAGCTATATTCAAATTAGGGAGACATTGAGGGCTTAATTGCAAAGGAGTCCTTAGTTGAAGTGGTCAAATAAGCTTAGTCAAAGTTGTTTATTTTATTAATTTTGTTTTGATTAAATTTATTATTTTCCTAATTTCATTTTGACTAAAATTATTTATTTTAAGTAAATAGGGTAATTTAGTTTAGGAGGACTCAAGCTATTTTTGGTAACCCAATTGTGTATAAATAAGGTTACTTGAGTTCAATTGAAAAAATGTACTTGATTTTTATGAGCAATTAAAGCAATTAAGCATTTATTTATTTTTCTTATTCCTTTCTTCCAAATCATCATTGCCTTTTCTGCCATTTTCATTTCCATTTCATTCTTTTGCAAATTTAACTAATTCTATATCAATCCCTCCCCCTTTCCATCCTTCATAATCACAAACAATTCACCATATTCATCCATCAAGCATGATTAAAATCATATGTCACTAAACACTTTTTAGTTTTAGCCCGGTTATCACTCCGTCAAGAAATAATCGTGAGTTTCGAAACATTGCTAAAAACCTTTTTATCGGTACTCGCTATCACTCCGATTTATGGGATAGTACAAATTCGTCTCTCAAAATTAATTCGACTTCAATTCAAAAAGCGCGCGTTAAGTTGAAGAAGGTTGGCGTACAGTTGGGAAGTCGAGTCGGTCGTGCTGCATTCGAGTTCCTGCGAACAAATTGGCGTGTCCAAGTGGGAAAAGCTAGTTGGATTCCATCAAGGGTGGTAGAGATCGGATTTAAAGATCCACGCGGTTGAGGCCTTTAATTTGAGTTGGGCTTTTCAGAGCGTAAGGTTGTTGAAATCTTAAATCGCAAGCACGTGCGACGCGGTTAGACATTCAGCAAGGGTCGGTTTGCAGGTCGTATCGGAACCAACTACTAGAGAAAAAGTTGGCGGTTGGGACATTCTCGAGCGCTATAACCAACTTATCGATTAAAAAGGGAAGATTAATTTTCAAGGATTGATTCAAGTTCGGAGAAAACCGAGGCTGAAGCTAAGCTTATTAAATATAGTTTTTCTCATTTTTATCTCGATAAATTATTTTACATCAAGATTTATTACACTTTATTTATTTTATTTTCGTTTTATTTTAGTTTAACATTTAATCTCTAAATCTTACTTATTTATTTTTATTTTGTTAGGAGACAGTCATAAGTCGAGGGCACACTTTTCGACACGACGTTCAAAAAAAAACATGAGAGTAGATTACAGCAATTAATTCCTGTGGAATTGATCCTTTTGCCTTATACTACTTTTTTGTATTATTTATCGTAAGAATATTTATATTTGGTGAATTCGACACCAATCAAATTGTTAAAAGTTTAATTGTATTGATGTGGTAATCTTCGTAGCAGTCTATGTATATTTTATAAAAATTCAAAAAAATACATGTAGATTGCCACGCAAGCTGCTAAATCAATATCGTTAAAATTTTAACAATTTAACTAAAATTTAAAGTTGAAAGCCAAAGTGATCTGAAAAAAAATATCAAAATTACAAAAAAGATAAATGTTAGAACCCATATTTGTTATTATACCCAAAAAGTGGCTCTAGTGAAAAAGAAGATGTTGTTCATCTTAGGAGACTCGGGTTCGAGCACCTGTGTGTGTAAGGTGTGTGTGCATTGTCAAAGGGTTAAGAAAGTATGAACAGATACTACTATTTAATCATACCAGTATATTCAAAAAAAATTATTATATTTTTATAAACCTTATCTATATGAGATGAATATTTTGGGGTTTATCAAAATTTTCCTTTTACACATAAAAGGGAAATTTTATACTGAAAATGAAAGGTTTGAAGAAAATTATAGTGAAAACCTTGCATTGGTAATAATGTTGTAAGCTATCTAAGATTATAATTCAAGTTTGTAATGATTTTAAACAGCTCACAAAAGATAAATACAAAAAGAAAAGATACAATATAGTTTCTGAGGTACGCGCTAAAGTGCACGTGAGGTCGTTTGCCCGACCAGAACGGAAAACTGTGCTAAAGCCGGAAGAAAAGATGGAAGCTTTGGCCTTTAGATGATAACTGTGGACAACGATGGATCTGTCTAGCCTTTAAAAAATTACCACTCGAGTTGAGTAGCGCGTGTGAAGATTAAACTATCATTTTTATTGTATTTCTTATTTTTAACATTCTCCATCTTCATCCGGGAGAAAATCAAAAGTGCAAAAAAAGTGTGAGCTTTGAGATTGAAAATGAAATTTTGCTGAGAAAATTTAGAAAAAGATCAAATCTTTACTAAAAAAAAAAATAGAGATATGGGTTTAATTTAAACAATTATTTTCCATAAAGAAAAAAAAGGAAAACTAAAACACCACCAACAACAGCCAAAAGGTTGGTTGATGGATGATGCTTTTATCCCTTATTTTTCTTTAAATTCTAAAATCTCTATCTCTCTGTGTGAGAAAGAAAGGAGTAGCTCAACTATCTCTTTTGTAAGTATACAGATTTTACCCTTTCTTTTTGGTCCTTACTTTTTCTTGGGTTTGCACCAAAGCTCTCTTTCTTTCTTCATATTAGTTAAAGTTTTATTTTGGGTTATGTTCTTTTGGATAATTTTGTAGGTTGCTTTTGTTGGAAAATGCTGTTTGGGATTTTAAGATCAGACCCAGATCTTGTTACCTTTCGATCTACCTTAATGCTTTTGTTAATCTCTGGAAGCTACGGAAAAATAGAGCCAAGGGGAGCACAGGTGGAAATTCTTTGCCCTTTTTCATTTTTTAAAGTTATTTAGCTGAATTTCATGGCTTTAATGGGTGATAAAATTGGGTATTTTTGTTTATTGTCTTAGGCATATGGTTTCTTTATATATACATATATATGTCTATATCTCAAAGAGATGCATGCTTTGCCAGCTATATGCTAATTGGGGCTTTTGATTTAGTTGATTGATGTTCTCTATCTTGGACTTGTTTTAGGTGTTTTAGATATTTTTAACATATGAAGTTTGGTTGATGATGTTGTTAAGGCAAACAATGGAGCTTCTCTGTTGAGGAATTTGAGTAATAACTCATTTTATTGAGGATGGAGTTCCATTTTTATGGCTGGGTTGACTCGTTGTCCACTTCGAGTACGATGATACTGCATTTGCTTTGAGGGGTTTTCTTTTTTCATATCGAGGTTTTAAGCTATGATGATCAAACAAATACTTAATAGGCTCCCACGGAAACCATCTAAGTCGAGTGACAATCGTGAGGGAGGAGGAACCTCTACTTCATCATCAAATGCTTCTACCAGTTCAAGAAGCAGTGTTCTAGTTAGTAATCGCTATGCAAACTCGAGCAGTTCGTCCTTTTCCAGCTCTAGTTCTCCAAATTCTGGGTTGAATCAAGGCAACAAGTTTTCTCAAGTGGTGAATACGAAGCTGAATGGGAATATGGTAACCACTTCTTTCGAGGCTTTGCCTAGTTTTAGAGATGTACCAAATTCTGAGAAGCAGAACTTGTTTATCCGAAAACTGAACTTGTGTTGCATCGTGTTTGACTTCACTGACCCGACAAAAAACCTCAAAGAGAAGGATCTCAAGCGGCAAACTTTGCTTGAGCTTATGGATTATGTTTCATCTGCTAATGGGAAATTCTCGGAGATTGTTATGCAAGAAATCGTGAAGATGGTATCTGTAAATTTGTTTAGAGCGCTAACATCTCCGCCCCGTGAGAACAAGGTTTTAGAAGCATTTGATTTGGAAGAGGAAGAACCTTCAATGGACCCTGCGTGGCCTCATTTGCAAGTTGTTTATGAATTTCTCTTGAGATTTGTGGCATCACCCGAGACAGATGCAAAATTGGCCAAGCGGTATATTGATCACTCTTTTGTTCTAAGGCTGTTAGATCTTTTCGATTCGGAGGACCCCAGAGAAAGGGAGTATCTGAAAACCGTTCTGCATCGTATCTATGGAAAATTTATGGTCCATCGTCCATTCATCAGGAAGGCAATCAATAACATCTTTTACCGCTTTATTTTCGAAACTGAAAAACATAATGGAATCGCAGAGCTTCTAGAAATACTGGGAAGTATAATCAATGGGTTTGCTTTGCCATTGAAGGAAGAACATAAGCTCTTTCTTGTCCGTGCACTGATACCGCTTCATAAACCAAAGTGTATACCCATGTACCACCAGCAGTTATCTTACTGCATTACTCAATTCGTGGAGAAGGACTCCAAGCTTGCCGATACTGTTATACGGGGGTTGCTAAAGTATTGGCCAATCACAAATAGCTCGAAAGAAGTCATGTTCTTGGGTGAACTGGAGGAAGTTTTAGAAGCCACACAACCTGCTGAGTTTCAACGCTGCATGGTACCCTTGTTCCGTCAGATAGGCCGTTGCTTGAGTAGTTCCCATTTTCAGGTAGGGATTTCCTCGTTTCTCTACTTGCAGCCTTTGCTTTTTTTCCGTATGAATGTCCCTTAACAGAATATCCCTAGATAAGTAAATTGAATTTTAAAACAAGGAGAACTCGTTAATATGAGTTAAAGGCTTTATTGTCTGACGATATCCGGACATTGTTGCTATGTGAAACTGTATCGAGTCGGTTATGCTAGCATGAAATATATGTCCTTGTGTTTATAATTTGTTTTTAGGTGGCAGAGAGGGCTTTGTTCTTATGGAACAATGATCATATCGAGAGCCTTATAAGACAGAACCGGAAAGTTATACTTCCAATTATTTACCCATCCTTGGAGAAGAACGCGAGAAACCACTGGAATCAGGCAGTGCAGAGTTTGACTTTAAATGTCCGAAAGATTTTCTCTGCCACTGACCCCGAGCTCTTTGAGGAGTGCTTGCACAAGTTCAAGGAAGACGAAGCACAAGAGAACGAGGTTAAATCAAAACGTGAAGCAACATGGAAACGACTAGAAGAGATTGCTGCAATGAAAGCTGCAAGTAATGAACCGGTGCTTATCTCCCCTAAAGCAACTACCCGCAAGCTGTCTGGTTAGGAACAAGTGATTGCCATTTTAGTTGTAGATGTTCGATGTCGAGATTGGTATTGCAAGCCTTTGGTCGGCGGTCATATATGATGAAGCCGAGTTTTTCGTTGTACCAAACAGAATATATGGTTTGCTGGATTTTGATGTCTCATGGATTCATCAAAGATTTGATGCTATGAGGGGGTAATCTAAACCCCTTTTGCTCATATATGCATAGCATGTGTATATAATGTATTAAGGGACAAAAGATAAAAAGGAAAGTTGATTTGTCTTGTAAAGTTGACATCTTTTTCCATTCATAAATCTTCAAGATCTGTCTTTTTATTTCTTGTTTTGGATCAAATGCTCTTTGCTTATGGCCATTTCATTTGCATTAACAAGTTTTTATTCTTGAAATCCACTTTAATGAATATTTTTTTTGGTGAAATACAATAACAGAATAAAACTTGAACAACAAATGTGACTAACGTGATTCACGTGGCTCGAATTCATACAACATTTGAGACAGTGAACATCCTTAATCATCAGATTATCACATGATCACATGGATTCATTTTGATGAACATTTTAAAGCACTTTGAAACCAAGTCAACTATTCAAAGGTTTAGTTAATGGTTAAGGTATCTTCGAGTTTATTAAAGCATTTACCATTTAGGTACCACAACAAACTTTGAATAATAATTATTTATTGTAAAAAAAGTTATTTAAATATTAGATTAATTGCATCATATTTTTCAATAATCTAAATCTTAATTTTTTTTTATTTGAATATAAAAATTTAAATATTAAAATAAGTTAATTCTCATAATATGTTTTTTTATGAGAATTTCAATATAAATGAGCGTCGAGCTATGATTTGCACCGTCAAGTTTTTTAAGCCCTATTACAATTAGGTTAAATATTATGAAATTATACAGAGGACCTTGACACCCATAAAGTGTTATAGTTTTGGCTGTAGCACTCCATAGTTCGGGTCAATTCAAAACATGTTTCTGTTAGCAATTTTAATTCTTGAGGGAATTGGATTATGAATGCACATAAGTTAGTTATTTGAAAAATTGATTTGAGAGTATAATGTAACTAATACAAGATCATGTGTGGAAATTAATTATGTGTAATCGTATATGTTTGATTCTTAATGTCGGTCAAGTGTTGAGTGGGTCATATCAATTAGGTTTGATAGTTTCATCACTCAGACGAGCAATGAAATAAGTTTGGGGTGTGATAATTCTAATATAGTGTTATTTAAATACTTTTGAGCTTATATTTCGGGCGAATTAAGAGGGATTGATAACTTTTTAGTAGTTATTTCTGTTATATTTTTATTGAATATCTGATGTTGAAAGGTTTTACTTGAATAATACAATTTTTTGTCAATTTCCATGCTAAAATATGCAAGTTTAACCTTGAAGGTACCTTTTGAAGTCCACGAGATAATTCATAGTTGGCTTGTTCGTAGTGCAGTTCGCACTACACCTGTACTTTAGTCAGCTCACGTAATGCGCAGTTATTAGCTCGCAAGCAGTGCTTGCTGGTGGGAGCTTGTGGTACGTAGCTTGCATACATTGCAGGTCACAACACGCAGTCCATAATACTAAGGCCGCATGCATTGTTAGCCTACATGGAGCTCGCAGTTCACAACTCGCCTAAATACAGCTCATAGTTATCACATCGCTAATGAGAGCTCAACTCGCATGCATTGCTCAAGGACATCTCGTAGCTCGATTGTTTGCAGCTCGCATGCAGTGTTTGGAGATAGCTCGCACTTCCCCAGTTTGCAATCTCTTTGTTCACAACTCACATTCACTCTAGCATGCAACTCGCACCTGGCCACTTGTTGAAAGTTGGCTAGCAATGCAGCAGCAACATGAAGAAGCAACAAAGAAATATTTTGTGTGTAACTAAGTTTAAATTTTATGTAACATGTGAATTACTTTAGTTTCATTGTAATTTTGTTTCTTTTAAGGTTGGTCAGCTACTTAGCTGATTTAGTAGCTCTTAGGTTATCATTAAGTTGGTTTTACAGCTTGGATACTTGAACAAGCAATCTTTTGTTTTCTCCTAATGTTGTGGAGCTATTTATGTATTGGTAATGCTACTAAAACTAGTAATGAGAGCTATCAGATTTTTCCTCTCATCCTAATTGTCTTTTGTTTCCTTTTACTGCTGTTTTTATCTTTCAACACATTTTTCATTGGGTTATGATCTTTGGTTGTTGATCAACTCAACAAATGGAATCGAGAGCCTGTCATCTTTGAGGGCCTTTTACTATGTTTTGTTTATTTGTATGTTAAGTGCTTGAAAGGAAAGAAACAAAAACTGTTTTGTTGTTTTTTGTTGCTGAAAAAAAATATGAGTTTCTTACCACGCAACCAACTGTCTTTGCTGGTGAAAACTTCAACATTTGGGCTGTGAAGATGAATTATTTGCAGGCTCATGATCTTTGGAGTGTGGTTCAAGCTGACACAGAGCCACCACGTTTGAGAGCTAATCCCACCATAGCTCATATTAGGCAGCATAATGAGGACTATGCCAAGAAGTACAAGGCAATGTCCTGTTTGTAGAATGGAGTCTAGGATGTAATCATCACTAGGATAATGACTTGTGACTCTCCAAAGCAGGCTTAGGATAAGCTAATGGAAGAGTTTCAAGGTTTAGACAAAACAAGGCAGCAACAGTTGATCAACTTGAGGAGAGATTTTGAAAATCTGAAGATGAAAGAATATGAATCTATCAAATTATACTCTGATAGGATAATGGCCACAGTCAACAACATCAGGCTGTTGGGAGATGATTTCAGTGACAGAAGAATAGTTGAAAAGGTCATTACAAACCTCCCAAAGAAGTATGAGTAAGAAATTTCTTCTTTGGGGGACTCTAGAGACCTATTAGCTATATCCTTGACAGAGCTGATAAATGCTCTCTATGCACAAGAGCAGAGAAGGGAAAATAGGATGGAGGAGTACTCTGAAGGAGCCTTTCAAGCTAGAAGCAAAGAGAGCTCAAGCTCAGGCTACAAAGGAAAGAAGCCTTGGTCTGAAAAGAAAGAGAAACCAAAGAAGGATGTTGGCAAAAGGAAGTTTCCACCATGCATTCACTGCAAAAAGTCTACTCACTTGGAAAGGTATTGCTGGAATAGGCTTGATGTTCAGTGTAGAATTTGGAAGCAACTTGGTTATATGGAAAAAATTTGAAAAAACAAAGGAAGAGTACAACTACAGCAGCAAGATCAAGCTCAAGCTGCTGATGATGTTCAAGCTCAAGAGGAGCATGCTTTTATTGCTTGTTGCTTTGCAAGTTCAAGCAAGGTTAGAAAGAACTGGTTGATTGACAGTGGCTACACTCATCACATGGCATCAGATGAAGGGATGTTTAAGGAGTTGGATATTAGCTTTGTGTCCAAGGTCAGAATTGGGAATGATGAGTTCATTGAGGCCAAGGGCAAGGGAAAAGTTGTGATAAACACTAACTCAGGTAACAAAATAATTTCAGATGTGCTTTTTGTACTTGATTTAGACCAAAATTTGCTTAGTGTTAGTTAGTTGTTAGAAAAGGGTCATTCCCTTATTTTTGAGAACAAATCTTGTATGATTAAGGATCATTTGGTAAAGAGTTAGTGACAATAGCTATGCATGACAGATCCTTTACTTTAGATGTAAATTAGTTAAAAGTAAAGGCTTACACTAGTCTGGCTGATGAATTATGTTTTGGCACAAAAGGTTGGGGCATGTGAACTACAAGTCACTTAATTTGCTACGCAAGTTGGATTTGGTTGAAGACATGTCTAAGGTTGATGTTAAGGATGAGGTTTGTGAAGTCTATCAGCTAGGAAAGCAAGTCAAATTGCCTTTTCCAGTCAACAAGGCATGGAGAGCTTAAGAAAGGCTTCAGTTGGTCCATACTAATATTTGTGGACCTATGAAGTCCTCTTCATTGAATGACAACAGGTATTTTGTGTTGTTCATTGATGATTATACCAGATTTTGTTGGGTAAATTTTCTGAAGCAGAAGTTAGAAGTGGTTGATTTCTTTTGCAAGTTTAAAGCCTTGGCTGAAAATCAGTCAAGCTGTAGGTTGAAGGTCTTGATATTAGACAATAGGACTGAGTATGTGTCTCAAAGATTTTACAAGATTTGTGATGAAGCTAAAATTCAGCATCAGTTGACCACCATCTACAGACCATAGTAGAATGGTGTTTCTAAAAGGAAAAATAAGACTATCCTTGATATGGCAAGGTGCCTGTTGTTTGAGGGTAAAATGCCTAATATCTTTTGGGCTGAGGCATTAAATACAACGGTGTACTTAATAGATTGCCAACACATGCAGTTAAGGGAAAAACACCATTTGAAGCATGGTTTGAACACAAGTTGTAACCCTTTTTATCCAGCCTAAAAGATATGACTGGGTCCAGAAGGTCACTATTATAATTTCACCCTCACGCAATCTCAATATCCATATTCGTTTATATATATATATATAAGTATAATTTAACTGAATAATCAATAATACTTAAACAAATACCAAAAATCCAAAATTTAAGTTAACCTTACAACCCAAAGTAATATAATAATAAAACAAACTGTAATACCAAAATAACTTATACTTAGTAAATAAGTAAATAAAATAAATAAAAGAAGTAATAGATGTTCCTTCGGGTACCAAGTTACTTTTGTCCTAAGTATTTGTAAGGAAAACTATAATATAAAGCCTAGTGTGTCTCTAAAGTACATACATCCTATTACATTATCACAATAACATTACAGCATGTAAAGTAACCACAAAGCATGATACAATCACAAACATAATGCAAGTGCACCCATACTCCAACACACCAACATAGTGAATAGGTTCCCCAGAACCCCTTCCCATCCAATCGTCACTAATCGTAGTGTGATTTTACTATCAGCTGTTTGAAGGGGTGATAACCACATCTTCCACCGTACAAACTCAACCAATGAGCACACAATGGTATGATAATATATATCCCAGTCTCTATCTCAATCTCATGATAATACATATTTATCAAAGTTCACAGTATAATAATCATATTATATCCAATTATCCATAATCCGATAGACATGCATGACAATATCAACATGCTTTAACACAACTCAGAACACAATCATACCATTTTTCACAACACAGAATAACATCATACAGAAGTCATATCTCAGAATCATCACATGATAACACATCACAAAATGTAACCATAAAGTAGGATGTAATACAATTAGAAACACACCTCTAAAAAGCTGAAGCTTTAATAACGAGGAGGTCGTCTACTACACACTAATCTAACACTAGATCTAACGGGATTAAAACCTACGAACACAAATTTCTACATCAGAAACTATTCATAAGCTATCAACTAAATATAACACTAAACTGAAATAACTCACGCGTAACCCTTGAAGCTGGTGCAGAAACAGGTTGCACAGGTGGAGGAGGAGGTAAGTCTTCGGCCTCGGAGTCGTGATCATCTAAACACGAATATCTTACATTAGATTCCCAAATTAAACCTCCTAATAACACTAAGTATAAAATTAAGAATAAAATAGCTAAAACGAGGCTTTTGGGTTCGATTTGACGAAACGAACAATGAAAATAAACTCAGGACGTTAAAAAAGGGTAGGTGGGGTTTTTCGAAAAAGTTAATGGTCAACGATCGATCAAAGTCAACGGTCAAAGGTTAGTAAAAGTCAATGGTTCGATATGGTCAAATTTAACGGTTCGGCTTTATCAAAGTTAACGGGTTGGGTTGGGTCGATCAACGAGTTGAGTTACATGATTCGGGTCGGGCTTGAGTTATAAATGGGTCATCAAATTTGGGTTAGGGTTGGCTTGGGTTAATGGCTTAAAGGGTTTAGGGCATTGGGCTCTCATGCTTGGACCATCCGATTTGGGTTGTTTAGTGGCCCAACTCCACAACCTTTTGTAACAAAGAGAAACTAGGGTTTTAACCCTCCTTAATGGCGTCACCACAACCCACCACTGAATAGCGTTTGCTCGTTGAATTCAACATGAAAACGAAACTATCTCAAGGCCATAACACGATTTAAATGACTCACCCACATAAATGATGACAAAATGAACGATGGAAGAACGATGGCGAAAAGCCGAATGTTTTTCCCTTCGTTTCTCACGAACGACAATGACAAATGGCAGTTGGTGCGAGGGGTTTTAATCATAAGGTAACAAGGAAGATTGTAATGGGAGCGGTGATGAGCACGGACGACGTCAAGGGCACGGTCAGAGCTTCGTCGGAAAGAGGTGAGAAGGGAGAGCAAGGAGAGAAAATCGACAGAGGTGAGAGAGAAGAATGGGAGAAGAAAGGTCAGAATAAGGGGAAAACGGGGTTTAATACCTAACAAAAGGGAACAATTACTCAGAGGTCCCTAGATAATATTAGGGTTTTCGAAAAGGCCCTCAACTTTACACGCTATCACAATTAAGTCCCATAGATTCACAATTTGCCTCCAAAGTTCTAATTAAAGTTCAATTGGGTCCCCCAGCACATTGAATTTACGTATAAGCCCTTAAATTTGTAAAAATTCCCATTTTAATCCTAAAATTAAATTAAGGGTGTTACATAAGCCTATTATCTCCCATTTGAAAGTGTTTGGATACTTATGTTACACACTTGTACCAGCTGAAAAGAGAACCAAGTTAGAAAGAAGGTCCATGCCTGGAGTTTTTGTTGGTTATAACAACACAAAGAAAGGGTACAAGGTCTTTGATCTATCCACTAAAAGGATTGTTGTGAGCAGAGATGTGAAGTTTAATGAAGGCAACTATTAAAAATGGAATGGAACAGATGCAAACTTGCTTGAACAAGATGAGCAGAATCATGACTTGCAGCATGTTGAGAATGAAGTTGAAGTTGAGGAAAAGTATGATGATTCTTTTCAGAGGTACAAGGTCTATCACAAACATCTACCAAAGATGTGATATGACCATTATGGAGCCTTCTTACTTTGATGAAGCTAAAAATGAGGATTGCTGGAAAGAAGCAATGTAGGCAGAAATGAAAATTATTCACAAGAATGACACATGGGAGCTAGTTGATAGGCCAATGTAAAGGAAGGTCATTGGTGTGAAATGGGTGCTCAGGACCAAGAACAATGCAGATGGGTCACTGAACAAGCATAAATCTAGGTTGGTTGTGAAAGGATACAACCAAAAACATGGTGTTGATTTCTCGGAAACCTTTGCACCAATTGCAAGGTTAGAAACCGTAAGGTTGCTATTTGCCTTAGCTGCACAAAAACAATGGAAAATGTGTAACAACCCATTTTTCAGTGGTGTCAAAAACATTGATTTTGAGACCACAAATCCGACGAGTAAGTCTATAAATATTATTATTTAATATTTATGAGTCAAAAATAGTATAATAAATACAAATTTGATAACTTATGTTAATAAAATTAATGGTTAAGTTCAAGTGGTTTTGAAAAACAAAGTTTTGGGATCTCGTTTCTGTAAATCGAGCCCTTAAATATTTTTATTAAATATTTACAGTTACTATTTATGCATATTGAAGTTTGATTTGAAAATTGTAGTGATTTGATTGTTAATTAAAACAGAGGATTAAATTACATAAGTGGTAAAAGTGCAATTTCAAAAAGGATTATAATTTAAAATAAATAGAAATGACCAATGTGGCAATTACCCTTTTTAAATGTATTAGTGCCGTTAGGTGGGTAATGTATGGCTTAGGATATTTCTTAATGATTAAAGAAAAAAAAAGAAATGAAGTTGAAAAGAAATGGTTTAAATTATAGATGGTGGGATTTGGTGTGAAAGAAACAATTTTGTTTCTTTCACTCTGAAACTTTCGAAGCAGGGGAGAAGAAAGAAAGTGGGGAGAAAAACCTAGTGTTTTCTAGGTTCAAGCTTCAAATTGGTAAGCTTAAATTAGTCCTTTTCGATTTAAAATAAAAGTATCAACACAATAAAAAATGGAAAATTCTCTTTGTAAAAATCCTCTCTACGAAAGTCCTAGATTTAACGACATTGCCATGGAAGAATTGATCCCTAAAAAAGTCCAATTTAGAGAGGAGGTTGACTCTCCAAGTGATGAGGGACCGCAAGTATCCATGGTGGATCTGAAAGTTTAGTGGAAAGACAAACTTGTCGGATCTTCAAGCATGGTGACCAAAGATCCTGAGGAAGAAGATGATATCGAAGTTTTAGAGGGAAATATTCAGATGTATATCTCAAATGGTACCCCATCCATAGACTTTTTCGATGGGATTTATCAAAATTTAGCCTAAGATATGGCTAATACTGTCGTTATTAAGCTATTGGGAAGAAAGATTGGATTTTCGGTTCTCCAAAGTAAAATCTATAATCTAAGTAAACTATCTTCCTCCTTTTGTTCGATGGATATTGAAAATGGGTACTTTCTGGCTAGTTTTCAGAATAAGTTCGACTATGAAAAGGTTTTTACTGAGGGACCGTGGGTATCTTCGGTCAGTATTTGACAGTTCAACCATGGACCTTGACCTTTAATCCAGTTCAAACCTTCCCAAGTTGTGTTATGGCTTGGATTTGGCTTCCGAGACTACCAAGCTATTTTTATAGAAGGAAACTATTGAAGGAAATAAGAGGCCTAATTGGTAAGGTGGCTAAACTTGATCTTAGCATGGATAACAAAGCCAGAGGGCATTTTTCCCGATTGGCTGTTTATGTCAATTTAGATGCTCCTCTGATTTCCCAAGTTTTCATTAACGGGAAGAAGCAACGGGTTGAATACGAATTTCTTCCCATGGTGTGTTTTACTTGCGGAAAGTACGGACATGTTAAAGAAGGGTTTCTCATTAAACCTAATGAAAATTTGCCTGTGGAAGCTAATCTTTAGAAAGAATCTTTACCAGTAATGGTTACTTTAGGGGCTGACGGTAACAAGGTAAATGGTGATTCCTATGGTCCATGGATGTTGGTGGAAAGAAGGAAACAGCGCCAAACTAGGGATGTGCTTAAATCTAATGAAAAAAATTTGGCTGAATTCAATGAAGGATCAAGATTTGAAATTCTCGCAACAAGGAAGGAATTGACTGACCAAGAGCAGGTAAATTTGGAAACTGAACAAGGAAACCGTAGCAAGAAAGGGAAGGAAATAAATTTTCCAAAAAGTCCTATGAGGGTAGTTTATTTTGGATTTACTAATAATAAAAATGTTGATAATTCCCATAAGACCCCTATGACTCAACCGATTCCTCAGGTGAAGCCCATCCTCAAAGGAGAAAATAATTTTAATTTAATGTTGAAGGCCCATAATGGAATGCTCAGATATGTTGGATGCCACCATCGAAGGTAATGGACTGGGCGAAGGCCCAATGGCAACAGATCAAAAGGAAAAAGAAAATGTGGGTCAAGGGGAAGAAATGGAAATTGGATCGGGGCCAATTTTGGAGAAGGGTGCTCGGGATCGACATGTGGCTGTTACAGGTATTTCTTTGAATCTGACTAGAGTCTGAACATGGGGCTTTGATCAATGATGGGGGATTGACAGCGTTTCAAATACAAGGGGAAAAGAACTTGCTGCTGCTGGTGTTGGAGCCCAATTTTGACCAGGCCCAACATTTAAACCAAATTGAATCTAATTTTAAATTTTAAATTATTTTAAGTTTAAATTTATTTTAAATTTAAATTTTAAATTTAATTAAATGTCCAAAATTACAAATAATATCCAAATTACAAACACTTAAACCCTTATCCTAATCCAAATAAATGGCCCAACAGATTACAACCCAATAAGCCCAATTTTACAAAGTTTTTTAGAACCCTAATCTGCTAAGCCACTTGCAGCTGCTGCCTTCCCCCCTTCCAACCAGGAGTCGCCACGTCAGCACCTCTACCAGCAACACCACCCTTCAACTTGGATTGCCATTTCCGCCGCTGTACCTACAACAAGCAAGGAGAAAAGATAGTATTTTAGTTGCAAGAGACAAATTATCATCATGGTAAAAAATGGGCTACGAAGCCGAAATTGAAATCAATTGTAAGGGGAAAAAAATGATTAGAAGCAATACACAAAGAAATTGACTTTTTGAGCATTCGAAATAAATTCACAGTGCATTTGAATGCAATACACAAAGGAACAGATATCATTCACAAGGTATATTTATTTGCATATATACTTGTATTTGTTAATCATATTTTATATATACGTTATTAGCTCTGCTTATTTATTATTTCGAAACTAGTTAAATGTCTATTAAATAACATAATAAATATATAATAAATAAATGTTAAAAAAATAAAAAAGAAGTGGAAGAGCCATACCTGGAATCGAACCGTCGCTGCCACTGTCGTAAATGGAGTCTCTCTGAACTTTTCGTGTTCGTGAGAGGCCCCAAGCACTCGAATATTCAAAATATATGTTTCTAAAGAAATAAAAACAACAAAACAAGATCAAATTTTAAAAAGGAACAAAAAAAAAAACCAAAATCCTTCTTTTTCTTTTCGCAGATCTAGACTTAACTAGATTTGAGTTTCTAAATAAAAACAGAAATATTGAAAAAAAAATAAACAGATCTGGGTTTAAAAGAAAAAATCTTTTAAAGAAAACAAATTTTTTGTTCTTTTTTTTTTGTGAAAATCCGGGTTCGATCATTGAAACTCAGAATCGGACTTTCAAAAAAGAATTAAAAAAGAGTCCTTTTACTCACTTGACCGCAGGGGAACGGCGGAGCACTTCAGAAGGTAGCGGAACGTGATGGACGGCGACAGACCAAGGGATGACGTCTAGATCTATAGGAGAGCCGAAGGGATAGTTTTCAGATAAAAAATGAAGAGCAAAACGATTTTTGGAATGAAATGTGAAAAAATGGGATTTTTTGAAAATTTTTTGGTTTAAATATTGCTAAGGAACGACGATGTTTTGTTGTGTATATTTGATAACAAAATGCCACCGTTTAAGCTATGATCGGATGAGATCCAACCCACCCCTGGGATCCGCTTTTTTTTTAATAAAGGGTTATTTCCTTTCATAGTCTTTCCACTTTTTTAAGGCTTTACAATTGAATCCTTCCCATTTCAATTTCCACCCCACGATGTCGCTTCAAACCCATTCTCAATGGCTTTGAAGCACAGCCGTTTAACAACTGACTCTCAAAATAAAAATGGGATATTTTCAATGAAGTCCCTCTATATTTGATCTACATTTAAATCAGTCCATTTTGTTTTTTTAAGATAAAAAAACATGTTTTACCTTTTTAAAATTCAACCCTCAAACTCTACGTTTTGAAAATAATATAAGAATTTCCCATTTGGCCTTTTTAATTTTCATTTTTAATTTGTTTCTTACTAATTCCTTTTTTGAAAAAAGAACATTTAAATCTTTTCAATAAAATTATTATTTGGTTCTGTTTTAACTCAACCTTTTTGTTTTGATGCGCATTCCTATTATCCCCTTTTTTTTTAAATTCCTGATTCCTGTTATTGTTGTGTTTGACTTGATTTATTGTTTTGTTTCATTTTTAAGTAATTCTTACTTTATATTTATCTGCTAACATTGTTTCCTTTGTTTCACGTGTTAAATGGCATTTTTTTATTATAATTTCATCATATGCTACTCGCATATTGTTTTCATACATGTGATTATGATATTTGTACACATTCATTCATCCTTTAAATGTATATCTCCATATATGTGTATATTCGTGTTTTGATAAAAAAATAAATAAATAAATTTCGAAGCTAAGATCATATTCATTATTTCTACTTTTGAAAAGTAGTACCTTAACTTACTAGGCACGATTTTTCTTTAAATCGGAACAATCAAATACTTTTTATAAGATTTGAATTTGACAGCGAGACAATGTCCTTTTCGTGTGGAAATCTCGGAAAATCATGTTGTAACGTGCTGGGTGTAATTCTTCGTATAATCTACACGATTCAAATATCCTCTTCCAAGCTTTTCAAGTGCCCTTTAATTTTGAGATTTCGAGGACTTCGTGCCCTAACGTGTTGGACACGACTTCAATTCTTCGTGAAAGTCGAAACAAACGGGCATTTTTTCTTCAAACCTAATTTTTGAAAATCACATAAAGTAAGCTATGTATCCGAGGATCGTATTTTAAACTTAATTCGAAATTTTGAGTTCTCAAAGAATCTATATATAATTTTAAAACGAAAACGAAGTAATATTCTTTCGTGTGGAAACTTCGAAAAACCATCCCCTAACATGTTGGGTGTGATTTTCGTGTAATTCATGCGATCGAAGATCCTCTTTTAAATCTTTTCAAAATGTTCTTCAATTTCGAAATTCCGAGAATATCGTGCCCTAACGTGTTGGACACGACCTCAATGAAATTCGAAACACACGGACATTTTGTTCCTCGTATTTTAAGCTTAGTTCGAGATTTCAAAATTTTAACAAACAAAGACCCGAAAGTGATAAACATGGCGTCAATTTTGGGCGTGTGAGGGTGATAATCCTTCCTCATACGTAACCGACTCCTGAACCCATTTTTTAGATTTCGAAGACCAAAATATTTATCAAAACGAATTTTAAACGTTTTACGGTGATCCAATCACACCATATAAAAAGATTGGTGGCGACTCCCATTTTCTTTGATTTTTAAAAAATATTGTTCGAGACCAGTTTGTTTTCTCGAAAAATAAACGTTTCGACAGCTGGTTTAGAGAAGCAGGTCTTTCCGCAAGCTCTTCCATCTCGGGCTGTGGATGTGACGGCATCAAAGTTAGCCTCTAGCCTTGACCCGACGAAACATTCTGCAGTGGCCTTCCATTTAGACCAAACTCTGGTGGAGAACGGGCAAACCAAAGAAGGAGATAACAAGGAATTGAAAAAAGAAAGAAGTAAATAAAATGTTCACGGTTTAGGAAATTTTGCAGGAGGCTCCCGAATTCCAAAAAATATCAAAATAGCACAAGGAAATGGAAGTAAGTTTAAGGCTGGGAGTGGACAGATAATTTTGCTAAAAGATTCAATTGCTCATTTGGCTAAAACTATAACTTCTCCAAATCGTAACATCACTGGAGTAAACTTAGTTCCTTATGAAGAGGGGCACAAGGAGAGTCACGAACCCATTGGGAAGTAATCTAAGGGTTTGGTTTATTTTTTTAATGGATAAACTGTTTTTTGAGGTTTTTATATTTTTATACTTTTTAAAAAAAATATATTTTATATTATGATGACAAATTTAACAGTTTTCTCTTCGAATTGTCAACGTTGTGCGAGTGGTAAGTTTCTTAAGGTGTTTCATGAATATATTGCTGAATACAAGCCTGATATCGTATGTCTTTTGGAACCCAGAATCAGTGGTAAAAATGCGAATTTTGTTATTGAAAAATTAGGATTCAATTTTTTTCATCGTGTTGAAACTACAGGTTTTTTAGGAGGCATATGGGTTGGGTGGAAAGATATAGTGAACATTTTAATACTATATAACCATCCTCAATTTATCTTGCTTCGTGCGTCTGGTATGAACCCCCTTCTCCTATCTATATTATTTTTGTTTATGGTAGTCCGGTTAAGGTAAACGGAATATTTTGTGGAATGAGCTGAATTATATTTTACCCCGAGACTAGTATCCCTGTATAATCATGGGGGACTTTAATGCCATTTTATCCCCTCATGACAAAAAAAGTATTTATGCTCTTGGAAAGAGGTGTAACTTATTTGGTGCATTTGTTGATTCATGTAACTTGCAGGACTTAGGTTTTGTTGGGCCATCTTTCACTTGGCAGAGAGGGAGTGCTATGGAAAAGTTAGATCAAGCTTTGGCTAATGATGCTTAGATCACGACCTTTCCACAAAGCCTTTTATCTTACCTTCCGAGAGTTAAATTAGATCACAGGCCGATACTTCTTAAGACGAGTCCAGCTTGCCCTTCAGAGCGCAGACGACCTTTCAGATTTCTTGCTGGTTGTACTAAACATGCGAGCTTCCAATCCTTTGTAAAGGATAATTGGAAGTTTTTAGGTGATATGTTTCAATCACTTTATGATTTTACTTTTCACGTAAAAGAGTGGAATAAATCAGTTTATGGCTTTATAGGTGCCCGAAAGAAGAGACTCATGGAATCCCTTTTTCATATCTAATATGCCCTTAAACGGTCTCCCTCTGATCGCATTATGCAACTGGAATCAGACGTGAGGGATGAATTGGAAAATCTGTTAGACCATGAAGAAATGTTGTGGAAACAAAAGGCGAGGTGTGATTGTCTTGAGTTAGGAGATCGAAACACCAAATTTTATCATGGTCGTACACTTCAATGCAGAAAGCATAATCGCATTAATACTCTGCGTCTTTCTAGTGGAGAGTGGTGCTCAGATCAAGATATTCTTTGGAGCGAGGCGGTGCGTTTCTTTGAAAGATTGTATGGTGAGAGGACGAGACCTATCTTGGGGTTACCCTCTAACCTCTTTCCTTAGTTCAGAGATATGGATGTTGATTTCTTAAAAAGAGCGGTGACAGATGAGGAAATTAAGAGAGCTCTATTCGACATGGCGCCTTTGAAAGCCACTGGAAGTAATGGTTACCATGCACACTTCTTTCAAAGCCAATAGAGCATTGTGGGCGGTGCAATTTGTGATTGGGTACGTGGGGTCTTTGCTGGCAATTCCATTGAACCTGAGCTTAATAATATATTGCTTGTCCTTATTCCTAAGACTGACCACCCGGAGGACTTCAGTTAATTTAGACCTATCAGCCTGTGTTTGGTATTGTATAAACTAGTTATGAAAGTTATCGCTAATAGATTTAGACTAGTTTTTACTAACATTATCTTGCAGGAACAAGTTGGTTTTATTGTAGGTCGTAACATCACAGACAATGTAATCATAACTCAAGAGGTCATCCATTGCATGAGAAGCAAAAAGAGAGGAAGGAACTGAATGGCTCTTAAGCTAGATCTCGAAAAAGCCTATGACCGCGTGAGCTAGGATTTCTTAAGGGTCTCGCTTCAGATTGTAGGTGTCCCAAAATTCCTTATCTCGATAATCATGAAGGCCATTACCACCTTGACTATGCAGATATTATGGAACGGGGTCCCTACACAGAAGTTTAAACCAGTTAGAGGGATTAGACAAGGTTGCCCGTTGTCTCCGTACCTCTTTGTGTTATGTACGGAGTGGCTAGGCAGAATCATTCAAGCACAGATTGATGAGGGAAAATAGAGCCCTATACGACTCTCCCGTTCGAGTCCCAACCTCTCACATCTGTTCTTCGCAGACGAATTAGTGATATTTTGCAAAGTAGAGATGGAACAAGCCAATCTCCTTTTAAGTATGTTGAATCATTTCAGTGAATTTTTAGGTCACAGTATTAGAAAAAGAAGAGCACTATTCATTTCTCTAAAGGTATGGATGATGGTCTGAGTGCTCGTATTAGTCAGGTTTTTGGTTTCCACACCGTCCAAAACCTTAGAGCTTATCTAGGTGTTCCTCTCTTGCATGAAAGAGTCACCAAAAGCACCTTAAGATTTATGGTTGACAAAGTCAGAGGAAATTGCAGAACTAGGAGTCAAGGAAGCTTTCTATCGCGGGAAGAGTGACTTTAGCCCGGTCTGTGCTCCTCGTCATTCTCAATTACTTCATGTAATCGATGTGTATCCTGTTAGGGGTTTGCAAAGAAATTGAGCAAATTGTGAGACAGTTCATGCGGGGTTCTACAAGTGATCATCCTAAGTTGGCTTTGGTTGGTTGGGGTTCTATATGTCAACCACGAGATAGAAGGGGCCTCAGGTTTCAACAACTACATGACCAGTATAAGTCCTTCCTTATGAAGATTGGGTTTAATTTGCTCACTAAAATTGATGTCCTTTGGGTTTAGGTCCTTTCCTCCAAGTACAGTGTTAGAGACCATATCCCTAGTTCCATCGAAAAAAGTAAGTGTTCACACTTATGGTGCTCCCTCGCTAAGGTATGGCCTCTTCTTTGTGATAATATGGTATGGTCTGTTGGGGATGGTAGTAGAATTCAGTGTTGGAAAGATCTTTGGGTTAGGGGAATGGGACCTTTAATTTCTAATATACCTGCTCAGGCGAACTTAGATTTGGACTATAAATTGAAGGACATGGTTGTAACTGATGGTACTTGGAATATTGAGCTTTTTTTAATGTGGCTCCTTGATGAGGTCATTAACCGTATAATTAGCATACCTCCCTCTCATCCTAATGCGAGATTAGATAGAGTTATATGGTCTTCTTCCTCTTTGGGATGTTTTTCTGTGAGTAGTGCTTATTAGACGATTAAATAGGACATATGGGGTCCCAAGAACCCAAATTGGAAGATTTTTTGGAAATTCCAAGGACCCCAAAGAGTTCGTTTTTCCTTTGGTTGGTTTTCAAGCAACGTCTCCTCACTAATATTGAGTGCACCAAACGTGGCTTGGGGCATAATAACTAGTGTGATATTTGTGGCCATGCGAATGAAGACATTCTCCATGTTTTACATGAATGTAATGGGGCCAAAGAAGTGTGGAAGCTTGTCATTGCAATCGATTAACAAAATAGGTTTTTTTTGGAACCCTTCCAAACTTGGTTTCTTTCTAATATTTGCTCTTCTGTGCATTTGCAGGATAGAGGGATCTCTTGGGCAAGTTTCTTTGGGATGCTCCTATGGAGAATATGGAAGAATAGGAATCACTTTTTTTTCCAGAGCATTACTTGGCCAGCTTGAGAGGTTGTTAAAACTTCTGAAAGTTAGACCCGCCAGGTTGAGATGAGTCAAAATATCCCTGCACCTTCCTTTTTGCATCAACAAATAAAAAGCTTTCCAAAGAATATGGATGCTCACCTTTTCACTGATGGAGCGATGGTTGACACGGTTGGCAACTGGATCATGGGTTTTAACCTCTACTTGGGCCATTGTAACCCTTTGGAGGCTGAGCTTTGAGGAATCGCGGATGGCGTCCTGCTCTTATTACAGAATGGCGTGTGTTGAGCTACCATACAAACTGACAATCTTGAAGTGGTCAAGCTATTAAATCCAAAGTGAAGGTCAGTGAAACATTTGATATATCCCCAGAAGGAAGAACTTAGTTGCGAATAGATTGGCTAAACTGGGACTCTCATGGAAGCAAAATCTTCAGACCTTCGACAAACCTCTAATTGAAATGCTTGGCACTATCAGCCAAGGCATGGACTTTGACTTCGCTGAATTTTTGATTTGATGTATTGTTGATTTCTTTTTATTCACAAAAAAAATTAGTCATTTTCTTGTAATTTTTATATATTTAGAATCCCAATACCTTAATCTAGCTAACTCGAGGATTTATTTGTAAAATTGTTAAAGTTTTAGGGACTTGCCATGAATGATTTTGAAGTGTTTTTGATTTTAAAGGATGAATTAATTAAGTTGATGGTTAGATATAAATATTTTGTTAAATGATTTTAGTGATTTTGGGTTATGAATTTATTTGAGAAAATGGATAAAAATGTAAAGTGAATAAAAGGAAAGGATAGAAAATTTGGGTTGTTATAAACTCATAAAAAAATAGCTAGTTTGATTATTTGAATGGATAGTGATTAAATTATAAATTTTGGTTTAGGGATTTAATTGCGAGAAAGTTAAGATATTAGGGATAATTTTATAATTTTACATTAAGATGGGTTGTAAGTTAGAATTAAATATTTTTTAAATTATTAGAAAGATTAAATTGATGAGAATTATTAACTAGATCAAGAGACGAAGCAATCGGATTTAATTCAAGGAAATGGTAAAGTTCGGTATAGTCGTTGGCTTTGTTTGGGAACCGTTTTAGTGGAGGTAAGTTCGTGAATTTATTAAATAAATTATATGTTATTTCATGAACTCAAGACATATCTATTCATGTTGAAATTGAGTTTGATTGTTTGAGATAATTATGTGATGTGTTGGAATAACTAGTGATTATGTTTAAGTTGGGCATTATAATTAGAAAATATGAAATATATGAATATGAGCTTGAAAAGGTATAATTGAAATGAAATTATAATTGAAGACCATGATTAGAAATAATGAACGGATATATTTAAATTCATGTGAAAAAGAAAAATTTAATTAATTATATGATATGTAGTTATTATCCATGTTATGAATGAATTAAATTAAATTGTATATGGTAATTAGTAAATTGAATTAAATTGCATTATTAACTAAATTGATTTTCTGTTTGATAAATAAGAACTATCTGGATGTGTGCTCGAAACAATATAATGTGAAGTAAGTTTTATTTTAACTATGAACTTAATTTATTTCAATAATAATGTTGATAAAGTTAGGTATGTAAATATATACATGTGAAATATGTATAATGCAAAGTAAATAAATATGTGAAGTAAATTTCGATGGATCAAATAAAGGTTTCGAACATAATGTTTCGAATATTCATGCTGATGAGCGTAAACGTATTCATGCTGATGAGCTTAAACGTATTCATGCTAATGAGCGTAAACGTATTCATGCTAGCAAGTGTAAACGTATTCATGTTAACGAGCATAAACGTATTCATGCTGGTGAGCGTAAACATATTCATGTTGGAGAGCGTGAATGTATTCATGCTGGCGAGCGTAAACGAATTCATGCTGAAGAGTGTAAACGTAATGAACTTGCGTATTGAATACTTTTATAAGGATCCGTCGAAATAATAAATGTTAACTGCTATGATAATATTCATAGGAAGTGTCAAAGGCATCATAAGTATAAATATCTGGAAGATATTTAATCTGGTTCAATGGATGTTAAAGGCTTAAAAGAATATGTATCTATATGTGAAATGAATATGGTCAAGACATGCGAATTGGAAAATGTTGATACAAATGGTTGAAATGAGAAAGTATGTTTATTGAATGTTTGATGGATGATATATATACTTGAAGTGTTATTATTAAAAGTTACCTTAATTATTGAAATTATATGTTTCTTGGTGATACTCATCAACCTTGTGAGGTTGTGTTGTATAGGAAGGAAATGCAAGTATAACATATAATGAATCTTTATATGTTAAATGTATAAAACGTAAGTGTAAGATTTAATGAATCTTTACATGAAAGAGTATATGAATTGGTTATGTGAAAATATATGTATGAATTGAGACATTAGATTTCGATATGTAAAATGAAAGGTGATTGTCATGAGTAAATATGATGTTTGGTTTATATGTCAAATGTGTTTCTCATGTATAAGCTTGATATCAGATAAAGTTGTATATTTACATACGAACTCACTAACCCTGTGAGATTTATGATGCGTATAGATAATTATTGAACTTATGATCATGATATTAGATTATAGCTCGTTTGAATTTTTCTTCTTTGCAGACTGTCGGATACAAGTTGTCAATTGGATTACTTTTGGAGGTCACACTATTCGGTATTTAGTCGTTCATTTTGTTCTGATTATAAGTGGCATGTAAATAGGATTTTTATAATGTAATTAGGTGGTCATGATCTAACACTTGTTTCATATAAAATCCTTACTTTGGATAAGTGTTAAGTCTAAATTGTAAGCCAAGTCTTTTATTTTATGAGAATATGTCATAATTTAAGATGTTTAGGAAATTTTTTGGTTGAGTATTGCTACTGACTTGAGTTGTTTCAACAGAACTCAATAAGGTATCGATAAAAGTATAGAGGATAAGAGTCCTTGACTACTGACTTGGATTGTTTCGGTAGAGTCATTAGAGTACCGATAGTACTTTGACTTGTTTCGGTAGTTTAGACCTAAATACCTGTAGAATTCCTAGGCCAAAACTACTTTGCTTATTGGAACCCGTTGTGTCGGTAGAAGCCTTGATGGTATCGGTAGAAGTCATCCAGTTTTCAACTGTTAAATATGTTTTAACTTTTAAGAAACTCAAATTATTTTTAAAAGTCGGTTTTGTTAACATAAAAAAATATATAGTAAAATGTTTTAAGGACCTAAAAATTGATCCATAAATGTGTGTTGTCTGCGGTAACATTCTTTTTCTCGGGTCCGGTGACTGAGCCGAGTAAAGGGTGGTACAAAGTGCACCAGTTAGATGTCAAGTTTGTTTTTTTGAATGGTTTTCTCAAGGAGGAGATTTTTGTTAAACAACCTGAAGGGTTCAAGAAGCTTGGTGAGGAGCATAAAGTTTACAAGCTCAAAAAGGCTTTGTATGGTCTAAAATATGCTCCAAGGGTCTAGTTTGATAGAACCGATGCTTATTTGTCAAAGCTGAGGTTTGAAAAGAGCATTAGTGAGCCTACACTCTATGTGAAAAAAATCTGAGAAGGAAACCTTGTTGATTGTATCATTGTACGTGGATGACTTGTTGGTTACTAGTAGCAGAAATGAACTGATTGAAGAGTTTAAAAAACAGATGCAATATGTTTTTGAGATGACTGACTTAGGCTTGATAACATACTTTCTTAGCATGGAAGTAAATCAGAATGGTCATGACATCTTCATAAGCCAACAAGCTTTTGCACTGAAGATCTTAAGCAAGTTTTGCATGGCAAATTGCAAACCTGCTAGTAATGAAAGAGTGGATGAGAAAGGCTACAGAAGCCTTATAGGTTGTCTACTGTATTTGACTACAAAAAGGATTGATTTAATGTTTGCAGTAAACCTTTTATCCAGGTTTATTCATTGCATCAATGTTGCTCACCTTAAAGCTGCTAAGAGAGTTCTCAAAAATGTCAAAGGAACTCTCAACTTTGTGGTGAAATTTGAGAAGACTGAAGAATGGAAGCTGCTTGGTTATTCAGATAGTGATTGGGCAGGATCTATAGATGATATGAAGAGCACATTAGGTTACTTTTTTACCTTAGGCTCAGGAGGTTTTTGTTGGAGTTCTAAGAAACAACAAACAGTGGCACAATCAACTACAGAAGTAGAGTACATTGTAGCTGCCACTACTGTTAATCAAGCTGTTCGACGTAGGAAGCTTTTGAGTGACTTAAATGTTGATCAGAAGGAAGCAACAGAGATCAAGGTGGATAATCAACCAGCTATTGCTTTTGCCAATAATCTTGTGTTTCATGGCAAGGCCAAGCATTTTAAGATTAAGTATCATTTTGTTAGAGAAACTAAGTTATCAAGAGAAGTCTGAGTCATAGCAGTTTAAAAATTTAGCTTCCAGACATTTTAACTAAGCCACTTGCTAATGCAGGTTTGAGTATTTGAGGAGAAGCATTGGTGTCTGCTGTATTGAAGCCAACGAGGTGTTGAAAGTTGGCTAGCAATGCAGTAGCAATATGAAAAAGCAGCTTAAAGATGCATCAAAGAAATATTTTGTGTGTAGCTAAGTTAGTTTAAATTTTATGTAATATGTGAATTACTTTAGTTTCATTGTAATTTTGTTGCTTTTAACGTTGGTTAGCTACTTAGTTGATTTAATAGCTCTTAGGTTATCATTAAGCTGATTTTACAGCTTGGATACTTGAAAATGCAATCTTTTGTTTTCTCCCAATGTTGTGGAGCTATTTATGTAATGGTAATGCTACTAAAACTAGTAATGAGAGCTATTATATTTTTCCTCTTATCTGAATTGCCCTTTGTTTTCTTTTGCTTTTGTTTTTCATCTTTCAACACATTTTTCCTTGGGTTATGATCTTTGGTTGCTGATAAACTCAACACCACTTCACCATATGTGTGAGCTGTTGCATGGTCGACCAGCTCTTAACAGATGTACACGAAAATTTGATTCATTCTTCGAGGGACTTAGTCAATTAGCAACTTGGAGGAAGAGAAAATAAAAAAAAACCACCTAGGAAGAATTAATGAACTACCGAGAGAATCAAAGAATAGAAGAGGAAATCAAGGAGAAGTTGGGCGACTTTGAGTGGGATTTAACACTATAAAAGGGCGGGCTTGGTAGAAGAAAGGGACATATATTTTTGGCATCATTTGAGAATCAGTGAGAGTAGCACAAAGAAAGGAGAAATCGATAGAGGTTAAGATCATTTGGCAAAGGAGAACACAATAAAGAGGAGAAGCACGATTGAGTAAACCACGTAGAACCGCCGAGATTTGGCTAATCATCTTCTATTTCTCTTTAGTGCTTGTTTCATTTGTTTTATTGTTCGAGATCATGACTCCAACTTGCTTTGTGATAGCATTAAAGACCATTTATTTCTCCTCACTTAGGTTGTAATTTGTTCCTATTTTATCATCTTTTAACGTGCATTTTTAGCATTTTTAACTTAGTAACTACATTTTCTAACTCAGTATTTCAATGATCTGAGATAGAAAAGATCATATTTGATCTGAAATTAAATTGTATTTGCATACAACTTAAATTAAATTGCATTTCCATTTGATCTGGATTTGGAAGAAAGGACACCTGTGCTTGGCAATTCTTGGTAATTTTTTTTCATTCGATGCTTAATTCTTGAATCACGTGAAATACTAATGAATGAGTTGAAGAAATGTGATTGAATGTTGTGTCTCTATTTTGGATGAATGGTTGAGATTGCATTAGTAATGAATGAGTAGTATCGTTATTTGAATCTTGAATAAATTTTTCATTTATAGGTACTTGTACATAAGTATAGTTACAAATAAAAGACACTCTAATGTGAGTGAGTTGTGAACTGTCAAGGGAGAACACTCCAATGAAAGTGTTAGAAAAAGTAATCTAGCCAAAGGCTATCACTGCAAGAGTGTGTGTCGACGCAATTACATACTCCCTGGGAGTTTGTTGCACCCCATCGTTACTTCCCAGGAACAAGGGTATAGTAATGCAATGACATCCCTCAGTCACATTTATAAAAAAAGAAGAAAGGAAAAGAAAAAAAAAGAAACATATTTATGTTAGTGTACAATAAATGATGTTTTGGTAAAATCAATTTAAGATTTAAAGCATGATGCTAGCATTGATGAAATTGTAATTTTAGTTATTCATACTTATAAATTGTCGGCGCAATATTCTGACATGTGAATGTAATTCATACATTAGGATTTCAGAAGATCCAAGTTGCTAGAATGGCGATTGCTTTGATAAAACCTTTTGCTATGACTTTACTAGCTTTTGTTTACTTGAGGATAAGTAAAAATTCAAGTTTGGGGGTGTGATAGCATTAGAAAAAACCATTAATTTCTCATTGCTTAGGTTGTAATTTGTTCCCATTTTATCATATTTTAGCATGCATTTTCAGCATTTTTAACTTAGTAATTGCATTTTCTAACTCAGTGATGCTAGGTTTAATTTTCTTTAATTTCATCCTGTTTTTGCTAGTAATGTCGCCACAATTTGTGTTTAGTATTGCATCCAAAGATGTCAGTGCAGGAGTCTGTCCGAAAAGATCAATGCTTTAAGGTATCCAGGATTGTCACTGCAAAATAGAATCCAAATTTACGCCAAGAAATGTCGCCACAACTGACAACTATCTGATGAACACACCAAATCTGCATAATTGTACAGCTGGTATAACTAACTTGTACAACTAGAGGAAGTTGGATCTGTAAGAAAGGACTCATATGCTTGGTAATGGTGGATAAATACTAATGAGAGAGGATCATTGAGGAGCATCATCTTCTAGATTTCTTTGACGCTTTAAAATTATTCCTTCAACATTTTCTTGAGTTGACTTCCATGGCAGCTTAAGCTTCTAAGGGTTTCCTGACAAGAGGAGGAAGGCAGTGTACAACTCGTGACCTAAGCATCCTAAGTGCGACACAAGAGGGATAGTAAGGGAGCATTTCGAGTAAACTAGGAATAAAGTACTCTATCTGTTCTTTTATTTTTCTTTCTTAAACGCTGATGAATTTTTTATAATTGGAGTTGTATGGAAATACAATTTAATTCCAGATCAAATATGATATCTACTCTATCTTTCCTTCATTGTATCTTTGGAATTAATTTCTTGATCACGAAAGTGTGATTGTAGTCACTATTACTGAAAAGTGCAGCAACAAATTAAGTTAACAAGCAAGTCAATAGAAGTTGCTTGAGGATTGAAGGAATTCAATCCACTTGTTCTTGAATATATATCATTTCCAACACTGAAAGGTGTGGTTAGTGTGAGTATTTGAGTCTTTGATAAATAGGGAAGTCAAGGTTGGTAAGATTTCATTGTGCTTAATTGTGGTGACAATTTATCTGTTATTAACCTTGTGATCACATTTAGCTTTTTGCCAACTTTTCAAGTCAGGAAACCCCATCTCATTATCACTGTTTTACTTCTTAAATTTTATTTAATTGCTTTGATAAATTATTCTCATACTTTTACTACATTTTCTTATTTTATTGCTCCGACATTATTCATCATAATCTCTTCAGTGTGAACTTTCTTTCCTTTGACAATTATAAACATAAGCAGCCATCCCTGTGGGATCGATATCCGATTGATTTACATCTATCTATTATACTTGCATCGACAGTGTACGCTTGCACATTATTGCTGTGATGTTCATAGCACGATCAGGTTTTGGCGCCGTTGTCGAGGAATGGTGTTTGTTTAATGTTTATTCTTGTTCTTGCAATTATTTTTCATTTTGTTAGTTTTACTTGCTACTAACTTGTTTTACTTTTTCTTGACTCTTTCTCAAATTTTTTATGTGTTTTATGACTTGGAGTAATTTTGAAATTGTTGTTAGCTTAGATCCAGAAATCGAAAGAACTATTAGAAGGAGAAGAGAATAACAAAGAAATATGGCTCTGCTTGGAAATGATGTAGTCATACCTCCATTGCCACCACAAAATCCTATCCCTTCGGTATAGCCACAAAATATAAATAATCCACTGCTGCCACAAGAAGAACAAGTGCAAAATAGACCGATTCGAGACTTTGTTATTCCTATATTAGATGATTTACAGCCAGGGGTGGTTTGACCAGCTATTCAAGCTGGCAATTTTTAGTTAAAACCGGTTATGTTTCAAATGTTAAATTCGAATGGGTAGCATGCTGGTTTGCCTCATGAGGATGCAAGAGAGCATCTTAAATCTTTTCTACTAATTTGTGCTTCTTTTAGTCAGCATGGCGTTCTTGATGATGCCTTGAAGATGCAATTGTTTCATTTCTCATTGCAAGGACGGGCTCGTACCTGGTGCCTTGGATTGCTTGCTGGATTGATTACATCGTGGAATGCACTTGCGACTCAGATTGTTTTGGTTTAATCCACCGAAAATGAATGCTTAATTGAGGAATGATATCACTGCATATCATCAATTGGATGATGAGAATTTGCACACCACATGAGAGCATTATAAAACCCTGCGTTGACGCTGTCCCATGCATGGAATTCAACAGGAAACACAGATTGAGATATTTTACAATGGGTTGAATGCGTAGACAAGAAATCTTGTCGATGCATCTGCGAATGTACCTTTGTTAGACTGCACCTATGATAAAGCCGTGAGAATTTTAAAGAGGATCGCTCAGAATGACTACAATATCCGATCGCTTGAGCTGCTCAAGTTAAAACAAACCATGGAGTTATCAAGTTAGACGCTATATCAGCTTTGAGTGCACAGGTATCTTCGTTAGCAAATATTATAAAGAACATGAAGGGGACAAGTGAAGTTGCTCCCATCCAAGTTGCCTAACAAATGGATGTCCCGACATTTTATTGTGAAATTTGTGGCGACAATCATAGCTATGGAGATCGTCCACAGCACACTGAGAATGCGTTTTATGTTAATAATATCAGAGGAAATTCTTATGGTAATTTTTACAACACCTCAGCTCGAAACCAACAGCCTTGGGAAATTAAAATGCAACCACATTTAGATATGGAAATTCTTCTTGGCAAGGAAATTTTCGATAAGCAAATTATAATCAACAGCAGTAAAATTTTAACCAAAGTCCTCAGATGCATGTACATCAAGATCAGTTGCAGCCACACATTCGTGTGTAGCCACAACAATCTTCAATGAAAAATCTACATATGCAAGGACAACAACAGCAACAACAATATTCTCAACCACAACCTGATCCATTAGCAGCCCTTGAATTCTTGATGCGTGAACATATCACTGGGACAGAAGGTATTATGCAAGGAAATTCCTCCTCCATACGAGCATTGGAAGCACATGTAGGACAACTATCTTCAAATATGAGCACAAGACCACTAGGTGCTTTACCCAGTGACACTGAGAATCTAAATCAAAAGTGGAAGGAGCATTGCAAAGCTATTGCTCTTAGAAGTGGATAGCAAACTGTTGAGCCAAGTAGTAGCTCCAGGACAGCACCTGTCGATGCAAGTGAAGCAGATTAAGAAGAAAAAGTTGTATCTGAGAAGAAACAGATGAACAAAATAAAGAGGAGCTACCAATTGTTACTGCCATGCCTACCATTAGACCAAAACAATTATCGACACAATCACCGATGTCAACACAACTAGTTTTGTCACGACAACCTGATGTGTCAATACCTTTGCCATTTCTACAAAGATTTAAGGAGAAGAAGGACGATAGAGAATACCAAAAGTTTCTGACCACATTGAAGCAATTGTATGTCAACATCCCTCTTGTAGATGTATTGGTGCAGATCCCCACTTATGGGAAATTCATAAAGGAGCTATTATCTAAGAAGAAGAAGCTTACTGCAATTGAAACAATTACGCTGATAGAAGGATGTAGTGTAGTGCTGACAAATAAGTTGTTACTTAAGATGAAGGACCTTGGAAGCTTTACAATCCCATGCTCAATTGGTAATCATTATTTAGGTAAAGCTTTATGTGACTTAGATGCGAGTATTAACCTAATGCACTGTCAACATTCAATAAATTGGGAATTGGTTACATGAAGCCCACTGTAGTGACATTGCAAATGGCAGATAAGTCATTAGCGCAACTTGAAGGACAGATTAAGGACATCCTTGTTCGCGTAGACAAGTTTATGTTCCCTGCTGATTTCATTATACTTGATTATGAAGCTGATAAAGAGGTACCGATAATCTTGGGACTCCTATTCTTAGCTATGAGACACACTCTCATCAATGTGTACAAGGGGGAATTAACAATCCTATTCTTCAAAGCCAGTTACTGCTGTGATAAGGAAGAATGTCACCATATTAACATGTTGGATAAATCATTTAAAGGAGAATTCAAGGAGTATAGCACAAGATTTAGTGAAAATTTTGTGGCGACATCGTATAAAGATGTTCTACTGAACTGTGACAGTAAGGTTGGGGTGAATAAGATTGAGATTAAGCCAAACTGGTCTATACAATCTCATGTGTTGACTAATAGAAGGAACGTAGCTTTGAGATCATCTATAGAGAAAGCTCTTACTATGGAATTGCAACCATTGCATACTTCTCTGAAGTCCAAGTGCACTCTTTCGTCGGTGCATAAATATATTATTGTCGCTGCATTGCATTAGCTGGCTCACTAGAGGATCAAAACGTATCAGAAAAGAAATCATGATGACTTATCCTTTCAGACACAACTGTTAGATTGGTTTAAAACAGGGCAATTTGATTGGATGCATTTATTAAGAGCAAACTTGCTAACCCTTTTTTGCAGTACATACAAACACATATTCTCTCTCTATAAAGTAATTTTTCTGCCTCGACTGTTTCTCTCACAAACCTCCAATGCTATACTTAGAAATTTTCTTTGACTTCTCATCATTCTTAATCTACTTTTGCGACCACCAAATATGGCCAGAACAAGAGGAGCAAAGACATCAAGAAGGTTCATTCATGAATCATCCTCTGCTGCGACAAGTCGTGAAATAAAGCAGCAACCCTCCAACGAACTAGTAATGTTTATAACTAAGGCAACCAAGGAACACTTCCAAGACAATATGCTGAAGAGAAATTTCCATCCAGAGAAAGGTTTTAACTTGTTGAAGCGAAGGGACCTTGGAAAGCAATTAACTCGCACCATCGCGAGAATAGGCTGGGAGACATTATGCGACCATCTTGGGGCTTATTTCCTATCTATGGTGCGAGAATTCTACGCTAACCTTGTTGACTAGGAGTCTGAATTTATATTTGTTTGTGAAGGATTAATACCATGGGATGCCGTAACCATCAACATAATATATAATATTGTCGTTGATAAGGATGAGAATACGGAGTTTATTGAAGAATTAACTGAAGAAGGGACCGAGCTGTTGATAAGAGACCTGTGTGTCAAAGGTGCCATGTAGACGGGTTCAAATCCGAGCCACTACACCATGCATAGGAGATTTATGTCACTGCAAAGTAAAGTGTGATTTCATTTCATTAACAGTTGTTTAATGGCTTTTACGCATAGTATAACAGTCACCCTCGATCAAATGGGTTTGATACATTCGATCATAAAGGGTAGAAAGATAGTTGTCGGTGCTGTGTTGCATCAGGAAATTACAGAATGCACAACAAAGCAGACAAGTATCTTGGTATTTCCCTTTTTGATAGCACGATTATGTCAGCAGTGGGGTATAATGCCTCGCGAAGGAGAGGAAATCCTAGAAAACAAGGGCCCAATCAATGACACGTCAATTGAGAGAATGACTCGTGGTAAGGAGACTCCTATAATAAAAGAAATAGATAACAGGAAGATAAAGAAGAGCAAGGAAAAAAGTGGCAACAGCAGTACGCATGTGATTGCAGACCTAACATTGTGGCGCAAAGTAAAGGAGCTGGAGCAAATTGTCGATGCTATTAACATCAAACAAATATAACTTGTTGTCACAGTTGAAGAAATGAACATTCACAGAATTTATTCTATGCCTACACTAGGGCATAGAATAGTGCCATGCTGACCATCATGAGGAGAATAAGTACAACACCTTTGCTAGAATTTTCGATCTTCCCTCAATCATCAGGGAAGCCAAACCTTCAACTGAAAAGCTGATTCTGGAGAGAAGGAACACTCCACTGCTTCTCCACCAATAATGCATATTTTAGATGAAGAAAGAGAGGTGGAATTAAAGGAGGTAGAGGATTGTTTGAAGAACATTGCCAGCTTATTCGAGGAGGATTTCCCTGCTAATTTTGAGACTATTGGTGCTACTAAAGAAGAAATTCCTACTAATGGAGAAGTCACACCCGTGGAAGAAATGAGACAGGAGGAGAAGAAAGAAGAAAAAGAAGAGGAAGAAGCTAGAGCAAATTCATCAGAGGAATTTGTCTCTGCACCAACAGCTGTGGGCGCAATAAGTGAAGAATTGGCGCCATTTGCTGCGAGTTAGGAAGAGGCTGTGACAACACCAATTGAGAATCCAAATCCAATGGCCATAATAATCTAACTGAGCCAATGGCGAAGATCCATCCTTCCGATGTCATAGTCGATGAAGTCGAGGTTCAGTCTGCTGTTATGGAGCAATTCGGAGACAAGACGAAGCTCAAGGAGAAGAAATGCAAGCGCATAGAGGACAAAAAGCGTCACAAAGTAGAAAGGAAATGTAAGAAACCGAAAACCCATGCAGCCACATCTTCAGCTACAGCACACTGAGTTAGTTTTTATTTTTTAGCACTTAGTTAGATTTCATGCATATCATGTAGTTATAATATCATTGTCATCACATTTCTTTTGTCCCTGAATTTTTTTTGTCACTACATTTGCATTGGTCATCGTATTTCCATATATATATATATATTTGTACATTAATGTCAGTGCATTGGGGACCATGTAGAATTTAAGTTTGGGGGAATGCATATGGATTGGAAATGCAATTGCACCCACATTTGAAAAAAATTTGTCCTTTTGAATTCAATGAAAGCATGCAATATTATGAGAAATGTGATTGCAATTTTTTTCATTCGATGCTTAATTATTGAATCACGTGAAATACTAATGAATGAGTTGGAGAAATGTGATTGAATGTTGTTTCTTTATTTTTGGATGAATGGTTAAGATTGCATTAGTAATGAATGAGTAGTATCATTATTTGAATCTTGAATAAAATTTTCATTTATAGGTACTTGTATTTAAGTATAGTTACAAATAAAAGACACTCCGATGTGAGTGTGTTGTGAACTGTTAAGGGGGAACACTCTAATGCAAGTGTTAGAAAAAGTAATCTAGCCAAAGGCTGTCACTGCAAGAGTGTGTGTCGGTGCAATTACATACTCCCTGGGGGTTTGTTGCACCCCATCGTTACTTTCCAGGAACAAGGGTATAGTAATGCAACGACATCCCTCAGTTATTTTTATAAAAAAAAGAAAAGAAAAGAAAAAAAAGAAAAATATTTATATTAGTGTACAATAAATGATGTTTTGGTAGAATCAATTTAAGATTTAAAGCATGATGCTAGCATTGATGAAAGTATAATTTTTGTTATTCATACCTATAAATTATCGATGCAATATTCTAACACGTGAATGTAATTCATACATTAGGATTTTAGAAGATTCAAGTTGCTAGAATGGCGATTGATTTGACAAAACCTTTTGCTATGACTTTACTAGCTTTTGTTTACTTGAGAACAAGTAAAAATTCAAGTCTGGGGGTGTGATAGCATTAGAAAAGACCATTGATTTCTCCTTGCTTAGGTTGTAATTTGTTCCCATTTTATCATTTTTAGCATGCATTTTTAGCATTTTTAACTTAGTAACTGCATTTTCTAACTCAGTGATGCTAGATTTAATTTTCTTTAATTTCATCCTATTTTTGCTACTAATGTTGTCACAATTAGTGTTTAGTATTACATCCAAAGATGTCAGTGTAGGAGTTTTTCCGGAAAGATCAATGCATGGAGGTGTCTAGGGTTGTCGCTGCAAAATAGAATCCAAATTTGCGTCCAGAAATGTCGCCACAACTAACAACTGTCTGATGAACACTCTAGATCTGCATAAGTGTACAGTTGGTGTAACTAACTTGTACAGCTAGAGGAAGTTGGATCTGGAAGAAAGGAAACCTGTGCTTGGTAATGGTGGATAAATACTGATGAGAGAGGATCATTGAGGAGCATCATCTTCTAGATTTCTTTGACGCTTTAAATTATTCCTTCAACATTTTCTTGAGCTGACTTCCATGGCAGCTTAAGCTTCTAAGGGTTTCCTGACGAGAAGAGGAAGACAGTGTACTGTCGTGGCCTGAGCATTCTAAGTGCGACACAAGAGGGATAGTAAGGGAGCATTTCGAGTAAACTAGGAATAGAGTACTCCATCTGTTCTTTTATTTTTCTTTCTTAAACACTAATGAATTTTTGATAATTGGAGTTGTATAGAAATACAATTTAATTCCAGATCAAATATGATATCTAATCTATCTTTCCTTCATTGTTATCTTTGGATTTAATTGCTTGATCTCGGAAGTGTGATTGCAGTCACTGTTACTGAAAAGTGCAGCGACAAATTAAGTTAACAAGCAAGTCAACGGAAGTTGCTTGAGGATTGAAGGAATTCAATCCACTTGTTCTTGAATATATATCATTTCCAACACTGGAAGGTGTGGTTAGTGTGAGTATTTGAGTCTTTGATAAACATGGAAGTCAAGGTTGGTAAGATTTCATTGTGCTTAATTGTGGCGACAATTTATTTGTTATTAACCTTGTGATCACATTTAGCTTTTTGCCAACTTTTCAAGTTAGGAAACCCTATCTTGTTGTCCTTGTTTTACTTCTTAAATTTTCTTAAATTGCTTTGACAAATTATTCTCATACTTTTACTGCATTTTCTTATTTTATTGCTTCGACATTATTCATCACAATCTCTTCAGTTTTAACTTTCTTTGCATCGACAATTATAGACATAAGTAGCCATCCTTGTGGGATCGATATCCGATAGATTTACATCTATCTATTATACTTGCATCGATAGTATACGCTTGCATATTATTGATGTGACGTTCTTAGCACTATCACTTTGATATGATCAATTCAATGATGTTTGCTTAAATTCATTTGCTAGATTGATTATGAATGTCTGGCATTAAATAATTGGTAGGTTGTTATGATTATTTTGTGTCAATAGTTGTTTATTCACTCAAGTAGAATGAAAGTTCAATTTTTTGATTTTAGTTTGAATTGAACTGTAACACGACTAATGTGACTCGAACCTAGGTTACATCTAGGGTGGTGAGCACCTTAACTATTAGGCCAACACATGATACTCCAAGTAGAATGAAAGTTTAAATCTCACTAATGCATAACTAACATCACTGATAATGTGAGGTAGTTATTAAGCCTGAGATTAAATAATTATTTTTACTAGATTGATTATAGATGTCTGATATTAAATAATTATTAGGGTTTAGGTAGTTGTTTTTATTAGATAAACTAGTAAAAATATTCATTATATAGTTATTGACACAATATTTATTGCCTGTAGATCATGTTTAAAATGATATCGGAGTTATTTCTTGGCTTATTGAAAGGATAGAAGCAAAAAATGCATTAAAATGTTAATCAAGTAAGTAATGCCACGAAGAAGAGTGTTAGGTTTTTTTTTTTGAGGATTTTTAGTGAAAACAAAAGAGAATGGGGTGGAGGATTTTTAGGAGAGGATTCAATCACTAAGAGGTGTTGAGTTCCTTGTATTAAATGAGTTGGTTGGACCTACGAGTAATAAATACCATGTTAATGTTGTCTGATTTGAATTCAACATCCATGAATCTTGACGTCTCTACATTGTGTTTCACATTACTTTTCTCCTTACATTCAATGCATGAATTCTATAAGAGATTTGTCAATGGCTTGACCTCGACACCCATGTATATTGAGATACTAAATTAAAAAAGAAAATATATTTCGAGAAATAACTTTTTCACCACATATTTTAATATATATTTTGCTATATTCAAATATCAAAAACTCTAAATTTTAAATTAGTCACGGACTTGAAAATAAATTAATTGAGTTCTCAAAATATTAATATTATAGTGGTCAATATCTTTTATTGGTCTAAAGATTAATTTAAATGTCAGTTTGGATTATACGTGAAACATATTTTAAAAAAAAAAATTTTTGTCATTAAAATTTAAAAGATTTTCTTAACAAGTTAAAACTAATTTATTCATACAATATATATATTTAAAATTTGAATAACATGTTATATATATGTTTGACATAAATTCAATGAATAATAAGATAATTGGTTATTAAAATTTAAGAGATTTTCTTAACAAGTTAAAATATATTTAATAAATATGTATTTAATATGTTCTACATTAAATTTAGCTAATAAGAAAGGAACTTGAGGTAAAAGTATTATGGATGTTCTTATATTAGGTGTGAGATTGTATTTTGCTCCCTCGATTAAAAAACAAAAAATTAATCCCTGTATGTTAGATAAAAAAACAAACTGATCATTCTGTTAAAAATTACATACAATTCTATTGTTAAGAAACTAATCCTTGTACGTCGACATGAGTACACATGGCATGCCATGCATAATTGTTTGGTTATTTCGTTAATCATTCTAAATTTTAACACTAGAAAATAGATGAAATCTTAACTGAAAATACTAATTTGTTCTTTGATTTAATGTATATGGATTAATTTTTTTTAATAAAATGAACAAATTACAATTTGTAGTAAAAAATAAATAAATTACAATTTGTAGTAAAAAGAAACAAATTACAATTTGACTCTTAATATACAGACCTTCTTAATACTTTTACTAAGAGTTTGATTTTTACTTGAAGTTAATACAAATGATATTTTTTAATGGAATATAGCTAGCTTTCTTTAATCTAGAAGGTAAACAAAAGTTCAACCTAATCTCGGGAAACAACAACCAATAATTAAGCACATAAATAAACTTAAAAGAAAAACCAAATGTCTTCAAAAAGCTAAAAACCACAAGAAAAAACCTCATAGAAATCAATATCCAAGAAAAGCTAGCAAACTCTCCAAAAACCATTAAACAAAACCATTGGAAGAGTAAAACCATGGAGAGTGAAGCCTCATTCATAAATCGAAGTGAAAGATTAAGAATTTTTGAATAATCAAAGCCAAAAAATCAAAATCATGAGTAGTTGTACCTCAATCTATCCTCCTCAACTACTTTCTCAACTATCGTCGGTGCCTCTTCGATCCAATACCGATCTTTTTCGAATTGACGACCCTCCCTTGCCAGAACGTGAGCATCCTCATTCGATTCTTGCCTTAGATGATGAAATGTAACATATTCGAACATACCCACTTTATGTTTTATCTCTATTATGATAGAACTCAGGATTGATCTATCACAGGATTCTGATTAGAGCTTTTAATAATTACGAGAGAGTCTCCTTCAATCTCATTGTTTTGAAACCCAATCTCTCTCGCAAACCAGTTCGCCCTTTCGCATGCCCAAGCTTCTGCCACAAACGCATCTGCAATATGAAAATGAGGGTAAGTACAAGCCCCCATAATCAAACCCTTTTCATTTCGTATAATGACTCCTAAAAATGATCTTTTAGAATTAGCCTCGAAAGAGGAATCAACATTTATTTTAACTGAGCCCTATTTCAGCGATTTCCAAAAACCTTTTTTAGGCAAGCAAATAATAAGGTTTTGTTGAGGTAATGAGTTTAGTTCTGCAATGTATCCTGAAATAAACCTTGAGATTTCTTGAACTGATTGTTTGGAACCCTCATGTAATATGTAACACCCAAAACCCAAAACTATCGCCTGTTAGGGTCTAGGTGTCTTTCTATTCATCTATCACTGTTCATCTTTTAATAACACGTCATTCAATTTTACTTTATTAAAGAAATACACCCAACACATCATAATCATCATTTAATTATAACCACAACTCGACAAGGGAAAAAAAGTCATCTTCATGATTTTCGGAGACTTCTACCAGTACTTGTTAGACAAGTATTGGTAGATGTCAAGTCAGTAAACAGTACAGGAACAGCACAAATTTCTATCGAAACATGTCATACTTCTACTGATACTAAAAACTTTAGAGAGCTAAGAAGCCTTACCCTGCAACGTCTACCGATACAAGTACATAAACTACCGATATTTCTATTAGCAGAACTACCGATACCTATTATGCAACTACCGATACAACTCAAGTCAGTGAACAACCTCTTTCCTATCCTGTACTTTTGTCGATATATGTATGAGTTCTACCAAAACAAGTATGCAGAAATCATTGAATCATGCTTAAACTTATGTTTATCCACCACACATAGTATAACTTCAAAATACAATAGGCTAATACATTATACCTAGTTTTCATGACATTTCATACTTCTCATGGGTATGTAAATCACATTAGACTAGCCAACAAGGTTATGTTCAACATTCACCAACATTCACAACAAGGAATTCAATAATCCCATACAAGTAGTACAAAACAATATCATCCTAGTACATGCCATAAAACCAAGTGATATAATTACTACCGAACAACTCCGGGATAGTGTGATGCTCCAAGATGATCTGATCTTAGAACAGCAAAACAAAATCTAAAAAACAACAATAATTTCCACGGGTAAGCATTTAAATGCCTAGCAAGTTCATAGAGTTAAATAGATTTACCAAATTTCAAGTGTTGCAGCCCGTTTTTTAGTGGTGTTGGAAATAGGGATTTCGGGATCATAAACCCGACGAAATTTTTTTTATAATAAGTGTTTAAATTAAATAAGTCAATAATAATTTTTATATGAAATTTTGAATTTCAAATTTTAATTATTGAATTAAAAGTTAGTATAAGTAGTTTGATTCAAAAGTCAAGTGGTTTTTGAAAATGAGGTATCAAGATCTCGTTTTTGAAATTAAGGGCCGTAAATATTTTTATTAAATATTTATAGAGTCTTATCATATGTGAATCGAAGTTCAATTAGGTAATTTTGATGATTAATTGCTTAATTAATGAAAAAGGAGTAAATTGTAAAAGAGGTAAAGTTAATTGCTATAGATTAAAAATAGTAAAGGGACCAAAATGGTAATTAAACCATGATAAAAAATTCCAAGCGATGGTGACATGATTACCACCCACTAACTTTTGAGTTATTTATTCATTTAGTCCTATTCAGTTTAAGGCTTAATTGTAAACAAATTTGTTTAATTTAAATTTAATATAATTGAAGGACCAATTATAAAATTGAACCCTCTTTAAATGGTCTAATAATAGAAATGATGTGGAACTCTTTAGATTTTGGTAAATTGCAATTAAATCCTAATTAAATGAGAATTTACTAATTAGTCTATTTTTAGTATGATTAGTAATGGTGGTTTTGAGGCCACAACTTCGATGTGTTCGAATAAAAATATTAATTATTTATTATTTACAAGGTCATTAGTATAGTATCAAATTTTGGTTAAGAAATTTTAACGTTTAGATAGTTAATTAAGTGAATAGGACTAAATCGTAAAAGGTGCACAAGTGGAATTCTATGAATTAAAGGCATTAGATGCTAATTGAAAGGTAAGTTAAGGTACTTGAATGGTAATTTTACCATTTGAAAGAGTAGTGGACGGTTTTGGCTATTATTTAACTAAATTTCATATGTGAACTAGGGATAAAATGGTAATTAAGTAAAATAAAGGTTATAACTAAAAAATTAAAAGAAACAAAATATTATCTTCTTCCTTTCAAAGTTTTAGCCGAAACCCTAAGAGAAGAACTTCAACTTTCGACAAACGTTAATCCTCTCGTTTTTAAAATTTTTTATGTTTTGAGTTCGTATTAGCTTAATCTAGCTAAATCAAGGACTAATTTGTGATTCTGTCAAATGTTATAAATTTTTCCATTGATGAATAAGCTTGTTCTTTAAGATTTATTGAATTTTATTAAGCTTGTTGGATTTGATTATTTTGTAAAGTAGTTTTTGATGATTTTAATGTTTAAGGACTTAAATGTTAAAGTGATAAATTTGCAAGGACTTGAGGTGAAATAATGATAAAAGTGGGCTGTTGAAAGACTCATGAACATTCGGAAAAGCTGAAAGATGAATAAAAATGGTTAATTTGCAAGTTTAAGGCCTAAAGACTAAATTGAATAAAGGTGAAAAGTTGAGGGAAATTTTGTAAAAATACCAAAAAGACTTATTTCCATAAAATGATTGAAAAATTATGTTGATTTAAATAATTGAATGAAATTATTGTAATAGATCAAGAAGGTGCTGTCGATCGTGGAAAAAGGGAAAATTATAGATTAGTTCTTAAAGTTCACTTTAATTGCAAATTCATCTGGTAAGTTTGTAACGTTAATTTTCATTATAATAGTACATTATTGTACTTTATAATCATTGCAGAACAAGTTACAATACATAAAATTAAGAAAGATGAAAAATAAATGAATGAAAGAGATATCAGGCTTTAAGTTGGTGATTTGAACTGACACGATGGTTGAGGTACCGCATATGTTGTGAGTCCTCGACAGCTTGTGTGAGCAGCATCGTGAGTCGGGAAATGAGAAATGAATCCAAGAATGGATTACAGGCCTTATGATGGTTGAGATTTATGCATAAGTATATATTCTCGACAACTCGTGTGAGCAGCTTCGTTAGGGAAATAGTTATATGCACATATACCGTATCGATGGCTAAGGTACGACATATGTTAGGAGTCCTCGACAGCTTGTGTGAGCAACATCGTAAGTCGAAAAGAGATTTGAAATCTTAAATGGATTATAGGCCCTACAATGGTTGGGATCTAAGCTTAGATGCATATTCTCAACAGCTCGTGTGAGCAGCATCATTAGGGAAACAATTTACAGACAGACACCGTACTGATGGCTGGGGTACCACATATGTTGCGAGTCCTCGACAGCTCGTGTGAGCACATCGGGTACTGGTAACAATAGAGTTATAGACAGGAAAGTTGGAATACTACATATGGCTTGAGGAATCAACAGTTCATCCTAACTCGATTGAGTTATGACTGCTTTATGCATATGATTGATAACTCTTTAGACTCTTTGAACTTACTAAGCTTTGAAGCTTACCGAAGATGTTATTTTTGTTTTGTAGATTGCTTTGCTGTTTAAAGATCGGATCATCTCCACAAAGTCACACTATCGCGGAGCCTGTTTGGTAGTCCTTCATCTCTTGGTTATATGACATGTACTAGGATGATGTTATCTTTTATTTACTCGTTCGAGATTATGATGATCTTGTTATGTCTTTAATGAAATATTGAACTTAGTAATGTCTTCTTGTTCAAGACAAAAAATAGACTTAAAATTACAATGTAATGACTTGGAAACTATGAATTATGTATTTATCTAATGCATTTTGGAGTTAGGCATGGTAAGTATTGATAAACTTATGTTTTGACATGATTAATGAGATTCTTCATACTTGTTTCGGTAGAACTCATGCATGTACCGGTAGAAGTACAGGGTAGGAGAGAGGTTGTTCACTGGCTTGAGTTGTATCGGAGCTGCATAGTAAGTATCAGTAGTTCTGCTCATAGAAGTATCGATAGTTTGTGTACTTGTATCGGTAGAAGTTGCAAGGTAAGTCTTCTTAGCTCTCTGAAGTTTTTAGTATCAGTATAAGTATGAGATATTTCGGTAGAAGTCTCACTTGTATCGGTAGTACTACTTCAAGTATTGGTAGAAGTCTGCGTTGTTCCTAAACTATTTACTGAATTGACAACTATCGATACTAGTCCAACAAGTACCGATAGAAGTATCCAAAAATAATAGAACTGACCTTTTTACCCTTGTTTAGTTACGATTATAATTACTTGATGATTTATGACATGATATTAAATGATGAACTGTGATAAATGAATAGAAAGACATCGAGACCCTAACTGACGATTTGGGTGTTACAAACATGAAAAAAAAAGGATGTCATGATATGTGATGGATATTGATTCTTGATTAATTGAAATATTGTAAATGAATGTGTGAGATTAAATGAAGTTAGTATTCTGAGTTGCAAGTTGGTAAATGTAAAAATTGTGATTGATTTGTATGTAAAAAAAAAGAAGAAAAAAAACTCGTAATGTAAACCCTGAGACCTTAAACCAAAGATGGTTACGGTTTTTGGGTGTTATATTTAGTGGTATCAGAGCTATGATTTCGTCGATTCTCGGTCTAAGTGTAGTGTGAATAAAGTCTAAAAAGTACATGCCATATAAACCTGTGATAGTGTGATATTGATTAATCCAATCTAACTCCTGTTTATTTACAGATTCTAAAGATGTTATCTGAATCTGAATTTGACGAAATTAATAGAGTTAATAATAATATCTGATTACTGATTCTGGTGCAAGTTATAGTATATTGGTTTCATAATTATTTGAAACAAAAAGTGGCTTTATAACCGCTACCTTTGAGTATAGGTAAATAAAGTGGGATCGAAGACATAACAATGGATATGAAATTATAGTGTCTAATATTATTCTTGGTATGATCTATTATTTCGATATTATTTATTGGGTATGCATTGATTAATAAAGAGTTAATTTATTTATATATTGCATTGTATTAATAATGGATAGCGGCATATTTCCTAAACCAATGAGTTTGATATTTGAATCATAAGCTATTAGGATAGAGTTGGTATGCCGAAACTATCTGCTGAAAGTTTATGACTGTGAATTTTCTGACGATTTGATGTTATTACGCTTTCATGAATTTGGTATTAATTTGAAATTGATTGACTAAAGTTATATGGTACCGTGTGAATTACAAACTGAAATGAGTTGATTGAAATGTTGGACTAATGTACAAATTAAGATTGAGTCAGGTAAATCAGCGTTGTTCAGATGTCTTTGTACAGGAGATGATCTAAAATGATTGAGAACAATATATATATATATATATATATATATATATATATATATAATTAACTACTCAAAAAAAATTGGATTTGAGAATAACTGTGTATCGTTCACCAGTGGGTATTTTGATTTATCTCTTGAAAAATTTCTAGGATATCTGCCTAAATCTGATAAGGAAATAAATTCAAGATATAGAATAAAAATCTTAAATCTCATACAGAAGACTTGTTCAATAAGTTAAGAGGACGTAACAATGTATTTGAAAGTTAATAAAGATTAAATTATTCGGTTCTAGTTAAAGATATGAGATGTTGAAAATTTCTTTGAACTTGAGATAATCATTAAATAATTCTAGTAATATTGTCTAGACTAACTAATGTCCCCGTTGATTTATGAATATGATGAATCAGATTGTTCAATTTTATCTAGATATTTAGATACAGTCGTAATTATAATTATTGATGATATTCTGATAGACTTCAAATAGAATCTATGCATGTGTAATATGTGAGAAATGTTTTATAGACTATGTGTGAGAAATAATTTACGTGAAAACTATCAACAGTGAGTTTTGGTTTAGTGAGGTTGATTTTATTGGTTATGTAAATTTGACAATTGGATTTGAGTAGGTTCAGGTAAAAAGGTTTTTCTATTGTTATATGAAAACTTCAGAAAACATCTTTGAAAATTTCTGTTTTGATTTATCTTGAATCTGGAAAGGAAATTGAACATCAAGTATAGTCTAAATTATTACTGCTTATTATGATTCCTAAGTAGGGAAAGTCAAGATAAAGTTTGTGTTATTTGAAATTGTTATTCACTATATTTGGATGAGCTAGTAATGATTTTTTTTTGTGAGGAAAAACATTAGAATAAACAGGTACTGCTAGATAAAAAAAATTTTGAGGACGAAATTTCCTAAGGAGGGAGAGTTGTAATAGCCTGTTTTTCAGTGGTGTCGAAAATAGATATTTCAAGATCATAAACCCGGCAAAAAAAATATAATAAGTGTTTAAATTGAATAAGTCAATAATAATTTTTATATGGAATTTCGAATTGAAGAATTTTAATTATTGAATTAAAAGTTAGTATAAGTAGTTTGGTTCAAAAGTCAAGTGGTTTTTGAAAATGAGATATCGAGACCTCGTTTTTGAAATTAAGGGCCGTAAATATTTTTATTAAATATTTACAGAGTCTTATTATATGTGAATTGAAATTTGATTAGGTAATTTTGATGATTAATTGCTTAATTAAGGAAAAAGGAGTAAATTGTAAAAGAAGTAAAAGTTAATTGCTATATAATAAAAATAGTAAACGGACCAAAATGGTAATTAAACTATGATCAAAAAGTCCAAGCGGTGGTGACATGATTACCACCCACTAACTTTTGAGTTATTTATTCATTTAGTCCTATTTAGTTTAGGGCTAAATTGTAAACAAGTTTGTTTAATTTAAATTTAATATAATTGAAGGACCAATTATGAAATTGGACCCTCTTTAAATGACCAAATAATATAAGTGATGTGAAACTCTTTAGATTTTGGTAAATTGCAATTAAATCCTAATTAAATGAGAATTTACTAATTAGTCTATTTTTAGTATGATTGAGAATGGTGGTTTCAAGGCCACAACTTTGATGTGTCAAATTGAAAATATTAAATATTAATTATTTAATATTTACAAGATCATTAGTATAGTATCAAATTGAAAAGGACTAAGTCGTAAAAGGTGCAAAAGTGGAATTCTATGAATTAAAGGCATTTGATGCTAATTGAAAGGTAAGTTAAGGTACTTGAATGATAATTACACCTTTTGAAAGAGTAGTGGACGGTTTTGGCTATTATTTAGCTAAATTTCATGTGTGAACAAGAGATAAAATGATAATTCAGTAAAATAAAGGTTATAACTAAAAAAATTAAAAGAAACAAAATATCATCTTCTTCCTTTCAAAGTTTCAACCAAAACCCTAAGAGAAGAACTTCAACTTTCTGCTAACTTTGGTCCTTCAATTGGGTAAGTAAATCTTACTCGTTTTTAGTAATTTTTATGTTTTTGAGTCTGCATTAGCTTAATCTAACTAACTCAAGGACTAATTTTTGATTCTGTCAAATGTTATAAAAATTTTCATTGATGAATAAGGTTGTTCTTGAAGATTTATTGAAGTTTATTAAGCTTGGTTGTTGGATTTGATTATTTTGTAAAGTAATTTTTGATGATTTTAATGTTTAAGGACTAAAATGTTAAAGTGATAAATTTGCAATGACTTGAGGTGAAATAATGGAAAAATTGCGCTGTTGAAAGACTCATGAACATTTGACAAAGCAAAATTTTGAATAAAAATGGTTAATTTGCAAGTTTAAGGCCTAAAGACTAAATTGAATAAAGGTGAAAAGCTGAGGGAAATTTTGTAAAAATACCAAAAAGACTTATTTGCATAAAATGATTAAAAATTTATGTTGATTTAAATAATTGAATGAAATTATCGTAATATATCAAGAAGGTGCCGTCGATCGTGGAAAAAGGGAAAATTATGGATTAGTCCATGGAGTTCACTTTAACTGCAAATTCGTCGGGTAAGTTCGTAACGTTGAATTTGCATTATAATAGTACGTTATTGTATTCTTTATAATCATTACAAAATAGGTTACAGTAAGTGAAATTAAGAAAGATGAAAAAGAAATGAATGAAAGAGATATCTAGCTTTAAGCCTGTGATTTGAATCGACGCGATGGTTGATGTACCGGATATGTTGCGAGTCCTCGACAGCTCGTGTGAGCAACATCGTGAGTTGGGAAATGAGAAATGAATACAAGAATGGATTATAGGCCCTACGATGGTTGGGATTTATGCTTAAATGCATATTCTCGATAGCTCGTCTGAGCAGCATCGTTAGGGAAACAATATATACACATTTATCGTATCGATGGTTGAGGTACCACATATGTTGCGAGTCCTCAACAGCTCGTGTGAGCAGCATCGTGAGTCGGAAAGAGATATGAAATCTTAAATGGATTATAAGCCCCACGATGGCTGGGATCTATGCTTAAATGCATATTCTCGATAGCTCGTGTGAGCAACATCGTTAGGGAAATTGTTTACAAATAGACACCGTATTGATGGTTGGAGTGTCGTATATGTTATGAGTCCTCGATAGCTTGTGTGAGCAGCATCAGGTACTAGTAATAGTAAAGTTATAGACAAGAAAGTTGGAATACTACATATGGCTTAAGGAAGCAACAATTCATCCTAACTTGGTTGAGTTATGACTGCTTTAAGCATATGTTTGATAACTCTTTAGACTCTTTGAACTTACTAAGCTTTGAAGCTTACCAAAGATGTTATTGTTGTTTTGTAGATTACTTTTTTGTTTGAAGATCGGATCATCTCCACGAAGTCACACTAGTGCGGAGCCTGTTTAGTAGTCCTTCATCACTTGGTTATATGGCATGTACTAAGATGATGTTATCTTTTGTTTACTTGTTTGAGATTGTGATGATCTTGTTATGTCTTTAATGAAATGTTGAACTTAGTAATGTATACTTGTTCAAGACAAAAAATAGACTTAAAAGTACAATGTAATGACTTGGAAACTGTGAATTATGTATTGGTCTAATTCATTTTAGAGTTAGGCATGGTAAGTATTGATAAACTTGTGTTTTGACATGATTCATGAGATTTTGCATACTTGTTTCAGTAGAACTCATGCATGTACCGGTAGAAGTACAGGGTAGGAGAGAGGTTGTTCATTGGCTTGAGTTGTATTGGTAGTTGCATAGTAGGTATCGGTAGTTCTGCTCATAGAAGTATCAGTAGTTTGTGTACTTGTATCGGTAGAAGTTGCAAGGTAAGTCTTCTTAGCTCTTTGGAGTTTTTAGTATCTGTAGAAGTATGACATGTTTCGATAGAAGTCTCACTTGTATCGGTAGTACTGCTTCAAGTATCGGTAGAAGTTTGCGCTGTTCCTGAACTATATACTAACTTGACAACTATCGATACTAGTCCAACAAGTATTGGTGGAAGTATCCAAAAATCATGGAAATGACCCTTTTGCTCTTGTTGAGTTATTATTATAATTAACTGGTGATTTATGACATAATATTAAAAGATGAACAATAATAAATGAATAGAAAGACACCAGGACCCTAACCAGCGACGATTTTCGAGTTTTGGGTGTTACAGACATTAAAAAAAATGTCATGATATGTGATATAGATATTGATTCCTGATTGATTGTAATGTTGTAAATGAATGTGTAAGATTAAATGGATTTAGTATTCTGAGTTGCAAGTTGGTAAATGTATAAATTGTGAATGATTTATATATAAAAAAAAAGAAAAAAAACTCGTAAAGTTCTGTAAACCTTGATACCTTAGACCGGAGATGTTTACGATTTTTGGGTGTTACATCAAGATTTGTACAATCTAAAATCAACCGAATCAAGTTAGCTTTATGTGTCCGTTATTGGATTCAATTCACATTTGATTACTCACGATGTCGTAGAGAATCCGTAACGAAATAGGAAACTCCGACATCAAACCTTTTATCTCGATCATCATAGGCTCTGTTTAATAACTCACGATGCCATAGGAAATCTGCAACAAATGCAAGATCTCCGTCATCGAAACTTTAATATGTAATATGATTCATTTCTCATTTAATACTCATGATGACAAAAGAATCCGCGACAATCGCTGGATCCTCGTCATTGGACCTTTTTACATTTTCGGCTCAAAGCCTATTAGATCTTTCTTTCCTTGTTCCTGTCTTCCACGTTTCCAATCACTTATCTCAAATCATGATAGTTGTATACAAGTACAAAAATGTGCAATTTAAATTGGAATGTAACAATACGAACTTATTAGACTTAATTGTAGTTACGAACAGACTTTAGGGACTATTTTGCTATTTTCCCTTTTCCTCGATCTATAGCGCGATCGTAATCCAAATCAAAGCTTAAAGTCTTAACAATGGAACCCTAGGGTTTCCCCTCTTTGGCCGAATGAAGATAATGAAATAAGAGAAAATAGCCAATTTTCATCTTTTAATTTTACTTATATAGCAAATGGCAATTTTATAAATTTTGTGACTTTCATCATTAGCTTAATTTCCCTCTTATTATACTTAGTTAATCATGCTATATTCACCTAAATATTCATGCCATTCCACTAACTTAATCCATTTGGTTTAATTGACCATTTGGTCTTTCTACTTAAGTAAAGTTTACTTTCGTAATCTTTACAATTTAGTCATTTTTACCCAATTAGTAATCTAAACATTAAAATTTCATAAGCAAATTTTAATACGATGCTAACAAAGTCATAAATATTTAAATAAATAAGTTAACGACTCAACTCGTAGGAGTTGTGATCCCGAAATCACTATTTCCAACACAATTGAAAATCAAGCTGTTACAACTCTCCCCCTTTAAGGAAATTTCGTCCCGAAATTTCTTAGCAGTAAACAGGTTACGATACTGTGATCTCATCGAAGCCTCTGTTTCCCAAGTAGCTTCTTCTAATCCATGTCGATTCCATAATACTTTCACCAACATTACCCTTTTTTCGTAGCTCTTTTACCTCACGAGCCAGAATTCTGACCGGTTCCTCTGAATACGAAAAATCCGATTGTATTTCAACCTCATAGGGTGGAATCACATGAGAAGGATCTGATTTGTATCATCTCAGCATCGAGACATGGAATACGTTGTAAATATTCTCAAGTTCCGGTGGTAAGGCCAGCTTATAAGCTACAAGACCAACCCTCTCAAGAATCTCATATGGCCCATTAAATCACGGACTCAATTTGCCCTTTCTACCGAACCGTTACACCTTCTTCCAAGGTGAAACTCTCAGAAAAACTCTGTCTCTGACAACAAACTCTATATCCTTCCTTTTTAGATCTGCGTAAGACTTTTATCGATCAGACGCTGCTTTTAAACAATCACAAATTACCCAAACCTTATCTTCAATCTCCTGTATCAAGTCAGTCCCAACCAACTTAGGTTCACTCAACTCTGACCAATACAAAGGGTTCTATATTTTCTACCATGTAATGCCTCAAATGGTGTCAATTTAATACTGGACTGATAGTTGTTATTGTAAGCAAATTCTACTAACGGTAGGTATTTCTCCCAGCTACCCTCGAACTTCGGTATACAACATCGCAACATGTCTTCCAGAATATGTATCACCCGCTCAGACTGACCATTTGTCTACGGATGGTATGCAGTGCTGAAATTTAGTTTGGTTCCTAAAGCCTTGTGCAACTTACCCCAAAATCTTGAGGTAAAACGTGGATCTCTACCAAAAATAAAAGACGCTGACACCCCGTGCAGTTACACAATCTTTGGTACATACAATTCAGCCAACTTCTCTAACGGATAGTCCACTCGGATAAGAATAAAATGAGCCGATTTCGTTAATCTGTCCACTATAACTCAGATCAAATCTTTCTTCCTTTCCGTCACCGATAGTTCTGTAACAAAATCCATAGTGACCCGTTCCCATTTCCCACTTTGGAATAGTAATAGGCTGCAACAGTCCAGATGGTACCAGATGTTCAGCTTTTACTTGCTGATACACTAAACATCTAGTCACGAACTTAGAGATTTCTCGCTTCATACCTAGCCACCAATACATTTTCTTTAAATCGTTATACATTTTCACACTCCCCGGATGAATGGAGTATGTGCTACTGTGAGCTTTTGTCAATATATCCCATCTCAAATCTCGTAATAGCATCACCCTCACCCTCAAACTCTGGCTCGAAAATACAACATGCCATCAGTATCGACAGTCAATCCCGTAAAAGCATCATTTTTCTTATGCTCCTTTTTAGCTTTCAACCTCAAACAATTTTTTTGCAGCTCTTGTATCTGCTGTAAGAATAACGGTCTCGTCTGGATTTCAGCAGTAACAGACCCATCACCCTCAAGTGATAGATGAGCATTCATTGCCCTCAATGCAAACAATGATTTCGGCTTAATGCATCAGCAACAACATTAACTTTTCCCAGATGATATTCGATCACCAAGTCATAATCTTTTAGTAGTTCTAACCACTGACGTTACCTCAAATTCAATTCTTTTTAAGGCATCAAATACTTCAGGCTTTTGTGATATGTGAATATGTGATACCTCTCATCATACAAATAATGTCGCCAAATCTTCAATGCAAAGATAATGACAACTAACTCTAAATCGTGAGTCGGATAGTTCTTTTCATGTGGCTTTAATTGTCGAGAGGCATAAACTATTACCTTTCTAGCTTGCATAAAAACAAAACCCAAACCATTCAGAGATGCATCACTATACACAACAAACTCTTTACTCGATTCAGGCTGCATTAATACCAGAGCTTTTCTTAACAATTTCTTTAGCCAGTCAAAACTCTGTTGACACTGATCTTACCATACAAAATGGACATTCTTCTGTAGCAGCTTCGTCATCGGCAAGGCTATAATAGAAAAGTCTTTTACGAACCGAAGGTAATAACCTACTAATCCTAGAAAACTGCGTACCTTAGAAACATTCTTTGTACCTTCCAATCAAGAATATCTGAAACTTTACTCGGATCAACCCGGATTCCCTCCGACGACACTACATGACCCAAAAATCCTACTTCTCGAAGCTAGAATTCATTTGCTGAATTTCGCATATAGCTGCTTTTCTTGAAATATCTGCAAGACCTCTCTCAAATGTTGAGTATGCTCTGACTCCGTCTTGGAATAAACTAGTATATCATTAATAAACACTACTACAAATCTATCCAGCTGAGATTTAAAGACTCGGTTCATCAAATCCATGAATGCTGTTGGAGCATTAGTTAACCAAAATGGTATTTCTAAAAACTCATAATGTCCATATCGAGTCCTGAATGCTGTCTTCGGCACATCACAATCCTTTACTCGTATTTGATAATAACTCGATCTGAGATCTATTATAGAGAAAACCATCACACCTCTCAACCGATTAAACAGCTCATCGATACGAGGCAACGAATATTTATTTTTGATTATCATCTTATTTAGCTGCATGTAATTTATACACATTCTCATTGTGCCATCCTTTTTTTTTCTCAAACAACATTGGTGCGCCCCAAGGCGATACACTCTATCAGATAAAGCCTCTGTCTAACAACTCTTGCAGTTGTGCCTTTAACTCTTTAAATTCAGTTGGTGCCATTCTATATGGTGGAATCGAGATCGGTTTAGTGTCAGGTACTAAATCAATTCCAAATTTCACTTCTCTGATTGGCGGTAAACTCGATAACTCTTTCGAAAATACATTTGTAAATTCTTTAATGATTGGCACCTGCTCTAACTCTATTCCTGTACCCCGAGTATCAAGTATATAAGCCAAAAATGCCTCGCAACCCTTATTAACCATCTTTTGTGCAGATATAGTTGAGATTACCTTGGTGTCACTGTTCAGTTTCACAGACTCAACTGTAATTACTTCGCCTGTCGAACGTTTCAGATCAATCCATCTTCATTTACAATAAACCATTGCATTGTGCTCAGTTAATCAGTCCATTCCAAAAATTACATCGAACTCAGTGAATGGTAATAGCATCAGATTAATAGGAAATTCATAGCTCAAGACTTTCAGTGAACACTTACGACATATCATATTAATAATGACACTATGACCCAATGGGTTTGTGACTTGTACATCAAATTCAGTCGACTCAACATATAATTTCTTTTCAGTAAATAATGCAGTACAAATATATGAATGAGTCGATCCTAGGTCGATCAGTGCACACACAATATCATTAAAAAGATAAAATATATCAGTTACAACATCGGGAGCAATTGCCTCTTCTCTAGCTCAGATGACATAAGTTTGTGCAGGTGCTCGAACTTTAGATCTAGCTATATTGTCCCTATTGTCTCCTCGGTTTCCAACTGTACTGCTGCTCTATCCTGAGTGTTTAATCTTCTGTAGTGTAACAAGAGGTTTTACACTCTGATCTTTTTTCACTTCAGAAATCATCAGATAGTTTCTTAGAAAAGGATCTGTACCTCCGCATCGGTAACAAGCGCCTTGCATCTTACGACACCTGCCCGCATGACTCCTTTTACAATACCCACATATTGGATTAGGTGTATTAGGAACACTAGCTACACTGTCTGTGCGTTGGTTCTATAATCTAAACTCTGGTGGCCCCGATCTGCTCCTACTCAAAAATCTCGAAGAAGCTGGCCCCTGACTTCCCTCTCCCCTGAATATTTTTGGCAGTGGCATAGAGAAAGTTTTGGTAGGATTCTTCTTTCTGAACTCTCAGAATTTCTTCTCTCTTTACATTTTATGGTTATTTATTTCCTCCATTTTCTGTGCTCTGTTTGTTAGAACCACATATGGTCGTAGTTTAGAACCACCTACCATCATTTTGATCTCGTCGTTCAACCCATCTTCAAAGCGAACACACATGACCTCATCCGTCGGTACAATTTCTCTGGCATACTTTTTGAGTTGTACAAACTCTCGTTCATACTCTGCCACTGTTTTGCTTCCCTATCTCAACTCTGATAATTCTTTCTTTTTTTATCCAGGTACTGCTTGCTGACATATTTCTTCTTGAACTTTGCTTGAGAGAATTCTCAGGGAACCTTATTTCCTGGTACCACTACTATGATCATCGTCTACCAATTTTAAGCCTCGTCTTTTAGTAACAAAGCAGCACACCTCACATAATCTTTTGGAGGACAAGCCATTTCATTTAAGACTCTTAGTGTGTTTTCCAATCAATATTCAGCCCTAGATGAATCATCCTCTTTACTTTCATGAAATTCCTCTGCTCCATATTTTCTGAACCTATCTGTCGAGATATGGTGCCTCTGTTCCACCACTAGAGGAGGTGGAGGCCTAGCTGGAGATGCTACCGATTGGGCAGTAGGTTGTGTAATAGGTGGTGGAGGAGGTGGTGTGATTGGATTGTTTCTCATGAACTCCAAAAATCATTGTCCCATCAAGCCAAAGAACATGTTCTTTGCTTTATTTTTTGTCATCAGTAATATCGATGTACTGTGACTAGCCTTGAAATCATTAGTTAGGACATTGCTATTTACCTCATTAATTTCTTCTCTTTTTGAGTCAAGCATCCTATAATTATATGCAAAAACCATAGTTAGATTGGATCCATCTATATCACACTATCACAGGTTCATATAGCATGTACTTCTAAATCATTATACATAGTCAATACAGTCCAAGAAATGACTAAAATGAAAGCTTTGATACCACTAAATGTAACACCCAAAAACTATCATCAGTCTGGGTCTCGATGTCTTTCTATTCATCTATCACCGTTCATCTTTTAATAATATGTCATTCAATTTTACTTTATTAAATAAATGCACCCAACACGTCATAATCATCATTTAATTATAACCACAACTCGAAAAGGGCAAAATGGTCATTTCCATGATTTTAGGAGACTTTTACCGGCACCTGTTGGACAAGTATCGGTAGATGTCAAGTCAGTAAACAATTTAGGAACAGTAAAGACTTCTACCGAAACATTTCATATTTCTACCGATACAAGTACATAAATTACCGATATTTCTATGAGTAGAACTATCGATACAACTCAAGTCAGTGAACAACCTCTCTCTTACTCTGTACTTCTACCTATATATGCATGAGTTCTATGAAACAAGTATGCAAAAATCAATGATTCATGCTTAAACTCAAGTTTATCCACCACACATTATAGTATAACTTCAAAATACAATAGGCTAATACATTGTAAATGGTTTTCATGACATTTCATACTTCTCATGGGTATGTAAATCACACTGGACTAGCCAACAAGGTTATGTTCAATATTCACTAACATTCATTACAAGGAATTCAATAATCCCATACAAGTAGTACAAAACAATATCATCCTAGTACATGCCATAAAACCAAGTGATATAACTATTACCGAACAATTCCGGGATAGTGTGATGCTCCGAGACGATCCGATCTTCGAACATAAAACAAAATATACAAAATAACAACAATTTCCACCGGCAAGCATTTCAATGCTTAGCAAGTTCATAGAGTTAAATAGATTTACCAAACTTTAAGAGTTGTACAATCTAAAATAAACCGAATCAAGTAAGTTGTATGTGTCTGTTATTGGATTCAATTCACATTGGATTACTCACTATGTCATAGAAAATCCGTAATAAAATAGGAAACTCCGACATCAGACCTTTTATCTCGACCATCATAGGCTCGATTTAATAACTCACGATGCCATAGGAAATCTGCAACAAATGCAGGATCTTTGTCATCGGACCTTGAATCCGTAATAGGATTCATTTCTCCTTCAATACTCACGATGACAAATGAATCTGCGACAATCACAGGATCCTCGTCATCAGACCTTTTTACATTTTCAGCTCAAAGCCTGTTAGATCTTTCTTTCCTTGTTCCTGTCTTCCACGTTTCCAATCACTTATCTCAAATCATGACAGTTGTATACAAGTAAAAAAATGTGCAATTTAAATTGGAATTTAACAATACGAACTTATCGGATTTAATTGTAGTTAAGAAAAGACTCCAAAGACTATTATACTATTTTCCCTTTTTTTTGATCCGTATCACGATTCTAATCCAAATCAAAGCTTAAAGTCTCAACAATAGAACCTTAGGTTTTCCCCTCTTTGGCCAAATGAAGAAGATAAATAAGAGAAAATAGCCAATTTTCTTCTTTTAATTTTACTTATATAGCAAATAGCAATTTTGTAAATTTTGTGACTTTCATCATTAGCTTAATTATCCTCTTATTATACGTAGTTAATCATGCTATATTCACCTAAATATTCATTCCATTCCATTAACTTAATCCATTTGGTTTAATTGGCCATTTGGTCCTTCTACTTAAGTAAAGTCTACTTTCGTAGCCTTTACAATTTAGTCCTTTTTACCCAATTAGTTATCTAAACATTAAAATTTCATAACCAAATTTTAATATGATGCTAACAAAGTCGTAAATATTTAAATAAATAAGTTAACGACTCAACTCATCGAAGTTTTGATCTCGAAATTACTGTTTTCGATATCACTAAAAATCGAGCTGTTACATAGTAGACGATTTCTAGCAAACCAAATTGCCCAGATTACAACTGTTAGAAATTTTATGTTCATGTCACTTCCCAAATTGAAAGAAGCTATTAACCATTGTTTATGATTTGAGTGTGTTGAGGCAGGGGAACAAATGATATTCAAGGAGTCCAGCACCTGTATCGTCGTTGGATAGAGCCGAAGAATATGGTCCATAGATTTCAATCCTTCTTTGCACATCGGACAACCACCAGATGCCTTTTTCCCAAATTGAAAAAAGATGCCTTTTTTCCAGATTCGCATAAGTAGGTAGAAAATCATTGTATGTATTCCATAGATGGATTTTATTTTTTGTGGGAGTACAAGTGCCCAAAGTTTAGGGAAAAAGGTTGTATCCATTGTAACTATTAGCTTGTCAGGGCAGTTAAGCTTAGCTATATTTCCATGTAACAAAAGCATGTAACCACTCTTGGCTGTATACTCCCTCGAGCCATCCATACATCAAATTTTAAGGTCTGGAGTTTTCGTTCAAGATACTGGAATAGAAAGGATGGCATCAATTTGATCTGTTTCAGTAATTTCCAAGTACCTTGGTCAGGATTTAATAAATCAACTACTTTGGTATATTTAGTATTAATATTCTGACATTTGATTCTTCCATCATTAGATCCAAGAATCCACAGGTCATTCTAGATGTTCACATTTTCACCATCCCCAATCCGCTGACCTAGTCCTAATTTCAATAGACAACGAGCAGCTAAGATACTTTTCCAAGTAAGTGACAGGTAAGAACCCAATCCAGTAGATAGAAAATCTTAATATAGAAAATAACGCGCTTTTAACACTCTAGCCAGCAAGCAATCTAGCTAAGTCCAAATTTGCCAACTTTGCTTATCAAGTAAAGAAACTTTAAACATTACAAAATTGCGAAATCCTATCCCCAAACTAACTTCAGAGCACACAAATCTTTCCTCAAACTCTAATGTATCCCTTTTAATTTTTTGCATTCCTCCACCAAAATTGATTAAGTACATTTTCTAATTTAGCACCTAGTGATTTAAGAAAGAGAAAGCATTACATAGCGTAGATCGGAAAAGCCTGTAGAACTGATTTGATGAGTGATCGCTCTATGAACATCACAGCAAATGTGCAAGCGTACACTGTCGATGCAAATATTGTATACAAAAGTGAATTTGTCTGATATCGATCCCACGAGGATGGGTGTCTGTTGTTTAAAATTGTCGGTGCATTGAATAAGTAAAATGAAATAAATTGTGAGAATGGCTGTCGGAGCAATGTAAAAATAACGATAAAATGTAATAAAGGTAAAATGGGATCCACAACATGAATAGTCAACAGAGAACTATTTGTGCCTTACAAGGTTAAGAATAACAGGTAATTTGTCGGTGCAATAAAGTGTAATGAACATCTTACCAAACTTAGCTTTTCTATTAGTTCTATGACCCTAGTATGCACACTAACCACACCTTTCAATGCTGGCAATGCAACACACTTAAGAACAAGTGGACCAAATTTCTTCAATCCCCAAGCAACTTCCGTTGTCTTGCTTGTTAGTTTAAATTGTCACTAGACCTTCTAGTGACTGTGACTGCAATAACACTTCCATGCTAAAATCATTCAAACCCAAAGATTAAACAGTAAAGACAAGCTTGAATAAAATATCAATTAGTCTAAATATCAAATGTACTTCAATACAATCTTGAAATAACATGAATTACCATCGTTTAAGGAAGAAATATAAAAGAACAAATGGAGAATACTATGTTTAGGCTATTTGACTTGCTCTCTTACTCTCCTCTTGTGTCACACTTAGGAACTTCTCGTCAGGAGCTGGTCTGCATCACCTTCACATTGATTCACCCGAGGGGTCTCAAGCCTCCATAGTAAAAAAGCTCAAAAGCTAGGTTAAAGAAGATAATATTGCAAAATGGGAGACTAAGGAATAGGGAGACTCCTTTCTCTTTCCTTGTGAGTGTTTATATTTAGCCCAAATTGTATAGGTGTCTATTCTGCAAAATTAAGCTATACAAGTTGGTTATACTAGATTGGACAGCTCATACATTTTTGTTCTTATCAGACAGCTGTTAGATGCGACGACAATTTAAGGTGCAATTCTGGACATGTTCATGTAGCGACAATTCTAGACATGTTCATGCAGCGACATTTTTGGGTGCAATTGAAGAATAATTATGCAGCAATAGTTCTGGATGCAATTTGAAGGATATTTATGCAATGACAGTCTTGGGTGCATTCCGAAAATATTCTTGCGACGACAGTTTTGGGTGCAACTTGGAAGTGCTTATGCGATGACAGTTTTGGACGTAAATTTGGATGTTATTTTACAGCTGCAACTCTGTACACCTTCATGCATTGATACTTCTGGACAGGTTCCTGTAGTGACATCTTTGGGCGTAATACTAAACGACTAATGTAGCGACATTATTAGTAAAAACATGATAAAATTAAAGAAAATTAGACCAAGTTTCACTAAGTTAGAAAATGTAATAACTAAGTTAAAAAGACTAAAAATGCATGCTAAATATTATCAAATGAGAACAAATTATACCATAAGTAAGGAGAAATCAATGGTCTTTTCTAATGCTATCACACCCCCAAACTTGAAATTTTTTTACTTGTCCTCAAGTAAACAAAAGCTAGCAAGGTTATAACAAAGATTTTATCAAGCAATGGTCATTCTAGCAACTTGAATCATTTGAAATCCTAATGCATGAATTACATTCAAATGACAGAATATTGCGCCGACAATTTATAGGTATGAATAATTAAAATTGCAACTTTATCACAGCCAACATCATGCTTCAAATCTTGAACTCTATCTACCAATACAACATTTATTGTACACTAATATAAATATATTTCTTTTTTTTTTCTTCTTCTTTTTTTTATGTGACTGAGGGATGTCATTGCATTATTGTACCCTTGTTCTTGAGAAGTAACGATGAGGTGCAATAAATCTCCAGGGAGTATGTAATTGTGCCAAAACATACTCTTTCAGTGACAACCTTTAGCTAGATTACTTTTTCTAACACTTGCATTGGAGTGTTCCCCTTGATAGTTCATAATACACCCACTTTGAAGTGTTTTTTTTATTCATAATTATATTTATATACAAGCAACTGTAAATGGAAAATTGATTCAAGATTCAAATAATGATACTATTCATCCATTACTAATGCAATCTAAATCATTCATCCAAAAATTGAAGATACAACATTCAATCAAATTCATCCAACTCATTCATAGTATTTCATATGATTCAAGAATTAAGCATCAAATGAAAAAAAATATTCAAGCACATTTTAAATTACCTTGCATGCTTCATTCAACTCAAAAAGAAAAATTTTTGAAATGTGGGTGCAATTGCATTTCCAACTCCATATACATTCCCCCCAAACTTAAAGTATGAATTGTCCTCAATGTATTGACAAATGGAAATGCAATGATAACGCAAATGCAATGACAATTAAAATGCAATGACAAAGGAAATGTGGTGACAATTAAATTACAGCTACATGATATGCATGAAAACTAAACTAAGTACCAAAAATTAAAACTAACTCAATGTGTTGCATGGGTCTTCTTCTTCTTGCGCTTGCGCTCCTCCTTGCATCGCTTCTTGTCCTTGATGTGTTTCTTCTTTCATTCCTTTGGCTTAGCCGAATCTTTGGATTGCTCCTCAGCTTCAAGCTGTGCCCCGACATCATCGACCGTGACATCAGATGGGTGTATTTCAGCAAGTGGTGCAACATAAAGCACCATGGCTAGAGGATTGAAATCCTCATTACTGATCATCACCGCCTCCGCCTGACTCACTTCAGGTGGCACCAAATCATTAGATGATGTACCCACAAGTTCAAGTGCGATAACAAATTTCTCAGTCGAATTTGTCACGACATCAGGTCCTTCTCTTCTTTCTTTTTTTTCTTTTGTTTGAGCTTCGCATAGTTTGTGGACTGCTTCGGAATCATCAACTACTGCATATGTTGGTCTAGTGCAGACCATTATTGCCAAAGGATTGTGGTCCTCATTAATTTCATCCACAGCTTCTGCTTGACTCGCTCCATCTTGCGCCAAGTCTTCAGTTATTGCACCCACAACTTCAAGTGTAGGGACAAATTTCTCAGCTAAATTTGCCTTGACATCTATTTCTTTATATTTTTCTTCCTCCATATGAACTTCTTTCGTTTTCAGCATTAAATCAGTAGGTACAATATAGCTGACAATGGAATCCTAATGTGTCGACAATGGTGTTTACTTATTCCTCAATCGATGTAAACACAATATTTGTTCCTTCTTCTTCAAGTGCTTCGTACTCTTTTATTCTCCACACAGTCCCAAAAAAATTTCCACTCTTTCTTGTGTTTTTTCCAATTTCGTAACTTCTTAATTATGAATATAGGCATCAAAATTATGCTTACGTTGCCATAACATAATGCCTTTCCAATATACCAATCATCAATGAAATAGGGTATTGAGAAGCTCTTGGGATCCTTAAATTCTTGGAGCAACTTAATTGTCATGGCAGTGCACCCTTTAGTAAGTGCAATTGCTTCGACTTCTCCCAATATTTTCTTCTTTGACAATGTATCTTCAAGTTTCTGAGGCTGTTTTGCTGTAGCATTTGTGGTGACAAAATGATCTGGTTTTGTCTCCGCAATATTTTGTTTAACCTCTTCAACTGTAGTTTGCTTTTCAAATTGTTCTGACATCTTTCCATTGTCGAGATCTGAATTATCTTCCTTATTGTAGCATCTGTAACTACTTCAATTAGTTGAGTCTCACTTCTGGGAATGATTCCCTCACAATACTCTTGCCCTTGTGATATCGAATTCTCAATATCAATTGACAAAGATTCTTGTGGTCGCAAATTTATTACCTTCACAATCTAGCCAAATTGATATTCTAGAGCTCGTATGGATTCAGCTTGACTCTGAAGCACAGCTTCAGTCTTCGCAAAATATTGTCTCAGCAAATTTTCAATTGATGAAAATTCTGATGCTTCGTCTTGCTGGGTATTTTGCCTTGATAAGAGTTTATCATAATTGGGCAGTGTGCACTCAGATCTAACATCGTTGTTTATACTTCCAGGGTCTTGATTATTCCAAAAAAAATTTAGATGTTGCTCCCACTCTGGCATGTAGGTGTTGAAATATGAATTTTCATTTTGATTGAAATTCCCCATTTGGTACACAATTGTTGGATTTGATGAGCATTGTTCAAACTCATGGTTGCTTCCACAGTAATTGCAAATATTCACAACAAATTTCCATTATGCAATTACTGAAGCATTCTATATTGAATTACTCATATTAGTCAAAGAAGATACCTAGGCGGTAATGGCATCAAGCTCCATTTCTATAGCATCACTTATGCTAGTTCAACATCTTGAGGTTCTACACACCTCGTTCCTAGCCATATTTCGCTAAAAGAAAAATGTTAAAGTAAACAAAAAAAAAGAAACAAGTTAGTGACAAATAAAATTTAGATAATAAAGAATAAATGCAAAGACAAAAATAGACATCAAACAAATGCCATCCCCGGTAACGGTGCCAAAACTTGATCGCGCTATGAACATCACAGCAAATGTGCAAGCGTACACTGTCGATGCAAGTATAGTAGACAGAAGTGAATCTATCGGATATCTGGATCACGAGGATGGGTGTCTGTTGTCTAAAATTGTTGGTGCATTGAATAAGTAAAATGAAATAAATTGTGAGAATGGTTGTCGGAGTAATAATGTGAAAATAACGATAAAATGTAATAAAGGTAAAATGAGATCCACAATATGAATAGGTAGCAGAAAACTAAGTGTGACTTACAAGGTTAAGAATAATAGGTAATTTTTTGAAGTAATTGTAAACTGAAAAATATATAGATTTTTCCTATATAATTTATCACTTTTTTACTTGAATTCATTGTTAAAACTAAGTAAATGTTTAATTAATTAATGAAATATGTGAAAATATGAAATTAGGACATATAAATTATTAAAATGTGATTTTATGCTTTATTATATAGTTTTCATGCATAAAATGGCTTATTTTATTACTATTTGAACATATTATATTCTTAAGACATAAAGTGGGCCAAGCATGCTTAAATTAAATAATAAAATATAGAATTATATTTAATAATTTATTAAAAAATATTTCATTAATAATTTAGGTTTAATTAATTATTTAAATTAGGTTAATTTTATTCTTTGGTCCTTTAATTAATTAATTTGTTTTGGACAGGTCTAATAACTTTGCTGGATCACAAAACCATCCAAATTGAAGACCAAGTCAACCCAATTTCGGCTGCACATGCTGCCAAAATAAACCAATTTTTTGTTTAATTGCACAAGGTTCTTGCAATATTGAAGAAATCTTAGATTGGCCCGAAGATTTACTGTTGACCGAGTCTCAGTCCTTAGTTGATATGCATGAAAATTGCTTAAAAAACAAACAAAAATCACTCAAAATCCTTGAGTGATGGCCGGCCACCATTGAAGAAGAATGAAGAGATTAAACTTCTCTATTTTTAGTAAAAAACTCTACTCTCTTCACCTATAAATAAGACCCCATTTTCACCATTTCAAATCATCTCTTCATCCAACACTCTCTCTTCTCTCTCAATTCTCTCTAGGATTCCCTATTCCCCACGCCTAGCATCATCTCTTCATAGAGATTTTAGCTTATTAAGTCTCTTATAGAGCCCTTGGTCGGCCACCTTGGAGAGCTATCAGCAAAGGAGCAAAGTAAAGGAACGAAGGAGTCTTCTTCGATCAGAGTTTTGGGTGAAAACCACTTTGATTTGGGTTTATTCTTCCTTTTCTTTAATTTGATTTAAAAATGGTTGCTATGTGTTCTTTTTTCTTGATTACAACAATGTTAGCTTAATTTTATTTAAGCTAGGATAATTGCTTTGTTTAAATAATATTTGTTTGATTCATGCTTATGATGTTTGTGCCTCAATTGATCATGTTTTCAATTAATATCAAGTTTGTATTTTGTTTCATACCTGATTAAAATGCACCAGAATTAGCTAAGAGATCTTGACCAGACGACGACTAGTAGACACATAATTGAAATGTGCATGCTCAATTTAGAGCCTGACCCGATTAAATTGTAGGTTCATAACAACTCTGACCAAGCTCTGTTATCTGCATAGTTTTTAGATTCGTTGATTAAACTGTTTCAAACCTGACACGTCCCTGTTACCTCACATGAATGCTAAGAAAACCTTAGTAAATAAGGATTAGTAAAATGCATATTTACTAAGTAAAGGATTCCGAAAGGACCTAATTTGGTTTCCAAACTCATGAAAGATCGAGTTTCCATGGAATATTTTTCCGAACATTATTAAGCATGTTGATAATAAATTGACTTTAATTAAAGTAATTGTCCTAGTTTAGTTATGTTATAATTGTTGTGAATTGTGTTTAATCTCGCTAAAATCTATTTCATAAATTTAGTTTGCATACTTAGGATAGTTTGCATTAGGGATCATTTGCATTTATTTTAATATATTTAATTTTAGTCATCACTTATCAAATCATATTGTGTTTTTTTTTTAATTCACCAAGTTGTTAATATAATTTTACAATTAATTGATTTAACACATATACTATCCCTATGGAGACAATAACTCGATACTTACTTATTACTTAATAACGACTATGTACACTTGCACTAACCTATGCATTACAAGTTTTTGGCGCCGTTGTTGGGGATTGTTAACTGTTGTCATAGTCATTTTTGTAAAATTATTTATTTTCAATTTGGTTTTTTTATTTCTAACATTACTAACTTATTCTTTTTTTTTTTTAATTTTGTGATTTTCTTTTCAGGTGTTTATGAGCATAAATTGGATTATCTATTTACTTCCTGTAGACCCTGAAATTGAGCTAGCTTTCAGATAAAAAAAGACATGAATGATCAGCTCAAAGACAAGCCGAGATGGACCATGGAAAGTAATGAAGCTGATCCTGTATGAAATCCCATCCTCATTGTTGATGATAGGGATCGATGCATTAGACAATATGCTATGCCACTTTTTAGTGAGTTAAATCCATGAATTGAAGGCCAAATATTGAGGCACCCCAATTTGAGTTGAAACTGGTGATGTTTCAAATGCCACAAACAGTGGGCCAGTGGTATGCCCACAGAAGATCCACATCTCGACCTTCGGTTGTTTATGAAGGTGAGTGATTCATTCAAGATAGCTGGTGTGACTAAAGACGCATTGAGGTTGAAGTTGTTTCCATACTCTTTACGAGATCGAGCACGAGCATGGCTCAATTAATTACCACCAAGTTCCATATCTACATGGCAAGAATTAGCAGAGAGATTTTTGGTTAAGTATTTCCCGCCTAGCAAAAATGCTAAGTTGAGGAACGAGATCACAACTTTCCAACAATTGAATGACGAGTCTTTGTACGAGGCTAGGGAGCGATTCAAGGAATTACTTCATAAGTGTCCTCATCATGGGATTCCTCATTGTATCCAGTTGTAGAAGTTCTATAATGGTCTTAATGCACATACAAGATTGATAGTAGATGCTTCTGCGAATGGTGCAATTTTGTCTAAGTCTTATAATGAGGCTTATGAGATCATTGAGAGGATCACTGGCAACAACTATCAATGGCTAACAAATCGAGTAGCTTCAGAAAGACGTGTAGCCAGAGTTCATGAAGTTGACGCCCTTACATCGTTATCAGCTCAGGTATCATCTATTTCCTCTATGTTAAAACAGTTTACCACTAATAGTGCTAATAGTTTTGCAAGTCAGCCACCAAGTCCATTTGAAGTAGTTTCCTGCATGTACTGTGGGGAGGGTCATTCTTTCGAGAATTATCTATCAAATCTCGAGTCAGTATACTATGTGGGGAATCAACATCAAAATAGAAGTGGACAAGGACCCCAATCCAACTTCTACAATCCTTCATGGCGTAATCATCCTAACTTTTCTTGAAGCAACCTAAGAAACAGACCGAACAACAACTTTATGTAGCATAGACTCAAGCAATCTCAAGGGTTTAATTAGCAAGCTCTAAAACCACCTCAAGCTGAGTCATCAAACAGTTTGGAGAACTTTTTGAAAGCGTACATGACAAAGAATGACGCTTTGATCCAGAGCCAAGCAGTAACGCTGAAAAATTTAGAAAACCAAATGGGACAGTTAGCTACGGAGCTTCGTAATAGACCGCAAGGAACCTTGCCAAGCGATACCGAGAATCCAAGAAATTTGGGTAAAGAACATATCAAGGCAGTAGCATTGCGAAGTGGTAAGATTTTGGAACCCCGGATGATTGATGTTGAAGATGAGTCTGTTGAGAAGGAGGAAAGTTAACTAGCTGTTGAAGTCCTACGTCAAAAGAATTAGAATCTACAAAGTCTGACAAGGTAAATCCTAACTTAGTGAATTCTAATAATTTAACATCTTCTTTAGATGTAACTTTACTTCCTCAAAAGAGTTGTTCGATTCAACCGGAATTTCCATCACCTCTATATCCGCAAAGATTGCAGCAACACAAGCAGAAACAAGAGGTGCAATTCAAGAAGTTTTTAGATGTTCTGAAGCAGTTACACATCAATATTTCGTTAGTGGAGGCTTTATAATAAATGCCAAACTATGTGAAGTTTATGAAGGATATACTATCCAAGAAGAAACGACTTAATGAGTACGAGACTGTTGCTTTGATGAAGGAGTGTAGTGTGTTCCTGCAGAACAAGTTACCACCGAAATTGAAAGACTTAGGAAGCTTTACTATACCCTGTAACATTGGTGAATATTACTATGGTAAAGCTTTGTGTGACTTAGGAGCGAGTATCAACTTGATGCCTAAGTCCATTTTCAAGATGTTAGGGATAGGAGAAGTAAGACCTACGACTGTGATGCTTCAACTAGCGGATCGATCTTTAGCATATCCCAAGGGAAAGATCGAGGATGTTTTGGTAAGAGTCGATAAATTTATTTTCCTACTGATTTCATTATCTTAGATTTTGAAGCAGATAAGGAAGTGTCGATCATCCTTGGGAGACCTTTCCTAGCCACGGGAAGAACGTTAATTGATGTGTAGAAAGGTGAGCTCACCATGCGAGTTCAAGACGATCAGGTAACCTTTAACATTCTTAAAGCTATGAAATTTCCCGATCTGACAAAAGAGTGTTCAATTATGGAAGAGATAGAAACCTTGGTTTCTATGGAAAGGAATTTTGAAGAAGATCCATTGAAGGGAGATTTAGAGTTTGACCCTTTGGAGGATGAAGAAGGTGAAGAAAACATGACTTTGATGGAAGCCAATCAGAGAAATTTTATTCAATCCACACAGTTTGAACTGTTGGAGTTAGAAGCTAGGGAATTTGTGCAACTAAAGTTGTCAATCGAAGAACCGCCTAAACTCGAACTAAAGGTACTTCCTTCCCATTTAAAATACGTTTATTTAGGTGACTTTCTACTTTGCATGTGATTATTTCAACAGAACTGACGAAAGATCAAGAAGAGCAACTAATTGCTATTCTAAAGAAATTTAAGAAAGCAATCGTTGGACCATAGCTGATATTCGAGGCATAAGCCCTTCTTTTTGCATGCATAAAATTATTTTAGAGGAAGGCAAGAGAGCTCGAATTGATGGGCAAAAGAGGCTTAATCCTATTATGAAAGAAGTTGTGAGAAAGAAAGTGATCAAATGGTTAGATGCGAGAATCATTTACCTTATTTTAGATAGTTCATGGGTAAGTCCGGTGCAATGTGTGCTGAAAAAAGGTAGAATCATGATTGTTGAAAATGAGAGTAACGAGTTGATTCCAACGAGAATTGTTACTGGTTGGAGGATCTGTATTGACTACAGAAAGTTGAATAAAGCCACTCGGAAAGACCATTTTCCATTGTCTTTTATGGATAAAATGTTAGATCGATTGGCAGGTAATGAATTTTATTGTTTTTAGATGACTATTCGGGATATAACAAAAAGTTGTAGGCCGGGAGGACCAACATAAAACAACCTTTACTTGTCCGTACGATATGTTTGCTTTTAGGCAAATGCCTTTTGGTTTATGCAATGCACTTGCAACATTTCAATGATGCATGATGACAATATTCACTGATATGGTTGAAAATTTTGTTGAGGTTTACATGAATGATTTTTCTATTTTTGGTAAAACTTATAGTATTTGTTTGAGTAATTTAGCTAAGGTATTGAAGAGATGCGAAGAGATGAATCTTGTCCTTAACTGGGAGAAATGTCACTTTATGGTTAAGGAAAGCATTGTCTTGGGGTATAAAATCTCAAAGAGAGGAATTGAAGTTGATAAAGTAAAGGTGGACGCAATTGAAAGATTGTCGACCCTAATTAATGTGAAAGGAGTCAAAAGTTTCTTAGGCCATGCCGATTTTTATAGAAGATTTATCAAGGATTTTTCAAAAATTTCTAAACCTTTGTGTTTGTTGTTAGAGAAAGATATAGTGTTTGATTTTAACAAAGATTGTTTGGAAGCTTTTGAAGATTTGAAAAGACGCTTAATCTTAGCCCTAATAATCATTACACCTGATTGGAACTCACCTTTTGAGTTAATGTGCGATGCAAGCGATTATGCCGTTGGAGTTGTGATGAGTCAAAGAAGAAACAAAGTAGTTCACCCTATTTACTATGCAAGCACTTTGACGGGAGACCAACTCAATTACACGGTTGTCATAACGTTGCCTACGTAAGAGTACGAGCGCCTAGTAAGCAAAGCTAGACACAAATGACCTAAATTAATGTAGAGTCGCCACTAACCAATTTGGGCTAGGTTGATTAGCCACCTATCGTCTAAAAGTCTAGAATTAATACTACGAAAAATCCTAAAAGTCTAGACTCGATCTCATCACCAAATTCCGAGTTCGAGAGTACAGTTACGTGTGGGGAAGGTTATAGCACCCCCATAACGTCTATCCAGGGATAGTCTTACGGGGTCTTGGGAGCTAGTTTTTTTTTAAAGCATATTAATATCTTAATTTAGGCTAAAATCTTATGTAAATCTTAAATAAGAATTCTAAAAAAAATTCCTTCAATTTACTTGTAACTTGACTAAGACTTGTTTAGCAAACTTATCTAATTTAAAACTTAAATTAGAGATTTATACTCCTAATAAGAACCCTAAAGGATACCTAAATAATTCTAGTAAAATACTTCAATTCTTAAAATTAATTCTATTTTAGAATCCTAAAAAAAAATATAAAAGTTACTAATGAATTAAGAGAAATATTAAAATTCATCCAACACTTATTCGATCTTTTATCATTATTATGATTTTAAAAGATTTAATTAATAATGTTCAACCTATTAAGATCTTACGAAAATATCCTATGTCGGGTTTATGATTTATTTTACTTTAAAATTCTTGATCTAAATTTTAAATTCATCAAAATTCTAAAATAATATATCTTAGATGACATTTATTTGCTATCTTAAAAAATATCTAAAATAAAATACTTAAAAAGGCCTACTCATGATATACAATTCACCTACAAAAATCCTTAATTTTAATCTTAAACAAAATCCTAAAGAATATTTACATATTAATTATCCTATATGATATTTAAAATTAGTTTAAAATCATAATAATAAAAAATATCCTACATATTATTTATAATTTTTTTAGGGTAAATGATAGATAAGCTCTTAAAAACTAACCTAAATTCAAATGTAAAAATAAAAATAAAAATATAAATAGACATGAAAGTAAATAAATATGAAATAAGAATAAATAAAAATTATGCAAATGTGAATAAATATAAAACATTAAACTAAAATACATAATTGACATCAAATATATAAAGCGTAAATGCAAATAAAAAGAAAATATAAGTATAAATAACTTATTAAAATGAAAAAAATGGCATAGCTTAATTTTGAGATTAAAAAAAAAAATGTGGAGAACAAAGAACTGATGTAGCAATTAATTTGCTTTTAATTTTGAAATTTTAGATTAAATCGAAGGTTTTATTAAACAAAAAGGGTACGGGTGTAAATATGCCTGAGAGTGAGGGTATCATTGCAAAAAATGGATATTTTTCATAAATTTAAAAAGCTTGGGGGTGAGAATAAAATACCTATTTTGACACTTATAAATAAGAAAAATCTTTTTTTTCTCTCATTTTCAACCTCATTAAAAAAAAAAAAAAAACTCTTTCTCTTTATCTTCCTGATTCAATGTTGGCCATGGCTCCACCACCGGAGAGCCCAACGGTTCCCTGGTTCCGATGGTCAAGCTGCCATATACGGTGGCCAAAAATTTCTTTTTATTCTTTTTTTTTTAAAAAAAAAACCAAAAATTTTCTTTTGATTAAAATAAAATCACAACTTTACTTCAAAATCAAAATTTTTAATTTGAAATAGTTCAAAAAAAATTAAAACTTTGCTTAAAAATTTAAACTTTTTCTTTGAAATCACTAAAAAACAGATTTTTATTTTTTTCTAAAATCTAAATTTTCTTTCTTTTTTAAATGAAAATCAATACTTTACTTAAAATTCTAAATTTTTATTTCGAAATAGTTAAAAAAAATCAAAACTTTGTTTAAAAATTTAAACTTCTCTTTAAAATAACTAAAAAACAGATTTTTATTTTTTAAAAATATAAACTTTCTCATTTTTTAATGAAAATCACTACTTTCTTAAAAATCTAAACTTTTATTTTGAAATAGTTTAAAAAATCAAAACTTTGTTTAATTTTTAACTTTTCTAAAAAAACAGATTTTTATTTTTAAAAATCTAAGCTTTTTTTTAAAAAGAAAATCACTATTTTACTTAAAAATAAAAGTTTTTATTTCGAAATTGTTTTTAAAAAATCAAAATTTTTCCCAAAATCAAGCTATTTTTCTCTTAACAAAAAAATATTATTTTAGCAAATGGAAAGGAAAGGAAAATGGGATTTTTGGGGTTCCTAAGGGTGAAGGATCGATGGGCTGATGTCGTCCCCTTCATCGGAGCCCAAACCCCGTGCTTAATGATATATCTCCATGGCAAAAAAAGAGAAGAGTAGAAGAAAATAACATGCTTGTTATTGTTTTTTCTTCTTACCTTTTTTGTAAAAAATCAGAATATGAAAAAGTCTCCCTTTTTTCATTCATTTCATACATATATATTGTTCATTAATCTTGTTTATTTGTAATTTTTTTGTCATGTTTCATTTGATCTTTTGATTAACAACTTAGTACTATTTTGGATGTTTATGATATGTGGTATAAGATGAGCTATGGTTCATGAAACCCTAAAAATAATAGTAATGATAATAATAATTTGGGCCTTTGATAAGCCCAAAAAAAAAAAGAAAAAGAAAAGAGAAATAAAAACCTCTATTTGACCAAAAATCAAGTGGGCTTCCAACGGGCCTAAGAGAGAACAAAAGGGCCTCCAACTAGGCTCAGATAAAATCGAGTGTCTACAGCTGCCCCCCTTTGTTCGCTGCTTGCGTAGCAAGGAACGTACAAAGACGTAGACACCTAACCATGTCAAATCCCACTCAATATCGCAGTACAAAGAATCACAGATTTTCAAATCACCAAAACTCTCAACAAAATCTTCGAAATGAGAATGCAGAAGAAGCGCAAATAGACATCACACATGTGTCTTCATATACAATGAAATGAATTAAATAAATAGATGGACCTCTATGCTTAGGCCTCTAATTGCAATGAAAAGTAAATGGACCTCCACACTTGGGCCTCCGAATGCAATGAAAAATAAATGGACCTCCACATTTGGGCCTCTAAATGCAAAAAAAAAAAGTAAATGAGCCTTCACACCTAGGCCTATGAATGCAATGAAAAGTAAATGGGCCTCCACACCTGGGCCTCTGAATGTGATGAAATGTAAATGGACCTCCACACCTGGGCCTTTGAATGCGATGAAAAGTAAATGAACCTCCACACCTAGGCCTCTAAATGCACTGAAAAGCAAATGGACCTCCACATTTGGGCCTCTAAATACAATGAAAAGGAAATGGATCTCCACACCTGGGCCTCTAAATGCAACAAAAAGTAAATGGGCCTCCACACCTGGGCCTCTAAATGCAACGAAAAGTAAATGGGCCTCCACAATTGGGCCTTTAAATGCAACGAAAAGTAAATAGGCCTCCAAACCTAGGCCTCTAAATGCAATGAAAAGTAAATGGGCCTCCACAATTGGGCCTCTAAATATGATGAAAAGTAAATGGGCCTCCACATATGGGCCTCTAAATGTAACGAAAAGTAAATGGGCTTCCACACCTGGGCCTCTGAATACAATGAAAAGTAAATGGGCCTTCACACCTAGGCCTCTAAATGCGATGAAAAGTTAATGGACCTCCACACCTAGGCCTCTAAATGCAATGAATGCTTTCTTTTCTTCCTTTCTTGAATTTTTCATAAAAGGTCATTATTTTGAGAATGATGTTTTCGGGTTGAAAAGGATCAAATCCCTATCCACACACAACAGATCATGAAAATCAAATTCCTTGGGATATCACCTTAACAAATTTCAAAATGATTTTATAACCCGTAAATCAAATTCTCAGATTATAATTCACTTAACAAACTTGGTACTACCGATTTCATAAATCCACACTTGAAACATAAATTTCTTGCATCAAAAGTCAACTTGTTAATTCTCGTTAAGTCGAATTTCCTTTTCCTGACTTTGGACCGTTTCGACTGTGAACCCTGTACCATGCTCTTTTGCAAAATTGTGTCTTTAAAGTAGATATTCTTCAATATAGTTTCTTTCTCTTGCTATCTCTTTCTATTTTTTTTTCTTTTTTCTTCTTTTTTTGTATTTTTTCTTAATTTAAACAAAATCTCCTTTCTCTAGACCCTTACATTCTCCAAGTAGGTTAATTCCTTAATTTAAACCAGCCATGAGCAATCAGAGATGGACTTGTTCCAAGGTTATAATGTCGGCTAGAGTTCGGGTGACAAAGAAAAGGCTAAAATAGGCTCAAATAGATTATTTTAGGGCTCGTACCAAAGGATCAACTTCTTCTGAAAATCTTCATTATCCTCCAGGGCATCACATACCCTTTTTTTTCTTTTTTTTTTTTTAGAAATCTCTCTAGATTGATCATTTCTAAGTTTTCACCCTAGAGTTCATCTCCCTCTTATGCCCTTGAAAATGTCACAAATTTCGAAGGATTAACTTCTTGATTTGAACAAACATATTTGATCAAAATGGTCTTTTAAGGGTTGTAACGTGGTCTAAGGGTTAAAGGTTAATAAAAAAAAGGTTTTTTCAAGCTAAAAAAAGTGAAAAAGTATAAAAATCATGAGGAATTATTTTGAATCTTTTAATGCTCCTTCCATCTCCCAAACACTTTTCTTCTTTCTTACTCCTATTTCCATTATTTTTGTGTTGTTTTTGTTGTTTTTCTATTCGCTTTCCTTGTTTCTTCTATTTTTTTTTCTTTTCTGGAAGGAGATTAAAAATTAAGAATTTTGCTTTCATTCTTCATGATCTTTCTTGTCATCCATGATGTTCAATAGATGAATTTAATTAGGGTTCAGAAAGAAGATAAATCAGGCTTAAAATGGGGTAGCAAGGGATATAATTTTCTTCAAGTGACGGGGAGAACAAAAGGATGCCATTTATCATTTCAAAATATGATTAATCTTATCACAAAGTTCATTCTTGGGAACATGCACATCTTTTCAATTTGAATTTCGCATAAACTCACGTTTGCCTCACAATATTGTAAAATCATCGATCCATACCCAAAACCTCACAATTTATCCTCCAATGTGGAGGGTGATACTTCGGTAAGGGTCAATTTTGAACAAACGAGATGGCTCAAAGTGGTTAACAAAGGATGAAATTTTCTTCAAGTGAAGGATATTTCAAAAATGTCATTCGTCACTTTAAACATAGCCAACTTATTAAGTAATTAACCTTAAGGAGAATGCAAGATTCTAAAGCAAAATGTAACCTCGAACATGATGCACAAAGAAAAGCAAAACAGAAGAGACCAATATTACTTAATCTGCATAACTCTTTAAGATCAATTAAGCTCAGTTTTTAAGCAAAATATTTTTTTATTGCATCAGAATATACAGGGTTCGACATATCGTCTCCGTCCATTTCAGCGAGAATTAATGCTCCACCAGAGAAAGCTTTCTTCACCACATAAGGTCTCTTCCATTTTGGCGTCCATTTTCTCCAATGATCATGAACATATGGCAGAATCTTATTCAGTACCAGATCCCCTTCTCTTTATTACCTTGGTCGCACTGTCATATTACAAGCTTTCATCATTCTTTGCTGATACAATTGGCCATGACATAAAGTTGTTAATCTCTTTTCCTCAATTAAATTCAACTGCTCATATCTCTCTTGCACCCATTCAACCTCCTCTAGTCGCACCTCCCTCAACACTCGTAGAGATGGGATTTGCAACTCAATAGGTAAAACGACCTCCATGCCATGCACTAATGAAAATGGAGTAGCTCCAATCGAAGTCCTTACTGATGTGCAGTATGCGTAGAGAGCAAAAGGGAGTTTCTAATGCCAATCCTTGTACGTTTATGTTGTCTTGGAAATGATCTTCTTGATATTCCTATTTGCAGCCTCGACTACACCATTCATTTTTGGACGATATGGCGAAGAATTGTGAAGCTTGATCTTAAATTGTGCACAAACCTCTTCTATCAAGTCATTGTTCAAATTCTTGGCATTGTTTGAAATGATTCTCTTTGGTAAACCATGTAGACAAATGACCTCCTTTTTTAGAAATTTATAGAACACTGATCGAGTTACATTGGCATATGAAGTGCCTTAGACCCACTTGGTGAAATAATCAATCACTACAAAGATTAAGCGATGCCCATTTGATGCTTTCGGTGTGATGAGGCCAATGACATCCATTCCCCACATTGAGAACGACCAAGGAGGTGCCAAGACATGAAGATTAGTAGGAGGAGCGTTAATACTGTCTGCATAAATTTGGCATTTATGACACTTTCGAGCATAATTTAAACAATCTCATTCCAAAGTCAACCAGAAATATCCAGCCTTCATGATTTGCCTTGCCATCATATGTCCATTACTATGTGCCACGAATACTCCATCATGGACTTCCTTCATTATCTCATTCGTCTCTTTTGTGTCGACACATCTCAACAATGTTTGGTTGTGTCCTCTTTTGTACAAAAAATCATTGTCCAAGAAGAAACCCATAGTCAGCCTCCTAATTATTCGTTTATCACTTTCTGAGGCATAATCTGGGTATTACTGGTATTGTAAATATTGTCTGATGTCAAAATACCATGGTTTCCCATCTGTTCCCAATTCTACTCCCTCGCAGTGGGCCGGCGAGTCCTTGACCCTTAGCTGTATAGGTTGCACATCTATTTTGGATCCTACTTTGAACATGAAAGCTAGAGTAGCTAATGCATTTGCTAACTGGTTTTCTTTTCTTGGCAAATGAAAAAATTGGACATCATCAAACTCTTTGATAAATCCATGCACATATGTTTGATAGTGAATAAGTTTAAAATCCCTTGTTTCCCATTCTCCTCGTAACTGGTAAACAACTAATGCCAAGTCACCATAAACTTTTAAAACCTTGATATTTTCTCAATGGCGACCTATAGTGCCAAAATGCATGCCTCGTATTCAGCTACATTATTCGTATAGGTGAACATCAATTTAGCTATACTGGGAAAATACTAACCACTTGGGGAGATTAGTACTGCCCCAATCCTATGCCCAATCATGTTGGATGCTTCGTCGAAATACGCCCTCCAAGTTTCTTTTTCGTGCTTCGAAATTGACATGATCTCTTCGTTTGGGAAATCAAAACTCATGGGCTCATATTCCTCTTTCGTGCGATTCACTAGAAATTTCGCAATTATGCTTCCTTTTATAGCCTTTTGGGACTCATAGACGATGTCATACTCGGACAATTCCACTTGCCAATGAGCAACTCTTCCTGACAATGATGGCTTCTCGAAGATGTACTTTAAAGGGTCCAACTTTGTGATAAGGAAGGTGGTGTGGTACAATTGCCTCAGTCGATGCGTAGTCCATACTAAAGCACAACACATCTTTTCCAAATAGGAATACCTGGTTTCATATTATGTGAACTTCTTGCTCAGATAATTGATTTCACGCTTTTTCTTATTTGAACCATCTCGTTGCCCCAAAACACAACCTATAGAATTATTCAGCACTACCAAATACAAAATCAAAGGTCTTCCTGGCACTAAAGGAATCAAAATTGATGGCTTAACCAAATACTCTTCTACTTTCTCGAACGCTTTTTGACAATCTTCAGTCCATTCACCATCACTATCTTTACGTAAAAGCTTAAAGATGGGATCACATTTATACGTCAATTGTGAGATGAAACGAGACATGTAATTTAACCATCCCAAAAACATCTTACCTCCTTTTGAGTCTTAGGGGGTGTCAAATCTTGAATTGCTTGAACCTTGTCCGATTCTATTTCAATTCCTTGTTCACTCACTACGAAACCCAACAGCTTCCTCGACTTTACCCCAAAAGCACATTTTGTTGGATTCAATCTCAATTTGTATTTCCTCAATCTTTCAAATAATTTGGGGAGGTTTTCCACATGACTTTCCTCCCTAACGGACTTCGCTATCATATTATCAACATAAACTTCAATCTCTTTATCTATCATGCCATGAAACAGTGTCACCATTGCTCGTTGATACGTGGCCCCATCATTTTTCATACCAAACGGCATGACCTTATAACAAAAAGTTCCCTAAGTCGTGATGAACGTGGTCTTTTCCATGTCTTCCCTTGCCATTTTGATTTGGTTATACCTTGAGAATCCATCCATGAAAGAGAAAACACAATGTTTAGTAGTGTTATCCATCAATGTGTCTATATGAGGTAACGAAAAATTATCCTTCGGGATAGCTCAACTCAAATCTCTATAATCGACTCACATTCTAACTTTCCATCCTTTTTAGGCACTGGTACAATATTTGCCACCCACTCTGGGTATTTCGCTACTTTCAAAATCCCGCATCGAATTATTTCTTAATCTCCAACAGCATCTCTGGTTTCATCCTCCTCAACTTCTGTTGTACGGGCTTGCAATCTAATTTCAAAGGTAGCCTGTGTTCCACGATAGTGGTGTCCAAGCCCAGCATATCTTGGTATGACCATGCAAACACATCTGAAAACTCAATAAGTAGATCCTTCAACAATTGACTTTGCTCAGGCATGAGAGTGGTTCCAATCCTAATTTCCTTTCTTACCTCATCATCACCCAAATTGATTAAATCCATTACCTCCAAGTGGGGTTCTATAAGTTTCTTTTCTTGTTCAACTAGCCTCAAAAACTCATTCGGTACAACTTCCTCCTCTTCCGTCTCATGATCGTTATTGTGAACATAATTTTGAGAATTTGATTCAAAGATGCCATTTGGATCATTTATCAATTCATGACGTATATCCTTGAAATAATTATGTGTATGTATATTGGTATATGAATGAAAATTATTAAATAAAATAAAAGTGACTAGGAACATGATCCAAATCTGATTTCATTAAAGAAAAAAACAGTTTTACATGGATTTTTGAAAGAAATTAAATTAACTGAACAATATTAAACATTGACATAAAAAATCTTAAAAATGATTACATCTCGAAGGACTCAAGGATAGCAGGTAATGGTATGAGTTACCAGTTGTCCAAGGCGGAAGGGTCGTAATGAACCTAGTCTCTTGACATCGATACCCGATCGTCAATCATGTTTAGATCCACTGCATCTCCATTAATCATTAACTTGATCGGGTTCCTTTCTTGGTGCTCGAATCTCACTGAGTAAAAGGTCTTAGATAGTGGAGGACAAATTAAAAGAGGTTCTACCACCTTTTTTCCAACCATGCGGGCCAATCACTTTGCTCTCCGCTCTTTCACACATCCTCTCAACTTCCTCCCTTGTGGGCTTATATCCTAACCCTCTTGTATCCTTCTGAGTGGGAACAAAAATGAGTTATGAGATACCTTGTAGGTCTTTTCCCAAACCTAAGTGGATTTGCCAAAACTTCCCTACTGTTTGGACAAATAACATGTTCGCTGTTCGCGGTACATGAGGCTTAAAGGCTCGCATTCCCTCTACCACATAAGATGCAGTGGCTACCTCAAAAGTTTGGAAAAAAACTCTCTATTGCATCATCATCCACCTCTATGAAAGGAGAATATGGCAAGCTAGCTACCAACAGGTTATCTTTACCTCGTATGATGCACAAATTTCAATCTTTGATGCAAGGACGATGGTACCACCTAAGCCGAATGAATCCAAGGGTGACCCAATAGCATACTGTAATAAGTCATTATATCCATCACTTGAAAGCGAATAAGGAAATTAACGGCTCTTACCAACAAGGGAATCTCTATTTCGCTAATCACACTTTTTTTGGTGTCATCGAAAGCTCACACCACTAAAGGGCTTGATACCATGTACGACGTGTCCACGGGCAGTTTGTACAATGTTGAAAAAGGAAAGACATTGATCGATGACCCATTGTCGATCAAGACTCTAGCCACGGAATATGCTTTACACTTTACTGAGATGTGTAGTGCCTTGGTACTCCTGCTTCTATCCGGAGGTGTCTCATCATCATTGAAAGATATGTAATTTGGGGCAAAGATGTTCCCTACTAAGTAACTGACATTATCTTCTAACACATTGTGAGAGACGTAAGCTTATTTTAGAATTCGTATAAGAGCCTTCCTATATAGCTCTGAGTTCAAAAGTAGTAGTAGTAGTAAAGAGATTCTTGCAGGTGTTTTGTTCAACTGCTCGACCGCACTATATTCAGTGTGCTTTATCATATGCAAAAATTTGTTAACCTCATCATTCTTGAATTCTTCCTTTTAGTCTTCCTTCATTTCCTTATCAGCTTCTTTATCGTCAATTTTCGGTTAATTTTTCGAAATCACTTCCTTGCAATGGGGTTCTTTCTCTATTGTGTTTAGTTGGTAACAACGCCCACTTCGACTTATGCCACTAAGTCTTGAGATGTTAGAGGCATTAGATCCAGCCATCTCACAATCATATCTATAAGGAACTCAATGGTCATCTCCACACTTAAAAGGGCCGGGAACCCTAGTGACCAACACATTATATTTTACGACCTTTGAGGTAGACTCTTTTTTAATAGGGGTTTTTTTTCCATATAAGATGGTGACAGGTTTCGCATCTAACGTGTTTATCTCATTGGTATTAACATCCTCCCGTATTTCTAGCTGAAAAGAATCCAAGGGACGCTGTAAATGTTCCCTAAATGTTAGGCAAACTTGAATAGAGTGTTCTCGAGCTCCTTGGTGGAATTTGCAGATTTGATCCATATCAATTCCCATTACAGATCTAAGTGGCTCGATGTGAATTAGATTTGAATTTCTCAATATGTCGAAGAGTCATTTGAGTAGGGTTGTGATTTCCTCTACTTTTCTCTTTTGAAGGCTCTTCTCTTCAATTATAGTATTAATTATCCAATTGAGGTTTGGTAACGGGTTCGTGTTAACATTCGGTGTATTCTCTCATTAGAAATTTATCTTTCCCACCCTTATAAGATATTGCACCTGATATTTTAATGCTAAATAGTTCTCGATGGTATGACCTGGATTGCCAGGGTGATACTCACATCTAGCATTGGCATCAGACCACTTGGGAAATGGTGGTAGCATTGGTTCCTTATGTATAGGTACAAGGAGATGCTTCTCTACTAGAATTGGAAAACGTTTCGCGTAAGAGATGGGAATTGGGTCAAACACTGGCCTTTCCCGTGGTGGTCTTACTGGAGCTTGGGTCTGTTGGGATCGAGTTGGCATAGTTAACATGAGGGGATGTGTAACTGGTACAGATGGACGATACATACATGGTAAAGATTTAGTAGCATTTACAACCGAGTATTAAGGGCATGAATGTGTTGGGCTCGGGTATGGAAAGTAAGAGTATGGTTATCAGCCCGGTGCGATTGTTTGCATTTCTGCTTCTTTTTTCTTTCCAACGACACCTCTTTTCAAAGGATCATCTATTTTTCCCGATTTTAATGCATTTTCTATCATTTCCCCGGATAATACCATATCCGCGAAAGTCTTAGAGGTATTTCTTACCATCCTATCATATTATATGCCTTTCAACGTACCAACAAACAAAATAGTGGTCTCCTTTTCCGTGAGCGAGGGTTGTACTTGCGATGACAAATCCCTCCACCATTGTGTGTATTCCTTAAAACTCTCCTTTGAATATTTTTTGTGTTTTGCAAGAGTCAGACGATCTGGGGCCATGTCTACATTATGTTTGTATTGAGCAATAAATGCTCGTGCGAGCTCTCCCCAAGTTCGAGTTCGATTCCTATCTAACTTTACATACCAACGAGCCGTAAATTTGGTCAGTCTGTCTTGAAATATGTGCATTAATAGCTTCTCATGTTTGAAGTGAGCAGTCATTTTCCTACAGTACATGGTGATGTGAGTAACGGGGCAATGCTACCATTGAATTTTTCAAAGTCAGGAACTTTGAATTTTTGTAGGACGGCCATATCGAGTACTAGACGCAGTCCTTCTGCTTCTACAGATCCATAGGTGTCTAATCCTTCGATGGCTTTCAAACGTTCCTTAATTAGGCTGAATTTATGAGCTTCTTCATCCATAATCAACTTTCCTTTGTCCACTTCTCTTGGCTCCTCGTTTGTAGGCAACTCGTTCACTCTTGGGATTTGAATGGTCACACCTGGAGCCTGAAGTGATAGATCTTTGTGATATACCCCTGTATCACTACAAAAAGGGATTGGATTGTCCAAAGTGTCGTTTCCTTCTCCTACTTTGGCTTTGCCTTTTTTCCATCATTTTTTCCATCTGTTCCTCTAGTTTGGCCATGCATGGTAATTCTTCTTTTGTCATCTTCTTGGATATTGAGCGGGTGTTATACCGATGAGCTATCCTTAATCCTTTTTCGAAAGACCTTTTTTTATTCCAAAGTTAGAAAATTATTTAGATTTGTCATAAAAAATGTTCTTTTTTTTCAAATAATGTCTTTAAATAAACAAATGAGCGAATGAGTGAGTGAGTGAGTGAATGAATGAATGAGTGAGTGAATGAATGAATGAATGAGTGAATGAATGAAATTGGGGCACATTGTTGTAAATATACTCGAATATAACCTGTTCTTTCATAGAAGGTTCAAAAATTGTTCTGCTTACAAAACTTTTTCATTTTTCATTCATAATTAAAGAAAATCCTAATTGTTCCTATTGCCATAGGGCAAATCTCAACTCGTCCTTCTTCTTTTTCCTTCTCATGAGCTTGATGAACTTTTGGTAATGTGCTTGAGCCACCTCCAGAAGTTTCATTGCAAACTCATTTATAGTCGCGAAAAGGGTAGATTCTTTTTTGAGTTCTTCAATCTGTTCACATATGTCTTCGGCTTACTAAGCGAAAACTAGACCTTCCATGTGCATTGTTGCAAACACTTCTTGTCGACTTACTACCATTTGTTCCACCGTGATGAAATGCCCTACAAGCTCCGTATATTCTTCCATGACCTCTTTGTTTTTCTCTTCCTTTGTCTTTAATTCTTTAGTCAAACGATAAAATTTCCTCTTCCATCACCTCCATTTTATTAGTTTTCTCATCAGACACCCTCTTCCAGGTTCGCTCTTATTCTCGCACTTTTTGGAGTTCATTAGCCCGCAGACTCAAATTCGTCTCCAACCTCTGAATCTAAGCAAACAAGTTAGATATTTCTTGTTGACGTCGTTCTAACTGTATTCTTAATTCTCCCTTTTTCCCCTTCATGTCTGAGTGTTGTTGTTGTTGTCTCATGATTTCTTCCTCCTTTTCCTTTACATATGCATGATGATGCTCTTGTTATCGTCTGACCTCTTCATCTCTTCCCCTCAGATGCATCTCTAAATCGCGTATCTTTTCTATTAGCTCAGCTACATCATCTGGAACCTTTCTTTTTCCCTTGAATTGCACTGACACAAAGATTTTGCTTCTTTTTAGGTGCCACTAGATATATGTTTCTTAGAGGGAATGGTTGAAAAAGGTTCCTAATTGCAAGCTCAAAGTTTGACCCCACTTGATTCGTATCTCTTCCAATTTCTTCCAAAATATTGGGTCTTGAATCGAAGTTTCCACTCTGTTGATTTAGAGGCCACTCACTTTCCAAAAATTCCTCTATAGGCCTGATCGAAGGAACAAACACCTGACAAAAACGGTTATACAGGCACTTAAAATGACTTTTCATCCATACGAACAACTACGCGCATCCTAAAAACCACCCGTCTCCTTTACTTCTGATGAAATTGAGTAAAATGGTGGTTTTAGCTAAGATTGCTGAAGCAAGATTTGCCCCTATTTCAATCTGAAACAGAAAATCAACTAGCTCTACACTTACATATCCCAAAGCTTTTGGGAACACAATTAACTCGTATACGGCAAATACGAATAGTGCCAAATGTCTATCATCGCTGGCCTTTCCCACAGTATCCCTAATGTCAGACTAGGAAATGTAGGGACCATTTTTATCTTTTAACCTTGCTTTCATCGTATCTACAAGTAACCTCATCAGATTGGCTAAAGGTCTCCAAAAATCGATGTTTTGCTTTCAATATATCCTGAGTGGATCTCTAAAGTCGTAGTGGAGAAGGGTAGAATATTCCTCGATAGTCGGTACCATATTCACTTCATTGAACGTAAAACACCTATAAGTGGGATCCCAGAAACGTACCATGGCCTTCAACAAGGCATCATCTGGTTTAACAAATAGAAGCTGTGCTACATCACCATACTTCTCCCAGAAGCACATTTTCTTAACCTCGTCCCATGATTTCTATATTCCTTTTAACTCATCTTCACGATTTCTCCTACAGTCCATGCGGACTATCTCAGGCAGGCTCGAGTCAAAACTAGCTATCTGGCAATCGCCTTCTCTACTCGAGTATCCTCTAACATTCTTACTATTATCCCTATATTTTCTACCCCATGCTGAACAATTGAATCTTCTCAAAGTGTGTTCATGTAGAATATAGATGCGACACTGTGCCCCATGTACTTAAATGATGCATTAATATGGAGAGACAAAGACATAGGAAAAACAAAATTAGTAAAAGGATAAAGTCAAATGAAGCATAAAAAATACGAAATTAAATCATAAAACATTGCGAACAAATTCAAACACAAAACATACGAATAAATGCTCATGAGGTCTTATAAGGTATTATTACGAGGGGTAAGGTACTACTCTTATGTCTAGGCTTCACATTTAAAATGGTCATTACATGCTGGCTTACGATTGACTCTAATGCACGGGGAACCCAAGGCTTAAATACGACATCCATAGGGATATGTTCCCCTTTAAAAAGGGTTGGCCCTTAGGTGGTAAAACTTCCATAGCATACATGGTAGCATTTGCTACACGAACATCTATGTCCATCTTAACCATGGAGTAGTCCTTAAACTTATGCGGTGACATATTGTCACACGAAAGCCTAAGGCTACTCCTTCTAAACAGGATGGGCTCGGGCGTAGGACCAAAAGCAAGATGCAACATGAATGACAATTATAGCAGCCCCATGACAAAAGAATCGACATACGCATTAGTCAATTTCATCGATAAAAGAATAAACAAAAACATTCGCATACATATCCAAATAGGATAAGTAAATGAAATGAACAAATAAATCAATATTCAACAATTTAAAAGACGTTAGAAAATTAAATGAATTAATGCACGAATAAATAAATCTAATATGCACAAATACTATAAAACATAGCTCTCAAACCTAAGAAGTCAACTCACTAATGTCCCCAGTGGAGTCGCCAAGCTGTCATAATGTTGCCTACGTAAGAGTACGAGGGCCTAGTAAGTAAAGCTAGACACGAACGACCTAAATTAATGTAGAGTCACCACTAACCAATTTGGGCTAGGTTGATTAGCCACCTATCGTCTAAAAGTCTAGAATTAATACTACGAAAAATCCTAAAAGTCTAGACTCGATCTCATCACCAAATTTCGGGTTTAGGAGTACGATTACGTGTGGGGAAGGTTATAGCACCCCCACAACGCCTATCAAGGGATAGTCTTACCGGGTCTTGGGAGCTATTTTTTTTATTTAAGCAAATTAATATCTTAATTTAGGCTAAAATCTTATGTAAATCTTAAATAAAAATTCTAAAAAAATGCCTCCAATTTACTTGTAACTTGAATAAAACGTGTTCACTAAACTTATCTAATTTAAAACTTAAATTAGAGATTTTTACTCCTAATAAGAACCCTAAAGAATACATAAATAATTTTAGTAAAATACTTTCAATTCTTAAAATTAATTCTATTTTAGAATCCTAAAAAAATCTAAAAGATACTAATGAATTAAGAAAAATATTAAAATTCATCTACAACTTATTCGATCTTTTATCATTATTATGATTTTTAAATATTTAATTAATAACGTTGAACCTATCAAAATCTTACGAAAGTATCCTATGTCGAGTTTATGATTTATTTTACTTTAAAATTCTTGATCTAAATTTTAAATTCGTCAAAATTCTAAAATAATATATCTTAGATGACATTTATTAGATATCTTAAAGAGTATCTAAAATAAAATACTTAAAAAGGTCTACTCATGATTTACAATTCACCTATAAAAATCCTTAGTTTTAATATTAAACAAAGTCCTAAAGAATATTTGCATATTAATTATCTTATATGATATTTAAAATTAGTTAAAAATCCTAATAAAAAAATATCTTACATATTATTTATAATTTTTCTAGGATAAATGATAAATAAGCTATTAAAAACTAACCTAAATTCAAATGTAAAAAAAAAAGCCTAAATATAAATAGACATGAAAATAAACAAATATGAAATAAAAATAAATAAAAATTATGCAAGTGTGAATAAATATAAAACATTAAACTAAAATACATAATTGATATCCAATATATAAATCATATATCTTATTAAAATTGAAATACAAAATGACAGCTAAATCTTGATATTAAAAAATAAAATAATGTGGAGGAGAGAGGACTGATATCGCAATTGATTTTGCTTTTAATTTTGAAATTTAAGATTAAATAAAAGGTTATATTGAACAAAAATATGTAAGTGTGTAAATATGCCTTAGGGAAAGGTTATGGCTGCAAAAAAAAAGGGTATTTTTCATAATATTTAAAAAGTTTGGGGGTGAGAAAATAAATATCCATTTTAGCACTTATGATAGGGAAAATCTATTTTTTTTTCTCTCATTTTCAACCTCATTTAAAAAAAAAAAAAAAGCTATATCTTTATCTTCCTTTTAAAATGTTGGCCATGGCTGCACCAGCAAAAAGTCAAGCAAGTTATATAACTCTGGTAGTGAAGCTGTCATGTACGGTGGCCGAAAATATTTTATTTCTTCTTTTTTTTTTAAAAAAAATTAAAAGCTTTATTATGATTAAAACAAATTCACTACTTTACTTCAAAATCAAAATTTTTAATACAAAATGGTATAAAAAAATAAAAAGCTGTGTTTAAAAATTTAAATTTTTTCTTTAAAATCACTAAAAAATATATATTGTGTAAATGTAAACTTTTTTTCTTTTTTAATGAAAAGCACTGCTGTACTTAAATTTGTAAATTTTTATGTCAAATAGTTTAAAAAAATAAAAACTGTATTTAAAAATTTAAATTTTTTCCTTAAAATAACTAAAAAAAACGGATTTTTATTTATAAAAATGCAAAGCATTCTCTTTTTTAAAGTAAATCACTATTTTACTTAAAAATCCAAACTTTTATTTCGAAATAGTTTAAAAAATCAAAACTTTATTTAAAAATTTAAACTTTTCTTTAAAATAATTAAAACAGATTTTATTTTTTAAAAATATAAACTTTCTCATTTTTTAATGAAAATCACTACTTTCTTAAAAATCTAAACTTTTATATTGAAATAGTTAAAAAAATCAAAACTTTGTTTTAAAATTTTAAACTTTTCTAAAAAAATAGATATTTATTTTTAAAAATCTAAACTTTCTCTTTTTTAAAGAAAATCACAATTTTATTTAAAAATCAAAGCTTTTATTTTGAAGTTGTTTAAAAAAATCAAAAATTTTCCCAAAATCAAGCTATTTTTCTTTTAACAAAAAAAATTTATTTTAGCAAATGGAAAGGAAAGGAAAATGAGATTTTTGGGGCTCCCTAGGGGCGAAAGATCGATGGTACGATATATTCTCCTTCATCGAAACCCAAACCCCATGCTTAATGAATATCTCATGGCAAAAAAAGGAGAAGAGAAGAAGAAAATAACATGTTTGTTGTTGTTTTTTCTTCTTACATTTTTTAAAAAAAATCAAAATATGAAAAAGCCTCCATTTTTTCATCCATTTCATGCATATATATTGTTCATTAATCTTGTTTATTTGTAATTTTTTTTTTGTCATGTTTCATTTGATCTTTTGATTGATAACTTAATACTATTTTGGATGTTTATGATATGTAGCAAAAGATGAGCTATGGTTCATGAAACCCTAAAAATAATAATAATAGTAATGATAATAATAATTTGGGTCTTTGATAAGCCCAAAAAAGAAAAGGAAAAGAAAAGAGAAATAAAAACCTCTATTTGACCCAAATTCGAGCGGGCTTCCAACGGGCCTAAGAGAGAACAAAAGGGCCTCCAACTAGGCTCAGACAAAATCGGGTTTCTACAGCTGCCCCTCTTTGTTCGTGGCTTGCGTAGCAAGGAACGTACAAAGACATAGACACCTAACCATGTCAAATCCCACTTAATATCGCAGTACAAAGAATCACAGATTTTGCAATCACCAAAACTCTCAACCAAATCTTCGAAATGAGAATGCAGAAGAAGTGCAAATAGACCTCACACATGTGTCTTCATATACAATGAAATGGATTAAATAAATAGATGGACCTCTATGCTTAAGCCTCTAAATGCAATCAAAGGTAAATGAACCTCCACACCTAGGCCTACCGAATGCAATGAAAAATAAATGAACCCTCACACTTAGTCCTCTAAATGCAACAAAAAGTAAATGGGCCTTCACAGCTGGGCCTCTGAATGCAATGAAAAGTAAATGGGCCTCTACACCTAGGCCTCTGAATGCAATGAAAAGTAAATGGGCCTCCACACCTGGGCCTGTGAATGCGATGAAAAGTGAATGGGCCTCTACACTTAGGCCTCTGAATGCGATGAAAAGTAAATTGACCTCCACACCTAGGCCTCTAAATGCGATGAAAAGTAAATGGACCTCCACACTTGGGCCTCTAAATGCAATTAAAAGTAAATGGACCTTCACACCTGAGCCTCTAAATGCAATGAAAAGTAAATGGACCTCACACCTTCGCACCTGGGCCTCTAAATACAATGAAAAGTAAATGGACTTCCACACCTGGGCCTTTAAATGCAACAAAAAGTAAATGAACCTACAGACGCCTGGGCCTCTAAATGCAATGAAAAGTAAGTGGGCCTCCACTACTAAGCCTTTGAATGCGGTGAAAAGTAAATGAGCCTCCACATCTGGGTGTTTAAATGCAACGAAAAGTAAATGGGCTTCCACACCTGGGCCTCTAAATGCTATGAAAAGTAAACGGACCTCCACACCTGGGCCTTTAAATGAGATGAAAAGTAAATAGACCTCCACACCTGGGCCTCTAAATGCAATGAATGATTTCTTTTCTTCCTTTCTTGAATTTTTCATAAAAGGTCATTATTTTAAGAATCATGTTTTCGGGTTGAAAAAGATCAAATCCCTATCCACACACAATAGATCATGAAAATCAAATTCCATGGGATATCACCTTAACAAATTTCAAAATGATTATGACTTGTAAATCAAATTATAATTCACTTAATAAACTTGGTACTACTGATTTCATAAATCCACCCTTGAAACATAAATAAAAAGTCAACTTGTTAATTCTCGTTAAGTCGAATTTTCTTTTCCTGACTTTGGACCATTTCGACTGTGAACCTTGTACCATGCTCTTTTGAAAAATTACGTCTTTAATGTAGGTATTCTTCAATATAGTTCCTTTCTCTTGCTCTCTCTTTCTATTTTTTTTTCATTTTTTTCTTTTTCTTTTTTCTTCTTTTTTTGTATTTTTTTCTTGATTTAAACAAAATCTCCTTTCTATAGACCCTTACATTCTCCAAATAGGTTAATTCCTTAATTGAAATCGGCCATGAGCAATCAGAGATGGACTTGTTCTAAGGTTATAATGTTGGCTCAGTTTGGTGCCAAAGAAAAGGATAAATAAGTTCAAAGAAATTATTGACTCATGCTGACAGTAGATTTTTCTAGAAGTCTCATTATCCTTCAGGGCATCTCGTAATTTTTTCTTTTCAAATCTATACACTGGTAAATATCTCATCTCCCTCTTATGCCCTTGAAAATGTCACAAATTCCTAAGGATTAACTTCTTGATTTGAACAAACATATTGATCAAAATGGTCTTTTAAGGGTTGTAACGTGGTCTAAGGGTTAAATGTTAATAAAAAAAGGTTTTTTGAAGCTAAAAAAATGTGAAAAAGTATAAAAACCATGAGGAATTATTTTGAATCTTTTAATGCTCTTTCCATCTCCCAAACACTTTTCTTCTTTCTTACTTCTTCTATTTCCTTTATTTTTTTGTTGTTTTTTTTTTTTTTTTTTATTCGCTTTCCTTGTTTCTTCTTTTTTTTTTCTTTTTGGAAGGAGATTAAAAATTAAGAATTTTGCTTTCATTCTTCATGGTCTTTCTTGTCAATCCATGATGTTCGATAGATGAATTTAATTAGAGTTCAGAAAAAATATAAATTAGGCTTAAAATGGGGTAGCAAGAGATATAATTTTCTTTAAGTGACGGGGAGAACAAAATGATGTCATTCAATCATTTCAAAATATGATTAATCTTATCACAAAGGTCATTCTTGGGAACATGCACATCTTTTCAATTTGAATTTCGCATAATCTCACGTTTGCCTCAAATGTTGTAAAATCATCGATCCATACCCAAAACCTCACAATTTGCCCTCCGACGTGGAGGGTCATCTTTCGATAAAGGTGATTTTTGAACAAACGAGATGGCCCAAAGTGGTTAACAAAGGATGAAATTTTCTTCAAGTGAAGGATATTTCAAAATGTCATTCGTCACTTTAAACATAGCCAACTTATAAAGTATTTAACCTTAAGGAGAATGCAACATTCTAAAGCAAAATGTAACCTCGAACCTGATGCACAAAGAAAAGCAAAACAGAAGAGACCAATATTACTTAATCTGAATAACTCTTTAAGAACAATTAAGCTCAGATTTTAAGCAAAATATTTTTTTACTGCATCAAAATTTACAGGGTTAGACATATCGTCTCCGTCCATTTCAGCGTGAATTAATGCTTCACTAGAGAAAACTTTCTTTACCACATACGATCCCTCCCATCTTGGCATCCATTTTCCCCGATGATCATGAACATATGGTAGAATCTTCTTCAGTATCAGATCCCCTTCTCTGCACTGCCTTGGTCGCACCTTTCTGTTATAGGCTTTCATCATTCTTTGCTGATACAACTGGCCATGACATAAAGCTGTTAATCTCTTTTCCTCAATTAAATTCAACTGCTCATCTCTCTTGCACCAACACTTGTAGAGATGGGATTTGCACCTCGATAGGTAAAATGGCCTCCTTGCCATGCACTAATGAAAATGGAGTAGCTCCAGTCGAAGTACTTACTGATGTGCGGTATGCGTAGAGAGTAAAAGGAAGTTTCTCATGCCAATCCTTGTACATTTCTGTTGTCTTGGAAATGATCTTCTTGATATTCTTGTTTGCGGCCTCGACTGCACTGTTCATTTTTGGACGATATGGCGTAAAATTGTGAAGCTTGATCTTAAATTGTGTGCAAACCTCTTCTATCAAGGCATTGTTCAAGTTCTTGGCATTTTTTGAAATGATTCTCTCTAGTAAACCGTGCAAACAAATGACCTCTTTTTTTAGAAATTTACAGACCACTGATCGAGTTACATTGGCATATGAAGCGGCTTCGACCCACTTGGTGAAATAGTCAATCACTACAAAGATGAAGCGATGCCCATTTGTTGCTTTCGGTGTGACGGGGTCAATGACATCCATGCCCCACATTGAGAACGGCCAAGGAGGTGCCAAGACATGAAGATTAGTGGGAGGAGCATTAAAACTGTCCGTATAAATTTGGCATTTATGACACTTCCGAGCATAATTTCAACAATCTTATTCCAATGTCAACCAGAAATATCCAGCCCTCATGATTTGCCTTGCCATCATATGTCCATTACTATGTGCCCCACATACTCCATCATGGACTTCCTTCATTATCTCATTCACCTCTTTTATGTCGACACATCTTAACATTGTTTGGTTATGTCTTCTTTTGTACAAAAAATCATTGTCCAAGAAGAAACCCACAGTTAGCCTCCTAATTATTTGTTTATCACTTTCTGAGGCGCAATCTAGGTATTGCTGGTATTACAAATACTGTCTGGTGTCAAAATACCATGGTTTCCCATCCGTTCTCAATTCTACTCCCGCGCAGTGGGCCGGCGAGTCTTTAACCCTTAGTTGTATAGGTTACACATCTATTTTGAATCCTACTTTCAACATGACAACTACAGTAGCTAATGCATTTGCTAACTGGTTTTCTTCTCTTGGCCAATGACAAAATTGGACATCATCAAACTCTTTGAACAGTCCATGCATATATGTTTGATAGTGAATCAGTTTGAAATCTCTTGTTTCTCATTCTCCTCTTAATTGGTAAACAACTAACGCCGAGTCACCATAAACTTTTAAAGCCTTGATATTTTTCTCAATGGCGAGCTATTGTGCCAAAATGCATTCCTCGTATTCAGCTACATTGTTCGTACAGGTGAACATCAATTTAGCTGTACCGAGAAAATATTAACCACTTAGGGAGATTAGTATTACCCTAATCCCATGCCCAATCATGTTGGATGCTCCATCGAAATATGCCCTCCAAGCTTCTTCTTCGCGCTTCGAAATTGACATGATCTCTTCATCTAGGAAATCAAAACTCATGGGCTCGTATTCCTCTTTCATGTAATCTGCTAGAAATTTCGTAACTATGCTTCCTTTTATAGCCTTTTGAGACACGTAGACGATGTCATACTCAAACAATATCACTTGCCAATGAGCAACTCTTATTGACAATAATGGCTTCTCGAAGATGTACTTCATAGCGTCCACCTTTGCAATAAGAAAGGTGGTGTGGTACAACATGTATTGCCTCAGTCGGCGTGCAGTCCATGCTAAATCACAACACATCTTTTCCAAATAGGAATACATGGTTCCATATTCTGTGAACTTCTAGCTCAGACAATAGATTGCACGCTCTTTCTTATTTGAACCATCTCGTTACCCCAAAACATAACCTATAGAATTATTCAACACTACCAAATACAAAATCAAAGGTCTTCCTGGCACTTGGGGAATCTAAATTGGTGGCTTAACCAAATACTCTTTTACTTTCTCGAACGCTTTTTGACAATCTTCAGTCCATTCACCATTACTATCCTTATGTAAAAGCTCGAAGATGGGATCACATTTATCTGTCAATTATGAGATGACATGAGACACGTAATTTAACCGTCCCAAAAAACATCTTACCTCCTTTTGAGTTTTAAGGGGTCTCAAATGTTGAATTGCTCGAACCTTGTCCAAATCTATTTCAATTCCTCGTTCACTCACTACAAAACCCAATAGCTTCCCCGACTTTACCCCGAAAGTACATTTTGTTGGATTCAATCTCAATTTTTTTTTCCGTAATCTTTCAAATAATTTACGGAGGTTTTCCATATGACTTTCCTCCCTAACAGACTTTGCTATCATATCATCAACATAAACTTCAATCTCTTTATGTATCATGTCATGAAACAGTGTCACCATTGCTCGTTGATACGTGGCCCCAGCATTTTTCAGACAAAACGGCATGACCTTGTAACAAAAAGTTCCCCAAGTCGTGATGAACGTGGTCTTTTCCATGTCTTCCCTTGCCATTTTAATTTGGTTATACCCCGAGAATCCATCCATGAAAGAGAAAACACAATGTTTAGTACTGTTATCCACTAGTGTGTCTCATACGAGGTAACGAAAAATTATCCTTCGGGCTGGTTCGATTCAAATCTCCATAATCAATGCACATTCCGACTTTCCCATCCTTTATAAGCACTGGTACAATATTCGCCACTCACTTTGGATATTTAGCTACTTCCAAAAATCCCGCATCGAATTATTTCTTAACCTTTTCCTTAATCTTCAACGGCACCTCAGGTTTCATCCTCCTCAACTTCTATTGTACGGGCTTGCAATCTAATTTCAAAGGTAGCCTATGTTCCACGATCAACATATCTTGGTATGACCATGCAAACACATCTAAAAACTGAATAAGTATATCCTTCAACAATTAACTTTGCTCTGGCATAAGAGTGGTTCCAATCCTAATTTCCTTTCTTACCTCATCATCACCCAGATTGATTAAATATATTCCCTCCAAGTGTGGTTCTATAAGCTTCTTTTCTTGTTCAACTAGTGTCAAAAACTCATTCGATACAACTTCCTCCTCTCCATCTCATGATCATTATTGTGAACATAATTATAAGAATTTGATTCAAAGATGTCATTTGGATCATTTATCAATTCATGACGTATATCCCTAAAATAATTATGAGTATGTATATTGGTATATGAATGAAAATTATTAAATAAAATAAAAGTGACTAGGGACATGACCAAATCTGATTTCATTAAAGAAAAAAACAGTTTTACATGGATTTTTGAAAGAAATTAATTAACTGAACGATATTAAACTTTGACATAAAAACTCTTAAAAATGATTACATCTCGAAGGACTTAAGCATAGCAGGTAACGATATGAGTTGCTAATTGTCCAAGGCGAAAGGGTCATAACAAAACCAGTCTCTTAACATCGATACCCGATCGCCAATCATGTTTAGATCCACTGCATCTCCATTAATCATTAACTTGATCGGGGTCCTTTCTTGGTGCTTGAATCTCATTGAGTAAAAGGTCTTAGATAGTGGAGGACAAATCAAAAGAGATTCTACCACCTTTTTTCCAACCATGCGGGGAAACCTCTTTGCTCTCTGCTCTTTACAAATCCTCCCTCGTGGGCTTATATCACAACCCTCTTGTATTCTTTTGAGTGGGAACAAAAACGGGTTCTGAGATACCTTGTAAGTCTTTTCCCAAACCTAAGTGGATTTGCCAACCCTTCCCTACTGTTTGGGCAAATAACATGTTTGTTGTTCACGGTACATGAGGCTTAGGGGCTCGCATTCCCTCTGCCACGTAAGATGCAATGGCAACCTCAAAAGTTTGGAAAGAACTCTCTATTGCATCATCATCCACCTCTATGAAAGGAGAATTTGGCAAGCTAGCTACCAACAGGTCATCTTCACCTCGTACGATGCACAAATTTCAATCTTTGGTGCAAGGACGATGGTACCACCCAAGCCGAATGAATCCAAGGGCGACCCAATAGCATACTGTAATAAGGAATTATATCTATCACCTGAAAGCGAATAAGGAAATTAATGGCTCCTACCAACAAAGGAATTTTTATTTTGCCAATCATGATTCTTTTGGTGTCATCGAAAGCTCGTACCACTAAGAGGCTTTATACCATGTGTGAGGTGTCCACGGGCAGTTTGGATAATGTTGACAAAGGAAAGACATTGATCAATGACATATTATCGATCAAGACTTTAGTCACGGAATAGGCTTTAAACTTTACTGAGATGTGTAGTGCCTTGGTACTTCCTCTTCTATCCGGGGGTATCTCATCATCATTGAAAGATATGTAATTTGAGGCCAAGATGTTCCTTGCTAAGTGATTGACATTATCTTCTAACACATTGTGAGAGATGTAAGCTTGTTTTAGAATTTGTATAAGAGCCTTCCTATATAGCTCTGAGTTCAAAAGTAGTAGAAGTAAAGAGATTCTTGCCGGTGTTTTGTTCAACTGCTCGACCGCACTATATTCACTATGCTTTATCAGACACAAAAATTCGTTAACCTCATCATTCTCAACTTCTCCCTTTTGGCATTCCTTCGTTTCCTTATCAACTTCTTTATCGTTAATTTCTGGTTCATTTTTCAAAATCACTTCCTTGCCATGGGGTTCTTTATTTATTGTGTTTGGCTGGTAACAACGCCAACTTCGAGTTATGCCACTAAGTCCTGAGATGTTGGAGGCATCAGATCCAACCACCTCACAATCATATCTCCAAGGAACTCGTTGATCATCTCCACACTTAAAAGGGTCGGGAACCCTAATGAACAACACATTATCTTGTAAGACCTTTGAGGCAGACTCTTTTCTAATAGGGGTTTTCTTTCCATATAAGATGGTGGCAGGTTTCGCATCTAACGTGTTTATCTCATTGGTATTAACATCCTCTCGTATTTCTAGCTGAAAAGAATCCAAGAGACACTGTATATGCTCCCTAAACATTGGGCAAACTTGGATGAAGTGTCCTCGAGCTCCTTGGTGGAATTTACAGATTTGATCCATATCAATTCCTATTACAGATCTAAGTGGCTCGATGTGAATTAGATTTGACTTTCTCAATATGTTGAAGATTCGTTCGAGTGGAGTTGTGATTTCCTCTACTTTTCTCCTTCGAAAGCTCTTCTCTTCAATTATAGCATTAACTGTTTGATTGTGGTTTGGTAACAGATTCGTGTTAACATTCGGTGTATTCTCTCGCTAAAAATTTATCTTTCCCACCCTTATAAGATCTTGCACTTGACATTTTAATGCTAAACAGTTCTTGATGGTATGATCTGGATTGCCAGAGTGATACTCACATCGAGAATTGGCATCATACCACTTCGGAAATGGCAGTAGAATTGGTTCCTTGTGTACAGGTACAAGGAGATGCTTCTCTACTAGAATTGGAAAAAGTTTCGCGTAAGAGATGGGAATTGGATCAAACACTAGCCTTTCTCGTGGCGGTCTTATTGGAGCTTGGGTTTGTTGGGATCGAGTTGGCATAGTTAACATAGGGAATGTGTAACGGGTACAGATGGACGTTACATAAACGATGAAGATTTAGTAGCATTTACAGTCGGGTATTAGAGGCGTGGAGGTGTTGGGCTCGTGTATGAAAAGTAAGAGTATGGGTATCTACCTAGTGCGATTGTTTGCATTTTTGTTTCCTTCTTCTTCCCAACGACATCTCTCTTCAAAGGATCATCTATTTTGCCCGACTATAATGCATTTTCTATCATTTCCCCGAATAATACCATATCCGCGAAAGTCGTAGAGGCATTTCCTACCATCCTGTCATAGTATATGCCTTTCATCGTACCAACAAACAAAATAGTGGTCTCCTTTTCCGTGAGCGGGGGCTGTACTTGCGATGACAAATCCCTCCACCGTTGTGTGTATTTTTTAAAACTCTCATTTTACTTTTTTTTTCGTGTTTTGCAAAGTCAAATAATCTAGGGCCATGTCTACATTATGTTTGTATTGAGCAATAAATGCTCGTGCGAGCTCTCCCCAATTTCGAATTCGATTCCTGTCCAACTTTGCATACCAACAAGCCGCAGATCTGATCAATCTATCTTGAAATATGTGCATTAACAACTTCTCATGTTTGGAGTGAGCAGTCATTTTCCTATAGTACATGGTGATGAGAGTAACGGGGCAATTACTACCATTGAATTTTTCAAAGTCAAGAACTTTGAATTTTAGTGGGACGACCATATCGGGTACCAAACACAGTCCTTCTGCTTTTACAGATCCGAAGGTGTCTAGTCCTTCGATGGCTTCCAAACGTTCCTCAATTAGGCTGAATTTATGAACTTCTTCATCCATAATCGACTTTCCTTTGTCCACTTCTCTTGGCTCCTCGTTTGCAGGCAACTTGTTCACTCTTGGGATGGATTTGAATGGTCACAACTGGAGCTTGAAGTGATAGATCTTTGTGATATACCCCTGTATCACTACGAAGAGGGATTGGATTATCCAAAGTGTCACTTCCTTCTCCTACCATGGCTTTGCCTTCTTTCCATTGGCCATGTGTGCTAATTCTTCTTTCGTCATCTTCTTGGATTTTGAGCGGGTGTTATACCTGTGAGCTATCCTTGATCCTTTTTCGAAAGACCTTTTTTTATTCCAAAGTTAGAAAATTATTTAGAGTTGTCATAAAAAAATGTTCTTTTTTTTCAAATAATGTTTCTAAATAAAAAAATGAGCGAATGAGTGAATGAATGAATGAATGAGTGAATGAATAAAATCGGGGCACATTGTCATAAATATACTCGAATATAACTAATTCTTTCATAGAAGGTTCAAAAATTATTCGGCTTACAAAACTTTTCACTTTTCATTCATAATTAAAGAAAATCCTAATTGATACTATTTCCATAGGGCAAATCTCTACTCGTCGTTCTTCTTCTTCCTTCTCATGAGCTTGATGAACTTTTGGTAATGTGCCTGAGCTACCTCCAGAAGTTTTATTGCAAACTCGTTCCAGTCGCAAAAGGGGTATATTCTTTTTTGAGTTCTTCAATTTGTTCACATATGTCTTCAGCTTACTGAGCGAAAACTTGACCTTCCATGTGCATTGTTGCAAACACTTCTTGTCGGCTTACTACCATTTGTTCCACCATGATGAAATGCCCCGCAAGCTCCATATATTCTTCCATGACCTTTTTGTTTTGCTCTTCCTTTGTCTTTATCTCTTTATTCAAACAATAAATTTCCTCTTCCATCACCTCCACTTCATTAGTTGTTCATCAGACACCCTCCTCCAGTTTCGCTCTTGTTCTCACACTTTTTGGAGTTCATTAGCCTGCAGACTCAGATTCACCTTCAACCTCTAAATCTGAGCGAACAATTCAAATATTTCTTGTTGACGTCGTTCTAACTGTATTCTTAGTTCTTCCTCTATCCCCTTCATGTCTAAGCGGTGTTGCTGTTGTTGTCTCATGATTTCTTCCTCCTTTTCCTTTACATATGCTTGATGATACTCTCATTGCCGTCTGACCTCTTCATCCCTTCCCCTCAGACGCATCTCTAAATCGCGTATCTTTTTTATTAGCTCGGCTACATAATCTGGAACCTTTCTTTTTTCCCTTGAATTGTGCTAACACATAGATTTTGCTTCTTTTTAGGTGACCCTAAATATATGTTTCTGAGGAGGAATAGTTGAAAAAGGTTCTTGATTGCAAGCTCAAAGTTTGACCCCACTTGATTCGTATCTCTTCCAATTTCTTCCAAAATCTTGGGTCCTGAACCGAAGCTTCCACTCTGTTTAAACCAGCTGCAGTAGGTACTCATTGATCATACCCGTATTGGCTCAGAACCATCAATGAGGAAAAATTAACGGCTCCTCATATGCCAATTAAAGGATCCTAGGGGTGAAGGATCGATATTTCAATATCGTCCCCTTCATCGGAGCCTAAACTCCATGCTTAATGATATCTCCATGGCAAAAAAAAAGAGAAGAGAAAAAGAAAATAACATGTTTGTTGTTGTTCTTTCTTCTTACCTTTTTTATAAAAAATAGAATATGAAAAAGCCTCCCTTGTTTCATTCATTTCATGCATATATATTGTTCATTAATCTTGTTTATTTGTTATTTTTTTTGTCATGTTTCATTTGATCTTTTGATTAACAACTTAGTACTATTTTTGATGTTTATGATATGTGGCAAAAGATGAGTTATTGTTCATGAAACCTTAAAAAAATAAATAAATAAATAATAATAATAATAATAATAATAATAATTTGGGCCTTTGACAAGCCCAAAAAGAAAAGAGAAATAGAAATCTCTATTTGATCCAAAATCGAGTAGGCTTCCAACTGGCCTAAGAGAGAACAAAAGGGCCTCCAACTAGGCTCGGACAAAATCGAGTGTCTACAACGGTAATTGAAAAAGAACTCTTTGCTGTAGTTTTTGCTTTTGACAAGTTCTGTTCATATCTTATAGGTACCAAAGTTACAATATTTACTGACCATGTGACCATTAAATACTTGTTCACGAAGAAAAATGCGAAATCGAGGCTAATTCGTCGGATACTCTTACTCCAAGAATTTGACCTTGAGATCCAAGACAAAAAAGGTGTCGAGAATCAAGCAGCTGATCATCTATCGAGGTTGGTGCAAGATGAGGTAACTCAATCTTGTGTGCCTATCAACGAGAATTTCCCAGATGAACACCTATTTGAGGTAAGTCGAATTCATGAAACACCTTGGTTTGCTGATTTTGACAATTATCTTCCATGTGGAATAATTCCTTGACAAATGACATACCAACAAAGGAAGAAATTCCTTCATGATAGACGATATTATTTTTGGGAGGATCCGTTTTTGTTTAAACAGTGTGCAGATAATATAATCCGAAAGTGTGTAGCTAAAAGTGAGATTTTTGAGATCTTGTATCATTTGTCATTCATCTCCAAGTGGGGGACACTTTGGCGGTTCACGTACTGCAACAAAGATTTTGCAAGCATGTTTCTTTTGGCCTACATTGTTTAAGGATGCTTATGCTTATGTGAAGAACTGTGATAGATGCCAAAGGACCGGAAATATATCAAGGAGGAATGAGATGCCCTTGAAAAACATTTTGGAGATTGAATTATTTGACGTATGGGGCATTGACTTCTTAGGCTCGTTTCCTTCTTCATATGGGAACAAATACATCTTTGTTGTTATGAACTATGTATCGAAGTGGGTTGAAGCCAAAGCATACCCTACAAATAATGCTAAGGTAGTCATGCGATTCCTACATAAGCATGTGCTTACACGATTTGGGACACCAAGAGTTATTATTATAGATGAAGGTTCTCACTTTGTGAATAAATGGCTTAAGTGGTTGTTTGACAAATATGATGTGAAGCACAAGATTGCTACTGCTTATCACCCTCAGTCAAATTGGCAAGTTGAAAGAGTGAACCATGAAATCAAAGGTATCCTTGAAAGAGTAGTACGCCCTAGCAGGAAATATTGGTCTCGAAGACTCGATGATGCATTATGGGCCAATCGAACAGCATTTAAGACACTGTTAGGAATGACTCCTTATTGGTTAGTCTTTGGAAAGGCATGTCATTTGCCATTAGAATTGGAGAATAGAGCTCACTAGGCTCTGAAGTTGTTGAACTTTGATATTAAGCAAGTCGGTGAGAGAAAGATGTTACAACTTGATGAGTTGGAAGAGTTGAGGTTGTTTTCCTATGAGAATTCCAAGATGTGTAAAGAAAGATTAAAGAGATGGCATGATAGTCATATACAACCTCGTGAGTTTAAAGAAGGTCAGAAGGTTGTTGTTTAATTCAAGGCTGAAGTTATTTATTGGGAAGCTTAAATCCCGATAGAAAGGACCCTATACCATATACAGAGTTTATCCTTATGGAGCCATTGAATTATACAACAATTTTGGAGGCACGTTTAAAGTTAATGGTCAACATCTCAAACACTATTAGGATGGTGAAGTTGAGCGAGTTGAATCCTCGTTCAAATTAACAGACCCTTGATTTTTCATGAACCCATTTGTAAATAAATAAATAATTAGAATTTATTTTCTTAACTTAGTACATATAATTAATTATGTCTAAGGAGATTGAAACTTAAGCGGGACCGCTGTGACCCCTCCAACCTTTTCTGGGAATTAATTTAATGTAATTTATTGAGAAGAAATTTTCTAATTGAGTTTTAAAATTTTTAAGTTTCATTTTTTATTGTTTAAAATTGTAATTTTAATCTTTATGTTAATAAAGGGGGTCAAATTTGGCCCAAGTACTAAGCAGTTGTTTTTTTTAGTGAGTCTGTAAATACAGTTTGAGTCTCATGTCTAAGACAGCAAAAAAGAGGGAAAATACCCATGCTTTGCCGCCACTCCCATTGCTTGCCGCCCAAGTAACCCTAATGTAGCTAAATTTTTGCTACATGTTGCCCTAAATTTTCCTTATATAAACCCCTATTCATTCCACTATTTTTCATATCCCTCAAAGTAATTTGCTCAAACCTTAAAAATTCCTAAATTTTCCTCCTTGTGCCGTTAGCCTCACATGCCGAAGGAAACCCTAATTTTTCTTCCCTTATTGCTGAAACTACCTAGTGTCGTCGCAAGAAGTTTACCGAAGCACCAACATCGTCATCGTACACCGTCGTTGTTGTCGTATGTTATCGTCGCTATCGCACCATCCTTACTGTCGCAAGGTTGTCATCGTAGCAAGTCCCTACACCACCTTACCGATTTCTCTTCTTTCTTTTGCGTCGAAACTTTGTCGAATTTTCGAGAAAAATATCATGTCTCGCAAAAGAACTAGATCTTCAAAGACTACTCCTGAAAACCCTATTTTGATCGATGAATAAGTGAAAGAGAGAATTGATTCAATCTTCAAGCATCAATCTATGATGCTAGAAAAGGTTTTTACTTGAAGAGTCATGATTTGATGGTTGTTCCTGTGTTGATCAGAAAGAAAATCAATGCTCTCAAATGGGAACAATTTTGTGATGCTCGTTCACTTCTCGATGATGAATTAGTTCGAGAGTTCTATGCTAATTTGAATCTACAAGATGCCACTGAAGTCATCGTTCGAAAGAAAAAGGTACCTCTTACTTCTAAGTCCATCAATGATTTGTTTAACTTACCTGATGTTGAAGACGATGAGTACTACCCTATGATGAACAATATAAATTGGGATTTTCTTCAACAAGTGCTTGATGTTGTGACAAATCCGAGATCCCAATGGATTATAAGAAAGTATGAGAGTCATTCTTGCCGAAGGGAATACCTAAAACAAGTAGCAAAGGTATGGTTTTATTTTGTTCGCTACAATTTCATGCCTATCTCACATAGTTCCACCATCTCGATGGAACGGATGCTCTTGTTGTATGCAATTTTGACAGAAAAGTCCACTAATGTTGGGAAAATTATTCTCAATGAGATTCATGATTGTGTTAGAAAGAAGACAGGAAGTGCTTATTTCCCATCATTAATCACTTCACTTTGCTTAAGGGCTCATGTTAAAACACAAGCAAATTTGAAGGGGCAATATGTTCAAGGGTGCATTACAGATCATGATCTTGAAAGGTTAGTAGAGAAGGTTCATGAACTGAATCAAGACGAGCAAGAAGAACCAACTGAGTCAAATACCGAGGAGTCAACAAATGAAACTGGAACTGAAGCTGATTTAGTAGCTGACACTGAAGAATAAGAATTTGATAAGGAATCGAATAGTCCTAAACCAATTGAGGGATGTGCAAACCCTGAACCAAAAGTTGAGCTAGAAGGAGAAACAGTCAAGCTAAGTGTTGAACCTGAATGTACAACTCCAATGCTGACTTTTGCAAGTACTTCAAAGAAATCGGAGTTGTCAATCACGATGGATTGTGCAAGTTCATGCACAATCAACAACAAACTTACTGGAAATACGCAAAGATTAAGGATGACTCAGTTCGAAATACTTTTAAGAATATCTCTAACACTTTTGTTCCTGAGTTCCCAGATGCTATCTTTGAGACATGGAAGGAAGATAACGACTATGAAAGCAAAGATGAGCTGAAGAGACCAGGGGAATGAGTCGGAAAAATAAAATGGGGATTCTTATCTTATTTATTTATTTGTTTGTTTTTAGGTCCTTAGGAATTTATTTCTTTCGTGATTAGGATTTTATTTCCACAAAATAAAACATAGCAAGCATGAATAAACTTAACACCTCTTTAGTAAGAAAAAGACTAATTGATGTGGTAATGGGAATGAACATGTCTAGGATAGGATTGTTAAGAAAGACTTGGTATTTAAACAGTCTTAATAACTCACCTCTCTTTTCTTACAACCCTACCTGGTGTTCAGTTTTCATTCATTACTTTGTTCTTGCAATGAGGACATTGCTTCTTTTTAAAGGGGGGTAAGGCAAATAAATTGCTCAAATTTTTTAAAATTTTTCAAGTATGTTTTAATCTTTTTTTTTCATATGTTTTAATAAATGAATGTTTAGAGAAAATTTTTGTTAATAAGATAGTTTGTATGCAAGCATGAATGATGATTCTATTTGAGTGAATGTATGTTATCATGGATGATGGAATGCTTGTATGATCTTAATCTTAGGTAATGTTTGTCATGAAAACTTAGTTTCTCTTGAGATTAGACATGCATGAAGGTTTATATCTTTAGAATTGACTTTGTAACTTTCTTGAGGCGAAATCCTAAGAGACATAAAAATCTAAAATGATATAAGCACTATTTCTTTGGATTGTTTGAGCCTTTCAAGCCAACCTTTTGATATTAGACCCTTGAAACTGTGATTTATTACAATATACCTACATTATAAGTCACATTACCATCTTTTTAAGTTATTTTATTTTTGTGCACCCATCTTAACTAAAGTTGTCTTATTGATCAACATTTGAGGAAATTTTCAAAAAGATGTACGTGCTCATGCTAAAAAAAACAGAGGAAAAAAAGAGCGAGAAAAGTTTGCTCAGTCTTCTGAAAGAAAAATGCATGAGCATGAGTTCAAAATAAGTTCGGGGGTGTTCCAAAGGTTCACTTAAAGAAGAAGGTTGTATTTCGAGAAATCCAAGACAAAGTTAAAGGTTAAGATTTTGAAACCAAAACTTTCCATCTCTTAAAAATCCTTACCTTTAACTCAGCCCCATTACAACCATTTAAAAGACCTATTGATTTGATGATTATGCATTCTACATTAGTGGAGAGGGAGTACTAAGTTCAACATATGAAGATCATAAATAAGCCTTATGATTGTTTTGTTTAGATTAATAAGAAATTATGTTCAATGAAGAATGTTATCTATGAGTGTGACATACACACAAACCATGATTCATGTCGACATAGTTTTGAAACGTAGTATAAAATTCAGAATAAATGTTTGCATGTGAATTACTTATTAATAAAGAAAATCTATGAACATGAATTTATTGATGCATGATTATGAGACAAAGATTGATCCTACACCCTTGTTAAGCTTTTCCCTTAGCAAGACCTTTTGTTGTGCATGAACATTCTTTCGGGACGAACAATGATTTAAGTTTGGGGGTGTCAACTGAAAAATGTATAGGTTTTTCCTATATAATTTATTACCTTTTTGCTTGAATTCATTGTTAAAACTAAGTAAATGTTTAATAAATTAATGAAATATGTGAAAATATGAAATTAGGACATAGAAATTATTAAAATGTGATTTTATGCTTTATTATATAGTTTTCCATGCATAAAATGGCTTATTTTATAACTATTTGAACATATTATATTCTTAAGACATAGAGTCAGCAGGAGCCATTAAGTTAAATAATAAAATATAAAATTATATTTAATAATTTATTATAAAATATTTCATTAATAATTTGGGTTTAATTAATTATTTAAATTGAGTTAATTCAAATCTTTGGTCATTTAATTACTTAATTTGTTTTGGACAGGTCTAATAACTTCCTCGTATCACAAAATCGTCCAATTGAAGACCAAGTCAACCCAATTTTGGCTACACATGGCTGCCAAAATAAACCACTTTTGGTTTAATTGCACAAGTTGCTAATATTGAAGAAATTTGATATTGGCTTGAAGATTTACTATTGATCAAGTCTCAGTCCTTAGTTGATATGGCATGAAAATTGCTTAAAGATCAAGCAAAAATCACTCAAAATCCTTGAGTGATGGCCGGCCACCCATTAAAGAAGCATGAAGAGGTAAAATTATTCTATTTTTAGTAAACAACTCTCCTCTCTTCACCTATAAAATAAACCTCATTTTGACCATTTCAAATCATACCTTCATCCAACACTCTCTCTTTTCAATTCTATTTAGCATTCCCGATTGCCCATGCCTAGTATCATCGCTTCATAGAAATGATATCTTATTGAAGCCTGTTAAAGAGCCTTTGGGTCGGCCTCCTTGGAGAGCCATCAGCAAAGGAGCAAAGTGAAGGAACGAAGGAGTCTTTGTTCGATCCGAGTTTTGGGTGAACTTTGATTTGGGTTTTTTCTTTCTTTTCTTTAATTTGATTTAAAAATGGTTGCTATGCCCTATTTCTTATTAGATTATTAAAACAATGTTAGCTTAATTTTATTTAAGCTAGGATAATTGCTTTGATTAAATAATATTTGTTTGTTTTCATGCTTATGATGTTTGTGCTGCAATCGATCATGTTTTCAATTAATATCAAGAAGGTTACTTTGTTCATACGTGATTGAAATGCACTAAGAACTAGCTAAGCGATCCTGACCAGATGACGGCTAGTAGACGTATAATTGAAATGTTGCATGCTCAAATTCAGATCCTGACCTGATTTAATTGCTAGGTTCATTGACCGCTCTGACCAAGCTCTGCTCTTTTTCTGCATAAGTTTTAAATTAATATAATATAAAGTGTTTCAAACCTGACATGTCTGAAGTACCTCACATGAATGCTAAGAAACCCTTCATCGGAGTAAAGAAAAATAAGTAAAATGCATATTTACTAAGTAAAGGATTCCGAAATGACCTAATTTAGTTTTCAAGCTAAGTGAAACAAGAATTTGCCGTGGAATATTTTTCCAAAAGATGATTAAGCTTGTTGATAATAAATTGAGTTTAATTATAGTAATTTTCCTAGTTTATTTACGTTATAATCTTTATGAATTGTGTTTAATCTTGCTAAATTCTATTTCTTACATTTGGTTTTCATTCTTAGGATAATTTGCATTAGGGATCATTTACATTTAGTTTAATATATTTAATTTTAATCATCACTTATAGAATCATATCCTTTTTTTTTAATTAACCAAGTTGTTAATATAATTTTACAATTAATTGATTTAACACATATACAATCCCTGTAGAGACGATAAGTCGATATTTACTTATTACTTGATAACGACTTGTGTACCCCATTCTGCACAAACCTACGCGTTACAGTAATGAAGTGCAATGAACATCTTACCAAACTTGGCTTTTCTATTAGATCTATGACTTTAGTATGCACACTAACCACACCTTTCATTTTCTGGCAATGCAACACACTTAAGAATAAGTGGACCAAATTCCTTCAATCCCCAAGCAACTTCTATTGTCTTGCTTGGTAGTTTAAATTATCACTGCACCTTCCAGTGACTATCAGATCTAATAACAGTTCGGTGCTAAAATCATTCAAACCAAAAGATTAAACAGTAAAGACTAGCTTGGATAAAATATCAATTAGTCTAAATATCAAGTGTACTTCCATACAATCTTGAAATAATATGAATTACCATCGTTTAAGAAAGAAATATAATAGAACAAATGGAGAATACTATGTCTAGGCTACTCGACTTGCTCTCTTACTCTCCTCTTGTGTCACACTTAGGAACTCCTCGTCAGGAGCTGGTCTACATCGCCTTAACGATCATAGACCCGAGAGGTCTCAAGCCTTCATAGTGAAAAAGCTCAAAAGCTAGGTTGAAAAAGATAATATTGCAAAATGGGAGCCCGGGAAAAATAGAGACTCCTTTCTTTTTACTTGTGAGTGTTTATATTTAGCCCAAATTGTACAGGTGTCTATTATGCAAAATTAAGTTGTTCAAGTTGGTTATAGTGGAATTGGACAGCTCGTGCATTCTTGTTGGGGGGAGACAGCTGTCATAGGGAAAGCGGCAATTCTGGGCGCAATCTATTCTATCTATCTATCTATCTATCTATCTATCTAATCGTTCATGTTAGGCAAAGCTAGACATGTTCATGCAGCGACATTCCTGAGTGCAATTGAAGAATAATTATGCAACGATAGTTCTGGATGCAATTTGAAGGATATTTATGTAACGACAGTCTTGGGTGCATTCCGAAAATATTCCTACGCGACAGTTTTGGGTGCAATCTGAAAGTGCTCATGCGGCGATAGTTTTGGGCATAAATTTGGATGTTATTTTGCAACGACATCTCTGTAAACCTTCATGCATTGATCCTTCTGGACAGGTTCTTGCGGTGACATCTTTGGGCACAATACTGAACAACTAATGCAGCGTCATTATTAGTAAAAACATGATAAAATTAAAGAAAATTAGGTTAAGCTTCACTAAGTTAGAAAATGCAATAACTAAGTTAAAAAGACTAAAAATGCATGCTAAAGATTATCAAATGAGAACAAATTATACCATAAGTAAAGAGAAATCAATGGTCTTTTCTAATGCTATCAATGAGAGTTTCTTTTCCTCCTATAGATAAAAATCTAAAATTCCAACTCTCAATTCTGCTATGAAATCTGTCAACATAGTGTGCAAAAGCCCGATTTTTGTTGCTTCCCACCATTATAGGCAAACCAAGGTAGTTTTCGAGTTCGAAGACACACAAACTCCCAAAATAGAAGAAACAATGTTTCTATCACTGTCAGTCACATTTGACGCAAAAATGATCAAAGATTTATCAACATAAACCTTATTCTCCGATGCCAGCTCATGCGTTGAGAAAATCTTGTGGATACTATCAACCCCCTTCTTTAGGAGCGCCTCTAAGTAACAAGCTTTCATCTGCAAAAAAAATAAATGATTGATTGATAAAGAACCTGTCCCAATCCGAATTCCTTTTACCACATTATTCTCTTTTGCATCTTCTAATAAGGTTGAGAAACCTTCAGCACAAATCAAGAATAAATACGGGCTAAGTGGATCTCTCTGTCTAAGACCCCATTGATACCCATTGTATAACTAACTGAAGCCACACATCTCATTATCAATGTTACCTAGTTAATATCAAAACCCAAATTAAGCATCATTCCAGCTAGAAAATCCCACTCCACCTTATCGTATGCTTTGCTCATATCTAATTTGAGAGCAAAGCTTCCTTTGCTCCCCATCTTCTTGTTTTCAGAGCGTGTAGGATCTCATAAGCAATCAACGTGTTATTAGAAATCAGCTTGTTCAAGATAAAAGCCCATTATGCCTCATTGATACAAACATCCAACAACCCACTCATTCTATTTACAATAACCTTAGTAATAATTTTATATAGAACATTGCAAAGGCTTAAAGGTCTAAATTGAGTAATAGTTTCTTGGGTTACTAACCTTGGGGATCAAAATAATGTGCGTGTTGTTGATTTGCTCCATATCAACATCTCCTCAAAGAGCTGTTAAGCAAAAGGAAGTGATAATGCTTAAATATGACATACTTTTGGATATTAATTATATATATTTTAAGAGTATGATCCTATTAATTTGGGCTATTTATTATCTTTCTATTTTGTAAGGACCCTAGTGATGACATAAGATAAATTGGAAGCAAAGAAGCATGAAGCATGATTTTAGAAGGAAAAATGAAATTGTGTGAAGGTGAAATACTTAAAAGAGAGAGTTTATAGGACAAAAAGAATTGGTTTTACTTTATTTTATTTTATATTTTTATTAGGATTTAATGTTTAAAATATTATTTATTATTTAAACTTGTATTTAATTTATGTTTGAATCTTTTTGTATTTATCTTTTAGAGTTTAAATTGGATCCAATTAGGGGAATTAAATATTATATATAATTCTAATTATCTTTTAGAATTTAGATTGGATTCAACTAGGAATATTATGTAGACTATAAAATAGGGGGTGGAGTGATTAAATTATTCATTCTCCATAAATTCATTGAAAAAATTCTCCATCTTTCAAAAACCCTAGTTCAATAAAAAGATCTATTTTTATTATTTTATGTTATTCCCAAAATCATGAGTAACTAAAAACCTTTCTAGCCGAAGGTTATCAAATATTCCTCCAAAGTTTATGAGGCTTGGAATTCGCGCTTAATTCTTCTCACCCGGGTATTCATCAATTCTCTGTATTACAGGATCGACGTTTTCGTCCAAAATCCCTACAAAAGTAATCTTTTCATCTTGTCAAAGACGGTCGCTTTGTGTGTTTTGAGAAGGTTGCACAGTAAATTCGCTAACTTATTGCGTCAAAAGTTGTTGAGACAAAGAGATAAAATGGCATGGCATTCGTCGTTGGGAAAAGGTGATCTAGTGTAAGACGGTCCCATTTGAGATATGGTTGGCTAGAGTTAGGTTCCTCTAAAAACTATATCCGGAGCAGGTGGTCGTAGGCGTCCTCTTCACACTATAACTGGCTTATTCAAGCACGAAAAGAACCATCCAAAGTCTATGATTGAACCAAGGAATAATCAAAATAACCAGAGGCTAGATCTTTGAATATTGATAAAACTCTTCTTATTTCGACTTATTCATTTTATGCTATTTATTTTTATTTCGACACTCCTATTTTCTATTTCTTTTAATTTTGTTTTCTTTTATTTTTATTATTCCCCAGATCATGCCTCTTTCTTGGGCAAGATTTTGCCCATGATCTCGACAGACAAGACTTTTTACGACTCTTCAGTCCCTGAGGATTAGACCCTACTTCCCTTTATTGTTATTGACTTTAATTTTCGGAATAGGTTATATTTGGTGTTCCCGATGACACATCAAGAAGAAACCTCATGTCCCAATATATTACAATATCGCTGATAAAATAACGCTGGAAAACCATCAATTTTAGATGCTTTAAGAGGTGCCATGTCTTTCATTGTAATCCATATTTCCTCCATAGTGAATGGCTTCAATTATTCATCATTCATGTCTTGCGAAATGCTGTTTTGCACTTTATCAAAATCACATTCGTGTCTCCCTCATTCGATGCCCTAAATATATTTTGGAAATAATCAAACAAAATCGACACAATTCCATTCTCATCCTCAACCAATCTAATCGCCTCATTTTCAAGCCCTTTAATGAGATTATGCTTTTCCTTGTCGTGGTTGAGTTATGAAAAAATGTTGTATTACGGTCTCCGTGTCATAACCAATTAATGCGTGCTCGTTGCTCCCAATACATCTCCTCTTTATCTGCCTCAAAATTCAGATTTAAATGAATATCTATTACTTCAAGAAATGTATCATCATTTGGTTCCTCCATAGCTAAGATGTTCAATCTGTCCTCTAATTGCTTTATCCGGGCCTTACAATCACGTCACATTTGTGAGCTCCAATTCTTGAGCTAGTAACCCAACCTATTTAACTTCATAGGTAACGGATCTGAATTTGAATTCTAGTACTCTTGAATTACTTTCTCACACTCACCCTCCAAGCACCAATCTGCATCGAATTTAAACCTTCTTCGACGCTTTCCTTTGTAGTTGATTCCCAAAATTTCAGTTGACACTAAAATTAGATAGTGGTCTGAAAATGAGTGCAAGAGATGACTAACTGAAAAATTCAAAAATTGTCTCCACCATTCAGTGCTCGTTACATCGTGGTCAAGTCGTCCACGAATATTCGTTGATGCAAATTTTCCCCTTTCCCAGGTGTACCATCTCTCATTATAACCTAAGTCGTTAAGATCACAATCAATCAGAGCGGTTCGAAACGCTTTCATTTGTCTTTTGGCCCGAATTCTTCCTCCCAATTTCTCAAAAGAGTAGGCAATTTCATTGAAACAGCCTACCACCAGCCATGGTAGTGATTGTTCTTGACCTAACGTCCAAAGTAAATTCTAAGAGGATTCATGAAACGCTCATCTGGATGACCATAAAACCTTGTTAGGCGCCATTTATTATCACCATGTTCATCATGCACCTCAACATCAATGTGAAAATTAGAGAAGCTTTGTAACATTTTCACCTCAGCTTTGTAATATTCTCCATCCTTCTCACACTAAGCTTCGTTTCCATAAGAAACAAAATGTGAGGACGAACTACTCTCAACTTATTCTTGAGACGATAAACAGTCCGCAGGTTCCCCAGCCCACAAACATTCCAGCTTAAGATATTCATAATGCCCAACTACCCTACCTAGCAGGGTCAACTGATAAGTCATCACCACCTTCAAGTACATCTGTAATTCAAATTACCCATTAGCACTTTTTGCCATCTTCTGAATGAATTAGGCTATTCTTACCCGCAAAATCATAATCCATAAGCCCATTAGTTGCCAATTTGCCCCCAATCTTCCCAACTGTATCATTTGCTCTTTTCATAATTCCAGCAACAATCTGCTCATTAACGTATTGATTCCTAAGATTGGTTTGACCCCTCAAATTAGTAATTTGATTCCCAAAATTATGCCTCATTGATTCACTTTCCTCATTCACACTGCAAAAGTCCATATCCTCCGATTGACACAACCAGCGACTTAATCTCATTGAATTTCTTCTCGCCATAGCATGCAAAGACACATCCCAACCAAAAACAATCTTTGTCGGATCAACTCGAACCCATATCGAACAGAAACTCTCACCATGTCCAAGCTTTCAGCAAATGAAACAAAAAAAGGCTTAGTTTCTCATATTGAAAATGAGCGTAATAAGAATGGTCTCCCACTTGAACCTTTTTCCTCCATTTAAAAGCCACTCATACATCCAACCTAACTCTTATCCTCATGTAACGGTGTAATCCCAAAGTAGGGGTTCGAGTACCATACTACATAAATTCACCCAAGAAATCCCCAAATCGCTTAGCCATAGTTTCAGACATAAGGCCTGGAGGCAAATCGTGAATTTGGATCCAAAAGACAGTAAAATGTAATGGGACTGTGAGGGGATCTTCTTTATTTTCCAGTTTATGCATCAACAATAGATGGTTGTTAAAAAAACCACGGGAGACCCTCCAACACTTTGTTCATGTCAACAGCGTGAAAAAATTTAAATAAATAACGCTTCTCACCTAGATCTGTTATATAGATACCTCCAAATAGGATGCCACAAGTCTGCCATAGTATTTTGAAAGGATGAAAAATGAAACACACTCTTTATCAAACAAGTTCCAACCAGTGAAAACTTTAGATTCCGTTAAATTACCCTTGCATCCTCTTGGAAAGCATCCTCTTCCTCATCCGAAAGGCGAAGATTCGCCAAATCATCCTCCATTAGATCAACTCACCAACAACGAGTTCACAAAAAACACAAGAAAAAACAAGAAAACCAAAGAAAAAATCGTGTCAACGAAAATAGACGAAAACGTGTTAAAAGCAGATATAATACAAATGATATTTTAAACACTCAACTATAATTTTTAAAATTTAAGATTAAAATTGAAATTCTAAATCATAATATAAAAAGGTACGATGCAATAAAAGCTTTTAAGCATATGTTTTATGTTTTTTTGTGGTATGTTCCAAAAGGTTATCTAAAGTAATGGAAGGACTTGGAATTTATTTCAAGGCAATGATAGGGACTTCAAATTGTAACATTTCCCAATAGAAGTTATCAACTTTGAAATTAATTCGTGTTGCCCAAGTTCTGACACCTTTCACTTGCGAGGTCAATTATGTCATTATGGTATAAATATATTTCAACATTTTTTATCACTAAAATAACCTTAGAGTATAACAGCCTAAAACTGATTAAAAACAAATAAAAAAGAACATCTTAATAAAGTTGCTGGTTGCATGATATTATTGTAACCTATCATCCAACCAAGGGCCCTCTTC